>JARQOD010000007.1:84850988-84886886 GCA_033576555.1 Oophaga sylvatica | reverse complement strand
AAAAAATCTGACGCTGAAGAATAGAAGGAGGGAAGAAATCACAATCTCATGGGCGGGATCTGGTGACCGATATCTTCACAGCCGGGACTGGGTAAAATAAGTTAAAAAAAGCATTGAAAAGAGTATTCATTTTATTTGCCTTAGTTAGGAGTGGAAACGTATTACACAACCCCTTTAATTTATAAAAGAAGTAATGTACCAGTATTTGCTGCTCTTTAAACATAAGAAAAGTAAACTTTGATGTTCTAGTTTTTCATTTTCGTGCACATACCTTTGAAAATGTCATTTTTTAATATTCATGACCCATTATAGTGAACAGAATTATGAACGGAATAATAAAATCACCAAGTTTTATCTTCTACAAAATTTACTATAGACTAATTCCATGAAAAGTAAAACAGAAATCCTTTGCTCTTTAATTTCAGAAAGTCAAAAGCCATAAAAATCTGCATTTACCTTCTCGAAAGGCTAAATCAAATCAACACTCCCCTTCAACTTCCCCTGCCCCCTGTTCAGCTCCAAATTGATTTTAACATTCCGTTGATTAAATGCACGTGTTGCATGGTCGGAGGACCTCGGCATTACGGGCGCAATCTCATCTCTAGTCATCAACAGAACATTCTGTTCCAGCCATAAAAGCTCATGAAGTTCTGGAAATCTTTAATCCTTTTAAACAACATGGATTCCTCAGAGAGATCTTTAGGACAATTCTGCACTATTATATTTACACTAGAGATGGTCGAATCTGCAAACATTCAAATTTGTCAACTAATGTGAATTTATCGAACAATTTCAATTTGATTCAAAGGTATTGATTGCAAATTAAATGCAATATTTTTCGAACTACAAGACGCACTTTTTACCCCCAAAATTTTGGGGTAAAATGGGGGGGTGCTTCTTATAGTCCAACTGTAGCTTCTGGGGGGTTGCGGCAGTGTTGGAGCGGGATCACAGGAGGCAGGATCCCTTCCTCAGGAGACCGTCGACGGCAGAAGCAGTGCAATACTGCGGGTCTGCAGTCGGCGATGAGGCAGAGAGGAGTGCATTGCTTTCCCGTGGCAATTTTGCTGAAGCCGTGGGCTGCCGGAGGCAGCGCATTCGCAGACAGGGATCTTGGCTCGGCTGAGATCTCAATCTGCACAAGTGCTGACTTTTGCAGCTATTTCCCTGAATCCAATGGCTTTGGAAAATGGCTGCTGAATGTAACGCTTGCACTGGCTGAGAGCTCGTCTGGGCCGAGATGTGAGTCTGCGGCTTCAGGAACAAGGCCATTGGGAAAGCAATGCACTCCTCTCTGCCTCACCGCTGACACAGGGTCCGCAGCTTCTGCCCACTGGGCCACCCATTTTTCACACCCTCCCACCCTGTGCCAGCAGGATTGCTCCAATTCTGTGGCTGCCAACTTCCTGAGGAAGGACCATGCCTCCTGTGACCCCGCTCCACCTTCGCCGCCCCCTTAGGTAAGATACCTTATATTCAGACTATAAGACGGACCCCCAACTTATAAAAAATCTTTGTTTTTCTATTTTCTTTCCCAAAATTTGGGGTGTGTTTTTATGGTCCAGTGCGTCATATTGTACGAAAATACAGCAAACACTAAAATATTACTCAACTCAGCGCTCGCCTGTCCAGCCACCCCTACAGTCCACTGCCTGGTACCATGTGACTCTTCTTCTCGCCCTCACCCATCATCTGCTTCCTTTTCAGCTTGTTCAATCATATCCTGCCTCTGACGTTGCTGTATGCCGTACCGTGGATCTTGAGGAACAGTGATTGTGAAGGAAGAAGAGCACAATAGGGTAAAACCCTAATATAGGAGACAGTAAAAACAATAGGTCTTTTCTCCTTGGATGGTTGTGAGAAGACATAACTTATATAAAGGTTTAGGCTGCTGCTTCCCCACAGCTGGGGAAAAATCTACTAGATGGAAATGACCAAAATTGGATAAAAACACATTTGAAAATTGGTTGCGCTGTTGGAAAGAAGTCTCTTGCTGCAATATATAGAAGGTTCTTTATAATCCACTACGTATTTCAATGCCATACTGACAACTTTATCAAGTGTAAAAAAAAGTTACAAACAATGGAAAATTGAGATATTTATGGACGAAAATGAGAGTCAAAAAGCCAAAGGTACCACCCTCTAAGGGCAGAGCTTCAAGCCCAAAAAGAGGCCTGGAAGACAGGAAGGAGGAGGAGGAAAAAAGTGTGCAGAGTACAAGAAATGCCATAAACAGTTGATAGGACACATAAGAAAAAAGAGAGAGCGTCTAGCTACAGAAAACTAAGCATTAGAAATAATAGTAATGGAAATTTGCTCAAAGGTGATTAAGAATGAATAAAAAGAAAATGTGAAGGAAGCCGGAATAGAACCTGACAGAAGGATAAAACATAAAACATGAAACAGAAAGGAGGATTAATCCATAGAGCCATGACTGAATGGAGAATGGGGAAAAATATAAGACAAGGATTGGTGGAGAGGTGGAGGAAGCAACAACGTGGAAACAAGAAGGACACGGACAGGACAAATGGAGAGTCGGTTGGTGAGGAGGGAACACAGAGCTACAGGTGGCTGACCTGGAAGGAGGCTGAACACATAGAAGTGTAAAGGGGAACGTGAGTTCAACAAATGAGTTCAAATTACCAAATAGACAATTCTGACTTGGTTACAAGATTACATTTAGAGCTTCCAATGAGAGAGAAGTTTTGCTAAGATAGTAGGTAGGAAGTAAAGAAAAAAATGTTGGGAGTAAAACAAATAAGGAAAATAGCGGTATGGAATGAAAGGGATAAGGAGGAAGTTGTGAATTGAAACACCAAAGTGAGAATTAGAGGAGAGAATGTGATTGAGGAATGGGAAGAAATAAGACATAAGCTCACAAGAGGTTTGGTGAGTGCTGTATGTAGTTTAAAATAAATAAATGATGTAGAAAGTAAACTATGATATTTTAAGTAGAGATAGCGGATCTGTAGCGTAAGATGGCAGAAGCCGTGAATTCACATGAAAACTAATTTGATGCTGTGAAAATAGATAAAAACAGAAATTGATGTAAGAGAAATATACATATGTAGTAGTATAAAAACACATAATAAATGTATCTTTGGCTCATAATGTATCCTTGGTGTATTTGAAAAGACATTACAAGTGCTCCAATGAGCAATCTTTCATTCTAACTTGCTAACATACTTCAACCACATGTGAAGAGCTCACCCAGTCACCTTAGACTCAGCATTCGTATCCTTCATGATATTCCATGGGACAATTCATTTATCTTTTGGACATTGAATGTTTCCTCCCTCTATGCTAATATCCAGCGTCACATGGATTAGAATGCATACGTACTTTTCTTGAAAAAGATAGTAGGCTGAATGTACAACACAGATCATTCATTTTAGCGGGTTTGGAATTCATATTACATAACAGCTTTTATACATTCCAAAAATATATTTATCTTCAATGTTGTGGTACTGCAGTGGGTACAAGAAAGGCACCTACTTATGCTAACATCTGTATGGGGGTATTTGAGCATAGATATATTTATCAGACACAATACAACACAACATACTAATTTACAAGCTCATTATTGATTTATTTATTGTATGGAAGGAAAACTATGATGACCTTACCAACTTTGTAAATGAACTGAACCTGAACCCATTGGGGATCTCCTTTACTCCTAATGTGAAGAAGAATAGCATTGACTTCCTTGCTCTATCGATCACTCATCACGAAAACCTTATCATTACAAAGACATTTTTAAAATATGTAGATACAAACAGTTATATATAGGGATGGGCGAACCTGAACTGTAAATCCCACTGGTGAAGAGGATATAACTAGTGATGGGCGAACCCCCCGATGTTCGGGATCGGCAGGTTCACCCACGTTTTTTTTGTAAAGTTCGAGTTCGGGGTCGGAGATGACTCGAACTTGTGTCCGAACCCCGAACTTGAACCTTACAGACATGGGCCATTATAATTATACTTACCTGTCCAGCGACGCTTCTTCCCTTCCCGCTGTCTCCAGGCTGCATCTGCTTTTGGGGCCGCTCATTAACTGCCGGCAGTATTCACTGCACTCGGCAGTCTTCGGCTTTTTCCGGCAGTGTTTGTGCGGACGCAAGTTTGTGTCATCTCCGGCCCCGAACTCGAACTTTACAAAAAAAACTTGGGTGAACCTGCCGATCCCGAACATCTTGGGGTTCGCCCATCACTAGTTATATCCATTTCACCAGTGGGAATTATCCTAAAGGGCTAAAGAACATCCCCTACAATCAATACCAAAGCATCACACAAAATTGTAGGAGTGATGAAGATATCACTCCAAGAGCGGTTTGACAGACAAAATTACCCTAAATGTCTGGTTAAAGGGGTTTTTCAGGGAACCAAACCATTTTCACAACAGCAAGTTGTTGATTTCTAAACCCAAAGAACAACCTGAAAAAGATGAATATCATCGCAATTTTGCTACAACTTACAACTCTGCACAATTTATCCATAAATCTCTACGTAATCACTGGCGCATGCTACTGAAGGACCCAGCGCTTAGTACGATCTTTCAACAGCCCAAACTTACCTTCCGACGAGCACCAACTCTTAGGAATATTATAGCTCCCAGCTGCCTCAAAAATCCGCTTATTAACACAGCACAATATAACTATAAACAGGAGATTCTGAAAAGGGTAGAACTCTACCGGATCATACAAAATGAATTCCCTGAGACCCTCTGAGTTAAATGAAATTACTGAGAAGTTCATGTAGTAACCGATGGTTTTTAATTTTTCCTTCTCTTCTATCCAATATCCACTTTATTCATACATTTCATTGCTAATATTAATTTTATTTCCATCACCTCTCTGCTGTACATACTTAGGGAGCATAATAGCATGTTTCTACCCCTTCATTAGTAATAATAATTGAATATCATTTGTTATATAATAGGGAACGCTCAGCCATAATCACCAAATTTTATATATCCTTTTACATCAATAGTTTTAACATTTATAACCTAGGTCTCACACTTCTACTGTATATTTTTACACATATTTTTGGCTCTCCTCATATATATTTTATACTAATTAATATGTACTAAGCACTTCTTAGAATTTTATATATTTTTTAATTGTTTTTATTTTTACTGTTAGTTATGCTCCAATTGAATTCTATGCATGTTTTAATTATTATTATTTTAAATGTCTTATTTTCTTAGACGCCCAAGATATATTTATGTGTTTTTATATTGACACTTATATATGTTTCTCTTATATCAATTTCTGTTCTTATCTAGTTTCACACCTTCAAATATTAGTTTTCATGTGAATTCACGGCTTCTGCCATCTTACGCTACCTATCCGCTATTTCTCCTTAAAGCTCCATATGTTGTGAATGTGCTAGAGATGGTTTCTGAGCAGAGGCTCCCTCTGGTGGTTACAGACAGTACTGAACCTTTCAGCGAGGAATGGCAATCTGGGATCACGGACTGGACTGATATAAGGGAGGTTCCCTCCCATGATGGTCGCCGGTGATCAATTGTTCTTGTCTCAATTGTGGTTCCTGGTTCATTTGGAAGTTGCTGGAGTTTTTCCTGTACCTGCTGCTTTCAGATAAGATATTTTCTGCTTTTCTTTTTGTGCTTTCTTTTTTCATAGTTTTCTGCACTTTTGTGGAGGTCAGCCAGGTCCCCTCCTGGGTCCTGTGCTCCTCTCAATTTAGCTGTAGCTACTGTTATTTGTTGATTTGCTTTTTCCTGTTTTTTCAGTGGCTGCGGCTTAGTTTTGTTACACCAGAGATCTGATTTAGGTGGTAGAGATCGTGTGATCTTAGGTTTTTTGGCAATTAGAAGTGCTGGTATTTTTTAGGGTTTTTGTTGGATTGCAGTCAGAATTCTTTCCTGTACTTTTCTGTCTAGACAGATTGGGCCCCAACGTTTGCTCATTCTATTTTCTGTCTGTGTCCGTGCTATCTACTTGTCTAACCGCCATTATATGTTTGGGGCTTCCTATTTTCTTTGGGGATCTGCTCCGGGGCAGATAGCTTTCATCTTTCTGCCTTTAGGTGTAGTTATCTCTCAGGCTGTGACGAGGCGTCTAGGATCACCGTAGGAACGCTCCATGGCTACCTCTAGTTGTGTGGTTAGTTCAGGTTACTGCAATCCAATAGGTTCCAGCCTCCCTGGTGTATTACCGTTTTTGCTTTTTCTCCTCAGCTTACCTAAACATAACACTCATAGTTTACGTTCTGCATCATTTATTTTTTTTAAACGACAGCATTCACAAAACCTCTTGTGAGCTTATTTTTTCCCATTCCTCAATCACATTCTCTCCTCTAATTCTCACTTTGGTGTTCCAATTCACAACTTCCTCCTTATTCCTTTCATTGCATACTGCTATTTTCCTTATTTGTTTTACTCCCAACATTTTTTTCTTTACTTCCTACCTACTACCTTAGCAAAACTTCTCTCTCATTGGAGACTTCAAATGTAATCTTGTAACCAAGCCGGAATTGTCTATTTGGTAGTTTGAACTCCTTCGTTGAACTCACATTCCCCTTTACACTTCTATGTGTTCAGCCTCCTTCCAGGTCAGCCACCTGTAGCTCTGTGTTCCCCTCCTCACCAACTGACTCTCCATTTGTCCTGTTCATGTCCTTCTTGTTTCTACGTTGTTGCTTCCTCCACCTCTTCACCAATCCTTGTCTTATATTTTTCCCCACTTTCCATTCAGTCGCTAACATGGCTATATGGATTAGTTTTTCCTTTATCTTTCATGTTTTATATGTTATCCTTTTGTCAATTTCTATTCCCGCTTACTTCCCATTTTTTTTACTCATTCTTAATCACCTTTGAGCAATTTTCCATTACTGTTATTTCTAAGTCTTAATTTTCTATAGTTAGACTCTCTCTCTTTTTTCTTATGTGTCCCATCAACTCTTTATAGTGTTGTCATGGGGTTACTGGTACAGAGAGGAGCCAGAAGACCGCAGGTTCTGATTGCTCCTACTCCTGTGCTGAAAAGAAGCACTTCACCTTCTTTTTAAATGGTGTAAATTTCTTTTGGCAGTACAGCGGTTAATCGGCCGTGTTGGGAGCTCTAGGAGTCTGAGCTCTCAGCTGAGCTTGCTTAGCCACTCCTATCCCCTATATAATCTGAGTCCTGACTGACACACATCATCAGAGCTAGCTTATGCTGCATGGCTTGGAGGAGAGTTGTTTTGTGGTTATATAAGAAGGAGTTTGGTGAATTTATCTGTGACTGTTGTGTGAGCTTGTAAGTGTGATAGTTCCCTTTCCTCCTCTTAATTTGTTCTTTTTTTTCCTATCCTCCACTCCCCAGTGCATTTCTCTTTTACATCGGAGTGAATATTTGTATGCCTGGTATTTTCAGTTGCCCTTGTTCGTGTTGCCCTGCTCATCTGGTTGGTGTACCTCGGTGCACAGTTGCTCCCCAATCCCTGAGTGGGGGAAGGGTAAAGATGGAGAGCGAATATAGGAGATAAGGCAAAGTTGGTGGCACTGGCATCTTCACCTTCAGAAGTAAAGTTGTTTTTTTAATGAGTCAAGATCTTGAAGAGCAAAGTTAAGGAAGAATATATCTGTGCTGTGTGTCATCTATAATGCTGGTGACTCATGCAAAAGAGGGGCATTTTTGAGCTTAAGGACTTTGGTGCAAATGTTACTTCTGCACTCTCTAGAATTAGAGTTGAGCAAATGTTCTGAAATTTAATTCAAGGAAATTCATTCCATTCACAGGGGCAAATTTGATTTGTATCAAAGAAAAATCTTATACTCAGCTCTAGTTGGCCTTCCCCGCTTCTGTCCCTCTGCTGCTGGTCCTTGCTGTCAACTGTCTTCTTTCTGTTTTCTTCTTCACTTCGTCTTCCTTCCACACTGTCTTCTGTTCACTAAGTTGCATGACATTATGGAACCTGATAAATGGAAGATAAGAGATAGAAGATAGAAGAGCTGATCTCAAAAAAGTCGACTTGATTCCATTTTCCTGGATCCGCCTGAAGCGAAATCGCGAAAAAATTTAGTTGCAAAATTCAAGGCAAATTTGATTTGCTTGATTAGATTTTCTCATCTCTATCTACCTGGTAGGGTTACTAAGTAGTTGCCATTTTACTGTCATAGAGATTATTATTTTATTGCTTACATATATCAAAAGGAACACTCCAGGCAAAACCGACACATTGTGCGCAATGCCTGCTGCGCTAGACATAACACAGGGAGTACGTTTTGTAAGGGGAGATCATTTCATTCCCACTTGCATTCCTGTATAATTACATTTCTGGAATAACAGTTTCTAATATCATGAAAATAATTTTTCTTAGCAAAGACAGCTTCATATCTAATAAAAGAGAACGTACCGGACACCTAGCAAACATCCCAGCAGCAACCGCTAATGGACCGGGTTCTGTGCCACGTTCCAACAAGCTGTTAATCCTAACACCTTTTCCTCTGGCTGCGGAAGCCGAATAAACATCTGCTGGAAGCTCAGCTGCTTATTCTTGTGTCGGCCGCTGTTCATTACTACATGTGCGCCACTGCACATTACTGTGTGCCAAAGGGTACCAATCTGTGCCATGCAAAATTGTGTGCCAGGCTGGGAATTGCTGAGCAGCCTCTGTGATCACATTAAGGTCTCTGCAGCAAAGTGGAATGTGCCAAGGGAAATCACTAACTTGGATAATACTTCCAGTTTAGGGGTTAGGACAGCGGTTCCAGGAGGGTTACATGGCACATTTCTAATATAGATGACTAGATAAAGCTTTATGGAGCAGTAACCTGGAGAAGCAGAATGTCTATCTCTAAAATTAAAATAGATCTGTCACCAGGTTTCAGAACACAAATTGCATATATTATTAAATAGATCTTTTAGACTTGATGAGACTGGTATGTTTACTTTGAAAATCCACGTCGGTATGGTTGCATATCCTTGCATGAACGTTTATTCTCACTCTCTACAAACCTGGTCTGATTGACAGTTCGTTACTGTCCCTCCTCCTCGCTGCTGTCCCTCTGCATTGCTGCTGTTAGATCTGCATCCACCTTATCTGATTGATAGGTCCTCAATGTCCCTCTACATTGCTGCTGTTAGATCTCCATCCACCTTATCTGATTGACAGGTCCTCAGTGTCCCTCTGCATTGCTGTTGTTGGATCTCCATCCACCTAACCTGATTGACAGGTCCTCAGTGTCCCTCTACATTGCTTCTGTTAGATCTCCATCCACCTTATCTGATTGACAGTCCTCAGTGTCCCTCTGCATTGCTGTTGTTGGATCTCCATCCACCTAACCTGATTGACAGGTCCTCAGTGTCCCTCTACATTGCTTCTGTTAGATCTCCATCCACCTTATCTGATTGATAGGTCCTCAGTGTCCCTCTGCATTGCTGTTGTTGGATCTCCATCCACCTAACATGATTGACAGGTCCTCAGTGTCCCTCTACATTGCTGCTGTTAGATCTCCATCCACCTTATCTGATTGATAGGTCCTCAGTGTCCCTCTGCATTGCTGTTGTTGGATCTCCATCCACCTAACCTGATTGACAGGTCCTCAGTGTCCCTCTACATTGCTTTTGTTAGATCTCCATCCACCTTATCTGATTGATAGTTCCTCAGTGTCCCTCTGCATTGCTGTTGTTGGATCTCCACCCACCTAACATGATTGACAGGTCCTCAGTGTCCCTCTACATTGCTGCTGTTAGATCTCCATCCACCTTATCTGATTGATAGGTCCTCAGTGTCCCTCTGCATTGCTGTTGTTGGATCTCCATCCACCTAACCTGAATGACAGGTCCTCAGTGTCCCTCTACATTGCTGCTGTTAGATCTCCATCCACCTTATCTGATTGATAGGTCATCAGTGTCCCTCTGCATTGGATCTCTATCCACCTAACCAGAATGACAGTTCCTTGGTATCCCTCTTCCTTGCTTACTCTCACTCTCTGCAAACTTGGCCTTATTGACAGTTCCTTAATGTCCCTCATTGCTGTTGGATCTTCATCCACCTAAACTGATTGACAGGTCCTCAGTGTCTCTCTGCATTGTTGCTGTTGAATCTCTGCCTAACTGGTGTGGATCTCCGCTCACCTAGCCTGATTGACAGTTCCTCAATGTCCCTCCTCCCATTTAAAATCTCACACCACTTTGTACAAGCTGCAGCTATCAATCAGGTTGGAGAAATGAGTAAACTTGGATTCATGAGATGTCTGACTATTTACTATCTCATAAGATGCTTATCCTAATATTAGGATTATGCAGTCATTCTGAAATGGATTTTCAGAGTAAGTACACCACCCTCATCAGGTCTAGTAGATTACGGCATTTTAAATTTTATAATTTACGCAGTTTGTATTATAACATTTTGTGATAGATCCACTTTAAGAAGTTTAAATGACTCGATGGATCATATTCAATCAAGTTATTAGAAATTGTGTAGATATCTCTATCTGGAGTAAGTGATAAGGATTAGACTACAGAGGGCTTGTCCATGCTCTGTGCAGTTACTGACTCTGCAACCATAGATATACATACATCTGCATAGAACCTGCATGCAGAATATCGCAGGGCCCTGATAAGCTTTAATTTCTCCAGAGCTTATACCTGCCTATGAGATAGCCAAAAGAAAATTGTACCAAGATGAGGTTGTGCAACGTGCCAGCAACAAAAGGTCATATATCAACACATAGAAATTATGTATATCTTTGAAGGATGCTGAAAAGGTCCAATAAATATTATGGGTTATTAATCCAATTGAAATTAGACATATATAAACCCACATCTATGGAGTTAAAGACCCATGTTATCCCAGGGCACTCAGGGTATGTTCCCACGGTCAGTAAACGCTGCGGGTTGGGCGCTGGTGCCAGGGCAGGCAATGATGGTGCTGGCATGAGATTTGAAACAGAGGAGGCAGGTTGCTGAAAAAGCAACGACCTGCCATTCAAAGACTGGAGGCAGGCGGAGGGGTGGAGACAGGGCAGGGAAGACCCAGTGCACAGTGTGGTCCATGTGCACCGAAATAAAATTATCATAAAACTTCAAAAGGAGATTAAATGGGTTGTCCGCTACTGGGACAATCTCTTCTTAAACTAAATGTTTGGCCCAGATAAAATAATAAAGCCTATAGTCACCGCCCATGCTGGCACCGTTCCAGTGGTGTTGGAACTCACTCTCCCCGGGGCTGTGATGCAGTGTTGTGACACCTGACACAGGCACCCAATCAGCTCTGGTGTGACAGACTCCGCCTTCGGACAAACTGAACAGGAAGAGGAAGTCTGGGCTGTAGCTGATCCTGGACTTCCTCTTCCTGTTCAGTTAGTCCGAAGGTGGAGACAGTGACGCCAGCGTTGATTGGGCACCGGGCATCATGTGTTATTCCACCGCATCACAGCCCCGGGGAGAGCGAGTGCCGATACCACTGGAACGGAGCCGGCACAGGAGGTGAGTATAGGATTTATTATTTTATCGGAGCCGAACATTTAATTTAAAAAGGGGTTGTCCTAGTAGTGGACAACCCCTTTAAAGATGAGCAGCAAATAGGATTTCTTCTTCAAAGGTATAAAGTCCATCGGTATTACAGCTCCATTATAGCAAATGTCTTTAGTTTACAAAGAGGATCTTTCACCAAATTTTTCATTCTCAACCGTACACACAAAGTTATTACGACTGCAGAGTGGAATAAAACTTCAAAAAGTGATTAAAGAAGAACAACAAAGCGGATTTCTGCACCAGAGCTATAAATGAAATCTGCATTACAGCGCCATTTTGCCATTTCTTTACTTTATATTACAAAATCGTTCTGTCAGGTTCTCTTTAGTAAAACAAAACTGTTCAAAGGGCGGGGATTTTTTTTTAATACTGCATTATGCATCGCATAAAAAAAAAGTAAAAATTTAGTGGAATTCCAATTTATGGAATATAGAGAACACATTAACATAAGCCCTCAGCACATGGCACAAAGAATATGCAAAAAACTAAACAAGAAAGTGCAGTCTTCCATTACACCTCATAAAAAATTCCAAGGTGATGTTCACACAGATATTTTTCATGTGAGTTTTGGCAAGTACTTAGTGGCGGGCCTTAGGGGGTTGTGCTTGGATTTACATGTATAGGTATTACTATCGGAGTATTTCCATATATTCTAATTAAGATGCTCAGAATTTACTGTATTTGGATTTTTTTTCCATTTCTTGTTACATTCATGCAGTAGAAGATGGAAAAGCTTTAAAGTCATGTTGCAATAAATGTTGTCAGCTTATCGGCCGGGGTCTATTTATATGCCTGGCATACGGAGCCGTGCCTGTGCCGGAGATCTATACACAGGATTGTTTGTAGCAAGCACAATACCTAAGTATCTTGACAAGTCAGGAACAGCTCAGCAGAATGAAAGGCGCCTTGGGATCCCTTAAATGAAATATTGTCTTGTGTCCTGGTAACATTTGTGTGTAAGCGTCGACATAAAATAATGAAGAGGAACAGAGAGAACATTTATATGTCCTGAATCTGCATTCCTATATTCCTAAATATGGCACAAGACACTTTGTCATCGGGCAGAAGAAACAAGCTCGCCAACTCTTCCAGAATACCTAGGAAGACCTCGGAGGAGCTGGCAAGTCTCTGAGTGCCCCACGACTCTGTCTCCCGCTTCCCGCACTTTGCTCTCAGACTTGGCCGGCACACATTTGCCTGCGCATAGTAAGGGGTGTTAATGGGCTGTGGCTTGAAACGGAAGGTGGCTATGGCTGAAACGCGTTAGGGAGCTTTCTGCTACTGTGCCTGGGTGAGTTGGCAAGCTCAGAAACAGTAGAGTTCATGTCCATACAGTGGTAGTTTGGAGTCTGGTTTGGGGGTCTGTGTAAATGGGGGGTCAGGTCAAAAGTCATAAAGGGTTAAAGGGATTTTCCAGGCTTGGAGTACAAGTCTGCATTCACGCTATGTGAATCCTCACTGCACGCTGTCTGGATTCTCCAGTACCAGTCTCCTGTTTTTATGCAACAATTACCATGCACTCCATTCATTGTCTATAGGACTGTCAGAAATATTCCCATAGACAATGAATGGGGCAATGGTACACCTTTCAAATGGAGCCCGTCAGAGACATACTTTAAGGCTCACAGGGATCCAATGGTGGGTCCCCAAGTGATCAAGTCATCTCATATCTGTAGGATAGGTTATAGCATGCTAAATTGATTGCAACAACCACTTCAATTTCCATGTATAGTACATAGATAAGGCGCACATGACCAAATTGGAATTAGGGGTCTCACCTCTTTCATTAAATAATCCGAGCATTGCTCGTAAGTGACAGTCCAGGAATGTATAATCCATCACATCCCGTCGGATATAACTCACGTCGATCTTTCGGAGTACAAAGCTCTTCATTGACATTGCTAATAAACCCGCAGACGAGTTTCATGGCTACATTGTAACAGCTACAAATCCTATGTTACATTGTATATACGACGGATAAATGAGGATGGGCCATTAGAATAAGTGTATAAATTTGTCAAAACCCATTAACAAGAGCTCTTAACGGAGCCGAGAAAATACGAACCAAGAGGCATAAATAATCCGATTCCGGGAAGCGGGCACAGCTGTTCGGTCGGGTCCAGTTGTTACATTACTTCTCATTTCTGATGCAACATTTTCTAAGCTTTTTTCTGCTGAAACGGCCATATTCAATTTCTGAAATCCACTCGAATGATATTCATCTTCCTCAGCACATCGGGAAATGGAGAATTTGTCACATTTTGTCCATTATAAAACTACTCTGTCATAAAACAAACTGCAGCCGGCAAAAAGCAAAAAGGAAGAAAGACCTTCTATTTCGGGATGACGTCTATCATTTCATATTTCCACTTTCTAACTTAACTAAGGCCGGAGCTGAGAGATGGCAAATGTTACCAAGAAGGAAAGTCAGAAGTGAGAAGTGCTCGATGTGAAATGAAAAGCAAAAAGTTTTAGAAAAAGTTGAAAAGATCCATTTCTGACTGGAGTCACCGCACTCAGGTTTGTACCTTCTTCTGTTAACCATCTGTCATCGCATCTGTCTTTAAAAATCCCAAATAATATTTAATAATATTTTTATTTATATTTATATATTATTATATTTTATTTATATTTTTTTTTACATAATTCATGCACATATACACAGGTTTAGTAAAAAAAATCTTCATAGGACTGCTTCTTTAATGAAAGGAGTGCAGAAGTACGATGCACCAAATTCATCTAGAGGCGTGCACATTTTAAAGAGTTTGGCACATCTTATAACTGCCCCGATCCTCAGCCAGGGCTGGAATACATTTCTGGAGCCATTTAGGCCACTTTTGTGGTGTAAATTATCATGAATTTGCAGGACAGGCTTTGACAAATCCCGACCCCAACTCTGCCCACTTTGATGGAGCTGGCGGAGACTGACATCAAAGAGCCAAAAGTCACAAAATGTTGGAACATCTTCAAGTTGTGCAAGAATATTGTGACAATTCTGGTGCAAACTGCTTGATGCATCAGGTATGATGTGTCAGTGTATAGTAAGTGCTGTCAATGGCAGGTCCTCCACATCCATTTCATCTCTATTACCATAGTTCTCATTTGACACAAACTCTAGGCTAGGGTTCTCCAAATCCGGTGCTCAAGAGCCACCAACAGGTCACTTTTTCAGGATGTCCTTAGTATTGACCAGGTGATAATTGCATCACCTTGACAGGTAAGAATTCCGTCACTTCTGCAATACTGGAAATCCTGAAAACATGACCTGCTGGTGGCTTTTGAGGACTGGAGTTGGGGAGCACTGCTCCAGGCAATCAGATGGTCTTTTAGGACATGGGGACACCAGATTCAGAACTGAGAGCCCCTCTATAAGAGCAGGTGCAGACGACTTTTCTCCACATCTGAGAAAATCTGTCCGATTATGCTAATCATGCTTTGATCAAAGTGGGATCCGAGGTTTTCTTGGAGGTGGAGAGAAAAAAAAAGTCTTTATAATGTGAGTCCGTGAAAATCGACCTGCAGTCGAATGTCATCCGAATGTGGTCCGATTTTTTCCTTGGTCCCATATAGTTGAATGTGTGAATGTCATCTGATTCTTGCCAGCAAATCATGCACGTTGCGATTTTTTTTCTCCAAACGAGATAAAGATAGGACATTTTTACAGATCCCATTGAATAACATAGGGACAAGAGCTGTCCATCAAAACAACAGAAAGCACTCGTCCGAGTTATATGGTCGTCTGCATGAGCCCTAATATTGATGTTTGCTTTTCTGATCTCTACATCTACATGCATAACATGAGAAGCTGCAGGGAAAATGTGAAGCCATTCTGACAATGAACAAGTCGAACCAGCGTAGATCACCGGATGGCCGGCTCGGTGTCTATACTTAAAGGCATTGACCCCATTGTACAGCAGTCTTTAATCACTAATGCTTAGGACACAGATAATTCCTACTTCTCCGAGCCATATGACACTTCATACTTTCTAAACCTTTCTCTTTAAATCTTTCTTTAAGTTAGTATTTAAAGTTGAAATTATTTTTGTGGCACAATGCCGGCATTAAGATAAAACACTGCATTCCCAGCCAACAAGTAGATTTTCTGCTAAATTCCCAAAGAGAGTAATTTGTCAAAGCATTGTAATTAATTTTACCCTTGCATAAAGATATGTCCTCATTTATAACTCGTCTCTTCTTTGTCTCGTTGCTATTTTGGTCGCCCAACTCGTTAAAGTCTGCAAACTCCTCAGGAACATTAAGTATATTTACACAATAGGAGAAAATGCTGCAAAAACAATATTTACCCAGCGCTCGTCCAAGAACACCTTCCTGCTCGTTGGGAAAGTCACTTCTTGACCTGTTGAATCTTAGTGATGACCACGATGAGGCGTCTGACACCGGAACACTGGCGACAATCTCCACTTTACAAATTTTTGTCAAGATACCTTTTCCTAAAGCCATAGGTTATGTTTCTTTAAAAGAATATTTAATTTATGTTAATTCAATACTAGGGATGGGCGGACCGGTGGAAGTTCGGGTTCTGGTACTGGTTCTCTCATAGATAATATGTATTTGTTTTTAACCCCTGTAAACATATTTGAATGAGTTGTTTTCTCCTTCCCTTCTACCTTCCAAGAGCCGTAACTTTTATATTTTTATTTCATCATAGCTGTAGGAGAACTTCTCTTTTTTTGCAAGTGTTACTGAAAAATTCTTTGTGGAGTGAAATGGAAAAATTGCAATTCCACCATCACTGTAAGAATTTCATTTTTAAAGAATACAAGTGAAAATAACATGTCTACTTGATTCCGCAGGTTTTTACTTTATCTTAGACCATTTATCTGATTGGAACTTGAGATCAATTAATCGCTTGTACATTGCTCAGAATTACTGCTGTTTTGCAGCTTTCAGTACTGTAATTTTAGACATCTCTAGCCATTAGAGATGAGCAAATCTTTTCAGATTCAAATTTGCTGGCTTCACCGAACTTTTCCAAAAAATTTGATTTGCAGCAAATAAATTCTCATGAATCTCAAAGCTGTAAAGCTTGTAATTACTCGGAAAATACATGTGGGGAAGAAGAGAGAGAAAAAGAACCTTGCTGACCATAAGAGCTTACACTGTACAGGAGAAAGAGAGAGAGGACCCCACTGTCTATAAGAGCTTACACTTTTCAGGAGAGTGAAGACCTCGATGACCATAAAACCTTACAGTCTACAGAAAAGAGAGAGAAAGGATTCCACTGATCATAAAAGCTTACACTCTACAGAAGAGAGAGAGGAAACTGTTGGCCATAAGAGATTACACTAAAGAATAGAGAGGACCCTTCTGATCAAAAGAGCTTGCACTCTACAGGAGAAAGAGAGGACCCTGCTGACCAAAAGAGCTTACAGTCTACAGGAGAGAGAGAGGACTCCGCTGACCATAAGAGCTTACAGTCTACAGGAGAGAGAGGACCCCACTGACCATAAGAGCTCGAACTCTACAGGAGAAAGAGAGGACTCCGCTGACCATAAGAGCTTACAGTTTACATGAGAAAGAGTGGACTCTGCTGACCATAAGAGCTTGTACTCTACAGGAAAGAGAGAGGACCCTGCTGACAATAAGAGCTTGAACTGTACAGGAGAGAGAGAGGATCCCGCTGACCATAAGAACTTACACTCTACAGGAGAGAGAGAGAGGACCCCACTGACCATAAGAGCTCACACTCTACAGGAGAAAGAGAGGACTCTGCTGACCATAAAAGCTTATAGTCTACAGGAGAGAGAGAGAGGACTCCGCTGACCATAAGAGCTTACACTCTACAGGAGAAAAAGTGAACTCTGCTGACCATAAGAGCTTTCACTCTGCAGGAGAGAGAGAGGACCCTGCTGACCATAAGAGCTTATAGTCTACAGGAGAGAGAGAGAGAGAGAGGACTCCGCTGACCATAAGAGCTTACACTCTACAGGAGAAAGAGTGAACTCTGCTGACCATAAAAGCTTATAGTCTACAGGAGAGAGAGAGAGAGAGAGAGAGGACTCTGCTGACCATAAGAGCTTACACTCTACAGGAGAAAGAGTGAACTCTGCTGACCATAAGAGCTTTCACTCTGCAGGAGAGAGAGAGGACCCTGCTGACCATAAGAGCTTACACTTTACAGGAGATAGAGACTTATCCAGTGACTCTGGAGTTGGAAAATGACTATGAACACATTTGAAATGGACGGCAACGAACTGGAAATTGTAAAGGACTTTAACCTACTCGGATCAATGATAACACAAGATGCAGCAATGACACCGGAAGTCAATAGGAGAATAGCTCTGGGCAAACCAGCAATGAAGTCACCAGACAAGTTTTAAAGCAGAGGAACATTTCACTGGTGACGATGACACGGCTCGTACATAGTTTGGTATTTTCTGTGGTAACATGGATGTGATACATGGATGATAAAAAGACAAGACTGAAGAAGAATCAAAGCCTTTGAAACGTGGTGCTGGGGAAGGATGTTATTAATACTATGGATGGCAAGAAGAACAAACAAATCAATTTTGGAACAAATCAAGCCAGACATGTCACTTGCAGCAAGGATCACCAAGCTATGACTTGTCTACTTCATATGAATTGTCTATATCATATGAAGAGAGCAATCATTGCAGAAGGACATCATGGTCAGAAGACTAGAAGAATAGTAGAAACAACGCGAAGAGGAAGACCAGCAACCTTATGACTACTACCAAGATAACGTTGGAGAAAACCCTGGTATACAAATCTAGGCTTGCACAAGACCGATTTTCCTGCTGAGCGTTCATCCATCAGGTCATCATGGATCAAAAGATCGAAAAACATCTGTCAACCCACTGAAGCTGTGAATTGTTGAGACCGTGTGAACTTTACGACAGTCTTTCTTTAGCCATATTAACTATGGAACTATTTACTGAATGCAGTGACCGTACAGAAAAATATTTATATAGACTAATACAGTCCCCAGAAAATAATAGAGAGTAGCCCCCGACCATAGACAGATACAAGGTGAAAGTAAGGCCTCTTTCACACTTGTGGCGTCAGCTCCAGTCGGCCAAAGTGTGAATGAAACGGATCCGTTGTATATTGTTAAAAACTGATGCAGCGGATCCGTTTTTAGACAGATCTGTCAAGATTGGCGAAATGAACTTTTGAACCCTGGATGTGTTGTGAGTAGAGTTGAGCGATACTTTCCGATATCCTAAAGTATCGGAATCGGAATGGTATCGCCGATATCACTAAAATATCGGCGATACCCGATACCGATACCGGAAGTCCCATGTAAGTCTATGGGAACAAAATATCGAAATTAAAAAAAACCCATTCTTGCCTTGTTGGTTAATTGTACATGAAGGAAAACAAGAAAGAGTAATGTAGAATGTATTGGGGAAGGTTGAGGAGACATTAAAGGCATAGATGTTTGACCCAATCCAATGGAATAGCATTAATTTTTTTTTTTTAAAGATGTTCGGATTGACGAAGAAATTGACAATGTTAACGTTTTTTATATTTAGGCAAATATGTATATTACACAACTTCCATGCTCTTCATCTTCACCTTTTTAACTTTTCACACACTTTCTCCTTCATAATCTTCTGCAGCATCATCTTTTTCATCAAATTATTCTTCATCTTCACCTTCTTTATCTTCTTCTTAAACTTCTTGCTATTCATCTTTGTTAACATTACTCATATTCTTCTTATTAAACTATTATTCTTATTCATATTCTGCTTCATCTTCTTCATCATATTCTTATTTGTGACAGAGAATCCTGTACTTGTAATCTGTCAAAGTATGAATTTTTCATCCTTCCGTTCTTGCTGTCACAAAAGATTTAAATTACAACAGTATTTGTCCGTGTTCAGTTTAGCCTGCAGCAGCAGGCATTTTCCAGGGGCACCACGAGGAGGAACGGACTCACCCCCATACACTGCTTAGTCTTCTTCTGCTTAGAATTTAGAGCATATATTTTGCTCTTCATTTTGGTCTTATACTTCATGTTCTTCTGCTTTTAGATCTTCTGCTTATTGTTCTTGTGTCTCTTGTTCCGTATCTTGTATTTGTAGCACAATCTTGTACCAGCTGATGTTACTGGGACACGGTTACTAAGCAGGAGGTACCTGTGCTCCAAAGCACTACCAAGGACCAGCAGACGTTGCTGGAACTCGGATACCGAGATGGAGGCACCTAGGCCAAAGGCACTGCGGAGAACCAGTTGACGGTACTGGAACCCGGAGGGGCAGCAGAAGGAAAAGAGCCAATGGCACAACCGAGGACCAGCTGACGTTACTGGGACACGGTTACTAAGCAGGAGGTACCTGTGCTCCAAAGCACTACCAAGGACCAGCAGACGTTGCAGGAACTCGGATACCGAGATGGAGGCACCTAGGCCAAAGGCACTGCGGAGAACCAGTTGACGGTACTGGAACCCGGACGGGTAGCAGAAGGTACAAGAGCCAATGCAAGTAACGAGGACCAGCTGACTGTGCTGGAACCCGGAGGGGCAGCAGAAGGAAAAGAGCCAATGGCACAACCGAGGACCAGCTGACGTTACTGAACCCCAGTAACACAGGAGCAAGTGTTGACTGTGCTAACAGCACTTCCGAGCAACAACTGGCGGTGTTGGAGCCCAGGGTCAAGGAGGATGTTTAAATACTAGATCAAGTAATTTCCTTGTTACCTGTCAATTTTAAATGTCTATACTTCAAACAAGAGAAAGATAACCTTTACTACCATAAGATGATGATTTCATTTAAACTAATATCTAGATAAATAAAGAATTGACAAACATAAACACATACATTAACATGTTGAACAGCAATGCAAACCACAAAATAAATTAGTTAAGGAATCTGCTATACGGTTGTACATAAAAGCATACAAGTACATATCTGAATCCATTAATGATGGATAAGTAACAGTATGTACACCATTTTTATTGTATAGACAATGAATGTCTGACTTCAAAACATCATCAGCATTACAAGTTATCTGTGATATTACTAAAAAGTTCCATTTGCTGAATAATGTCACTAAATATTTTATACAAAATTATACAATTTCCATCATGTAATACTCATAATATGTGGCAATAATCATTTTTATTAACAAACATAACCTTTCAAAAGTGCATAGTGCATAGTGAAAATTGCTATTTATGGCTGACTGTGACTGTCGACTTGGAAGCATGACAACAGATAGATAAGGTATATATAGATGAGACTGCATAGCCACAGATGGTGAATTGCGATGTAATACTGTACCTCAATAAAGTGTGCGTCACTACTACATAATTTTTTTTATATAGCTTTATAAACAGGGTACATGGATGTATGCTTGTGCCTTTGTTTTGACGCACAGACTGCCTTCCTGCTGAGACGCATTGGGTAGTGAACAGTTGTGTGCAGTGTTCACTGCAGTCTCTGCGGAATAACCACACTTAGACCTTATAACTTTTCAGACTTTCTTTATCAATCTACCAAGATGAAGAAGGCAGGGAGTAAGGCACGTGGTCGTGGAGTTTCTTCAGGGAGAGGACGTGGGGATTCTGTGGCTGCTGCGGCCCCCAGTGACACAGCATCCACCAGTTTTCCCCGTGAGCGTTCCTTTATGCGCACTTTTGTAGGAGCTCGGAGTACCCCCCTGCTGCGGGAAGAACAAATTGAAGCCGTTGTTGTTTGGATGTCAGCCAATGCATCGACTTCAATTGCTTCCACCTCCTCTCAGGACCACAGCACTGTTGGGCAACCATCTGTCTCTTCACCGCCTGGCAAATTGCCCAGGCAGTCAGAGAGTTCTGTACAGGAGCCAGCTGAGTGTCTGCTTCTGTTCTCAGAATCTATTGGCTTGCAAACAGGGGCCCAGCCAAGCAGCATTCTGTAATGTGAAGAGGGAGTATGCAGTGATGCGCAACAGCTGTGTCTCTCTGAATCTGAAGAGGCGGGTGAGACAGTGCCGATGGTCAGCACACCGCAGAACGCATCTGATGATGATGAGACCCAGGTGCCAGTTTCTGTTGAGCATGGTGCTGGCCAGACCACCCAACAGCAGGTGTTGGAAGAGGGTAGTGGAGATGATGAGGTCCAAGACCCAACATGGCATGAGGAACAGGAAGGTGGTGGGAGCAGCTCAGAGGAATAATAATAATATTTATTTATATAGCGCCATCATATTCCGCAGCGCTTTACAGTTTAGCCGTTTCAGAACACAAGTCATAAGTAACAACGTTAACAATACAATAATTTAAGCTAAATAAGTCGCCCCTGCTCGTGACAGCTTACAATGTACAATGAGATGGGGGAGATACAAAGTATAGGTGTTTATATACAATGGTGCATTTACAATGATGTTCCAGCCATCTTAAGGGACTGAGGGATGGAGATAGTGAATGGGCTAGAGACACACACACACTTACACAGAATACATAGAATGACTTTGATTAGTGAATGTGATAGGCCGCTCTGAACAAATGTGTTTTGAGGGAGCGCCTGAAACCATGCAAATTGTGGATAGTCCTAATTTCTTGGGGTACAGCATTCCAGAGGATTGGCGTAGAGCAGGAAAGTCTTGGAGTCGGGAGTGGGAGGTACGTATTAGTGCAGAGGTTAGTCGAAAGTCGTTTGCAGAGCGCAGCAGTCGGTTAGGCCGATAGATAGAAATGAGGGAGGAGATGTAGGAGGGGTGCTGCACTGTGGAGAGCTTTGTGGGTGAGAACCAGTACTTTGGTTGAAAGCTGGGAGAGGCCTAGAGAAATGGTTAGTGATAGAAGGAAGATAGAGGAAGACATTGCCCCAACGGTACAAACAGGAGGGAGAGTTAGGCTGCAGACTCGGTTGCCTGTAGCCTCCAGTTTGGCACCTGTTCGGAGCAGTTGTCTTCCAAAAGTCAAAACGTGCGCTCCCAGGACTTGCACTGCGTGGTCCTTTTTTCACACACTTGCACATGATATTTGCTATGTGAAATGCAAGCTGTGTAATTAAAAATTAAAAATAGCTAAAAGTGTCAGTCACCTCAATACCACAAATATGTGGAAACATGTGCGGACAAAGCACGTAGTTGAGTTACAAAGACACACTAGAGATGTAGGCCAACCTACAGCAGCACCTACATCTTCAGGTTGTGTTGAAGCCTCTTCATCGAGCTCACACACAGCTGGTTATGCTTCCTCACAGGATCGCCATGGAAGAACCTCGGCCACTGTTGTCCAGAGACAAACTGTTATTCCACACACAGCAGCAAGTTCCCTGTCATCCTCACACTCCCAGGCCACAAAACAGCCATCGGTAGCACAGGCATGGGATAAAAGACGGCCATACTCCGCAAACCATGCACGAGCACAGGCTCTGAATGCTGGCATTGCAAAACTCCTGTCCCTTGAAATGCTGTGATTCAGGCTGGTGGAGACAGACAGTTTCCGTAACTGAATATCATTGTCAATCCCACAATACAATGTGCCAAGCCGATTTCATTTCAGCAGGCAAGCCGTCCCTGGTCTGCAAAAGCATGTTGAGGGAAAAATTAAACATGCGCTACTAAAAGCCCTCAGTAGCAAGGTCCACCTGACCACCGATGCGTGGACCAGTACCCATTGTTATGATCTGCTACAACCAGTAAGGAAAGAAGGGAATTCTGTCCCTACAATACAACTAAGCTGAATCCCTACGATGTAACGGGGAACCTGATCCTGCGACCAGACCCGCTAAAGTCCTCATCTAGTGTGAACGAAGACCTATAGTTGCGAGGGAGTAATCCCTACAAGATCTAGGGACTGTGAGAAAAGGTGGACACCTCCTAACATAAATTGTAGCATGGATAATTAAACAGAAAAATAAATACTTTGTGATCCTAACATCAAGCAAAACTGACAGATTAAGGCACCTAAGCACCCGGCTAGCTTAACAGTAGATAATACAATGAAGTCAAGCAAAGCCAGAAGGGCGGAGCCAGACTAAATAGGGAAAAAAGGTCATGTGACCAGCAAACTGAAACAAAACCTAACAAGAGGGTTCTAACACCCATGGCCAGGGACAATACCTTTCCCTCACTGCCCATTGGGTCAATGTTGTGCAGCCGGGTACTGATCTTGCGAGTGGCGCTGTACGTGTTCTGCCAACTCCAAGGATTGCAGGAATCAAGTCTGTACACATTGATTCCTCCTCCTATTCCAGTTCCTCAGAATCATCGCTGCAGGAGCCGTCACGGTCTACCTCCACATGGACCCGTGAACGTTTACCTGTTGCGACCGATATGAGCACAGCCGTGTCCAAATGTCAACAGGCCATCCTGAAATTAATTTCCATGGGGAATCTTAGCCACACAGCGCAGGAGCTCTGTAATGCCATAAAGCAGGAGAGCGACGTGTGGTTTTTGGAAGAGAATCTACAGGCAGGCTTGGTAGTGTGTGACAATGGCCGAAATCTGGTGTCAGCTCTGGGCCTTGGCAACCTCACTCACATACCATGTCTGTCATATGTGCTCAACTTGGTCGTGCAGAGTTTTTTGAGGGACTATCCGGATCTTGATGCACTGCTGCACAAGGTCCGCCTACAGTGCGCTCACTTGCGACGTTCCAGCATGGCCAGATCGCTGATTGCAGCTCTGCAACGCAGATTTCACCTTCATGAACATCGCATCATATGTGACGTACCCACCAGGTGGAATTCCTCGTTACATATGTTGGAGCGGTTGTGTGAGCAGCAGCCAACAGTAATGGAGTATCAGCTGCATCAGGCGCAGTCAACTCGCAATTTGCGCCGTTCACACTTCACCACTACTGAGTGGGCCTCTATAATAAGAATAATAATATTATTTATTTATATAGCGCCATAATATTCCGCAGTGCTTTACAGTTTAACAGTTTCAAAACACGAGTCATAAGTAACAACGTTAACAATACAATAATTAAAGCAAAATCAGCCGCCCCTGCTGGTGAAAGCTTACAATCTACAATGAGGTGTGGGAGATACAAAGTACAGGTGTTTATATACAATGGTGTTTTTACAATGATGGTCCAGCCATTTTAAGGAAGTGAGGGATGCATGGAGATAGTGAATGGGCTACACACACAGAATTACACATAGAATGACTTTGATTAGTGAATGTGATAGGCCACTGTGAACAAATGTGTTTTGAGGGAGCGCCTGAAACCATCCAAATTGCGGATAGTCCTAATTTCTTGGGGTAGAGCATTCCAGAGGATTGGCGCAGCGCGGGTGAAGTCTTGGAGTTGGGAGTGGGAGGTACGGATTAGTGCAGAGGTTAGTCGAAGGTCGTTTGCAGAGTGCAGCAGTCGGTTAGGCCGATAAATATAAATAAGGGAGGAGATGTAGGGGGGTGCTGCGCTGTGGAGAGCTTTGTTGGTGAGAACCAGTAATTAGAATTGGATCCTATAATGAATGGGCAGCCACTGCCAGTGTAATGAGTGGCGAATAACTCTATGAAGGATATCTGCCACGTTTTGCGTGCGTTTGATGAGTCAACGCGGATGGCGAGTGCAGATGATGCACTAGTCAGCCTGACTGTCCCCCTTATCTGCCTGCTTCAAAAAACACTGCAAGCACTAAGGCATGAGGTTTTGGAAGAGGTGGAGGATGAGGAGTCACAAATTCCATCACCTTCTGGACAGTCAGCGCAACGTGGTTCCTCACAAAGGGCTGGAGGACTTTCAAAGTACATGCTGTATCAACAATTGAACCTCCAGAGTCGCTGTCTATATTTTCATAACCATTACAAACTTTTAATGTATTTACAAAGCACATAATGTACATTTTTTGTCTATCCTTTTGTAATGCTATTGTGTTTCCATAAACTGATGTTACAGAATTATGATACAAAGTTTTTAAATTTTGAGTTTTAAATTTTGTAAATTTATATGTATTTGAAGGACTTTGTGAGGAGGATGAGGAGGAGTCAATGGAGGAGGAAGACATCGCTCCAGAGGGAGGTAGACAATGCTCTAGTCAGTATGTAGACCAAGGGTGGGGTGATGCACAGCAGGCGGAGATGACGCCTCTTGCAGGGGACAACGTTTCTTGGCCAGTTGGGAGTCTGCAGCACATGGTTGATTTCATGCTGCAGTGGCTGAGAAACGACCGCCGCATCGAACACATTCACACCACGTCTGATTATTGGGTGTACACCCTCCTAGACCCTCGCTACCGGGACAACTTACAAAGCCTCATCACACCGTTGAACCGGGAGCGTAAAATGCGGAAGTACCAAGACACACTGGTGCAATCCATAATGTTCTCCATTCCAGCCGAGAGCACTGCTGCTGCTACTGATTTACAAAGCAGCTCTGTGCGTCGAGGCAGTGGAGACAGCTCTGCAACAAGAGGGAGCACAAGCAGCGCCTCTGCACAGGGCAAGAACAGTATGTTCCAAATGTGTCGAAGTTTTGTGGCAGCGCCACCAATGTCTACACCATCCGAGACGGCTCCAGTCAGCAGGAGGCAACATTTCCGTAAGATGGTTACAGACTACATGTCTTGCCCTCTCAGTGTACTCTCAGATGGCTCTTCCCCATTCAAGTTTTGTGTCTCTAAGCTGGATACATGGCCAGAGCTTAGCCAGTATGCATTGGAGGTGCTGCTTGATCTGCTGCCAGTGTATTATCGGAGCGCGTCTTTACTGCTGCAGGTGGTGTACTAACAGACCGTTGCATGCGACTATCCTACGATAATGTAGAACGGCTTACTTTTCTGAAAATGAACTAGGCATGGATCTCGCCTGAATTTGCCTGTCCGGTTTCAGATTAACTAACTGGTTGGCAACGTTTTCCATGTCTCCTGTTATGTTCATCTTTCTACCACCTGAGCTATACTCCCTGGGCTACAACACTGCCAGTTGCTGCTCAGAAGTGTCGTGTCCACAGACCAATACACAAGCTATAGTGATAGTGGGGTTCAGTAACGCCTGCTGTTCCCCTGCTGTGTGTCCGGCAAAAATTACTGCTACCTAGCTAGACATGTTTAAAAAAACATGACATGTTAAAGTGGCTAGTGCTACACATAGATATCAGGCTACACCCTTATTTCTAAGCTGTAAACAAGTGAAACGTCAAATTTAAAACCATTCAATGATTAGTGTTGGTAACAAATCTGTAACTAAATAATTGTGACATATTATGGCAGATATCCACATGTCTAACACAAATGCTAACACAAAAGCATACTTATGCTATAGGGTACTGATGGTGAACCTTCTCACTCCATAACTTTGACCAATCCAACTCACATCATGCCTCAAATGCTGCAATGTTGGAAGTGCATAATGTGGGTTGAACTTTGACAACAGCTGCAGTGCGAAGGTTATCCTTCTGTGTTCTTGGCTTTTAAATAAAAGCATACAAGTAAATATAATAATACATTGTTGATTAAGGGACATGATGTACACTGTAAATATGTAGCAAACAATGGAGTTAGGACTATTCCACTCAACATTACTTATAATTTGTGTCATTTGAAAAAATACTATTTTAGTTAAAAATTAAAAAACCCATGTTCAGTAGCTGTGAAAGCCCGTTTGTGTACTTCTATATTGTTTGCAACCAATGTATTGTATACGGATGGAAGCGCGTCACACTAATAGATTAGATTTATTTTAAATGGAATGTAGCAGAACCAATTGGAGATAAATGAAAAGGATGAGCCACTGAGACACGCTCAGCAGAGTACAAGCAGCAGTGCTTGAACAAGTAACTGGAGCGTGATCTGCACTCAAAAAAGTAAAAAACACAGACTGAAGTGAACACTGAAACACAACTGTCCACAATCTGTGAAAAGCTCCTTTCTGTACTTCTATAGTGTTTGCAACCAATGTATTGTATACGGATGGAAGCGCGTCACACTAATAGATTAGATTTATTTTAAATGGAATGTAGCAGAACCAATTGGAGATAAATGAAAAGGATGAGCCACTGAGACACGCTCAGCAGAGTACAAGCAGCAGTGCTTGAACAAGTAACTGGAGCGTGATCTGCACTCAAAAAAGTAAAAAACACAGACTGAAGTGAACACTGAAACACAACTGTCCACAATCTGTGAAAAGCTCCTTTCTGTACTTCTATAGTGTTTGCAACCAATGTATTGTATACGGATGGAAGCGCGTCACACTAATAGATTAGATTTATTTTAAATGGAATGTAGCAGAACCAATTGGAGATAAATGAAAAGGATGAGCCACTGAGACACGCTCAGCAGAGTACAAGCAGCAGTGCTTGAACAAGTAACTGGAGCGTGATCTGCACTCAAAAAAGTAAAAAACACAGACTGAAGTGAACACTGAAACATAACTGTCCACAATCTGTGAAAAGCTCCTTTCTGTACTTCTATAGTGTTTGCAACCAATGTATTGTATACGGATGGAAGCACGTCACACTAATAGATTTGATTTTTTTCTAATATAATGGAGCTGCACCAATTCCACTAAATAAAATAAAAAAAAAAAAAAAAAAGTGACACGTGCAGATGCCTACAAACAGCGGTGGATGCAGAGCAAACTGCAGCGTCACCTGCACTGTCACACACACACCTTGCACAGAGCTGTTAAAACAACACTGGCAAAATGAAGCTTTACACAGCGGTTGGTAAACTAGCCTGCCTCAAGCACAGTAGTACACAAAATCGCAATATCTAACTGTCCCTCAGAGTCAGCACAGCAGCGTTCTGTCCCTAACTGAGTTCACAGCACAGTGACGCTAAAATGGCTGCGGCGCCTTTTATAGTGCATTCTGACATCATTTCAGCAGCCAATCACAGCCATGCCATTAGTTAAGATGACCGCATCATTACAGGATGTGCCCACACTTCGTAGGATTCCTCATTGGCTGACTAAAATCACATTGCCTCTCAAAGAATTATGGGAACTTCCGATTCCGGTATACGATATTGAAAAAGTATCGGAATTAAGTATCGGAATTCCGATAACGCGAATATCGGCCGATACCCGATACTTGCGGTATCGGAATGCTCAACACTAGTTGTGAGAGAAAGAGAGAGATTTTTTGGTGCCAGGAGGGCTTCTGGGCATGCTCAGCATACAATAATGGATTCCGTCGTCGGATTCCGTCAAGAACGGATGACAACGGATCCGTCACCCGTAGGCGCCCATTATAGAAAAAAGCGGACACAGCGTATCCTTCATGGTCCGCCTTAATGATGCAGACACAAAACGTTCCAATGTCCGTCTACTCCAGACAGTGGACGCCAAAATTCTGACGGATCCGTCGGATGACAGATGGAACGAACGACCATCCGTCACTAATGCAACTCTATGGGAAAAAACAGATTCCGCCAAAAAAAAAGGCGGATCCGTTTTTTCCGCTAAAAGGCAGATTTTGACCGACGCCAGACGACTGAAGTGTGAAAGAGGCCTTATGGAAGAGATGGGGTCGCACACCTGATAGCTGCTGACGTAGGCTCTCTGTCTGTTGGGGGTCCTGTAGCAATAACTTTTTGTGGACCATAGTGTCTTATAAGAAGAAGCTGAAATGTCTACATATTAGTAAGTGCCATACAATCACACATTTGAGCTTTTGTCAAGCGTCAACCTATTGCAACAGTCTCACTCTCACCGCTTATTTCCAATATCATCAGCCTTAGGGTAGAGTAGAATAAGGCATTTTACTGATCTATCACAGTGTGGATCATTGATTTCCATTTCCTGAGTAAAATCCAATGGATAGAACTAAGATAAAATATTATGGAACATGGATGTGTTATATTTCCAAAAGTTCAACATCTTTTCATATTTTGCAGCCCATGCTACTCATCTCTTAATCCTTTTGTTGGTTGGTATCTGACAACGTCTCACATTTCTAATTCGTTCTAGAATAATAGATACACAAATCCAGTTTTGGAATATAACCCATTGCTCCTTCTTTACTTTCTCCTCCATGCTCAGAAAAACTTTCCTTCACCCCCAGCAGGACTCCTCTGTGTGCACTGCGGATTCTTGCATTCTTTCCGTGGCTTCTGAATGTTTAAATATTTATATTACTTTGAAAAAAAAAAAACCAGATATGGAGACATTAATTAATACTTTGTTTCAAGGGAAGCGAGGGAAAGATCAGACAAGAGCTGACCTCAAATATTGTTAAGACAAATATTTCTTGATGGCCAAATATCTAGAACCACGGGGATCGGGAAGAATGGAAACAGAAATTGTAGCCCATGCAGTGCCAGGCGAGACGCTTTGTGTTTTGCCTCGGAAACTTGCAGGAACCGATAAGAAAAATACTGATTAACAGCTCAGCTGCCTCCAATCATAATCTGCTCCTTGCATATATTATTAAACATCTTTCTCTTTTCAAAAATTCCCAGGACGGAAGTTGCAGATTTATCCGAAGAGAAGCTTCAGAAAACTGGTTGAAGCTGTGTGAACGGGTTTGAAAATGTCTTGTACTTGGAGCCTCGTCCAAAGATTCCTCTGAGAGGTGCAGACACGACACCGCCGAAAGTCATAACTTTACAAGTGTGCAAGAATGAAATGTGCTCTGCACCCACTGTTATCTATTATTGTCTCCAAGCGAGAGACAATGCCCCAGATACCGAAGAGATACTTCAACCATAATTTAACTTTCTATGATACCTGGAAGAGACGGCGCCATGCTAAGCTGTGATACATTAAAGAAAAGTAGTTTATAGTTATACACATGCACAGAACAGTCGGCGTAAACCAGGAGGAACGAGTTCTGACCAGAGCAACATGGGTTAATACACACTGAGTGCTTTTTTAAAGGGGTTGTCTGGTCTTAAGCTACAAGTCTGAAGTCTTTCTATGTGACTGCAGACTTGTGAATTCTCACATCGCGCACACTACCGGTGCCGAGAGTCGGCAGTCATGTGACCTCAAGTATGTGATTTGTATACTTCCGGTCACATTCCAACTAGAGGTGTCTGGCCTCGCTCAATACACTTGCAATGAGTGAGGCCATGCAAGTCTAGTTTGAAGGTGACCACATGTATGCATATTGTATACTTGCTATCATGCACCCTCCAAAGGCACAAGTCTGTAGTCGCATAGAGTAACTGCAGACTTGTACTCTAAGGCTAGATAACCGCTTTAACGAAATTGTGGAATCGCCTCATTATAGGATAATGAACACCTTTAGGGGCTAAAAATCATTTATGCATATGGGTTTCATTAAAAAATTTTCAACATTTGCCTTTTTGTAGCCGCTGTTTATTGCTGGCTACAGAATGAGGTAACGGAGAATCCATCAGAGATCTCAATCTGATTGGGAACTTGTAACTCTTTTGTCTTTTTTCTGTGATACTCTCTGCTTATTTATGACCACAGACCACATCAAAAGTGAGCTCAGCTTCAGGTAAATGAGCTGAGAGGAGCTCCGTAAAAAACAACTAAAATAGTTACAAACAGTCAGAATGAACTCACTGATGGATTCTTAGTTAACCCCTTCTGCATCCAAAAATAAATAGTACAGCACAAAGAATATAAAAGGAAAAAGGTGAAAAAGCTTTAATAAAGTACAATATTTAGAGTTGAGAGTCCTCAGTGGTTGATACCTTTTAATGGCTAACTGAAAAGATGGTAACAAATTGCAAGCTTTCGAGACTACTGTCATGTGTGCATTGCCACGAAGATCGTCGCGGTTGCACATTTTGACTTCTCACAGCTGAGCTGCTGTTTCTTTGTGTTTGGCAGCTAGGGAGTTAATTCTGTCTGTGCTCGGTGCTGGGACTGGGTGCAGTTTCTCCCGGCTGCAATTGATTATTTGTTGATTGGTTTCCTTTAAATTCCTGGTTGTCTGCTTGGGGAGTTGCCAGTGAAACCTTCATGCAGACCACAGATAGGAATGAATCTGTATAGACTTTAGTTGTGAGCTCCTTAGTTGTTCTAAGCTCAACTTGGTTAGAGTTTATTTCCCAGACCATTTATGTTCCTTTGGTGTTTGAGTGTGTATGCAAGCGAGTGTTATCCTGTCTGTCTTATATGTCTAATCTGTGTATTTAGCTAAGATCAGCCCATATCGCTTTGGTGGTAGTCAGGATCCTTCTTAGGACTGATTACAGGGTTCAGGGTCTGATAGGAGACAGGGTTAGGTTGGAGACTTGGACCTCTGAACCATTATCAGTACCTCCAAGGTGAGGGATTAGTTAGGACCCCAGTTTAGGGTCAGGTTAGATCCCGGTCCACCTCTTTCCTGTTTCAGCTCATCAAGTCCTCAAGATTAACCCTGAGTTCAGCAGATATCGTGTCAGGTAAATCTATTCTATACTTACATGCTGATGTTGCTATACTAGTTGTTGTATAGAGTGTTGTTCCTGTATTAATAGTTTACTGACATTGTATACATATCATTAGACAGCGTGACATTTTCACTGGCCATAAAAATTATCTCCAGTTACCATGGATCCAGTAGCCCAGCTGGCTCTGCAGTTGCAGGGATTATCCATGGAGCTGACGGACATTAAGTCCAAAGTTTTGTCTCCCCTGGAGCAAACCAGAGTTGAACCTAAGGTTGCTCTCCCGGACAGGTTCACTGGTGGGCGAGACAAATTTTTCACCTTCCGGGAGGCATGTAAATTGTATTTTCGGCTTCGGCCTCGATCATCAGGGAGTGAGGAGCAGAGAGTGGGAATTGTTATCTCACTTCTGCAAGGGGACCCTCAATCCTGGGCATTTTCCCTTCCTCCGGGATCTCCGGCTCTACTGTCTGTAGATCAATTTTTTACTGCCCTGGGATTGGTATATGATGACCCAGATCGGGTCTCTCTTGCTGAGACAAAATTACGTAAGATACAGCAGGGAGATCGTCCGGCAGAGGAATTTGCTTCTGAGTTTCGTAGATGGGCCACAGATACTCAGTGGAATGACCCAGCTCTTAGGAGCCAGTTTTGTCATGGGCTTTCTGATAAATTAAAAGACGTTTTGGCTCAGTATGAGTCTCCTCCTTCTCTGGAGGCTGCTATGGCCTTAGCTATCCGTACTGATAGACGGCTTCGGGAGAGGGTTGAGGTAACCCCACTCCCTGTTGTTTCTCCACCTACCACTAAAGTCCCTTATGTTGAGGTTCCCCTTGTCTGTTCGGATGAGCCTATGCAGTTGGGAGGGACATCATTTCGTAGGAGGGGATTGGCGGTACGCCGCAGGACTAGAAGATGTTTTTTCTGCGGAAAAGAGGGACATTTTGTTGGAGAATGTCCATCCCATGCCTTGTTGAGCCAAAAGTCGCCGGAAAACTGTTAATCCCAGGTTGTGTGGTGGACGACAACCTGGGAGTATGTATTTCATCCGCCAGTTCTTCTCAGTTCCTTGTACCAGTGGAGGTGGTAGTTGGTACGAGAGTGGAGAGATTGTCTGTTCTTCTTGATAGTGGTTCCGGGGCTAATCTGGTTGACGCTCAGTTTGCTCAGGCTCAAGGTATGCATCTGAGTGTATTGGTCAAACCGATCCCTATATTCTCCATTGACGCCAGGCCTCTCGGCCAAGGTAGCTTTGTTCATGAGGTTCATAACATTGACCTTCGGGTAGGGGCAATACATAGGGAACAATTATCTTGTTATGTGTTGGAGGGTCTACCTACTCCCATTGTGTTGGGACTTCCTTGGTTGGTTAAACATAACCCTGTGATTAATTGGCAGTCCAGAGAAATAAGCCAATGGGGTGAGTTTTGCAAAAGCAACTGCATGAACACAGTCATCAGTGCGGTCGTGCCTAGTACATTGCCTCCTTTTTTGGAGGATTTTGGGGATGTTTTCTCTGAGGAGGGGTGTCAGGAGTTGCCTCCTCATCGCGTGTATGACTGCTCTATTAATCTCCTTCCTGATGCTAAGTTGCCTAAAGCTAGGTTGTATAATCTTTCTGGTCCTGAGAGGCAGGCTATGAAAGATTATATTTCTGAAAGTCTGGCCAAAGGGCATATTAGACCTTCATCTTCCCCAGTAGCCGTGGGGTTCTTCTTTGTGAAGAAGAAAGATGGAGGCCTACGCCCTTGCTTGGATTTCCGCGAACTTAATCGGATTACTGTTCGAGATCCGTATCCACTCCCTCTTATTCCTGATCTCTTCAATCAAATTGTTGGCGCCAAATGGTTTTCTAAATTGGATCTCAGGGGGCGTATAATCTGATTAGGATAAAAGAGGGGGATGAGTGGAAAACGGCGTTTAACACGCCGGAGGGACATTATGAGAACCTAGTCATGCCTTTTGGTCTGACTACTGCACCAGCAGTATTCCAACATTTTGTTAATGACATTTTTCGTCACCTTGTGGGGCTGTTTGTGGTTGTATATTTGGACGACATTTTAATTTACTCGCCAGATCTTGTGTCTCATCAGGAGCATGTGAGACAGGTGTTGCAGATCTTGCGAGACAATAAATTATACGCCAAACTGGAGAAGTGTGTATTTGCCGTACAGGAACTTCAGTTTTTGGGTTTTTTGGTGTCAGCCTCCGGTTTCCGTATGGACCCTGAAAAGGTGAGAGCAGTGCTTGAATGGGATCAGCCAGGGGATCTTAAGGCTCTGCAGCGTTTTTTGGGGTTTGCTAACTACTACCGGAAATTTATTTGTAATTTCTCATCTGTCGTCAAACCTCTCACTGACATGACAAGAAAAGGGACGGATTTTTCTAAATGGTCGGACAAAGCTTGCCAAGCCTTTTCCTCTTTGAAGAAATGTTTTGCTTCGGCACCCGTTCTCATCCAACCAGATGCATCTCAGCCGTTCATTGTGGAGGTGGATGCGTCTGACGTAGGGGTGGGTGCTATATTGTCCCAGGTCCGTCCCTGGTAAATGGCATCCGTGCGCTTTCTTTTCTAAGAAATTGTCGTCCGCCGAAAGGAATTATGATATCGGCAATAGGGAACTTTTGGCCATTAAGTTAGCTTTTGAAGAATGGCGTCACTTTTTGGAGGGGCAGTCCACCCGGTTACCGTTATTACTGATCACAAGAACCTGTTGTATTTGGAATCCGCTAAGCGTCTGAATTCCAGACAAGCTCGATGGTCGTTGTTTTTTACCAGGTTTAATTTTGTCGTCACTTATCGCCCGGGGTCTAAGAATGTAAAGGCTGATGCCTTGTCTCGCAGTTTCCCAGGGGCTGGGAAAACGGATGACCCGAGTCCTATCCTTCAGGAGGGGGTGGTAGTGTCGGCTGTATTTTCTGAGCTTGAGGAGGAGGTGTTAGAGGCTCAGGGGGACGCCCCTGCAGGACCTCCAGGGAGACTGTTTGTCCCAAATCTGTTGAGACAAAAGGTTATTGAGGCACATCATAATTCTGCTCTAGCAGGACATCCAGGGAGTAAGGCTACTTTAGATCTCCTTTCTCGCCGGTTTTGGTGGCCTAATGCTAATAAAGATGTTATAACTTTTGTCGCGTTATGTGGGGTGTGTGCTCGCTCTAAAACCCCTCATACCCGTCCGTCTGGGACCCTTTTACCCTTGAAACTTCCGGAGCGTCCATGGACTCATTTATCTATGGACTTCATTACGGACCTTCCTCCGTCGTCAGGGAATATTGTCATACTGGTGGTTGTTGACAGGTTCAGTAAGATGGCACATTTCGTTGCTCTTCCTGCACTCCCTAATGCTAAAACTCTGGCGCAGGTGTTCATTAGGGAGATCGTTAGACTTCATGGGTTGCCTTCTGATGTGGTGTCAGATAGGGGGTCTCAGTTTGTGTCCAAATTTTGGAGGGCATTTTGTTTACGTCGGGGGATGCAATTGTCATTTTCCTCGGCTTTTCATCCGCAGACCAATGGTCAGACAGAGCGTCTGAATCAGAGCTTAGAGACATATCTCCGGTGTTTTGTCTCAGAGAACCAAGAGGACTGGTCTTCTTTCTTGCCTCTGGCAGAGTTCGCTCTTAACAACAGGCGGAGCGAGTCCACTGGTAAGTCCCCGTTTTTTGGGGCATATGGTTTTCATCCCCAGTTTTGTACTTTCAATGGGGGGGGCCCTTCTGGGGTTCCTGAGGAGGAGCGTTTCTCGTCGTCACTTGCTTCTGTGTGGAGAGGTGTATTGAATAATCTGAGTGCGATGGGGAACCGTTACAAACGTATGGCTGATAGGAGGAGAGTTTCTGGTCCAGATCTGAATGTGAACGATCTGGTATGGTTGTCTACCAGGAATATAAAACTTAAAGTGCCCTCCTGGAAACTGGGTCCCAGATTCATCGGGCCGTACAGGATCAGTTCCATAATTAATCCTGTGGCATTTCGTCTGGACCTCCCTCCTACGTTTAAAATTCATAATGTGTTCCACAAGTCATTACTTAAAAGGTATGTGGCACCAGTCATACCGTCACCTCTACCTCCTCCTCCTGTGTTGGTCAATGGTAACTTGGAATTTCAAGTATCAAAGATCATTGACTCACGTCTGAATCGCCGGTCCCTTCAGTACTTGGTGCATTGGAAGGGGTATGGTCCAGAGGAGAGGACGTGGG
>JARQOD010000007.1:84810120-84850888 GCA_033576555.1 Oophaga sylvatica | reverse complement strand
TTTATGATCCCAGCTCTGTCTATGTTTACTCCTGCATCGCCCACAACCACCATTTTGTGATCCCTGCTGTTTTTTGCGTAATTGTTTATCTAGGTTTTTTATCCCATTGTTTTGTTCGGCCCCCGCCCACGGCCACCATTTTATGATCCCAGCTCTATCTATGTTTACTCCTGCATCGCCCACAACCACCATTTTGTGATCCCTGCTGTGTTCTATGTTATAGACTATGTAAGCATTTTATTTAACCATTCTGCTGTTCTCACATAATCATTTTTTTATTACAGATGGCTGATAAGCAGGAGTTTTTGCGTGATTTTATCGAGCTGTACCGCACAATGCCGTGCCTCTGGAAAATTAAGTCTGCAGATTACTGTAACCGGTTGAAAAAGAAGGACGCCTACCAAAAACTGGTGGAGCTCTGCAAGAGCCGTTACCCTGATGAACCGGCGGATGAGTCAACGGTTAAAAACGGATTCAGGGCCTCCACACGGTTTACAAAAAAGAGCTCAATAAAGTTATCAATTCAACCAAATCTGGAGCGGGGGCCGAAGAAGTTTATGTCCCCCAAATGTGGTACTTTGATCTGTTCGCTTTTACAAGGGACCAAGAAGTACCCAGACAAGGGACATCCATTTCGGATCTAGACCCAGTGATCCAGCCGGACACCCCTGTCGTACATGTAAGTACCTTTGTATTACAACACATTTTAATGTACATGCCAAAGTGGACTTAAATTTAAAAAATATTATTGTGAAATGTAGATAAAATGGCAGAATATATCCCTTCATGTAGTGATAATTTATGTAGCTCAATGGTTGAGGCCTTTCCATTTAAAAGTGTCGTTTTCACAATTTTGCTGTTTTTGGGTATAGTGTGAAGATACATTTCTTTGTCTAAACAAGTGTCGTTTTCACATTTTTTCCGGATATGGATGTTATAGTGTGAAGATTAATTTATTTTTCTTTGTGAATTACCATTTGTTTTTTGTTCATGCAGGACACAGAAGAGGCGGTCTCCACACCTCCAACTGAAGAAGACAGCATGCCGTTGATAGACGAAGTAGTCGAGCCACCATCATCTGTGCGGAGGCGGCTTTCACTTTCAGGAACGAAAAGGAAGGCTCCCACCTCGGCTCCCACCTCGGCTACTCCTGAATTGGTGGAAATTGCAAAAAAACTCCCATGAGCACGTTGTGACAAGTAGATACAATGTAAAACAAAAAATAGACAACAAAAAGCCTTTGAAAACATTTTAAAAACTACAGGTGCTGGTAACATGTCTCGTTGCCATCCCCATTACTCCCTCCCCACATCTCACCCATCATTAGCCCTTCTCCCATATTGGTAAAATAATTGAAAAAAACACGAATGCATTTTTAAAATAAAAATATTTTATTATCAAAACATTGTTAAAAAAAGGGTAAAGTAAAACATTCTCAAAATCAAACTAGACCTGATGCTGCCAACTCACTGCACCAGGCCCATTAAAGTAATGGCAGTACTTGTCTCTGCCGGCCTTCGCATCGTCCTTGCTCCTGCCTAGATTGACAGGTTGAAGGCCTGCAATAGCGGGATCATTGTCACGCCATTCTCCGAGCACCACGTCACCATTGTTGTCCGAGTCCATGAAGCCTGGCGGACTGTAAGTACCAGCATCGCGTTTGCGTATTGTGCAGCACACAACAGGCCAACACCACAGAGTCTATCGATTCCAGCTTCATGTTGATTGGTGTGTGGAAAACCCTGAAGCGGTTGGCCTTTATGCCGAAGGCATTCTCCACAACGCGCCGTGCCCTAGAGAGTCTGTAGTTAAAAATCCGCCTTTCCCCTGTCAAAGTCTTTTGTGGGTACGGTTTCACAAGATGCTCATGAAGGGGGAAGGCTTCATCGCCCACAAACACAAAGTTTAGGTTGGCGGTGGTGTCCATGTTGGTTGGCAAGTTAAGTTTATTATTCAACAACCGTTCACCAAAACTTGTGTGCTCCAAAACGCCACTGTCAGAAACCCTTCCATTAATGCCAACATTAACGTCAATAAATTCATAATTGGCATTAACAAGGGCCATGAGGATCGTGCTGAAGTAGCCCTTGTAATTATGAAAAAAGGATCCGCTTTTGGCTGGTTGCGTGATCCGCACATGTTTGCCATCCAAGGCACCACCACAGTTTGGGAACTGCCAAATCCTTTCAAAATCAGAGGCAATAATTTGCCATTCCGCCACTGATTTTGGAAAAGGCATGTAGCTCCGTAAACTGCGGACGATGGCGTTACATGTCTCCGGAATTAGTTCTCCAAGCAGCGACCGAGAAATTGCAGCAGAATATTGCAAATCCTTCATTGAACGTCCGGTTGCCAGAAATCGCTGCGTTACTGCCAAACGTTCCTCTGCTGAAACAGCTGCACGCATCCGGGTATCCTGCCGTTCAATGAGTGGCCTCACAGCTTCCAGTAGGAGCTTGAATGAATCCTCCGACATCCGTAGATAATTCCGGAAATCCTGCGGATTATTCTCCTGCAACTCCCTCACTAAATGCATGTGTGAGAATTTGGACCTCTGCTCCAGCCATTCCCTGGTCCACATGCGACGCTTTCGCTTGGAGCGCCTCTCTTCCACCCGCGCCTCTTCCTGACGATCTGCCTCCATTGACAGTGCAACTGCCACAATCACACGCTCCGCGGTGGACAGGTTCATTATGTGCAACCTGTACGGTAAAGAAGAGAAAAGTTAATTACTAATTAATTACTATTAATAAAGTGTTTAAACAAAATAAAATAAAGAATAGAATAAAAAATATATAAAAAAAAATTAAACTTTTCTGTTAACATTTAATATACAGTTTACAAGTGTCTACAATGGTGGGGGGTGTAAAATAAATAAAGCAGACGAAAAAAAAAAATAAGGTCAGGGGTGTTAAATATATAACCAGACGAAAAAAAAAAAAAAAAAAAAGGTCAGGGATGTTAAATATATAAAGCAGACGAAAAAAAAAAATAAGGTCAGGGGTGTTAAATATATAAATATATAAAGCAGACAAAAAAAAAAATAAGGTCAGGGGTGTTAAATATATAAAGCAGACGTAAAAAAAAAAAATAAGGTCAGGGATGTAAAATAAATAAAGCAGACAAAAAAAAAATAAGGTTAAAAAACATTATCAAACAACATCACAAATAATATGTACCTTGAATCAAAATATCCCGAAGATCCAAATGAGGATGGATGGTGCTCTAGCGACTCAGACAGGATCGCAAAAACCCACCACTGCGCCACAAACAGGATCGCAAAACTCCGACACACGATACTATCCTCGCAACAACGCAAAAAGAGACCCATAAAGTGCTCTGGAAACAATGGATGGGGGCGCAGTTATTATAGCTGAGGTGATGTTGTGGTCACCAATCGGAGCTGTAGGGCGTTAACAAAAGAAAACAAAGTCCCGCCTGCGCCGCTGACTAATACGTCGTTAACGAGGTCGCACATCGTTCACAAAATGTGCCAGACACAGCGATATAGCGTCACCAGCGGGACGCCAACGATCAAAATACGGTCCAGAACTCTAGTGAACGATCAGCGAGATCACAGCAGGGGCCACGTCGTTACTACATGCCACACACAACTACGTCGCTAACGAGATCGCTAAATAGTGACGTATTTTAGCGATCTCGTTAACAACCTTGTTTAGTGTGGCATACCCTTAAGAGTTGGCCCATCCTTGATTGAGCCAATCTTTTTGTGTGTTTGATAGCAAGATCCAGTGCAGGATTTCCCTCCACCCACCAGAGAAACTTGATTTACAATTAACCCAAGAGCCATGGAAACGGACTGGAGGGGAGCAAAAATACTAAGCTCACCAGTCCAAGTTGGCAAAATCAGGATGATGGAGATGAAACAAGGGTGGACATTTCAGAAAGACAATGATCCTAAACACTCAGCCAAGGAAACTCTCAATTAGGTTCAGAGATAAACATAAAGCTGCTAGAATGGCTGAGCCAATCACCGGACCTGAATCTAATAAAAAATGTATGGAAGGAGCTAAAGCTCCAAGTTAATTGAAGGAGCCAATGGGATTCAGGATTTGAACAATGTTTGTGTGGAAGAATGGGCCAAAATCACACCTGAGCAATGCCTGCGACTAGTTTCTCCATACAGGAGATGTCTTGACGTTTCCTCACCAACAAAGACTTTTGTGCAAAGTATTAAATACACTTCAGTGAGCATTTTCAATACTTTTCCTCTGCTTCATTTCTCATTATTGCACATAACTTAATTTAAGAACCTCTATGGTTTGATTTCTTGGTCTGTGTGGATTGGGTGGGTTGTTACAATGTCTGGTGACAATTTCATGTCAATATCACCTTTAGAAATAGATTTACCTAGAAAATGAGTGATGTGTTCAATACTTATTTCATCCGCTGCGTGAGGAATATTGGAGACATAATTCCATGTCAATCATTTGTATCCTATTTGGCATAGAATTGTAAAGACCCCTTCAGCACTGTGGTAACGTGACACCTGACCAGCTTCCACCAAAGGGATTCACCCCCCCACTATCTTGCTGGTATGCAACCTTCTACAGGAAGACCCTCTGCGGATCCAAGCCATGCAGCCTGAGTCCTTTGTTCAGCCACCTAGGATTTCATAAAGGAGTTATGGAAATACTGTACATCCTGGCTGTACATCATGTATATTTCAGAGATCCTCATAACAGGGCAAGGGCCCCCCTGGGTCTCGAGCCATTATAACATGCACGGGAAAGGAGGCACATAGAACAGCCAGTAGCAGCTAGGTAGCAAAATTGTGTTTAGACTCTATGAGTAGCAGTGGCCCGGTCGGATTCGATGGCACCAAAACCAATGCTCTAGAACAGCTCAGAAATGAGTTATGATCTTTCATAGGTTTTGGGAGATTTATCTCCAAACCTACAGGGAAGGGGATTTAGGTTCAGCCCAGAGGGCAGGAGGGGAGTGACCTAGAGGGTTAAATGCTTGTGTGAAGCATATCCTATTACTTTTTCTCTCGGATGTCATGAGGATACATTGTGTAATGAGAAGTCACACACAAAGGGGACCACAAGCCTCCATATGGCAGTCCCTACCCCGTAAGCCAGGCCTATCACTGAACTTATGTTCTGCTTACACCTTTTGTGCTACCACTATCTGTATTTGCATATATGACCATTATATACGTATACCTATTGTGTATATAGTGTATTGTCTAGTGTGCCCTTAAGGCGATTAAATATATAATTTAACCTTTGGCTGCTTTCTTAACTCGATCCACGAATCCACATGTTCGTTTCTCAGCTTAATCTCACATGTTACTGGGGCCTGGCTCCTGGCCCGATATAACCCTGTTAATGGACCAGGCATATATCGAACTAGGAACTGGTGGCAGTCCTAACGGGCTGAAAGAATCTGTTTCTCTGGTGCTAGGGGCCTCTCAGCCTGTCAGGGTTGTGGTCGAGCATGGTGCCACGTCAGTGACTGCGTGGGTCACCTTCTCTCACTTCCCGTGCCTCCCTGGGCCCGTGAGGACAGGAGTGTGTCTGTGTAAAACTGTACCGATCTGACCTTATGTGTTACAGGGGCTACAGAACGTCACGTTGGTACAATTGAGGAGATCTTACCACGTGATCCTGCTGACGTATTATTGACGTCAGACTGGGTAGCGAGGTGTGGATCCTTCATGTACTTCACACGATGTATACAGCATACTATAGTGGTCTAAAGTTTTGTGCTCCAAGCACAATTTTGCTTTGGCCGACCCTTTATCATTTTGTTACAGTCATACTGGCACTTTATGGTAACTGTCCCTAAAAAATTGATGACATCTTGAATTAAAAACAATTAACTTTGTAATTTTTGCAGCCAAAATTCTCATCCTCAAAAAGGAACCAGAAAGTGTTTCATTATCATCCTTGTTTCGGAGTCTGTGTTACTGAGCAGTAAGAGCACGAAAAGGAAAGATAAACGGTGTCCATGTTTATTAGGGCTGACATACTTTATTTTTTATTGTGCAGTCTTAATTTTGTTTCATTTTTGGAGGTGTGAAGGCTGAGCCAGACTTTTTTTTTTATGGCCATGGGTCTATATGGAGAGATTTATTATGGAAGTGTTTATGTGCAGTAGAATTTTCTCATCTTTCCTGGGAAGTCGTGAGCTTGTAAAGGTTTTGCAGAAAGCAATCAATGGAATTCTCAGTGGGTTTGTCAAATTACACCGAGACAGAAAGGTGCTAATTGGATGAAGAGTTTGGAGAGGATGTAACACGCAATGGGATACAAAATTAGGCAAAGGAAAACATACAAATGTGCAAACGAATATGTAAATAGTTTATTTTTCTAGAACAACAATTTTGTTTACGTGATAAAGATTTTGCTCATTTTTCTGAAAGCTCATGAATCCTACGTCTGATAAACAATATACAGAATGCAAAAAAAAATAAACTCAGATCGATGAGGACTTTGGGGCAGCGAGGATTAGCGGTCATTATGATAATAGGGGTCATCGGTAGTCGAAGAATGAGAAGACCCCAATGTTCATGGATATGAGCATGCGAAGATCATATTGTTGTGACAAATGGTGATAAAACAATACAGTCAAATTAATGCAGAGTAGAAGCATGAGGAGCAAGAAAATAATATTCAATAAAAGTAGAGTAAAAGTAAAACATCGCACCTCCACTTTGTCATATTTATTGGTTAAGAAAAGTTCTTTTGTACCAAACTCTGATCTTGGTCCTCAACTGGAAATTAACACTGTGACTTATTTTCTACCAAGAGGAAGAATGAGTGACTATTAGAGATGATCAAATCTCCCAATATTACCGTAGATATTGTCAAATTGTAAGGGAATTTGCTTTGCAGTGAAGTTATTCTCTGCACATTGAATGTTCCTTATTATGCTTTGGGTTCTGGAGAGACCAAAAAATATGATAAACATAGTCCCTGAATCATCAAGAACAGAAATTTTCTCTTAATCAGTATTGTCTGATATGTGGCATGCACTTCCATGCATCTCGCCACCTATGTTAATCCAGTCACTGCCTGGAGTAAGATTTCTGGCATAAGGAACACCACAGCTTGTCAAGAATTAGATGAGACGTGACATCACGTCCTCGCCGCGCCGCTGATCTGCAAGAGGTCTGCCCATTTTTGTGGAGCTAGTAGAAACTGATATTAAAATATTAAAAGTTGCAAAATTTTTTGTACAACTCCAAATTGTGCAAAATTTTAGCAACTTTTCAAAGCTACTGTTTTGATAAATCAGATCATTGCAAAGAATTTAAAGATTCCAATTTCTCACTATGAAAATTAAATGTCATATAGACATTTGTTATGCTAACAAAATCCTCAACAGGTTGCAAATCACATAAAAGCCACTGGTCGGCCACATAGAGACATATATCGTATAAAACTCCCAACAAAGTATCGCAAAATAATGTTGCTTTTCTAAGATGGTCGTCTTGTGCCATTCACCTTGGAATTTGGCGATCCAAAGGGAAAGGGAAAGAAAGACAAATCTGTAAAAGCAGAGTAATAGGAATTGTGAAGGAAGGGTTACTTGGATGAATATTATTATCGAGGAAAATTGGGCAGATGCCATGGCTCGTAGTGCTTGGTCCAAGCTAGGATGATCCAGATGAGCAAACATTTTACTATTGAGGCCAAAGCTAGTTAGACAGGAGGCTCACCGAAGCTCTCGAGCAACTCAGAAGAACCCTTATTTGCCTGCAATATAAAATGAAGAAAGCATCTCTTTAGTCATTATGGCCTAAAGGTCATATCCATAGCTAGATAAAACCTACATTGTGTTCTCTCGTTCTCTTATCCCTTGACAAACGTACAGGATTGAGCAAGAAGACGATCATACATGGCAAAGAGTCAGACTATGAATTTACTTTAGAGTCCCCGAAGAGATCCGTAATCAAATTTTTATGAGCGAGAAGAACATGCACAGAAATAATTTTTTTGCATGTAACCCAATCTTAGAAAAAAAGAAGTGAAATATATACATAGAGGATTGTTAGTAGTGATGAGAAAATGTCCTCGGATAAGGTGTTTTCCGGGCATGCTCGTGTGCTAACCGAGTGCATTCAGCGTGCCGAAAAATATGTTCGAGTCCCAGTGACTGCATGTCTCGTGACTGTTCGAACAGCCGCAATACATGCAGAGATTACCTAACAAACAGGCAATCCATGAATGTGTTGCAGCTGTCGAACAGTCACGAGACATGCAAGCATGGGTACTCGAACACATTTTTCGGGCATGCTGAAGACACCCGAGCATGCTCGTAAAACACCTTATCCGAGCATGTTCGCTCATCACTATTTATTACCCATATTGCAAATTATAAATTTGCCTTAGGATAAATGGTAAGTTGCTGATTGGGGTTGGTCCAACTTTTGGAACACCTAACGATCCTAAAACAGGGGTTTGACATGCCGCTTGGGTAAGGAGTATGGAAATGGTGGCATGCCAATCACAGTTTCTATCTTAGGGCTCTCTCATACATCCGTTCAATTCACTCTGATGTCGGACTGCAATGGATGGACTGGTCATGGCGAGTGTGACAGCATCTATGAAGCTTTCGCGCTCGGGCAGGGAGACCCACCGGCCAGTCGGTGCACTGTGTCCCGGCATAGGACTGAATTGTACGGATGTATAAAACAGCCCTAAGTCTATGGCACTGCTTGAGTCCTGCTCTGTTCAGACTGGGCATTTCTGAGGGTATTTCTTGAATTCAATGTCAATCTAGGGATAAGTGATAACTTGCAAAATTGGAAACAACTCTTTAAATCACATAAATTAAACCAGCGTGCCAAAATCTCCTGCCATCGATAGTAAGGGCAGCAATGGACAGCGGCTTAAACTAAGTTTATATGCTACAATTCTGATCACTAGTATTGACAGTTTTTGGATGCGATCAGGTACATTCAGCGTGCCACTTTATCAGACGCCCAAGGCAAGTGCCCATAGGTGACCTAGAAAATCAACAAATAGCTACAACTAGATTCAAGAATCCTAAAGATATAAATATTCGATAAATGTTATGTAGAACCTATTATTTGTTAATTACAATCACAAATCACTTTCTCCCAACCTATAAATCATTCAGGAAACTTTCTAACAACCACCATCAACATGTAAGCATTTGTTATAATTATTAAACAGCATATTTAAATACTGGGACATAAAAATGATTTCAGAAGAGTGAAGGTGGCAAATTTCCAGGGGAAACAAAGCTCTTAATAGCCATAAAAGACATCAGCAAAGACAATGTTAAGTAGAGTTTCACAGAGCAATAATTGCTACTATAAAGCCTTTCTATAAATTTATTCAGGTGGCTTCTTTTGCCATTTTTATAGTAATTGCCTTTTTTTCTAATTGACTATGGTCCATTGTATTATTTAAATGTTCTTTTAATGGATGCATAAGATAGACACTTAAACTATCTAGGCAGCTTCCACACTCAATGTCCTCCATTTGCACTGTGAATATTTTTTTTTATACCGTTAAGCATATGATTATGGGATGACTGTGCATTTGAGATAAGTGATTCTATATATTTTCACATCTTCTTCTGAAAGTCTCTCTCTATAAATAACTGAAACCATTCAGACTTTACTCGTCTCAGGAAGTCTGCAGGATATGTATCCCAAACATGCTCTAATTGGTTGTCATAAGGTGCCTTGTAATGCACTATCTGTGGCTTTATGGCAGCCTCCTGACATTGTGTCATGATATACAATGTCTTCAACAAGTCAAATAATAATGTCACTGGTAGTGTTGAGCGATACTGCTCGATATCTAAAAATATCGTATCGAAATGGTATCGCCGATATCACTAAATATCGTCGATATCCGATTCCGATACCGGAAGTCCAATGTAAGTCTATGGGAACAAAAAATCGCAACCAAAAAAAACCTTTCTTTCGTTGTAAACACAAAATATACACACATAGAATACATATATATATATATATATATATACATGTCATTGTGACATATATATATATACATATATTTATAGTTTATACACTTCTACATAGTAAAATAGACTCTGATTCAATTGCCGGGTAAAGCCGTGACATACCCATAGAAGTCGACGGGCTCGGTGCCGAGTACCCCCAAAACCTCTTGCTCTGTGCGACTCAACTTGTGCGTCACGAACAGGATTCTGTAGCTCGCTATAAGCGAGTCCTGTGTGCCTGAATTGAACTGGTTTTGTGCTTGAGAATTGCTAAAATCATCAGAGAATGTATTTGCCATTTTTCCGCCATATCTGCGTCACGACGAGGCACTGGTGAAGAAGAAGGGCGTGCTCTTCGTGGGTGTACACTCACTCAGTGGCCGACCACTCTAAATGGTACTGCAATGTAAGATCGTGCCCCACACCTCTTGAGTTCCGCCTCCTCATCCTCCTCAGTGTGCGGAAACTAACACGAAGGTCCCGCCTCACTACAAAAGAGGGGCCCTCTCCAGATGCTAATGACACATGTGACTTGGCAGAGATGGCTAATGGACACGAGCAGAAGTGTGAAGGGATGGAGCAGTCAGAGCTCTCCCCCCACGGAAGCGACCCGATCGCCACGGAACCACCGTTGGGCACCCGGCCTGGAAACCCTCCTACGCTGAAAGAAGCGGAGGATACCCTAAGAGGCCTGGCCCGGCACCGGGAGGAGGTCGCCAGGATGGAAGCCAGCTGGCGTGCCCTAAAACTAAACTTGGAGCGGCGCCAATCCCTCTTACCTGAAGTGTCTGTACCGGAAGGTGAGGCACCCGTTCTAGTAGAGGAGTCCGTGCGGGCATCCCAGCCCTTGCAATGTGATCCGGTTGACGTTGTCGCAGTGGAGGCACCCGTTTCTGCAAAAACCTCTGCACCGGCAGCACCCCAGATCCCGCTGTCTGCCCCCGTCGCTGAGACAGAAGAAGCGACACCCGTCCTCATGGAGGAGGCCGCGCAGGCACCAGAGGTCTACCAGTCTGTACCGGAGCCCCGACTGTCATCTGTTCCAGAGCCGGCTGCTTCCTCCGCAGGTGAGCGCTGCCAGGACTGGGGGGCGCCGGGAGAGCTGCCGCAAACCGGACACTGTAAGCTGCAGTTTGATGGTGGAGACATGGAGCTGCTGGTGGAGGAGAATTTCAACCGGCGTCAGGAGGAAGAGTGGAGACGTTGGGAGAAAGGGAAGCAGAGCGACAAAGGGAGCAGCGCGAATCCCAGAAGCTTCGCCAACGTCAGCTGGAGAAGGACCGGGCAGATAAGGACCGGATGAGAAAAGATAAAGGAACCCTGTGGGAGCCGCGGCGTAAGGGTGCAGTACGGAGCTTTAAATTGAAAGGTGGTTGGGGCTTCATCCAGGAGCCTGGACTTTATTTAGAAGTTTTTGTGAACCGGCGGGACGTGGAGGCTCACCTCCCAGAAGGACACCCGGGGAGGGACCTGTTGCCAGGAGACTTGGTGACTTACACCCGACACTGGGGTTACAATGGATGGTACGCCCTAAATGTTACCAGGTGCGACCCCTACTCCCCAGAGTGTCAGGAACCTGTGAGACCCTCGGAGCCTTCAGCCTCCCACATCCAGGCCTCTGCAAAAGTGCCCACCCCACGCCGTAAATCTCCCCAGCCTCCCTCAGTGGTCTCCTCAGCAGCCCCAGCTATGGACATGATAAGTATAGCTGGCCCGTACCCGGCGCCTGTTAGGCCCCCTGGGGTTCGTTCAGTCCGGGACATAGGGGTCCAGACCCGGAGGGAGATGAAAGAGGTGGCCACACAGACCCAGATAGCGGGTCACGACTTGACTGTACAGGCCACACGACGTCATCAGGTCCTGGTGGTCCTTGGTGTCTCGGATGTTTGGCAAGCATCAGAAGAGTACCAGGTGGTACCTGGAACACCCCTGCCAAAGAATTATAAATAACCCGGACAGGGTCCCTGTATGTAAATAGTTAAATTGTTGATGTACCTGGACGGGTGAATGTTCATAAAAAAATTTTTAAATTTAATAAAAAACACAACACAGTTTTCATTACTTTTATTACAGTCTCATCTTGCGACGCCATCGATATCCTGTAAAAAAATGAAAAAAAAAAAACACAGTATACCACCTGTCCGACGCAGTCCATAGTAACGAGTGTCCCACGACGATCCAGCTCTGCTACATCAGAATGACAGGCAGAGCCTGTCATCCCGGCGCAGCACAGCTGATCACCTGCTTCCCCGGCGGTGACGTCATCGGACTGACTGCTTTACGGCCGGGATTACCCAGCAGTCACTGCAGTTATCGCGAGAAACTGCATGTGACCGCCGGGGAGAAGAGGATGGCGGCCATGAAGCAGTCCAGGCCGTGACCGCCGGAGATCTTCTGCCAGGTAAGTGCCGCTGACTCCTGACAGACCTGACCGACAGACATGACAATAACAGTGCCAATCCGATTCCGGTTATATATGACGAAAATATCAGGTATTCGGAATCGAAAGCCGATACAGCTAATATCGGCCGATATCCGATATTTGCAGTATCGTATCGCTCAACACTAGTCACTGGGAAGGATATAATGCTGCTTAAAAAAAGATTTCAGTAGCAAACAATTTTTGTTTATCTGTTTGGATTGTCATCGCTCAAAAATCAGGCATTCCGGACAAGTCTTACACCAGATGTAAAAGAAAGACTCAGTTAATCATCCAAAAGGCTTCATTTAAGAAACGTATTTGGTGTGGCAATTCAACCTTTGACTATACTTAAGATTTCACCTGTCACCATTATTTAAAATCTCTGAATAAAACAATATTCAAAATACCAAAAACAGTTTTGGTCTAACTGTAAGGCAGGTAAATGGACAAAGTAGATAACACAGGACCATCATTCACTATTCACAATAGGTGATGTCAAAGCTCACCTCCTCCCCTCCTAAACAATGACTAATAACACCTCTATATATAGTAGATAACACAGGATCAAGCATTCACGATAGGTGATATCACAGCTCACCTCCTCCTCCTGTACAATAACTGATAACACCTCTATATACAGTAGATAACACAGGATACAGCATTCACAGTAGGTGATGTCACAGCTCACCTCCTCCTGTACAATGACTGATAACACCTCTATATACAGTAGATAACACAGGATCCACCATTCACAATAGGTGATGTCACAGCTCACCTCCTCCTCCTGTACAATGACTGATAACACCTCTATATACAGTAGATAACACAGGATCCACCATTCACAATAGGTGATGTCACAGCTCACCTCCTCCTGTACAATGACCGATAACACCTCTATATACAGTAGATAACACAGGATCCACCATTCACAATAGGTGATGTCACAGCTCACCTCCTCCTCCTGTACAATGACTGATAACTCCTCTATATACAGTAGATAACACAGGAGCCACCATTCACAATAGGTGATGTCACAGCTCACCTCCTCCTCCTGTACAATGACTGATAACAACTCTATATACCGTAGATAACACAGGATCCACCATTCACAAAAGGTGATATCACAGCTCACCTCCTCCTGTACAATGACTGATAACACCTCTATATACAGTAGATAACACAGAATCCACCATTCACAATAGGTGATGTCACAGCTCACCTCCTCCTCCTGTACAATGACTGATAACACCTCTATATACAGTAGATAACACAGGATCCACCATTCACAACAGGTGATGTCACAGCTCACCTCCTCCTCCTGTACAATGACTGATAACATCTCTATACACAGTAGATAACACAGGATCCACCATTCACAATAGGTGATGTCACAGCTCACCTCCTCCTCCTGTACAATGACTGATAACTCCTCTATATACAGTAGATAACACAGGATCCACCATTCACAATTGGTGATGTCACAGCTCTCCTCCTCCTCCTGTAAAATGCCTGATAACAACTCTATATACCGTAGATAACACAGGATCCACCATTCACAATAGGTGATATCATAGCTCACCTCCTCCTGTACAATGACTGATAACACCTCTATATACAGTAGATAACACAGGATCCACCATTCACAATAGGTGATGTCTCAGCTCACCTCCTCCTGTACAATGACTGATAACACCTCTATATACAGTAGATAACACAGGATCCACCATACACAATAGGTGATGTCACAGCTCACCTCCTCCTGTACAATGACTGATAACACCTCTATATACAGTAGATAACACAGAATCCACCATTCACAATAGGTGAGGTCACAGCTCACCTCCTCCTGTACAATTACTGATAACACCTCTATATACAGTAGATAACACAAGATCCACCATTCACAACAGGTGATGTCACAGCTCACCTCCTCCTCCTGTACAATGACTGATAACACCTCTATATACAGTAGATAACACAGGATCCACCATTCACAATAGGTGATGTCACAGCCCACCTCCTCATCCTGTACAATGACTGATAACACCTCTATATACAGTAGATAACACAGAATCCACCATTCACAATAGGTGAGGTCACAGCTCACCTCCTCCTGTACAATTACTGATAACACCTCTATATACAGTAGATAACACAAGATCCACCATTCACAACAGGTGATGTCACAGCTCACCTCCTCCTCATGTACAATGACTGATAACACCTCTATATACAGTAGATAACACAGGATCCACATTCACAATAGGTGATATCACAGCTCACCTCCTCCTCCTGTATAATGACTGATAACACCTCCATATACAGTAGATAACACAGGATCCACCATTCACAATAGGTGATATCACAGCTCACCTCCTCCTCCTGTATAATGACTGATAACACCTCTATATACAGTAGATACCACAAGATCCACCATTCACAATAGGTGATGTCACAGTTCACCTCCTCCTCCTGTACAATGACTGATAACATCTCTATACACAGTAGATAACACAGGATCCTCCATTCACAATTGGTGATGTCACAGCTCACCTCCTCCTCCACTTCTAAACAATGATTGATTACACCTCTATATACAGTAGATAACACAGGATCCACCATTCACAATAGGTGATGTCTCAGCTCTCCTCCTCCTGTACAATGACTGATAACATCTCTATATACAGTAGATAACACAGAATCCACCATTCACAATAGGTGATGTCACAGCTCACCTCCTCCTCAAGTACAATGACTGATAACATCTCTATATACAATAGATAACACAGGATCCACCATTCACAATAGGTGATATCACAGCTCACCTCCTCCTCCTGTATAATGACTGATAACACCTCTATATACAGTAGATAACACAGGATCCACCATTCACAATAGGTGATATCACAGCTCACCTCCTCCTCCTGTACAGTCATGGCCAAAAGTTTTGAGAATGACACAAATATTAATTTTTACAAAGTCTACTGCTTCACTTTTTCTAATGGCAATTTGCATATACTCCAGAATGTTATAAGGAGTGATCAGCTTAACAGCAATTACTTGCAAAGTCAATATTTGGCTAGAAAATGAACTTTATCCCTCAAAACACATTTCAACATCATTGCAGCCCTGCCTTAAAAGGACCAGCTAACCTCTTTTCAGTGATTGCTCCATTAACACAGGTGTGGGTGTTGATGAGGACATGGCTGGAGATCAATCTGTCATGATTAAGTAAGAATGACACCACTGGACACTTTAAAAGGAGGCTGGTGCTTGGCATCATTGTTTCTCTTCTGTTAACCATTGTTATCTCTAAAGAAACACGTGCAGTCATTATTGCAATGCACAAAAATGGCCTAACAGGGAAGAGTATCGCAGCTAGAAAGATTGCACCTCAGTCAACAATCTATCGCATCATCAAGAACTTCAAGGAGAGAGGTTCCATTGTTGCCAAAAAGGCTTCAGGGCGCCCAAGAAAGACCAGCAAGCGCCAGGACCGTCTCTTAAAAGTGTTTCAGCTGCGGGATCGGGCTACCAGCAGTGCAGAGCTTGCTCAGGAATGGCAGCAGGCAGGTGTGAGTGCATCTGCATGCACTGTGAGGCGGAGACTCTTGGAGCAAGGCCTGGTCTAAGGAGGGCAACAAAGAAGCCACTTCTCTCCAGAAAAAACATCATGGACAGACTGATATTCTGCAAAAGGTACAGGCAGTGGACTGCTGAGGACTGGGGAAAAGTTATTTTCTCTGATGAATCCCCTTTTCGATTGTTTGGGACATCAGGAAAACGCCTCATTCAGAGAAGACAAGGTGAGCGCTACCACCAGTCTTGTCTCATGCCAACTGTTAAGCATCCTGAAACCATTCATGTGTGGGGTTGCTTCTCAGCCAAGGGAATCGGCTCTCTCACAGTCTTGCCTAAAAACACAGCCATGAATAAAGAATGGTACCAGAATGTCCTCCAAGAGCAACTTCTCCCAACCCTCCAAGAGCAGTTTGGAGATCAACAATGCCTTTTCCAGCATGATGGAGCACCTTGCCATAAAGCAAAGGTGATAACTAAATGGCTCAGGGAACAAAACATAGAGATTTTGGGTCCATGGCCTGGAAACTCCCCAGATCTTAATCCCATTGAGAACTTGTGGTCAATCATCAAGAGACGGGTGGACAAACAAAAAACCTAAAAATTCTGACAAAATGAAAGCATTGATTGTGCAAGAATGGACTGCTATCAGTCAGGATTTGGTCCAGAAGTTGATTGAGAGCATGCCAGGGAGAATTGCAGAGGTCCTGAAGAAGAAGGGTCAACACTGCAAATATTGACTTGCTGCATTAACTCATTCTAACTGTCAATATAAGCTTTTGTTACTCATATGTTTGCAATTATTATATTTCTGTCTGTGATAAAAAAATCTGTCAAACACACAAAAACCAGAGGGCAGCAGATCATGTGAAAATATAATATTTGTGTCATTCTCAAAACTTTTGGCCATGACTGTATAATGACTGATAACACCTCTATATACAGTAGATAACACAGGATCCACCATTCACAATAGGTGATATCACAGCTCACCTCCTCCTGTACAATGACTGATAACATCTCTATATACAGTAGATAACACAGGATCCACCATTCACAATAGGTGATGTCACAGCTCTCCTCCTCCTGTACAATGACTGATAACACCTCTATATACAGTAGATAACACAGAATCCACCATTCACAATAGGTGATGTCACAGCTCACCTCCTCCTCCTGTACAATGACTGATAACACCTCTATATACAGTAGATAACACAGGATCCACCATTCACAATAGGTGATGTCACAGCTCTCCTCCTCCTGTACAATGACTGATAACACCTCTATATACAGTAGATAACACAGGATCCACCATTCACAATAGGTGATGTCACAGCTCTCCTCCTCCTGTACAATGACTGATAACACCTCTATATACAGTAGATAACAGGATCCACCAATCACAATAGGTGATGTCACAGCTCACCTCCTCCTCCTAAACAATTACTGATAACATCTCTATATACAGTAGATAACACAGGATCCACCATTCATAATAGTGATGTCACAGCTCACCTCCTCCTCCTGTACAATGACTGATAACACCTCTATATACAGTAGATAACACAGGATCCACCATTCACAATAGGTGATGTCACAGCTCACCTCCTCCTCCTGTACAATGACTGATAACACCTCTATATACAGTAGATAACACAGGATCCACCATTCACAATAGGTGATGTCACAGCTCACCTCCTCCTGTACAATGACTGATAACATCTCTATACACAGTAGATAACACAGGATCCTCCATTCACAATTGGTGATGTCTCAGCTCACCTCCTTCTCATGTACAATGACTGATAACACCTCTATATACAGTAGATAACACAGAATCCACCATTCACAATAGGTGATGTCACAGCTCACCTCCTCCTCATGTACAATGACTGATAACATCTCTATATACAATAGATAACACAGGATCCACCATTCACAATAGGTGATATCACAGCTCACCTCCTCCTCCTGTATAATGACTGATAACACCTCTATATACAGTAGATAACACAGGATCCACCATTCACAATAGGTGATATCACAGCTCACCTCCTCCTCCTGTACAGTCATGGCCAAAAGTTTTGAGAATGACACAAATATTAATTTTTACAAAGTCTACTGCTTCACTTTTTCTAATGGCAATTTGCATATACTCCAGAATGTTATAAGGAGTGATCAGCTTAACAGCAATTACTTGTAAAGTCAATATTTGGCTAGAAAATGAACTTTATCCCTCAAAACACATTTCAACATCATTGCAGCCCTGCCTTAAAAGGACCAGCTAACCTCTTTTCAGTGATTGCTCCATTAACACAGGTGTGGGTGTTGATGAGGACATGGCTGGAGATCAATCTGTCATGATTAAGTAAGAATGACACCACTGGACACTTTAAAAGGAGGCTGGTGCTTGGCATCATTGTTTCTCTTCTGTTAACCATTGTTATCTCTAAAGAAACACGTGCAGTCATTATTGCAATGCACAAAAATGGCCTAACAGGGAAGAGTATCGCAGCTAGAAAGATTGCACCTCAGTCAACAATCTATCTCATCATCAAGAACTTCAAGGAGAGAGGTTCCATTGTTGCCAAAAATGCTCCAGGGCGCCCAAGAAAGACCAGCAAGCGCCAGGACCGTCTCTTAAAAGTGTTTCAGCTGCGGGATCGGGCTACCAGCAGTGCAGAGCTTGCTCAGGAATGGCAGCAGGCAGGTGTGAGTGCATCTGCATGCACTGTGAGGCGGAGACTCTTGGAGCAAGGCCTGGTCTTAAGGAGGGCAACAAAGAAGCCACTTCTCTCCAGAAAAAACATCATGGACAGACTGATATTCTGCAAAAGGTACAGGCAGTGGACTGCTGAGGACTGGAGTAAAGTTTATTTTCTCTGATGAATCCCCTTTTCGATTGTTTGGGACATCAGGAAAACGCCTCATTCAGAGAAGACAAGGTGAGCGCTACCACCAGTCTTGTCTCATGCCAACTGTTAAGCATCCTGAAACCATTCATGTGTGGGGTTGCTTCTCAGCCAAGGGAATCGGCTCTCTCACAATCTTGCCTAAAAACACAGCCATGAATAAAGAATGGTACCAGAATGTCCTCCAAGAGCAACTTCTCCCAACCCTCCAAGAGCAGTTTGGAGATCAACAATGCCTTTTCCAGCATGATGGAGCACCTTGCCATAAAGCAAAGGTGATAACTAAATGGCTCAGGGAACAAAACATAGAGATTTTGGGTCCATGGCCTGGAAACTCCCAGATCTTAATCACATTGAGAACTTGTGGTCAATCATCAAGAGACGGGTGGACAAACAAAAACCTAAAAATTCTGACAAAATGAAAGCATTGATTGTGCAAGAATGGACTGCTATCAGTCAGGATTTGGTCCAGAAGTTGATTGAGAGCATGCCAGGGAGAATTGCAGAGGTCCTGAAGAAGAAGGGTCAACACTGCAAATATTGACTTGCTGCATTAACTCATTCTAACTGTCAATATAAGCTTTTGTTACTCATATGTTTGCAATTATTATATTTCTGTCTGTGATAAAAAAATCTGTCAAACACACATAAAAACCAGAGGGCAGCAGATCATGTGAAAATACAATTTTTGTGTCATTCTCAAAACTTTTGGCCATGACTGTATAATGACTGATAACACCTCTATATACAGTAGATAACACAGGATCCACCATTCACAATAGGTGATATCACAGCTCACCTCCTCCTCCTGTACAATGACTGATAACATCTCTATATACAGTAGATAACACAGGATCCACCATTCACAATAGGTGATGTCACAGCTCACCTCCTCCTCCTGTACAATGACTGATAACACCTCTATATACAGTAGATAACACAGGATCCACCACTCACAATAGGTGATGTCACAGCTCACCTCCTCCTCCTGTACAATGACTGATAACACCTCTATATACAGTAGATCACACAGGATCCACCATTCACAATAGGTGATGTCACAGCTCACCTCCTCCTCCTGTACAATGTCTGATAACACCTCTATATACAGTAGATAACACAGGATCCACCATTCACAATAGGTGATGTCACAGCTCACCTCCTCCTCCTGTACAATGACTGATAACACCTCTATATACAGTAGATAACAGGATCCACCAATCACAATAGGTGATGTCACAGCTCACCTCCTCCTCCGTACAAATGACTGATAACATCTCTATATACAGTAGATAACACAGGATCCACCACTCATAATAGTGATGTCACAGCTCACCTCCTCCTCCTGTACAATGACTGATAACACCTCTATATACAGTAGATAACACAGGATCCACCATTCACAATAGGTGATGTCACAGCTCACCTCCTCCTCCTGTACAATGACTGATAACACCTCTATATACAGTAGATAACACAGGATCCACCATTCACAATGGGTGATGTCACAGCTCACCTCCTCCTCCTGTATAATGACTGATAACACCTCTATATAATGTAGATAACACAGGATCCACCATTCACAATAGTGATGTCACAGCTCACCTCCTCCTCCTGTATAATGACTGATAACACCTCTATATATAGTAGATAACACAGGACCACCATTCACAATAGTGATGTCACAGCTCACCTCCTCCTCCTGTACAATGACTGATAACACCTCTATATACAGTAGATAACACAGGATCCACCATTCACAATAGTGATGTCACAGCTCACCTCCTCCTCCTGTACAATGACTGATAACACCTCTATATAGTAGATAACACAGGATCCACCATTCACAATAGTGATGTCACAGCTCACCTCCTCCTCCTGTACAATGACTGATAACACCTCTATATACAGTAGATAACACAGGATCCACCATTCACAATAGTGATGTCACAGCTCACCTCCTCCTCCTGTATAATGACTGATAACACCTCTATATAAGTAGATAACACAGGATCCACCATTCACAATAGGTGATGTCACAGCTCACCTCCTCCTCCTGTACAATGACTGATAACACCTCTTATACAGTAGATAACACAGGATCCACCATTCACAATAGTTGATGTCACAGCTCACCTCCTCCTCCTCCTGTACAATGACTGATAACACCTCTATATACAGTAGATAACACAGGATCCACCATTCACAATAGGTGATGTCACAGCTCACCTCCTCCTCCTGTACAATGACTGATAACACCTCTATATACAGTAGATAACACAGGATCCACTATTCACAATAGTGATGTCACAGCTCACCTCCTCCCCTGTACAATGACTGATAACACCTCTATATACAGTAGATAACACAGGATCCACCATTCACAATAGGTGATGTCACAGCTCACCTCCCCCCTGTACAATGACTGATAACACCTCTATATACAGTAGATAACACAGGATCCACCATTCACAATAGTGATGTCACAGCTCACCTCCTAAACCTCCCTACATTTGCTCAGAGTAGAGCATGCTCGGATAATGCTTCTACATGTGGCTGCTGTAAGAAACAGGAAGCATGAGTTTAGTATTTAGCCTCGTGACCAGTGTTTCTTTTTTTTATTGTAGATAATGATCTGAAAAAAGCGGAAAAGAATATAAAAACATTTTAAAAAATACATAAAACATGCAACTTGCTTTAAACAAGCCTTTCCTTCAATAAGACGCCAGATATCACATTTGCTGACTATATGGTTAATAGTACCTCTGACATTACTTTTATTCTCTGAAGTTCAGGGAATGTGAGTTGGGTGATTTTGTAGATTTTGCCAGCAGAACATCTCTCTCCCCTAAGCCGTGAATATTACATCGAGTCTGACTTGTTAAGGCTCCTTGTAGAATAGTAGCCAATTCCTGAAGTATTAAGCAAGTGGCAGCGTGAATGTCTTCACAGCAGAATAGTCCTGAATACGGAGCTAGTGATTGACTCAGTGGTGTGCAAAAGCCTCTTTAAAAGATCTTTGCTACCTCCGCTTGCTTCATTTGTCTTTTTTATCTTCCAGCTAGAAAAACCACTTTGACTAAATGTCACAAAAAAGACCCCAACAATGATGGCATGTTAACAATTTCTGAGATGGCCAGCGGTGCAGAGAACAGCTCCATGCTTAGGGCTCCAGCTCACTCTTGTGGGATTTTAAGCTCTGGCAATAGTCAAGGCATCCTCATCTTGGCATTAACCCTCATAGACTCAGTCTCTGGGAAAAATATAAGCGTTCTGTGAAACTGTAGTTTCCAGCATGCCCTTATATCCAGAGCACGTTTGGGGTTGTAGTTTTCGAAGAAGCTGTTATTTAACGCCCTTCAACTCGATCTGGAGACACAGCGACTTGATGGATGAACACTCTGTAGGAAGATCGATCCTGGGCAAGCCTAGATTGGTACACCAGGCCATGATGGCCATGATGGGAAAGACATATTTGAGGCCAGGATGGGAGGACATATGGGGCAGGATGAGAGGACATATGGGGCAGGATGGGAGAACATATGGGGACAGGATGCAGACACATGGGGCCAGGAATGAGTCACATGGGGGCCTGTATGGGGAACGTTATTATAGGAAGGTGCCAGGATGTAGGACATTATTACTGTAGGGGCTAATTAAGGAATATTATTACTTTTGTGATATATTTTATTTTTGAGGATACTGTTTTCAGTAGGGGGGGAGGTCCTGCTACTGTTCAGGGTGACACTGTCACTTTTTTTATTCATCTTTATTCTTCTGGGGTAGTGTAGAAGTTGTGGAATGTGCTCCGGAAGAAATGCACTAGAGAACTGTGTTATTTTTTGCAGAGACTAGTCCTGGCTGGAAGAAGTGTTGGTGGTCTGTGCTGGATGAAGAAGCAAAACAAAGATGAATATCTTCAACTACAGACATCACTGGTAAATCAGTATGTTACTTGTACACTTACACTATTCACTATATACTATATACAGAGCTCCTGTGTATAATGTCACAGGTGATCCCTGTATTACCTGTACACTAGCACTATATACAGAGCTCCTGTGTATAATGTCACTGATGATCCTTATATTACCTGTACACTGACACCTTATGCAGAGCTCCTGTGTGTAATGTCACTGATGATCACTGTATTACCTGTACACTATGCACTCTATACAGAGCTCCTGAGTATAATGTCACGGTGATCACTGTATTACCTGTACACTGACAGTATACATAAACTCCTGTGTATAATGTCACTGGTGATCCCTGTATTACCTGTATACTATACACTATATACAGAGCTCCTGTGAATAATGTCACTGGTGATGACTGTATTACCTGTACACTATACACTATATACAGAGCTCCTGTGTTTAATGTCACTGGTGATGACTGTATTACCTGTATACTATACACTGTATACAGAGCTCCTGTGTTTAATGTTACTGGTGATCCCTATATTACTGTACACTGACACTATATACAGAGCCCTGTGTATAATGTCACTGGTGATGACTGTATTACCTGTATACTATACACTTATACAGAGCTCCTGTGAATAATGTCACTGGTGATGACTGTATTACTGTACACATACACTATATACAGAGCCCTGTGTTAATGTCACTGGTGATGACTGTATTACCTGTATACTATACACTGTATACAGAGCTCCCGTGTTTAATGTTACTGGTGATCCCTATATTATCTGTACACTGACACTATATACAGAGCTCCAGTGTGATGTCAGTAGTGAGTCAGTGTGTTACTTGTACACTGAAACTTTACACTGTATACTGTATACAGAGCTCCTGTGTAGAATGCAACTTATAGTAATCTTAGTATTGTGTTTTTTGATTAATGATACATATTGTAGTATTCAGTCACTATGTGGTGGTAATATGTGGTCTGTCATGGTGTGACGGTATTTGTTCCTGTATGTGATATTATTGGTCATTTTAAAAATTAATGTGACATTCTCTTAAACAAAAATAAATAAAAAATATACATAAAAAGAGTACTGGTTATTGTTTAATAGGTTATAGTACAGCATGGCCCTGGCAGAAGATTCTACGTTGTTGTGGTGGAAGTTTAAAAAAAATCTTTTGGCCAAAACAAAAGCTGCTGGCTATGTATATGATCTGGTGTTAGATGGGGACTGTTAATATGTGATTAGTGAGGACGTGGTGCAGAAGTGGAGTTTTTCCAAGAGTGGGCTGTGATACTGTGAAGGCTTGTGGGGTGGAGGCTGAGCTGGGGTCGAGCCTGTGTGGAGCCTCAAAGGGTCCTAAAATTTTGCCAGTATGGGGCCCTGAAATTCCTGGTGTCAGCCCTAATTGCACCATTCAATGTAAAGCGTGCACTCTTTATTACACGAATACATGATTCAATGTTATCATAATGAGACGCACCTTAATGGAAGAAGTGAAAAAGGGGCGAAGGAGGAAAGGGATGAGAGGAGAAGGAATGTGAACTAAATGAAAAATGAACTTTTATTACATGAATATGAAATTAAAATATGAATAAATAAATTATCCAATTTTTCCTTAATGTTCACTTCACTCTCTATATTCAATTCTTCCCGATAATTAAGACAATTTCCTTCTACACGACACCATATAGATAAATGCTAACATACATTTTTAATTATTATCCTCTGAATTATAATAAGTTTGTAGGCAATATAACGATTAGTAATTAGGAAATGATTGCTATTAAACATCTGCTGCATTCTGGGAAAAGAATTAGCATATATTTAGCGTTCTTGAGTTTTTAACAAGTTAGGGTCTTTAAATTGAAGTTAATGGGGCCGATTCCTTAAGACTGGCATCACACTACACAAATTTTGCTGGAGTACAAGGTGCCAAATTAATAGAGAGATGCAGTCACTTAATGAATTTGATGCAAAATGAGCCCGACCAAGTATTGAGGGCATTAACTGAACATACTTTTCAGTAGACCAACATTTCGGATTTTAAAATCATTTTTCAAGCTGGTGTTATAAAGTATTCTAATTTACTGAGATAATGACTTTTGGGTTTTCATTGGCTGTAAGCATAATCATCAACATTAACAGAAATAAACACGTGGAATAGATCACTCTGTGTGTAATGACTCTATAGAATAGATCACTCTGTGTGTAATGACTCTATAGAATAGATCACTCTGTGTGTAATGACTCTATAGAATAGATCACTGTGTGTAATGACTCTATAGAATAGATCACTCTGTGTGTAATGACTCTATAGAATAGATCACTCTGTGTAATGACTCTATAGAATAGATCACTCTGTGTTATGTCTCTATAGAATAGATCACTCTGTGTGTAATGACTATAGAATAGATCACTCTGTGTAATGACTCTATAGAATAGATCACTCTGTGTGTAATGACTCTATAGAATAGATCACTCTGTGTGTAATGACTCTATAGAATAGATCACTCTGTGTGTAATGACTCTATAGAATAGATCACTCTGTGTTTTAATGACTCTATAGAATAGATCACTCTGTGTGTAATGACTCTATAGAATAGATCACTCTGTGTGTAATGACTGTATAGAATAGATCACTCTGTGTGTAATGACTCTGTAGAATAGATCACTCTGTGTGTAATGACTATAGAATAGATCACTCTGTGTGTAATGTCTCTATAGAATAGATCACTCTGTGTAATGACTCTATAGAATAGATCACTCTGTGTGTAATGTCTCTATAGAATAGATCACTCTGTGTGTAATGACTATAGAATAGATCACTCTGTGTGTAATGACTCTATAGAATAGATCACTGTGTGTAATGTCTCTATAGAATAGATCACTCTGTGTGTAATGACTCTATAGAATAGATCACTGTGTGTAATGACTCTATAGAATAGATCACTGTGTGTAATGTCTCTATAGAATAGATCACTCTGTGTGTAATGACTATAGAATAGATCACTCTGTGTGTAATGACTCTATAGAATAGATCACTCTGTGTGTAATGACTCTATAGAATAGATCACTCTGTGTGTAATGACTCTATAGAATAGATCACTCTGTGTGTAATGACTCTATAGAATAGATCACTCTGTGTGTAATGACTCTATAGAATAGATCACTCTGTGTGTAATGTCTCTATAGAATAGATCACTCTGTGTGTAATGACTCTATAGAATAGATCACTCTGTGTGTAATGACTCTATAGAATAGATCACTGTGTGTAATGACTCTATAGAATAGATCACTCTGTGTGTAATGACTCTATAGAATAGATCACTCTGTGTGTAATGACTCTATAGAATAGATCACTCTGTGTGTAATGTCTCTATAGAATAGATCACTCTGTGTGTAATGACTATAGAATAGATCACTCTGTGTAATGACTCTATAGAATAGATCACTCTGTGTGTAATGACTCTATAGAATAGATCACTCTGTGTGTAATGACTCTATAGAATAGATAACTCTGTGTGTAATGACTCTATAGAATAGATCACTCTGTGTGTAATGACTATAGAATAGATCACTCTGTGTGTAATGACTCTATAGAATAGATCACTCTGTGTGTAATGACTCTATAGAATAGATCACTCTGTGTGTAATGACTCTATAGAATAGATCACTCTGTGTGTAATGTCTCTATAGAATAGATCACTCTGTGTGTAATGTCTCTATAGAATAGATCACTCTGTGTGTAATGACTATAGAATAGATCACTCTGTGTAATGACTCTATAGAATAGATCACTCTGTGTGTAATGACTCTATAGAATAGATCACTCTGTGTGTAATGACTCTATAGAATAGATCACTCTGTGTGTAATGACTCTATAGAATAGATCACTCTGTGTGTAATGACTCTATAGAATAGATCACTCTGTGTGTAATGACTCTATAGAATAGATCACTCTGTGTGTAATGACTGTATAGAATAGATCACTCTGTGTGTAATGACTCTGTAGAATAGATCACTCTGTGTGTAATGACTATAGAATAGATCACTCTGTGTGTAATGTCTCTATAGAATAGATCACTCTGTGTAATGACTCTATAGAATAGATCACTCTGTGTGTAATGTCTCTATAGAATAGATCACTCTGTGTGTAATGACTATAGAATAGATCACTCTGTGTGTAATGACTCTATAGAATAGATCACTGTGTGTAATGTCTCTATAGAATAGATCACTCTGTGTGTAATGACTCTATAGAATAGATCACTGTGTGTAATGACTCTATAGAATAGATCACTGTGTGTAATGTCTCTATAGAATAGATCACTCTGTGTGTAATGACTATAGAATAGATCACTCTGTGTGTAATGACTCTATAGAATAGATCACTCTGTGTGTAATGACTCTATAGAATAGATCACTCTGTGTGTAATGACTCTATAGAATAGATCACTCTGTGTGTAATGACTCTATAGAATAGATCACTGTGTGTAATGACTCTATAGAATAGATCACTCTGTGTGTAATGACTCTATAGAATAGATCACTCTGTGTGTAATGTCTATAGAATAGATCACTCTGTGTGTAATGTCTCTATAGAATAGATCACTCTGTGTGTAATGACTCTATAGAATAGATCACTCTGTGTGTAATGACTCTATAGAATAGATCACTCTGTGTGTAATGTCTCTATAGAATAGATCACTGTGTGTAATGTCTCTATAGAATAGATCACTCTGTGTGTAATGTCTCTATAGAATAGATCACTCTGTGTGTAATGACTCTATAGAATAGATCACTCTGTGTGTAATGTCTCTATAGAATAGATCACTGTGTGTAATGTCTCTATAGAATAGATCACTGTGTGTAATGTCTCTATAGAATAGATCACTCTGTGTGTAATGATTCTATAGAATAGATCACTCTGTGTGTAATGACTATAGAATAGATCACTCTGTGTGTAATGACTGTATAGAATAGATCACTCTGTGTGTAATGACTCTATAGAATAGATCACTCTGTGTGTAATGACTCTATAGAATAGATCACTGTGTGTGTAATGACTATAGAATAGATCACTGTGTGTAATGACTCTATAGAATAGATCACTCTGTGTGTAATGACTCTATAGAATAGATCACTCTGTGTGTAATGACTCTATAGAATAGATCACTCTGTATGTAATGTCTCTATAGAATAGATCACTCTGTGTGTAATGACTCTATAGAATAGATCACTGTGTGTGTAATGACTCTATAGAATAGATCTCTCTGTGTGTAATGACTCTATAGAATAGATCACTCTGTGTGTAATGACTATAGAATAGATCACTCTGTGTGTAAAGACTATAGAATAGATCACTGTGTGTGTAATGTCTCTATAGAATAGATCACTCTGTGTGTAATGACTCTATAGAATAGATCACTCTGTGTGTAATGACTCTATAGAATAGATCACTCTGTGTGTAATGACTATAGAATAGATCACTCTGTGTGTAATGACTCTATAGAATAGATCACTCTGTGTGTAATGACTCTATAGAATAGATCACTCTGTGTGTAATGACTCTATAGAATAGATCACTCTGTGTGTAATGTCTCTATAGAATAGATCACTCTGTGTGTAATGTCTCTATAGAATAGATCACTCTGTGTGTAATGACTAAAGAATAGATCACTCTGTGTGTAATGACTCTATAGAATAGATCACTCTGTGTTGTGAATGGGTTTGAGATGAGTTCTGAGCAGAGGCTCCCTCTGGTGGTTACAAGCGGTACTAGTGAGGATTGTGAGGACTGGGAATCAGGTGTTACTGATTGGTCTTATGTAAGGGAGTCATTTTCCCATCAGGGTTGCCGGTGATCAATTGTTCTGGTCTGAATCCTTCTTTCCAGTTTCCCTTGTAGTCTGCTGTGTCGTGTCTGCATCTCCTGCTATCAGATAAGACAATTTCTTATTTTGTGTTTTTGCTATATTTTTGCATTTTGTCCTGCACTTCTGTGGGGGCCTTCAGGGTCCCCTCCGGGGGCTTTTGCCCTCTCAGTTTAGTCCAGCCACTGTGTTTTGTACTTTTGTTTTTTCCAGTTTTTTTTCAGTGGCTGCTGTTTTTGTTTTTGTTACACCAGAGAACTAATTTAGGTGGTAGAGGTCGTGTGATCTCAGGTGATTTTGAAATTAGTAGAGTTAGTGTTTTTTCAGGGTTTTCTGAGATTGCAGTAAGTACCCTTCCTATCCTTTTCTATTTAGATAGTTTGGGCCCCAGCGTTTGCTCATACTATTTTCTTTCTGTGTCAGTATTTCCTCTTGTCTAACCGCCATTACATGTTTGGGGGCTTTCTATGTTCTTTGGGGTTCTGCTCCGGGGCAGATAGCTTTCCTATTTCTATCTTTAGGTGTAGTTAGTTTCTCAGGCTGTGACGAGGCGTCTAGGATCAACGTAGGAACGCTCACGGCTGCCTCTAGTTGCGGTGGTTAGTCAGGGTACTGCAATCTCATAGATTCCAACTGCTCTGGTGTATTTCCTTTTTTACCTGCACTCCTCAGCTACCGTAACATAACAGTATCACCGGCCATAAAAATTGTATTGTACTCACAGAAGGGAAAAAAATATTTTGAAGGAAGAAAAGTTGTCAGAGATATTTTTCTGTTTGTTGCATTTTTTTTTTTTTTCCCTCTGTATCTCTGGGTGCTGGGGAGGATCTTTTCTCCCAATGGAGTTTGCACAGTTGTCTGGCCGTGTGGATCAGCTTGCCACTGAGGTTCAGAGTATTGCTGCATATCTTGCTAGGTTGCCTGTTGTGGAACCTAGGATTCCCATGCCAGATTTGTTTTTAGGGGATTGAGCTAAGTTTCAGAATTTCAAAAATAATTGTAAATTGTTTCTTGCCTTAAAATCTAAGTCCTCAGGAAACGCAGCGCAGCAGGTTCAAATTATCATCTCTCTCCTGCGCGGCGATCCTCAGGATTGGGCTTTTTCCCTGATACCTGGGGATCCTGTTTTGAGTGATGTTGATGCGTTTTTTCAGGCTTTGGGGTTATTGTACGATGAGCCTAATGTCACTGATCAAGCTGAAAAAGCCTTGTTGGCATTAAATCAGGGGCTTGATGACGCTGAGTTATACTGTCAGAGATTCCGTAGGTGGGCAGTCCTGACCAAGTGGAATGACGACGCTTTGGCGGCCCTTTTCCAGAAGGGTCTGTCAGATAATGTAAAGGATGTTATGGTGGGATTCCCTGTCCCCTCTGGTCTCAATGATTCTATGTCATTAGCGATTCAAATTGACAGACGTTTGCGTGAGCGGAGAAGTATGCGTGGAGTGGTGTTGCCTTGTGAGCCAGCTGCTGAGCCCATGCAGTGTGATGGAGTGGTGTCTGGGGCACAGCGTCATGAGTTTCGAAAGCGCAATGGGTTATGTTTCTACTGTGGTGATGCCTTCATGCTATTTCAGTCTGCCCTAAGCGGGGAAGACATTTTGCACGCTCAGTTGTCTTGGGTAGTGTTCAGACTAAGTTTTTATTAACTGTCACTCTGATATGCTCTCTGTCCTCATTTTCTGCTCAGGCTTTCGTTGATTCTGGAGCAGCTATTAACCTGATGGATTATGATTTTGCTAAACGTTGTGGTTTCCCTTGATACCCCTACAGAAGTCTATTCCTTTACTGGGGATCGATTCTACCCTTTGGCTGAGAATAAACCCCAGTTTTCTACTCAGGTGATAATGAGGGTTGAACCTGATCACCAGGAGTGCTGCAAATTTTTGGTTCTATATAATCTGCATGACATTATCGTGCTGGGTTTCCCTTGGTTACAGTCTCATAATCCTGTTTTGGATTGGAAATCTGTGTCTGTAACCAGTTGGGGCTGCCAATGTGTTAATACCAACACTCCTGTTTTTTCTGCCTCCCCCCAGGCTGAGGATGTTCCTGACTTTTTGTTTGATTTTTCTGATGTGTTTAGCGAAAGTAAATCTGCATCCTTACCTCCCCATAGGAGCTATGACTGCGCTATTGAATTAGTGCCAGGTAGTAAATTCCCTAAAGGTCGCCTTTTTAACTTGTCTGTACCTGAACATGACGCTATGCGGTCTTATATCAAGGAATCATTGGAGAAGGGTCATATCAGACCATCCTCTTACCCTTAGGTGCCGGTTTTTTCTTTGTGGCCAAAAAAGATGGTTCATTAAGGCGTGTATTGATTATCGTCTCTTGAACAATATTACTGTGAAATATCAATACCCGTTACCCTTGATTTCTGACCTGTTTTCCAGGGTGAAAAACGCTACTTGGTTTACCAAGCTTGACCTCAGGGGGGCGTATAACCTTATTCGCATTAAGCACGGGGATGAATGGAAGACGGCATTTAACACCCCTGAAGGGCATTTTGAGTACCTTGTGATGCCTTTGGGCTCACTAATGCTCCTTCCGTCTTCCAGTCCTTCATGAATGACATTTTCAGGGATTTTGTGGACAAGTTTCTGATTGTTTATTTGGATGATATCTTGATTTTTTCTAATGACTGGGACTCTCATTTGAAACATGTTCGAACTGTATTCCAGATTTTGAGAGAGATGCTCTGTATGTGAAGGGATCAAAGTGTCTTTTTGGCGTACAGAAGATCTCATTTCTGGGATTCATTTTGTCCCATCTGTTATTGAAATGGACCGGTCAAGGTTCAGGCCATCTGTGATTGTGTCCAAGCTACTTCATTAAAGGCTCTTCAGAGATTTTTGGGTTTTGCCAATTTTTATCGTAAATTTATTGGTAATTTCTCGGTTATTGTTAAACCATTAATGATTTGACCAGAAAGGGTTCTGATGTGGTGAATTGGCCTCCTGAGGCAGTCTCTGCGTTTCAGGAACTTAAGCAGAGATTCACTTCTGCTCCTGTTCTACGGCAGCCTGATGTTTCTCTGCCATTTCAGGTGGAGGTTGATGCCTCTGAAATTGGGGCAGGTGCCGTTTTGTCCCAAAAAGATCAGAGACCTCTAAAAGTAACCCTTGTGCCTTTTTCTCTCGAAAATTTTCTCCTACTGAACGTAATTATGACGTGGGTAATCGGGAGTTATTGGCCATGAAGTGGGCTTTTGAAGAGTGGAGACATTGGCTGGAGGGAGCCAAACATCAGGTGTGGTCCTTACGGACCATAAGAATCTGGTCTATCTGGAATCTGCCAAGCGACTCAATCCTAGACAGGCCAGGTGGGCCTTGTTTTTCACACTTTTTAATTTTGTGAACGAAAAAAAAGAAAAATCCAGCGTAGAGTAGAAGTAATAAAAAGTTCAATTCTTTAATTAAATGCGATAAAAAAATAGACAGCAAAATACAAGCAGTACAGGTCCAAAAAATGTAACAGAGCGATCAACGCGTTTCGACGTTTAAGTCTTTCTCAAGATCTAACTCTGACTGAGGTGAGCGTTATTTATAATAGTAACGCACTACACCTGGGGAAGAACTCCCGGTGTGGCCATCATGTGAAAACAATTAGATATAACTGCAAGAAATAGCTGCAGTGAATAAACTGATAAAAACGACATGAAAAACAATACTATCACACATTGACAAATGTTAACTCCACAACTAATAACACCCTACATAGTGAACTTATAAATTCAAATTAATATTGTTTAATTAAATCGCATCTGGCATTTAAGCCTGCTGGAGATCTAGTGCCTAAGGTGAAGATCCAAAAAGACTCTCTGTTGAGCAGTTTGCGTTTATGATCTCCACCTCGATGCGGTTGTGATACTTTTTCTATGCCATTAAATCTAAATGAACTAACATCACCTTTATATTCCCGCAAAAAATGTTTCGACACAGCCGAGGATGAATGCGCTGAAGAATTAACCGCATCTGATAAATTTTACTGTTAAATTACGTGCAAATCTATTAAATCTAATAAGGTATTGAACAAATTGAAATGTATAGTTGGAGAAAACCCAATCCTTTACTCAAAAGTCTAATTTGGTCTTGGGAAATGATATAACTGGATAAGTTCCATATAGGGATATCCCTTAATAGGTTTCTTCTTCCTGAATGGATTATCTTCCCCTTTCTGTGTTTTCTCCCCGCCTGTATATATGCAAATAGAACTAAGAACTTTACCTCAGTGCTAGGAGACAAAACATACCAAATTAATAACTACATTAATTGTAATACTACGTACGTAGTTTATTTAATCGCTTGCACTAAATGCGATGTATTATATGTAGGATGTACTTCATGTCCCTAAAATACGCATCAGACGGCATTTATCAGATGCGGTTAATTCTTCAGCGCATTCATCCTCGGCTGTGTCGAAACATTTTTTGCGGGAACATAAAGGTGATGTTAGTTCATTTAGATTTAATGGCATAGAAAAAGTATCACAACCGCATCGAGTGGAGATCATAAACGCAAACTGCTCAACAGAGAGTCTTTTTGGTCTTCACCTTAGGCACTAGATCTCCAGCAGGCTTAATGCCAGATGCGATTTAATTAAAACAATATTAATTTGAATTTATAAGTTCACTATGTAGGGTTTTTATTGTTGTGGAGTTAACATTTGTCAATGTGTGTATATGTATTGTTTTTCATGTCGTTTTTATCAGTTTATTCACTGCAGCTATTTCTTGCAGTTATATCTATTGTTTTCACATGATGGCCACACGGGAGTTCTTCCCCAGGTGTAGTGCGTTTTCTATTATAAATAACGCTCAGCCTCAGTCAGAGTTAGATCTTGAGAAAGACTTAACGTCGAAACGCGTTGATCGCTCTGTTAATTTTTGTGGACCTGTACTGCTTGTATTTTGCTGTCTATTTTTTATCGCATTTATTAAAGAATTGAACTTTTTATTACTTCTACTCTACGCTGGATTTTTTTTTTTCGTTCTCATCTGCTCTGGTTGCTCTGCCATATCCGTGCGAGGAGTGAAGATCCACATGCAATGTGAAGATTGGGGTAAGCTGACTCCATTTGTTTCTTTTTTGCCTATGGTTTGGAGTTAGAGTCGTGCTCAAACCCCCTATGAACTAAGCATTGATTTATATAGCAGCTTACTATCTGAATGCAGAATTAAAGCAGTGTCCACTTTATTTTTATCTCTATTCCATATAAAATGGATCCGCATATTAGCGGTTTTAGTGATGTTAACGACCACTCAGCTAGAATTAGTAAACTAGCATCTCTTTTCAATAACACATCACTACTAACACTGCTGACTCGGAGACTTTGAAGGATCTTATGACTCAACTTGAACATAAAATGGCCAAAGAAACCAGGATCTGGTGGGATTTAACTACATTTGCAAACCTATGAAAATAAGAATATGATCCCTAGAGGATTACGGATAAAGAAAAACCCTACCACTTTGTTTAATGACACATTTCAAAAAGATTGGAATCTAATACTGAGCCAATGTTCATCTAAACTTATTGCTTGATTGTTAAACATGAAGCAGCTGAACTGGAAACAGTTAAAGCGGAAATCATGAGCCTACAGACATCGTTAAAGGAGTATATACCACAGCAGAGTTTCTTCAATTTTAATACCAAATTGAAAGAAAATATCGCCAAACTGGAAAATAACATTATGGAAGTTAAGAAAAGAAAATTCACACGGGATGTAGAGGATTATGCTACAGATAAAATCTATAATTGGCATGATAAACCTTATTCCATCCTGAAAAAGCGACCTTATAAAGGCAGATATAATGCGAATAAAGTCAGCTTCAAAGATTCGGAAACATTTACCGATACCTCAGCCTTATCATCGGACGAACACTCAGACTCCTCTGTGGCATCAACCAGCAGCAATAATAATAAGAATCCTTTTTTCTCTAGAAGGACTTTTTTTCCAACAACCAATGACAAGTTATCAAAAACGACGCAAACGTGCGGGGAGAAAACACAGAAAGGGGAAGATATCCATTCAGGAAGAAGAAACGCTATTAAGGATATCCCTATATGGAACTTATCCAGTTATATCATTTCCAAGACCAAATTAGACTTTTGAGTAAAGGATTGGGTTTTTCTCCAACTATACATTTCAATTTGTTCAATACCTTATTAGATGTTAATAGATTTGCACGTAATTTAACAGTTAAAATGTCATTTTTTTCAGGAAGATTCCATAGAGTCTCGTGGCTACACAGCTGTCTCGGTGGATTCCCAGGTTTTCCCACCTGAGACAGCTATGTCGCTCCAGGAACATAAACATTGATAGATTTGCAGTTACTCAATGTTGAATCTAATGGTAATCTGGTTTCCAATAAATTTAATACTAATAATCCCAGGTTTTATCCTTTACAAGCTAGACCTCCAGTATTGGATCAATTCCAAGATCTGATAGAAAGGAGCTGATTTCTTTAAAAAAAGATTCGGAAATAAAGTATAAAAATAATCTTACCATAAAAGAAAAAAACAGCTTAGAACAACTGAAAAATAACAAAGATTTAATTATTAGAAAATCAGACAAGGAGGGTCAATAGTATTGATGAATGCAGGACTTTATAAAGAACTAATCTACATAACTTGAATGACAAATATTTACGTGAAATTATCTAATAATCCCACTGTTAAATTTAATCAAAAGATCTTTAAAATTATACAGGAGGGTTTTGTGATGAACATCTATGATAAAAAAACAGCAGACTTTCTGTAAAAAGAGCACCCGGTTACACCGTTATATCATGCTTTTCCCAAAATCCATAAAGAAATATTTCCACCACCACTTAGACCTATAGTTTCCGGAATTGATTCTTTGGGAGAAAATCTGGGAGCATGGGTGGATTTCCACCTACAACCGTTGGTACAAAATTTGCCAAGTTTTATTAGAGACACCAAATATGTCGCATCGGTGTTGGATGGTTTTTTGTGGGAAGATAATTTCAATTGGTTCTCTTGCGACGTAATCAGCCTATATCCCTCGATACCGCACACAGTTGCCTTAAAATGTCTTAAATATTACCTTGAAAATTTGGTCCTTACAGTGTAGTGATGAAAGAATTTTTGTATCTGGCAATAGAATTTTTATTAAATCACAATTATTTTGCATTTGATAATGAATATTTTTTACAAATAAGTGGAGTTAGTATGGGAGCTAAGTTTTCTCCTTCTTTGGCTAAATTTTGGGCATGTTTTGTTGGGAGGAACTTTTCATATACAATGATAATAATCCATATTCTAACACATTAAGTGGTATGGTCGTTATATTGACGATTTACTGTTTATTTGGGAAGGTAGTAAAGAGGAAATGTTAGATTGTTTTACTTACTTTAATAATAATGATTTCAATCTGAGATTTACCTATCAATTTGATAAATCCATGATTAATTTCCTCGACCTGACTTTATTAGGGGACACTAACAAGAAGACTAATTTGTCTCACCTTATTTTAAAACTACAGCATGTTAAATTTTGTCCTAGCAGCAGACTCTTGCCACCCCAGACATGTTATTAATAATTTACCGTATGGAGAATTAATTAGATTAAAACGCAATTGCACAGAAGAAGCTACCTATGCTAAAGAAGTGACAAAAACTGAGAAAAAATTTTTCAATCGCGGTTATTCGCATTCGATCATAAAAAAGCAACTAATAAAGCCAAGTATCTAAATAGGAAAGATCTTTTGTCACAGAAAGCCAAAGATAATACAATGCGCAAGAACCACATAGCCTTTACCACGCAATTTAGCAAAGAATATTCGCAAATTACTGCTATCATTAAAAAAATATCTCCCGGTATTAAATTCTGATCCCCTTCTTAAAGATATTATGTCTAACAATAATATTCTTTTTTAGCTAAAAAGCACCTACTCTTCAGAACTTATTATCACCTAGTTTTTTTTCTAGTAAGGATACTACATCTCATACAGATAATTGGTTAAATATAAAAGGCTTTTACAAGTGTGGTGCGAATAAATGCAAAGCCTGTATATATGCAAATAGAACTAAGAACTTTACCTCAGTGCTAGGAGACAAACATACCAAATTAATAACTACATTAATTGTAACACTACGTACGTAGTTTATTTAATCGCTTGCACTAAATGCGATGTATTATGTAGGATGTACTTCATGTCCCCTAAAAATACGCATCAGACGGCATTTATCAGATGCGGTTAATTCTTCAGCGCATTCATCCTCGGCTGTGTCGAAACATTTTTTGCGGGAACATAAAGGTGATGTTAGTTCATTTAGATTTAATGGCATAGAAAAAAGTATCACAACCGCATCGAGGTGGAGATCATAAACGCAAACTGCTCAACAGAGAGTCTTTTTGGTATCTTCACCTTAGGCACTAGATCTCCAGCAGGCTTAAATGCCAGATGCGATTTAATTAAACAATATTAATTTGAATTTATAAGTTCACTATGTAGGGTGTTATTAGTTGTGGAGTTAACATTTGTCAATGTGTGTATATGTATTGTTTTTCATGTCGTTTTTATCAGTTTATTCACTGCAGCTATTTCTTGCAGTTATATCTAATTGTTTTCACATGATGGCCACACCGGGAGTTCTTCCCAGGTGTAGTGCGTTATATTATAAATAACGCTCAGCCTCAGTCAGAGTTAGATCTTGAGAAAGACTTAACGTCGAAACGCGTTGATCGCTCTGTTACATTTTGTGGACCTGTACTGCTTGTATTTTGCTGTCTATTTTTTATCGCATTTATTAAAGAATTGAACTTTTTATTACTTCTACTCTACGCTGGATTTTTCTTTTTTCGTTCTCATCTGCTCTGGTTGCTCTGCCATATCCGTGCGAGGAGTGAAGATCCACATGCAATGTGAAGATTGGGGTAAGCTGACTCCATTTGTTTCTTTTTTGCCTATGGTTTTAATTTTGTGGTTTCCTTTCTTCCTGGCACTAAGAATGTTAAGGCGGATGCCCTCTCGAGGAGTTTCCTTGCGGACTCTCCTGAGCTATCTGATCCCTCTGTTATTTTGAAGGAGGGTGTAGTTCTTTCCGCCATCTCGCCAATTTGAGACTTGCTCTGGAGGGGTGTCAGGAGGATAGGCCCGAGCGCTGCCCTGTTGGAAATTTGTTTGTCCCGGACCAATGGAAAAAGAGTGTGATGTCTGAGATTCATTGTTCCGCATTGGCTGGGCATCCCGGAATTTTTGGTACAGAGACTTGGTTAGTCGGTCCTTTTGGTGGCCTACCTTGTCTCGCGATGTCAGGGAATTTGTGCAGTCCTGCGGGACTTGCTCTCGCTCCAAGCCTTGCTCTCGCTCTAGTGGTTTGTTGATGCCATTGCTGTGCCCAAGAGGACCATGGACCCATATCTCTATGGATTTCATTTCCGATCTTCCTGTTTCTCAGAGAATGACCACCATCTGGGTAATTTGTGATAGGTTTTCCAAAATGATACATCTTGTGCCATTACCTAAGTTGCCTTCCTCCTCTGAATTGGTGCCGTTGTTCCTTCAGCACGTGGTTGTTTACACGGCATTCCTGAGAACATTGTGTCTGACAGAGGAGTCCAGTTTGTTTCCAGATTTTGGAGGACTTTTTGTTCTAAACTGGGTGTTCAATTGTCTTTCTCCTCGGCATTTCATCCTCAGACCAATGGTCAAACTGAGAGAACAAACCAGACATTGGAGACTTATCTAAGATGCTTTGTGTTGCTGATCAGGATGACTGGGTCTCTTTTTTGCCTTTGGCTGAGTTTGCTCTTAATAATAGGGCTAGCTCTGCCACTTTGATGTCTCCGTTTTTCTGTAATTCTGGGTTTCACCCTCGATTTTCTTCGGACAGACGGAGGCTTCTGTCTGTCCAGGTGTTGACTCTGTTGTTGAGCGTATGCAGCAGATTTGGGACCAGGTAGTGGGAGAGGTTGTCCCTCTCTCGGGAGAAGGCCCAGCGGTTTGCTAACCGGCATAGGACTGATGGTCTCGGTTTAGAGTGGGGGACTTGGTCTGGTTGTCCTCAAGGAATATTCCTATGAGAGTAGCATCTCCTAAATTTAAGCCTAGGTTCATTGGACCTTATAAGATCATGGAGATTATTAACCCTGTTTCTTTTCGTTTGCTTCTTCCAGGGACATTTAAGATCCATAACGTGTTCCACAAGTCTTGTTGAAGAGGTTTGTTGAGCCAGGTGGTTCCTGCTGCTGTGCCTCTGACCCTGTTTTGGTTGAGGGCAATCTGGAGTATGTGGTTGAGAAAATATTGGATTCTCGTTTTTCTAGACGAAGACTCCAGTATTTGGTTAAATGGAGAGGTTATGGTCAGGAAGACATTCTTGGGTGTTGCTTCGGACTCATGCTAGGAGACTTATCCGTGCGTTATCATGAACTCATCTGACCGACCTGGTTGCTCAAATGAGGGTTCGGTGACCCCTCCTCAAGGGGGGGGTACTGTTGTGAATGGGTTTGAGATGAGTTCTGAGCAGAGGCTCCCTCTGGTGGTTACAAGCGGTACTAGTGAGGATTGTGAGGACTGGGAATCAGGTGTTACTGATTGGTCTTATGTAAGGGAGTCATTTTCCCATCAGGGTTGCCGGTGATCAATTGTTCTGGTCTGAATCCTTCTTTCAGTTTCCCTTGTAGTCTGCTGTGTCGTGTCTGCATCTCTGCTATCAGATAAGAACAATTTCTTATTTTGTGTTTTTGCTATATTTTTGCATTTTGTCCTGCACTTCTGTGGGGGCCTTCAGGGTCCCCTCCGGGGGCTTTTGCCCTCTCAGTTTAGTCCAGCCACTGTGTTTTGTACTTTTGTTTTTTCAGTTTTTTTTTCAGTGGCTGCTGTTTTGTTTTTGTTACACCAGAGAACTAATTTAGGTGGTAGAGGTGTGTGATCTCAGGTGATTTTGAAATTAGTAGAGTTGGTGTTTTTTCAGGGTTTTCTGAGATTGCAATAAGTACCCTTCCTATCCTTTTCTATTTAGATAGTTTGGGCCCAGCGTTTGCTCATACTATTTTCTTTCTGTGTCAGTATTTCCTCTTGTCTAACCGCCATTACATGTTTGGGGGCTTTCTATATCTTTGGGGTTCTGCTCCGGGGCAGATAGCTTTCCTATTTCTATCTTTAGGTGTAGTTAGTTTCTCAGGCTGTGACGAGGCGTCTAGGATCAAACGTAGGAACGCTCCACGGCTGCCTCTAGTTGCGGTGGTTAGTCGGGTACTGCAATTCATAGTTCCAAACTGCTCTGGTGTATTTCCTTTTTTACCTGCACTCCTCAGCTACCTAACATAACACTCTGTGTGTAATGGACTCTATAGAATAGTCACTGTGTGTAATGACTCTATAGAATAGATCACTCTGTGTGTAATGACTCTATAGAATAGATCACTCTGTGTGTAATGACTCTATAGAATAGATCACTTGTGTGTAATGACTCTATAGATAGATCACTCTGTGTGTATGACTCTATAGAATAGATCACCTCTGTGTGTAAGGCTCTATAGATAGATCACTGTGTGTAATGTCTCTATGAATGATCACTGTGTGTAATGATCTATAGAATAGATCTCTCTGTGTTAAAGACTCTATAGAATAGATCACTCTGTGTTGTAATGTCTCTATAGAATAGATCACTCTGTGTGTAATGGATATAGAATAGATCACTGTGTGTAATGACTCTATAGAATAGATCACTCTGTGTGTAATGAATCTATTAGAATAGATCACTCTGTGTGTAATGTCTCTATAGGAATAGATCACTCTGTGTGTAATGACTATAGAATAGATCACTCTTGTGTGTAATGACTCTATAGAATAGATCACTCTGTGTGTAATGACTCTATAGAATAGATCACTCTGTGTGTAATGATATAGAATAAGATCACTCTGTGTGTAATGACTATAGAATAGATCACTGTGTGTAATGACTTATAGAATAGATCACTCTGTGTGTAATGACTCTATAGAATAGATCACTCTGTGTGTAATGACTCTATAGAATAGATCACTCTGTGTGTAATGACTCTATAGAATAGATCATTGTGTGTGTAATGTTTATAGAATAGAT
>JARQOD010000007.1:84758954-84810020 GCA_033576555.1 Oophaga sylvatica | reverse complement strand
TCTTCCATTTCTGTTTTTTTTTTATTAAATAAAATCTGAGAATGTTTGCCTTAAAGACAAAATCTAAAAAAAATATTTTTCTTTCTTTTTTACAGTGTAATTTTGAGTTAGACAGGTTTACCATAATTTAGCTCTGCCCAAATTTCCCCTCCTAATTTTAATTATCCCGTCATCCTTTTCCTAATTTACATCTTAAACAAAGTTTCCCCCTTGTTATTGATCAAGGTTATGTTTCATCCTGTCTAATATGCATTTTATTCTGAGACCTTTTTTTTACATCACCATCATACTTGCACCGACTCAATTAGGGGCTTGTCTGATCTAGGGTGTACTGAGCATGCTCCGATTGACTATTCTGTCACATGCACATGCTCAGTACAACTGTAAGTCACACGACCCCTAAACATGACAACAATGTTCTATTTAAACAGATACAAGGCATTATGGTACTGGTATATATTTCCCCCATTCTGGTATATATTTCCCCCATCCTGGGCTGCATCCTGGGATATAAATATCCCCCATCCTGGTATATGTCTCCCATTCTGCCGCAGTTCTTTAATGCATAGAAATAAACAAGAAATTATACTCCCCTTCCCTCCGCTCCTCGACCACGCTGAGTCTTCTTCTGAAGTTGGCAGCTGACGTCAGCATGTAAGTGATGGGAGCGCATGACGGCACTGCCAAATACCCAGAGTCATGTGAATGCCGACCTCAGCTGTTGGCCTCTGATTGGCAGCACAATACACTTCAGCTGAATGTGTATCTGAGCGTGCACATCCAGTTGAAGTTTTTGCGGATGTAAGCGGGCCCCTGAACCTCATGGGCCCAATCGCAGAGGGCAGAGTTAGAAGTCACAAAAAAATTAGTTATTTGTTCCAAATTGTTTGATCTGTGACTATTTTGAAAAAGGGAAACCACTCATCCACCAAAACACTAAATATATGCACTAATATTCTGTAGGAATCTAGGGAACAACCCTTATGGGCTTAGTGGGAACTTATGATCCCACTAAGTCTCACATAACCTCCAAGATCTCCGTGATATCCTGTCTAGGTCATCCATTCCTGTAACTTCTCTATGTTTTAGGACAGAGACGTGTAGTTCTTCTCTCCTTTTTGTCTTGGTCATCCATTCCAGTAACTTCTCTATGTTTTAGGACAGAGACGTGTAGTTCTTCTCTCCTTTTCTTCCTATAGGAGCCTTTAACGGGAAAACTGGCATCACTAACCTCCTTTCCCCAGTTAGGCGGTGTCCCAAAGGTGGAAAAGATTTTTTTACTAATTCCAGTGGCTATGCATAAATGTCTTCTATAATTATAATTCTTCTCCATAGACCCATGCTGTGCGACCAGCACCACGGACAGAGCACAGAGGGATCGCCGAGACTTTGCGTTCTATACTTGTTTTCTTATTATAATTAGCACTAATTGGTCATGTCATATATAATAACTGGCATTAAAATACAGAACAATGTATAAAGAAGCAAAGATTGCATTACAAGACATACATTATATAATAGAAGTACAGCATCTTATATGTTATAATTCAGAGTGTATAATTGAATAAAAGTCTGTAACAGCCATAAGGCATCAATATAGTATTCTGTGTTCTCATGAAGAAACGTATGCCGGAATAATACAGAGCAGACGGTAAGTACTATATAAAGCCGATCAACAACATATGTGCCAACCTGTTGTACGCCTCCTGACAGCACTAAAAGTAGAGTCGCAGCTTTAAAGTTTGGAAACTTTTGGTAGCTGTTCACCTGATTAGTATTCTGTGTCTGTGCTGACATAGTGAATTATATTTATAATTGTGCAGAAAAATCTGCCAAATCCAAACATTGTTCTGCCCAACAGTTAATTAATTTGCAGTTATGAGCGCGAGTGCTCGTTACTTGAGTTTGCCTCGTGTGTCGGTCACATTTGGGGTAACTCCATATTCCCTGAGCACCCCTATCATCTGTCCTAGGATATTAATAATTACAAACGGATCCTGCCTGACCATTAGATCTGTGAACTTTGCCCAAGAAGACATCTGTTAGGATAGGTTCCCATCCAAAGAGATCCCCTTTTCAATGGCAGATGGCAATTTGTTCAAAAAGTGCAATAAGGAGAATCTGCCTTTGCTGTGCAATCTGACAGCAGCATGATGTAGTGGTTGAGAGCCTGATTCCAGCGATGTGTCACTTACTAGACTGTTGCTGTTCCACTAAAATCAGTGTTTTATCAACAGGAGATTATCACTACAGGACTAGGTGTCTCATGCCTCCAAGTCAACTGCTATGTCTAACTGCACCTCCACCACTCATTGGCAGCTTTCTGTCAATATATAGTCAAAATCTAGGATAAAAGAAAACAAAATGAGCAAATAAAGAGTAATAGTTCACATAACTAACATAGGGGCCTTATTGACAGTATCATGATCAAGTGAGCTTAAAAGCCATCCGACCGCGACAAGGTGTGCCCAATCAGGATGGACCCCAACTCATGTACTTCACCTCGCAGTGTGTCAGCAGACCTCAAAATAGCCGTGGGCATAGCAGGACCCAGACCTGACTGTTTTTCACCTGCCCGTGGAAACCTATATAGACAAGATGCACAGCCCAAAAAGGGGGAGTTACACCTCTGTATGTACAAAGTACAAAAAACTAAGCCATAAAAGCTTTCAAAACAGTTAAAAAGTTTCAAAAAGTTGCAAAACCGTTAGATCTGGGTCCTTCTCTGCTCCCATCTGTTTTGAGGTCAGCTGACACATAACGAGGTGCAATACAAGAATTAGGGTCCATCCCGGTTGGGTACACCTTGTCGCGGTGGAGGGCTTTTACATTATTTTGATCAAAATAGTGTCAACTAAGTATGTTATTTACATGACTTATTACTATGTATTTACTTGCTGCAAAGTATTTGCTCATTTTGTTTTTTATTCTGGATTTTGTCTGTTAAATGGCACCAGTGTGAATATGCACCTACACATTGCACTTATACCAACATGTATTCCTGTTCATTTCTATGCTTTTGTCAATATACAGTGTACACAGAAAGCTGTCAATCATTGGAGTGGGCAGGGTTATACAAGGCTCAGCATTCTGAGCTCTGCTAGATCTGCAGCGAAGAAAAACAGGGATTGTATCAAAATGACAGCAAGCAGCCCAGTAAGTGACACATCACTGAAATCGGCGTCTCAGCCCCTACATCATGCTGCTCTCAAATTAAATAGCAAAAACCAGATGACAGATTCCCTTTAAGAACCTAAAATATACAGTTATATGAAAAAGTTTGGGCACCCCTATTAATCTTAAGCTTAATGTTTGATAAAAATTGGTGTTTTTGCAACAGCTATTTCAGTTTGATATATCTAATAACTATTGGACACAGTAATGTTTCTGCCTTGAAATGAGGTTTATTGTACTAACAGAAAATGTGCAATCTGCATTCAAACAAAATTTGACAGGTGCATAAGTATGGGCACCTCACCAGAAAAGTGACATTAATATTTAGTAGATCCTCCTTTTGCAAAAATAACAGCCTCTAGTCGCTTCCTGTAGCTTTTAATGAGTTCCTGGATCCTGGATGAAGGTATTTTTGACCATTCCTCTTTACAAAACAATTCCAGTTCAGTTAAGTTTGATGGTCGCCGAGCATGGACAGCTCCCTTCAAATGATCCCACAGATGTTCAATGATATTCAGGTCTGAGGACTGGGATGGCCATTCCAGAACATTGTAATTGTTCCTCTGCATGAATGCCTGAGTAGATTTGGAGCGGTGTTTTGGATCATTGTCTTGCTGAAAGATTCATCCCCTGCGTAACTTCAACTTTGTCACTGATTCTTGAACATTATTGTCAAGAATCTGCTGATACTGAGTGGAATCCATTCGTCCCTGAACTTTAACAAGATTCCCGGTGCCGGCATTGGCCACACAGCCCCAAAGCATGATGGAACCTCCACCAAATTTTACTGTGGGTAGCAAGTGTTTTTCTTGGAATGCTGTGGTTTTTTGACACCATGCATAACGCCTTTTTGTATGACCAAACTGTTGCAGAGCTTCTGAATCCACACCTTTGCAGCAGAAACTTCACAGAGCAAGTTGCATGGAATAACAAGCGTTTACTTCTCTGAACACGAGGTAAAGGAATAATGCACAGACATTACAGCACTGCATCAGCTAACATAAACAAAACGAAAGTGAAACTAACTAGAGAAGAGACTAATTCTTATACTATACATTAAACAGAAGGAAACATTACACAACATCGCCATCTACTGTCAGGTCAGCATAAAGTCCTCCTGTTACACATATATAATAAGTTCTGATCTGTTGCATATGACAACACCCTTTCTCAACAATAAGGACTTATTCAATCAAACCCAACTTTTTTATTAGTCTCTGATGTTTATCAGCATTCAACGCCTTCATGAAAATGTCCGCTGTCATTTCTTCAGTAGGGCAATACTCCAACTTTAAGACTCCTTGGTCCTCTTTGAGTTTTGTTGGTTACAAGTGTGATTGTCCTAATTCTGTCAACAATTGTCTTAACCACAGTACTTCTTGTCTTTCTATCTGTATTCCTAGGTACTGTTTTACATTTCCCAAGTCTTTGATTTCAAAATGTTGCTTCAGGATTTTTAGAATGTTTTCTTTATCCCTTTCTTGTTTACAACAAATCAAAATGTCGTCTACATATATGAGTACATAAATCCATCTATTACTCAGCCTTTTTGTGTACAAGCATGGATCAGCTTTGCTTCTTTGAAATTTTTCATTTGTTAGTACTTCCGTGATTTTGTCATTCCACGCTTTAGCTGCTTGTTTTAAACCATATATGCTTTTCTGTAGTTTGCAAACTTTGTTTGGATTTCTTTCATCTTTGAATCCTGGAGGTTGTTCCATGTAAATGTCTTCTGTTAAGTCTCCATTCATAAAAGCTGTCTTTACATCCAGATGTCTTAGTTCCATCTTTTCCATTGCTGCAACTGTAAGTAAAGTTTTTATTGTAGTGTGTTTGACAACTGGAGCAAATGTTTCATCATAGTCTTCTTCTTCTGGAAGTCGAGCTATGTCTTCCCAAGAGATAGATTCATACATTTTACTTGTACTTGCCTTGTATGAGAGGCGTTTTGGTGGTTTTCCTTTGTTCTCTCTTATTGAACGTCTTGGTTCTGTGTCTGTTTGTAGTTGTGATTCTTCACTTTCAGTATTTTGTTCTTCATTAATTTCTACTTCTTTCTCAGATATTTCTTCAGTTATGTCACTACTGTTTTTCTCATTTTTTGTTTCAACTGAAATCATAATGTCTTCATTTAAATCTTCAATGAATGTCACACTGTTACTCACTGTAACTCTGTCTGTTTTGGGATCTAGGATTCTATATCCTTTGCAGTTTTCACTATATCCAACAAATATTCCTTCCATGGATCTGTTTTGAAGTTTGGAACGTTTTTCTGTTGGAATGAATATAAAAACTTTACATCCAAAAACTTTTAAATGATTGACACTTGGTTTCATACCTTGCCACAGTTCATATGGAGTTTTCTTCAGTTTTCTGGAAAAAAAGTCGGTTCTGTAGATATGTAGCTGTCATTGCTGCCTCACCCCAATATTTCTCTGGTAGTTTAGAATCTGTCAGCATACATCTCATCATTTCTGTTAGAGTTCTGTTTTTCCTTTCTGCTACTCCATTTTGTTCAGGTGTGTATGGAACAGTTTTCTGATGTTCTATTCCATTTTGTCTTAAGTAGTCTTCTATTCTGTGACCTGTAAATTCACCTCCATTATCACTTCTGATGACAATTGGCTTCCTTTGAAATTTGTTACTTGATCTTGTTACATAGTCTACAAGTTTATCAAAAACTTCACTTTTGTTCTTAATTAAGTATGTGACTGTGTATCTTGAGTAGTCGTCTATAAAAGTCAACATGTATCTATTTCCTCCTGATGTAGTCACTTTCATGGGTCCACATACATCAGTATGCACCAAATCAAATGTTTTTTTGCTTTTCATCTCACTTTCTTTTGGAATAGATATCCTTGTGGCTTTGGATTTTATACAACATTCACATCTTATGGTAATTGAGCAATCTGATATCTTTAAATCTTTTGTCAATTCTTTTCTCTGTAGTTCCCTTATACTGTCCGGGTGTCTATGTCCTAGACGTCTATGCCACATGTGAATACAGTTTTTGTGATCATGTGTACATACCTTCATCTGTTCCTTTGGTTTGTCAAAATGATATAATTGTTCATCTGCCTTGACTTTGGTTATCAACGTGTTTCCTGCAAGAATTGCACACTCATTATCTTTGAATTTTACTGTAAGTCCTTTTGCTGTTAAACGTTTCACAGATAATAATCCGCCTTCCAATTTTGGAACATTCAACACATCCTGTACAAGTATCTTTGAATCTTGTCCGAACTTGTTTGAACAATTTAGCATACCTTGTCCGATACCTTCTGCGGTTATTTTGCTTCCATCTGCAAGATAAATGGCTACTTTCTTATTTAAATCAAGATCAGTAAGGAAATTCTTGTCACTTGTCATATGACTCGTTGCTCCTGAATCAATAAACCAACCAAGTGATGATTTCTTATCAGTTACTTTAAATGTGCCATTCCAATTATTTTCACATGAATCAGAAATTGTGTTTTTCACCTTCTGTATATTATCTTTATGGTGTAATTTCTTTTGTTCTGCTTTCCATATAGTACAGTCTTTCTTTAAATGTCCCTTTTTCTTATATCTGAAGCATTCTCTTGTCTCTTTATTATAGGGTTTTTTAAGTTCTGTAGCTTTAAGAGCATTTACATTATCTTTTTCAGTAGAAGAATCATTTGTTTTCTCTTTCCTTCTCTGATATTCATCTATGAGTCTGGTCTTCACAAACTCTAATGTAATGTCAGTTTCTGGTCTTGTCTCTAGTGCATTTATTAAAGCTGTATATGAATCTGGTAAACTGCTCAATAACATTGCTGCTATATGGCTTTCTTTAATGTCTTCACCAATAGATCTTAGCTGTAATATCACTTCCATCATTGAGAATATATGCTTCTGCATGTCACTGTCTGCATTTAGTCTCAAATTGTAAAGCTTTCTTAGTAGAAATAACTTGTGATTTAAGCTAGGTCTCTCATATAGCTTTCTTAATTGTTCCCACATTCCTTTCGCTGTTTCTTCATTTCTTATATGTATTAATTGAGCATCATCCACTAATAAGCTGATGGTAGCTCTCGCTTGTCTAATTTTTCTATCCCATGTCTGATTATCTTCATCAGGTCTATCTGTAGTGATTACTTCCCATAAATCATCTTTAGACAATAACATCTCTACTTTGAACTTCCATAGCTGATAGTTCTCTTCATTCAGTTTAGCTACTGTGAGTTTTAGCTCTGTGCTATCCATCATTTTTAACTTATCTTACTTGTTTGGAGAGACTTGCACTGAAGAGTTCTTCTGCATTCACCAGGGTCTTGCTGATAGTTCCAATGTCCTGAGTATCTGTGGTGTCTGGATTCTCTGTATCTGGGTATGCTGTATCTGGGTGCCTGGGTCTGGGTGCCTGGGTCTGGGTGTCTGGGCCCATAACCTGTTGCAGAGCTTCTGAATCCACACCTTTGCAGCAGAAACTTCACAGAGCAAGTTGCATGGAATAACAAGCGTTTACTTCTCTGAACACGAGGTAAAGGAATAATGCACGGTGGCTCAGTGGTTAGCACTGCAGCGCTGGAGTCCTGGGTTCGAATCCCACCAAGGACAACATCTGCAAGGAGTTTGTATGTTCTCCCTGTGTTTGCGTGGGTTTCCTCTGGGTACTCCGGTTTCCTCCCACACTCCAAAAAAACATACTGATAGGGAATCTAGATTGTGAGCCCCATCGGGGACAGTGACGATAGTGTGCAAAAACTGTAAAGTGCTGCGGAGTATGTTAGCGCTATATAAAGATTATTTATTATTTATTTATTTATGCACAGACATTACAGCATTGCATCAGCAAACATGAACAAAACAAAAGTGAAACTAACTAGAGAAGAGACTAATTCTTATACTATACATTAAACAGAAGGAAACATTACGCAACATCGCCATCTACTGTCAGGTCAGCATAAAGTCCTCCTGTTACACATATATAATAAGTTCTGATCTGTTGCATATGACAACACAAACAATTCAATCTTGGTTTCATCAGTCCACAGGACCTTCTTCCAAAAAGAAATTGGCTTCTCCAAATGTGCTTTTGCATACCTCAGCCGACTCTGTTTGTGGCGTGCTTGCAGAAACGGCTTCTTTCGCATAACTCTCCCATACAGCTTCTCCTTGTGCAAAGTGCGTTGTATAGTTGACCGATGCACAGTGACACCATCTGCAGCAAGTTGATGCTGCAGCTCTCTGGAGGTGGTCTGAGGATTGTCCTTGACTGATCTCACCATTCTTCTTCTCTGCCTTTCTGATGTTTTTCTTGGCCTGCCACTTCTGGCCTTAACAAGAACTGTCCCTGTGTTCTTCCATTTCCTTACTATGTTCCTCACAGTGGAAACTGACAGGTTAAATCTCTGAGACAGCTTTTTGTATCCTTCCCCTGAACAACTATGTTGAATAATCTTTGTTTTCAGATCATTTGACAGTTGTTTTGAGGAGCCCATGATGCCACTCTTCAGAGGAGATTCAAACAGGAGAACAACTTGCAAGTGGCCACTTTAAGTAGCTTTTCTCATGATTGCATACACCTGGCTATGAAGTTCAAAGCTCAATGAGGATACAAAACCAAAAAAAGGGCTTTAGTAAGTCAGTAAAAAGTAGGTAGGAGTATTTAAAACAAGAAAATGATAAGGGTGCCCATACTTATGCACCTGTCAAATTTTGTTTGAATGCAGATTGCACATGTTCTGCTAGTACAATAAACCTCATTTCAAGGCAGAAACATTACTGTGTCCAATAGTTATTAGATATATCAAACTGAAATAGCTGTTGCAAAAACACCAATTTTTAGAAAACATTAAGCTTAAGATTAATAGGGGTGCCCAAACTTTTTCATATAACTGTATAATTAAAGTCCAAATAGCAGTGATACAATTCGAATATTCATTGTTCACATTTACATTATGACGCTCAGCGTGCGACTGTATTTCTTTTTTTGCATGCCGATACATTTCATACACAACCTTCTCCTCCACAAATATGGGAACAGATCAGTCTCAAATATTGATGCCACCCGGGCAACGAAACATGTTATCTTAATCTACTGACCTTTCGCTACTTTGTATCCTCATCTCACTTCATACATTATCAAAGCGATGGCTCGTCACTTTTCGGCTGATGAGTTATTTCTGGGGCTCTTCCTATTGACGGCAGTGTTCGTAGAGTTGGTCCCGGTGCCAGCTGACAGTGCGTTCCCCATACTCAGGTTATAGATCAGATGTACAGAAAATCACCTGAGTAAATCCAATTTGCTAAAGGGATTGTAAAATCCATTTTTAAAAAACTTACTCAAGCAAGAACGCATTGACCTAGTCAACCAGATATTCTGATAACTACTTCAAGGTCAAAAGCTGATTACCAATTCATCAAATATCCGCGACGGGCTAAATTGTGTGCAGAACAAATACTTGGGCCGGGAAGATGTTTCGTTGCATAATTTTAATAGCACTCAAGGATTGGCAGCCGAGAGCAAACAGAATAGTGCTTTCCATTTGCAATGCAGCAGACGGAGAGCTATTATCTTGAAAGCCTTGACAAGCCAATGCCGTGAAATGCCCATTCCTTTCGTAGAAATTAGTCCACCGGAGACCTGTGATTACTCCCTCATTCCTCGAAATAAAACTAGCCATTCTTCAGACACTTGCATTCTGTTTTCGACACGTCTTCTCCTCCAAAAAAATAATATCATGGCTCTTTCCCAGCTTTGTCCTCTCAAAGTTATAGGTCTAAAGTACACGTATCGATTATTATGTCAAGCGCTCCGGTAATTATTCTTTCAGAAACGGAGACAACAGCCGAGTCGGCTGACAGAACTCAAACTTTTCATAGAACTGAGTCCACCCCTGAGTGAAACTGGATTCATCAGCGATTCTGCTTCATGAGCAATGAAGAATATCCGACCTGTGAGCGCACTGAGGAAGCAGAGGAGAATTTGTTATTTTACTTCTTTTGCATAGTGGTCGTAAACTGAAAAGTTTCTTTTTTTTTCTTCCGAAGCAATTGCAATGGCTGGGGATGGAGCCCAAAGTTTTGGACTGGGGAAATGTAGGGCAATGTTGGTTTCTCCAATGTATGACCTTCGGTGCAATGCTAGCGAGACCCCTGATCTGCTTTGATTGGGTGGTTTATTGGGGTCTGGCTTGTTATAACTGGTGTTTGAGGGGGCTGTGGCTTGTGATGAATTTGAGTTTGCCAGAATACATTTATCTTAATATTCCCTTATAATAAAGACCTTACATTGCAGATAGTGTATTGAGTACAGAGGCAAATACAGACAGAAAAGGGCCCATGTGCAAGATCAATATATTGGCCCTTTCCAATTATAATGCACATTCAGCCACCTTTGGAGATGAATGTGGCCCCCTTAAATTCTGGCCCACTGTGCAACCTGACAGGTTGCACCAATAGTATGTCCGCCCCTGAATAGGAAGGTATTGCTCAAAATAAAGAGCTCAGCTGCTGCATCTACTCACATGAGGAGCAGCCTGAGTCAGGAACTTGTGCTGCACATGATGCTACAGGGGGCACACGGGCAGCTAAGCAGCCGGTACCTATATCTGAGCTAATTGTGTTTATAGCTGATATACACCTTTTATCTGATGTACTAGTGACGTCAATGTACAGTGTATGTGTGCCATGAGCAGTATATGTCCAGTGTGTGAGTGCTGTATATGTACAGGAATATCCTCCTCTGTCCTTCCACTTAGCCCCTCTCATTCTGGGCTAGTCCAAACGATTAACTCTATCTCTACCTGCTAACTACATGTTGCTGGGCAACACATGAATTTATCACTAAGAATGCAGATGACTAAACAGGCAAACATTATAATACATTACATATCTTCAAGGACGTTGTGGGCAACACCTTCACTTCCTTACATGTGCCACGCTATGCCATCCTGTGCCATGCTCTGCCTAACAGGCGATCCCTGCAAAAGATGCAGCCGCAGGGACTTGAACATATTATTCAAACATGTCCAAGATACTTGGATAAAGCGCGAGCATGCCCCGATAACACATTATCCGAGCACATTCGCTCATCACTACTCATTTTTTGTGTGATAGACATAAAATTGTAAGGAAACCTTTAAAATAAATTTATAACTGATGGGATCCAGATTACAATTTTTCCCAGCTCGCTTCGTTCTTCTACAGGGTCCTCCGCCTACGACATGTTACTTTTTTTTGTGATACTAAAGAACCGCTGTCAGCTCGGTGGAAGTCATTATGGGTTTTACTGTCAAATCTGCTGAGTGAACCTCTGGTGCTTTTACAATCAGCTCTCGCTGCCCTCTCTGTCAAACTCATTCCCCAGTCACCGGCATCAGCCGGAACACACGTTACTGAAGAGAAGGCAAAAACCAGGAAAGGTTATATTCTTCTCCTCTCATTTAAATCTCTTGTTTATCTGTGCTGTTGGTATTACAGAATGTGAAATGTCCGGAGCACGCTGCCCTGCGCCGAGAGCATGACCATGACAGGCGCTGCGACAAGCGGTTTTACGCAGAGAGAATGATTTTATTAACATTTTGGTTATCGGTAAAAGAAATGTCAGTTGCAAAACCCTGTCTGCCATGTAGTCATTAGACAGAGGATGGGGGGCGTAGTGTTCAAATTCCAATAGATTGAGGTTGTACAGGAAGGAAATCTTAGGATAGCTCATCAATATCAGATCACTGGTACTGCAGCACAGCTCCCATTCACTTCAATAGAAGCTGAACTTTAGTATTAGAGAATGGCCACTGCACAGTTTGTACAGAGCCGTGCTGTTCCAGCTTTGCACTGGGCTGTTCCAGCAGTTGCACTTCCAGCGGCTATGGTTCATGGAAACAGCTAATCATATGGGTTTAAGGGTGTCAGACCTCAGCTGTCTACAATCCTCAATATTGAATTTGCAGGACCAAGAATGAAAAGTCATGGAATAATGGAAATCACAGGATGGAAACAAGTTACTGATCTGCAATTGATGAAAAAATGGAAACAAAATTATGAAAACAATTTGATTTATTCAGTCTGGAGTTTGAACTACAGGTAGAAAATGAAATCATAGCACTTCCAGCCTCAGCTTCAGTCAATGAGGTTAGTAAATGGTCTTCTGAGGAAGCCTCTGCCGCTGAATGGTCAATGGGCAAATCATCAAGATCCACAGCTGGCAGGCTCCATTTTAATTGCACACTAATTACGTCCCAGATGTGACATATTTCGATGGGAGAAAAGTCTGGAAACCTTGCAAGCCATGGGAGAAGATTTAGGTCATGCATGCTGCTCACAGTAGCACAAGTAACATGTGGACTGGGGTTGTTGCATTGAAAAATGGCTCCACCACTGGTTCCTCAATCAAAACGATATTGCACCAAGCTATTAGTGTACCTGAAGCGAAGGCTAGAGTGGTCCGGCAACTGTAGACTATGCCACCCCACACAATCGGAAGGAATTTGCACGACATTGGGCTTTACCTGGTGAAGGCTTTTGTAGCTGAAACCCATTGTATATTTTAAGTGAAATAAACAAATGTTGCATCTGCTATGAAATGGAAGTTTGTTTCGGCTGTTCCATACGCTTGTCTCGTTATTATATTGGAGGAGATTCGGGATTAATTCACTGGCAGCTGGCAGACTCATTTTTTATCAAGCCCTCAAACACTTTCCTCCAATCACTCTGGATTCAATTAGCAGTGGTTCAAATAATTCATGCTGCCAATGTGATCTGCTCTGTATTTAGGGCATTTCAGAAGATCATAACAACTGAATTTTTTTGTGCAGGATTAGAAAAACATGAATGCTTGATTTCTAAAATAACACCCAACTTTCGTGTCCCTGGGTATCTCAGCTCTATGGAAGCAAAGGTGACTGACTTGCAGTAATATATACACCCTACAGACAGGTGTGTGGTGCTGTTTTAAAAAAGTAAGCAGCCGTGCATTTCCAATCCATGACTTCTCCCTTCACTTACAGTTCACACCATTAATCTGAGCACTGCATGCTGTGGGTTTACCCAACTCACTAAAGGGTGAAATGCGCTGAATGCCATCCTAAATCTAGGAGTGCTAGTAAAAAGAAGGCTACCTTTGTGCTGCACACATGTCCAGGTTCTGAGCTCTGCTTCCTTCACCACAGTCCGCTGCCCTCTGGCGTTGAGCTTTGCAGATTGCCCGGCGTCTGACATAATCTCCTATGCCTTTTAAGGCCCATTAGGACACACAACTGTGTCTTCGGATTGTTAATAAAGACTTTAGATTGTGACTAGTGTTGAGCGATACGATACTGCAAATATCGGGTATCGGCCGATATTAGCTGTATCGGGCTTTCGATTCCGAGTACCGATATTTTCGTCATATCGGATACCGGAATCGGATTTGTCACTGTCACTGTGAGTGTCCGTCGGTCGGGTCTGTCAGGAGTCAGCGGCACTTACCTGGCAGAAGATCTCCGGCGGTCACGTCCTGGACAGCTTGATGGCCGCCATTATCTTCTCCCTGGCGGTCACATGCAGTTTTTCCGATAACTGCAGTGACTGCAGGGTAATCCCGGCCGTAAACCAGTCCGATGACGTCACCGCCGGGGAAGCAGGTAATCAGCTGTGCTGCGCCGGGATGACAGGCTCTGCTGCCTGCCTGCCTCTGAGGTCATTCTGATGTAGCAGAGCTGGATCGTCGTGGGACACTCGTTACTATGGACTGCGTCGGACAGGTGGTATACTGCTGTTTTTTTTTTTTCATTTTTTTACAGGAGATCGATGGCGTCGCAGGATGAGACTGTAATAAAAGTAATGAAAACTGTGTTGTGTTTTTTATTAAATTAAAATTTTTTTTTATGAACATTCACCCGTCCGGGTACATCAACAATTTAACTATTTACATACAGGGACCCTGTCCGGGTTATTTATAATTCTTTGGCAGGGGTGTTCCAGGTACCACCTGGTACTCTTCTGATGCTTGACAAACATCCGAGACACCAAGGACCACCAGGACCTGATGACGTCGTGTGGCCTGTACAGTCAAGTCGTGACCCGCTATCTGTGTCTGTGTGGCCACCTCTTTCATCTCCCTCCGGGTCTGGAGCCCTATGTCCCGGACTGAACGAACCCCAGGGGGCCTAACAGGCGCCGGGTACGGGCCACTATAGTTATCATGTCCATAGCTGGGGCTGCTGAGGAGACCACTGAGGGAGGCTGGGGAGATTTACGGCGTGGGGTGGGCACTTGTGCAGAGGCCTGGATGTGGGAGGCTGAAGGCTCCGAGGGTCTCACAGGTTCCTGACACTCTGGGGAGTAGGGGTCGCACCTGGTAACATTTAGGCGTACCATCCATTGTAACCCCAGTTTCGGGTGTAAGTCACCAAGTCTCCTGGCAACAGGTCCCTCCCATGGTGTCCTTCTGGGAGGTGAGTCTCCACGTCCCGCCGGGTCACAAACACTTCTAAATAAAGTCCAGGCTCCTGGATGAAGCCCCAACCACCTTTCAATTTAAAGCTCCGTACTGCACCCTTACGCCGCGGCTCCCACAGGGTTCCTTTATCTTTTCTCATCCGGTCCTTATCTGCCCGGTCCTTCTCCAGGTTACGTTGCCGAAGCTTTTGGGATTCTCGCTGCTCCCTTTGTCGCTCTGCTTCCCGCTCCCAACATCTCCACTCTTCCTCCTGACGCCGGTTGTAATTCTCCTCCACCAGCATCTCCATGTCTCCACCATCAAACTGCAGCTTACGATGTCCGGTTTGCGGCAGCTCTCCTGGCGCCCGACAGTCCTGGCGGCGCTCACCTGCGGAGGAAGCAGCCGGCTCTGGAACAGATGACAGTCGGGGCTCCGGTACAGACAGGTAGACCTCTGGTGCCTGCGCGGCCTCCTCCATGAGGACGGGTGTCGCTTCTTCTGTCTCAGCGACGGGGGCAGACAGCGGGATCTGGGGTGCTGCCGCTGCAGAGTTTTTTGCAGGAACGGGTGCCTCCACTGCGACAACGTCAACCGGATCACATTGCAAGGACTTGGATGCCCGCACGGACTCCTCTACTAGAACGGGTGCCTCACCTTCCGGTACAGACACTTCAGGTAAGAGGGATTGGCACCGCTCCAAGTTTAGTTTTAGGGCACGCCAGCTGGCTTCCATCCTGGCGACCTCCTCCTGGTGCTGGGCCAGGTCTCTCAGGGTATCCTCCGCTTCTTCCAGCGTAGGAGGGTTTCCAGGCCGGGTGCCCAACGGTGGTTCCGTGGCGATCGGTCGCTTCCGTGGGGGAGAGCTCTGACTGCTCCATCCCTTCACACTTCTGCTCGTGTCCATTAGCCATCTCTGCCAAGTCACATGTGTCATTAGCATCTGGAGAGGGCCCCTCTTTTGTAGGGAGGCGGGACCTTCGTGTTAGTTTCCGCACACTGAGGAGGATGAGGAGGCGGAACTGAAGAGCTGTGGGGCACATCTTACATTGCAGTACCATTTAGAGTGGTCGGCCATCGTTTTCGCGCCACTGAGTGAGTGTACACCCACGAAGAGCACGCCCTTCTTCTTCACCAGTGCCTCGTCGTGACGCAGATATGGCGGAAAAATGGCAAATACATTCTCTGATGATTTTAGCAATTCTCAAGCACAAAACCAGTTCAATTCAGGCACACAGGACTCGCTTATAGCGAGCTACAGAATCCTGTTCGTGACGCCCAAGTTGAGTCGCACAGAGCCAGAGGTTTTGGGGGTACTCGGCACCGAGCCCATTGACTTCTATGGGGTATGTCACGGCTTTACCCGGCAATTGAATCAGAGTCTATTTTACTATGTAGAAGTGTATAAACTATAAATATATGTATATATATATATGTCACAATGACATGTTATATATATATATATAATATATATATTATATGTATTCTATGTGTGTATATTTTGTGTTTACAACGAAAGAAAGGGTTTTTTTTGTTGCGATATTTTGTTCCCATAGACTTACATGGGACTTCCGGTATCGGAATCGGATATCGACGATATTTAGTGATATCGGCGATACCATTCCGATACGATATTTTTAGATATCGAGCAGTATCGCTCAACACTAATTGTGACTGTTCTCCTCTTGAACACACTGTGTTACTTTCTTCTATCCCTGCTCACTTGTTGACTTCGCTTCATCTATCCTGATGTTCCAAACATTCCTGAGGATGCCCTGTCCTCTCCACATGTGTCATCCTGCCAGCAGCACCGACGCTCGGGGTCCATGTACTCACCCGGACCTGAGGCTTAGTGGGTCCACTTCACCAGGTGAGCTTGTGTATAAGAACTATCCTGCTATAGTTTTGCCTTCTTTATAAAATTACTTTGATTGTAGGGTTTGACAATAACTCATATCTTATTTTTATACTTTATGCATTGGGATCCAAAGTCTTCCACTCCGGCACCAATTGTCTCAGTCAGGAGCCACAAATTCTGCCTCTGAAGTGGCTCTGGAAGAGACTCAAGGACATGCACAATGCACCTGGCCACCCTGTTGCCAGTGCTAATGGCCAGTTGCAGGGTCTTTTAGTGGGTCAATCAGAAGAGCTGGTCAGTTCACCAATAGGAGGGTCAGATTTGGTCACCAGTCAGGGTTTCTATTTAACTTTCCTTGTTTGTTCCAGATTTGGTGCGATTGTTGGACTTTCAGATTAGCCTTCTAACACGGCTTTTGGTTTGACCACATTACCTTTTGGAAGCCCACCCCAGAAATGGTCTTCTAGTGGTCAGTGGTTGGCTCCTTAGTCATCTTTAAACAGGGGTGGCCTTCTGTTGATTTATTGAAGCCAATCATTGTGTCAAAGCTTGGGTCCCTCAAATGAACTTCTATTACTCTGGTGGGCCAGACTGACCATAGTTACTGAAAAGTTTGAACTTACAGAAGGGGGAAGCTGTTTATGAATTTTGCAATCTCCTATGAAGATCGACAAGCGCTGGCAAAGGAGACATGACCCAGCATGAGGAGAGGGAGAGGCATTTTTATTTTTCCTTCTTACCCCACGTACTCTAGATAATTTCTTATGCAGTTGAGTATTTTCAGAGAAGATACTGTACGACGTCCTGATATTTACTCTGCGCTTCTTGACTTCTCGTTCCCTCATGTAACAATTAATTCTATTGATTTTTCTTCTTGACTTTTTAATTAATTAATCTTCTCTTCTAGTTATCTCTAAGCATTCAGAATTCTTGTAGAAAGCATTCAGCCCTGTTTATCAAAGTGGAGGTATGCTACTCATCATCCGGTTATATAAGATGGAAAAACCTACACGAGGCAATCCAACTTCCTAATTTAATTTAATTGTCACGCCGCGGAAGATTAAACATCCGAGCTGAACTTTGTTTATGTCTCAAACTTCTCATAATTGAAATGTTTTTTTTTCGCTTTCTTTTTTTAATAACTCAAAACCGTTTGACGGGACCAATATGCAGATTATGCGGGAATTTGCTGCAACTGCTTCAATGTTTCATGTAACGCAAGACGCTTGTACTTAAGTATTTATTTTAACGGCTTGCATACATATTCAAATATTCACATCTGAATTCCAAATACTTGCCTTGCTAATCTCTTGAAGAAAATAGTCTGGGTGGAATTTTATGTTACCCATGCTAGCTGTATAATTAAAACACTAGAACAAGAATTTGACCACTAAAATATAAATATATATATATTTTCCTGTATATATGAGTGACGTGCAAAAGTATTCACCCCACCCCCCCAAGTCAATTGATTTGTAGAGTTCAAATAACACCAAGACTGGTCTGATGATGGAAACTAAGAGTATAAGTGATCCGCATAATTCTTGTTGGGTTAACAATCATGAGGCTTTCGACTGGGACAAGGTTTGTAGCCACGATATGAAAATAAGTTTAAAAAATTGTGTGCCCATCTAATCAGTCATATATAGAGTGTTCTAGACAGTATTTCTCATTGCAAATTGATAATATGCTGGCAAACTTTATTTTTAAACTTGCATTTCTTTGTTAGCAAAATGCTGCTCTCATAAGTATCCACACCCTGTGAGATGATAACTCAAATTTGACAATGACATTGGAAAATATATTATACTAACGTGTAGGGTGCCCATATCGGTGAGAGAAAATTTGGCGAATACTTTTGGGTCAACTGAGGAAAGGTGGATTGCATGGTACCACAGGAACATCAAAATATAGAAAAGGAAGATATGAAAAAGTTAACAGAGTTCAGTGAAGATTGGAGTGAAGGTCCATCAAGAGGTCTACAAACAACGACCTCTGTGGCCTTTAGAAAATGTATGAGACTTCTTCAAGTCACCAGTGGGACCGAATTTTAAATATTGTGTATAATTTTGGGCTCCCGTGTCTAATAAAGATAAAGCTGTACTAGACCCGGTGAGAGGAGAGCGACCAGAGTTATTAAAGGGAGACAGTCAGCACAAACTGCCAGTAAAAGTATAGCACATAGCCCCTTTAAAAGTACCACCTTTAGTGTTCTGATCACTGTCTCCGTTCTGAAGAAACTGAAGTTTAATCACACGTGTTCATTTATGGATTGTTTGCTCTGCAAGCAGTGAGACTATGGATTCTTTACTGTGCAAGCAGTGAGACTATGGATTCTTTACTGTGCAAGCAGTGAGACTATGGATTCTTTACTGTGCAAGTAGTGACACTATGGATTCTTTACTGTGCAAGCAGTGACACTATGGATTCTTTACTGTGCAAGTAGTGACACTATGGATTCTTTACTGTGCAAGTAGTGACACTATGAATTCTTTACTCTGCAAGCAGTGAGACTGGATTCTTTACTATGCAAGCAGTGAGACTATGGATTCTTTACTGTGCAAGCAGTGACACTATGGATTATTTACTGTGCAAGCAGTGACACTATGGATTCTTTACTGTTCAAGTAGTGACACTATGAATTCTTTACTATGCAAGTAGTGACACTATGAATTCTTTACTCTGCAAGCAGTGAGACTATGGATTCTTTACTGTGCAAGCAGTGAGACTATGGATTCTTTACTGTGCAAGCAGTGACACTATGGATTCTTTACTGTGCAAGTACTGACACTATGGATTCTTTACTGTGCAAGCAGTGACACTATGGATTCTTTACTGTGCAAGTACTGACACTATGGATTCTTTACTGTTCAAGTAGTGAGACTATGGATTCTTTACTGTTCAAGCAGCGAGACTATGGATTCTTTACTGTGCAAGCAGTGAGACTATGGATTCTTTACTGTGCAAGCAGTGAGACTATGGATTCTTTACTGTGCAAGCAGTGAGACTATGGATTCTTTACTGTGCAAGTAGTGACACTATGGATTCTTTACTGTGCAAGTAGTGACACTATGGATTCTTTACTGTGCAAGTAGTGACACTATGAATTCTTTACTCTGCAAGCAGTGAGACTGGATTCTTTACTGTGCAAGCAGTGAGACTATGGATTCTTTACTGTGCAAGCAGTGACACTATGGATTATTTACTGTGCAAGCAGTGACACTATGGATTCTTTACTGTGCAAGTACTGACACTATGGATTCTTTACTGTTCAAGTAGTGACACTATGAATTCTTTACTATGCAAGTAGTGACACTATGAATTCTTTACTCTGCAAGCAGTGAGACTATGGATTCTTTACTGTGCAAGCAGTGAGACTATGGATTCTTTACTGTGCAAGGAGTGACACTATGGATTCTTTACTGTGCAAGTACTGACACTATGGATTCTTTACTGTGTAAGCAGTGACACTATGGATTCTTTACTGTGCAAGTACTGACACTATGGATTCTTTACTGTTCAAGTAGTGAGACTATGGATTCTTTACTGTTCAAGCAGCGAGACTATGGATTCTTTACTGTGCAAACAGTGAGACTATGGATTCTTTACTGTGCAAGTAGTGAGACTATGGATTCTTTACTGTTCAAGTAGTGAGACTATGGATTCTTTACTGTTCAAGTAGTGAGACTATGGGTTCTTTACTGTTCAAGTAGTGAGACTATGGATTCTTTACTGTTCAAGTAGTGAGACTATGGATTCTTTACTGTGCAACAGCGAGACTATGGATTCTTTACTATTCAAGTAGTGAGACTATGGATTCTTTACTGTTCAAGCAGTGACACTATGGATTCTTTACTGTGCAAACAGTGAGACTATGGATTCTTTACTGTACAAGTAGTGAGAATATGGATTCTTTACTGGAACTTTCTTGCACAACATGTTGTATTGGTTGATTCACAAAACAAGTTCAAGGAGGGCATGGATGCTTTTCTTGAAGAGTATAATATTACAGGTTATTATAACAAGACTTATAGGTTCTGTTAGGTCTACATGAAATTCACTGACTTAGTTGATTGTAAATAGGTGAATGTTGATCTGGACCGAGAAAAACTTTGTAAAAAGTTTTTTGGGGCTGGGTTATCCTTTGTCCCCTTCAGTAAGTGATTTCCACAGGGTTAAAGGATTTGTTAAAGGAGTTTCCTTCATTATAAGTCTCACAATGCTGACATATTTCAAGGGATGATTGATTGATCAAAAAAAAAAAGTTTCCTCTTTGTTCGGCCTTCAAAAGACGATCAAGGAAGGAAACCTGAAAAGTCCAAAATATGTCATCCTTGTAAGATTGCACCAATTATAGCGATCTCTTCTTAGACATCCTTTTTGGAAAACTCTTCTTATAGGATAAGGAGTAACACATTTTTTTTTATTTATTTAATTTTTACCTAATTCCCATTGTATTCTAAGACCGAGAAATCAAAACATTTGAAAAATGTGATTTGGCCCAAAAATTGTCCTCACCTTTGGCTTGTGAATCTATCTATATTTATGTAATTAGATATAAAAATATTTAGAGTTGAGAGTCCTCAGTGGTTGATACCTTTTAATGGCTAACTGAAAAGATGGTAACAAATTGCAAGCTTTCCAGACTACTCAGGTCTCTTCATCAGGCTGAACAAGAGACCTGAGTAGTCTCGAAAGCTTGCAATTTGTTACCATCTTTTCAGTTAGCCATTAAAAGGTATCAACCACTGAGGACTCTCAACTCTAAATATTTTTCTATCTACTGGCTAACACGGTACGAAGATATACATCTTTACTGTAATTAGATATATAATTTTCGTTTTGCGCCTACATTTTGCCATGTGGGACATTATACACAAAGTTGCAATATGGTGGTGGCGCAATGTTTAGTGTAAAATGGTCTAAATGTAGATGGATTCAGTGGATTAAAATTTTTCTTGACGCATTTCAGGATTTAAAATGACTCTTTGTATCAGTAGGCAGCATTTTACATTCAATCACTTTAAATCTCTCATTAGTTTAGACATAATCCCTAAACCTTGTAGAATTAAAGCTTCTGCTTGATCTAAAAATAACACTTTTTAATGAAACCAAAAGAAAAACAGAAACAACATAATGCAGGTTCCATCTCTACAATAGGAGTTAATTACATCTACCCGGCTTTGAAGTTGCTAATTTTTTAGCATATTACAAACAAATCCCATGTTCTCAATACAATTTAATAAGTGTTTGAAAAAGTTGAATGATAAGTGTATTGACTTCTGGCGTTGAATTAATCATCGTTGTTAATTGTTTCTGATGCTTTACATAAATTGAATCCATCCTGAAATGATTTGATAGCCATGGGGCTGTTACGTGAAGACAAATGGGTATTGGAACGTCTATGGTACATTACACTAGACGATGTAATGCTTTTGCTAAAAATGTGTATCAATATCAAATTGTTTCTTAGCCTATAAAAGTGTTCTCCTTCACGAGGTTTCCTCCATAAAGGTTTAAGATCCCTTGATTTCATCTTACTGCCGCTAATCCCAACACCAGTGCATCATAGGCATAATTATTAATTGGAGCTTGAAAGTCATTGAGGTTGGAAGCTTTCATGAAAAATATTCTCTCAGCAAAGATAACTGAAATAAACAGACGTTGAATATAAGAACAAATCCAAGAGAGTTCCTCATGGGCGGGGTTCTGACATGATAAGGGTTTCAGGAATCAAAGAACCAAGCAGAAGATATTTCCAACTAAAGAGAAGGTAATTTTGGTTGTTTCCCAGTTAATCTTCTGCCTTATCGATAATATGCCTTGTGTGGAAAATTAGACAAAGTATATTCAATTACAAGAAAGTGGGATCATGATAAGCTCGTCTGAAAGAGAGACAAATAAATCTCTTTCTTAAGAGACAAAGACCTCCACTATTTCTTGTAGAGAATAAAGACCCTCTACTACTTTCTGTAGAGATAAAGATCCATCCACACTTCCTGTAGAGAGACAAATACTCTCCACCACTTCCTGTAGATAGACAAGGATGTGCCTCCACTTCCTGTAGAGAAACAAAGATCCGCCCCCAATTCCTGTAAAAGAGAACGATATCTGCCCTTTCTTATTACAATCCACCTCCGTGTCTCTGATGTTAGAGATGGATTACACTTAACAACAGGCACTGAAAAGCAAGTTACCCAGAATTGAGACACCTAGTCTAGAGCTAAAAGCATGATTTTGGTTAAAATAAAGTTGGAATTTTGTTACTCATTGCTTTGCCATCAGATGAATCTAAGACTATTGGAACAACAGTGACCATTTAGGAAAATCACATTTTTTTCTTCTAGTTTTATGTAAAAAACTTTCTACATCATTTCAATTTCTAGCATTATTGAAGTGATATATGTCATTTCATATATATTTATTTTTCTGGACACTGTATGACAGTTCTATTATACCTTATATTTTTTCACCATAGCCTGATTTATGTGACCTATTCTATATTTGTTGACCTAGAACTAAGAGCGAAAGGAGGGAACAATACAACATTTTGCCATGGGGTCCATAGTGGTCCTAGCTCAACTTAGGGAAGATCAAATGTTTTGAGATTAATTAGGAAAATGAAATTTGGTTCCCAAGTTGAACATTCCATGAGAAAGTGCCTGTTCTGCTCTTTTACAATGTGAAACACACAAATAAGCTGAGCAGGAGTTTTGATTTCATAGCTGGAGACCACAATATGTTAACATTTTCTGTTGACATCTTGTAAAAGCGGAATTGTGACACATATTCTCATCTCACAATATGATCCTTACAAGGGTCGCTAAGAGATTGCACGAAAAATTGTACCCCTTTCAGCCTGCTGTAAAATAAGAACACAAAGTGTCATTTCGGTCTCAAAAAGGAACCTCAGGCACCAACGTCTACATCAGAAACCAGTTAAACATGAGAATTGTTCTGCTCGGAAATAGCCCGAGATGACATGTCGTCTATCATTCAATATTTGTCTGGTTCGCCTGGACATTTTTCTTAGTAACTAGGCATTGTACCTGTAACCATTCAGCCAGCACAAGGCAAAGAGAAGAAAGGATGAAAAATGGGAGAGGTCCACAACAAAAAACAAAATAGCTGACAGCACTTTCAGAGATCAGGATGCACGTTCCAATTCCATATGACCCAAATGGAGAAGTACATACCGTAGAAAAGAGAAGAACAGCATCCAATCCGGGTGAAAAATAGAAAATTCTTTATTTTGCCAGATGCAACGTTTCAACCAATACAGGTCTTTATCAAGCATGATAAAGACCTGCATGATAAAGACCTGTATTGGTTGAAACGTTGCATCTGGCAAAATAAAGAATTTTCTATTTTTCACCCGGATTGGATGCTGTTCTTCTCTTTTCTACAAAAAATGGGAGAGGGGCTGTGTTGGAAAACAACTTTATTCAAGGCCCCTTTAAGTTTTGACCTAAAGTTGTAGAGCTCGTATACAAAATTCTAGATCAAACTTAATAAACTTTGTACATCATCAGCATTACCAATTACTCTTTCGATTCCCTGTCGGACAACTTTATGGATGTGTTTATCTGATAAGTAAAACTGAAATAACACTGAAGAAAAAGCAATCGATGGGTCGTCTCTTAGATACTAGATGTCTTCAGAGATGAATTCTTCATACACATATACAGTAAAGATGTATATCTTTGTACCGTGTTAGCCAGTAGATAGAAAAATATTTAGAATTGAGAGTCCTCAGTCATAGAATCATAGAATCATAGAATGGTAGAGTTGGAAGGGACCTCCTGGGTCATCTGGTCCAACCCCCTGCTCAAAGCAGGATTCTCTAAATCATCCCAGACAGATGTCTATCCAGCCTCTGTTTGAAGACTTCCATTGAAGGAGAATTTACCACCTCTCGTGGCAGCCTGTTCCACTCATTGATCACCCTAACTGTCAAAAAGTTTTTTCTAATATCTAATCTGTGTCTCCTCCCATTCAGTTTCATCCCATTGCTTCTAGTCTTTCCTTGTGCAAATGAGAATAAAGATGATCCTTCTACAATGTGACAGCCCTTGAGATATTTGTAGACAGCTATTAAGTCTCCTCTCAGTCTTCTTTTTTGCAAGCTAAACATTCCCAAATCCTGCAACCGTTCCTCATAGGACATGGTTTTCAGACCGGTCACCATTCTGGTGGCTCTTCTCTGAACTTGCTCCAGTTTGTTGATGTCTTTTTTAAAATGTGGTGCCCAAAACTGGACACAGTATTCCAGATGAGGTCTGACCAAAGAGGAGTAGAGGGCAATAATGACCTCACGTGATCTAGACTGTATGCTTCTGTTGATACATCCTAGAATTGCATTTGCCTTTTTTGCTGCTGCATCACACTGTTGACTCATGTTAAGTCTGTGATCAATTAGTATACCCAAGTCTTTTTCACATGTGCTGTTACTTAGCCCTATTCCTCCCATTTTGTATATGCTTTTTTCATTTTTATTGCCCAGATGTAGTACTTTGCATTTTTCCCTGTTAAAATCCATTCTGTTAGTTGCTGCCCACTGCTCCAGTTTATGTATATCTTTTTGAATCCTCTCTCTCTCTTCTCTAGTATTAGCTACCCCTCCTAGCTTTGTGTCATCAGCAAATTTGATCAGTTTACCCTCAATTCCTTCATCTAAATCATTGATAAAGATGTTGAACAATACAGGGCCCAAAACAGAGCCTTGTGGTACCCCACTTGAGACATTCTTCCAACTGGATGTGCAGCCATTTACAACCACTCTTTGGGTCCGATCACTAAGCCAGTTATGAATCCACCTAACAGTTGCCTTGTCCATTCCATACTTAGTCATTTTTTCAATAAGGATTGTGTGAGATACTTTGTCAAATGCTTTGCTGAAGTCAAGATATACTATATCTACAGCATTTCCCTGATCCACCCAGTCAGTGATTCTGTCATAGAAGGAAATTAAGTTAGTCTGACATGACTTATTAGTTACAAACCCATGCTGACTCTGTTTAATCACTTCATTCATATCCAGGTACTTGCATACATGTTCTTTAATAATTGTTCAAAGATCTTTCCTGGTATAGAAGTCAGACTCACCGGCCTGTAGTTCCCTGGGTCCACCTTCTTCCCCTTTTTGAAGATAGGAACAGTGGTTGATACCTTTTAATGGCTAACTGAAAAGATGGTAACAAATTGACTACTCAGGTCTCTTCATCAGGCTGAACTAATACAACATCTGAAGAATCACATATTTATACACAAAATAGCACAGAAAAAATGCAATAGGTAAGACAAGTGACGTGAAGCAGAATAGTCATTATGGCAGAGGGATGAGCATAAATATTGGAACAGTTCATAGATAAGGAGTGTGAAAGTTTTATTACCCTCTGATTGGGGTCTGGTAATGTTTTGTGATGTTTTCACAGGGTATTTGGAGTAAATTCCTTAATTGATGTAATAGGCCATAAATCCATGTGATAGGTTCATTCCAGCATTAAGAGTGTCAAAGGTCACCATCAATTTGTATTTGCAAATTCTTCTTTGTCTCAGAGATGTGAAATTGCCTCTGAGTACAAGTATTTTCATATCTGACAAGCTATGATCAGGGGAGCAAAAATGTTTTGCCACAGGTAGATCCATTCTTTTTTCTCTTATTGTGTGGCGATGAGAATTCATCCTTGTTCTCAGTTTTTGCCCGGTCTCCCCCACATACAGACCCCCAGTTGGACATTTAGTACATATAATTAGGTACACCACATTAGATGTGATGCAGCTGAAAGTACCTGGTATCTTGTAGTCCCGATGGGAGTTGGGGATCTTTATCTTGTCCGTGGTCATTATAAATGGACAAGTTTTGCATTTCTTCTGGTTGCAAGGAGAGGTTCCTGCAGCTGTTGGGGAGGACAGGGAACTTCTGACAATGATGCTTCTTAGATTTGGGGGCTGCCTAAAACACAGTAGAGGGGGATCTGGAAATATGGATTGTAATCGGGCATCTTTTTGTAGTAAAGGTTGTAGTTTCCGTGCAGCACCCCTTAGCACCTCCAGATTTGGATTGTAGGTGACCACTAGAGGCACCCGGTTATTTTCTTCTTTAGCTTTGTAATGTAGCAGGTGATTCCTTGATATTCTGGTGGCTCTTGTAATTTGGTTTTCAATTGTTCTTGGATGGTAGCCCTGATTTAAAAAGGTCTTTCTAAGGCGACCAAGGTGTTCATCTCTATCCATGGGGTTGGAACATATACGGTTGTATCTGATGGCTTGGCTGTAGACAATAGAGTTTTTTATGTGTTTTGGATGGAAACTGTCCCATTTAAGGTATGTTGGACGGTCGATTGGCTTCTGATACAGGGATGTCTCTATTTCATTGTTCTTTAGCTTAATGATGGTGTCCAAAAAGTTAATTTCAGTGCTGGAGTAGTTGAGTGTTAAGTTGATGGTGGGATGAAATTGATTGAACTGTTCATGGAACGTCTTTAGCTGTTGCTCAGACTCCGTCCAGATGATTAAGATATCATCAATGTAGCGGTAGTAGGCCCGAGGCCTGATGGGACATGAGGACAGAAAGTCGCTTTCAAGCTTGGCCATGAAAAGATTTGCATACTGAGGAGCCATTTTACTTCCCATAGCTGTGCCAGTCTCCTGTAAATAGATCTTGTTGTCAAATTCAAAGTAATTGTGGGTGAGGATGAATTTTGTGAGTTTCACCACAGAATCAGCATCATTCGCTGTGTTTTTCATGAAGTCTTTGCAGGCATTTAATCCATCCTGGTGTGGGATATTAGAGTACAAGGATTCCACATCCATGGTGGCCAGGATGGTTCCTTCTGGTAGAGGACCTATTGCTGCTAGTTTATTCAGTAGGTCAGTTGTGTCCTGAATGTAGCTGGGTGTATCCTTTACCAGGGGTTTAAGAATGCCCTCTACCCATCCAGATACCTGCTCAGTTATGGTGTCCACACATGAAATAATCGGCCTCCCTGGATTTCCGGCTTTGTGGATTTTGGGAAGCATGTAGAACGTCCCTGTTCTTGGACTCTCTGGTATCAGGTCATCGGCTCTTATGGATTTGTCAGACAGACAAGATACCAACTTGCTTAGTTCCTTGTAATAGTCCTGTGTAGGGTCCGACTCCAGTTTTCTGTAGTAGCGTGTGTCCGTAAGTTGTCTGTTTGCTTCCTTCATATAGTTTGATGTGTTCATCATGACTATTGCACCTCCCTTGTCAGCAGGTTTAATGATGATTTCTTTGTTGGTTTTCAGAGACTGAATAGCCTTTCTCTCCTGGGCACTGATGTTGGATGCTTGTCTCCTGTTGGTGTCTATGATGGTGGATTTTATCAAATATCTGAATGAGTCTATATATTTATCCAAATGAGGGTTGCGTCCAGAAGGAAGTGTCCAGTCTGACCTCTTCTTGGTTGTTGGGATACCTTTTCCTTCAGTCCGAGTGTTTTCTGAATCTTCTGTATCATTGAAGTATTCCCTCAGGCGCAGTCTCCTGAAAAAATGTTCCATATCACTGCAGAGTTCAGTTTTATCCAGGGCCTTAGTGGGACAAAATGAGAGTCCTCTAGAAAGCACGGCCAGTTCCACCTTGTTGGGTTTGTAATCCGAGAGATTGATGACACAGTTAGATGCTTTTGTGTCTGGAATGGAGTGGTTGTCAGAGTTGTCAGGTTTTGGCTTTGTTTTGGATCTGTTTGTATAGAGTCCGGAATTGAGACGCAATCTGTGTAGTTTCTTTTCTTTGTTATGAATCAGAAAGGTCCGTAGTTTGTTGTAGTATTGTTGTAATTTTTGTTCTGTGGTTTCTGTAAGTGTTTTCCTTAGGCTTTCAAATTGCCCTTGGACTTTACTCCTTATGCTGTAGCAGACATGCAAAAGATGGTTCCTAAGTCTCTCAGACGTCCTGTGACAAAGGTTTTTTGCATAATGGGTATTGTAGGTTGTGCTCCATACACGCCATGTATGGAGCACAACGTAAAAAGCCGGCTTTGGTGGTATTTTTTCACTCCCCTTTTTGAGAAAGCACACGCGAAACGCGCGTCAGAGGTGAGGGTCACACGTGGGTCTAGCCACAGCGGCAACAACGCTATACGGGGTAAGCAATTTTGCTCATATTGCAAACTTTGGAAGTTTCATGGCACATTAGTTAGACATTGGCACGTCATACATCATGTATGTTGATATGTTTATTTATGCACACAGTAGTTTGTCTATATAATGTGACCTTTTTCCAAATTGTTTAAATTCATTGTACCCCTATGCCGCGGTGTATACAAGTTTTGTTCCCACGTGTTTTTTATGCTAGGGTCATTTATCATTACTATGTGATTTTTATGTAATATATTATTTCTAATAAACAATTGTTTTGTATATATTCAAGTGATTTTTACTCCTTTTTTTCCTCTTTTTTTGTTCATTTTTATTGGAGTACACTTAGCCTAGTTTTTATCAGGGCACATGTGGTAGTTACTAATTGGCACACATTTGTGATATACCCCTTAATTATTGTCTGTTTTATATTCATTCATTGTTCTGTGTTATTCACAGCTTTTTTCAGACAAATGGATTTTAGAGCCAGGGATTCTTCATGGCTCAATAAGATCAATGAAGTTTTCAAAGATGACCCTAGTAATATGCCTAGTGTCAGGAGTCGAACCCAGTACCTCTTGTCCACTGGCCAGCAGCTCTACCATCTGAGCTATTCTGCTGGCTGCAAAGTTCCTTGCTGAACTCAGATACCATTGACTGTTCTTCCTGATTGGCTACACCTAGTGCTCTCTTGATTGGGCCTCTGATTGCCAATTACACACCCTATATAAACCTGGCCCTGTGGGTGTGTCATTGCGAGATTATTGAGCTCCAAGCCTTTAGTCAAGCGTTTCCTGCTGATCCATTGCTACAAACACTGCTCTCCTGTGAACCGACCTCGGCCTGCCTTCTGACTACGCTCTCCGCCTGATCCATTGCTACAAACACTGCTCTCCTGTGAACCGACCTCGGCCTGCCTTCTGACTACGCTCTCCGCCTGATCCATTGCTACAAACACTGCTCTCCTGTGAACCGACCTCGGCCTGCCTTCTGACTACGCTCTCCGCCTGATCCATTGCTACAAACACTGCTCTCCTGTGTACCGACCTCCGGCTGCCACCTGACTACGTTATCCGCCTGATCCATTGCTACAAACACTGCTTTCCTGTGTACCGACCTCCGGCTGCCATCTGACTACGCTACCTGCCTCTGCTTCCCCTAGTGTTTGCAGTAACATCGGCTCCAACCCAGACGGGATCTTGACAGAATAATCTCGCGCCAAAATGGAGTCCGCTGTGAACACCCTGAGACGGCAAGTTACGGAGCTTCAAAGTTTTTGTACGGACTCTCAAGGAAATATGCCAAGTTACAAACTGATTTCACGGCGATACAACAGGAAGTAATTGAGCTACAAAAACAACTACTGGACGTGCGCAATTCAGGGTCCGAATCAAATGCGCGGCTGCCGCTGCCTGCAAAGTTCAGTGGGGATCGCAAGCAGTACCGAGGATTCCTCAATCAATGCCGCATATACTTCCAGATGCAACCTGCTCCCTTTACCAGTGAGAGGAAGAAAGTTTTTTTCATGATAAATCTCCTGACGGATGAAGCTCTTGCTTGGGCTTCACCTTATGTAGAAAAGGACTATGCCCTCCTTAATGACCTGGAAGCTTTCATCGCAGCTATGAATCAAGTTTTTGATGACCCAAACCGCTGTGCCACAGCAGAAACCAAATTACATAATTTGCGCCAAGGACGTCGCTCTGTTGCGGAATATACATCGGAGTTCCGTCGCTGGGTGGCCGACACCACCTGGAATCCAGCGGCCCAGAGAAGTCAATTTCGACGAGGGTTATCAGAACCAGTGAAAGACGAGCTTGCCAGGGTTGAGACCCCTGACCAGTTGGAGGACTTTATTCAACTATGTATCCGGATTGACCAGAGACTTACTGAAAGGAGAAAGGAGAGACTGCGAGCACTTGGGAATAGCCCTGGCTTCTCATTTTCAACATCAGACCACCAAGAAAAGACGCAAGTTGTGTCTGAACCGATGCAGATCGACGTCATCCGAAGACCACTCTCTGCACAGGAGAAGGAGAGGCGACGTGCAGAACATCTCTGCCTCTATTGTGGGGACCCTGGACACTATGCCATCAACTGTCCTAACAAAAGGACTATAGCCTTTACCAACAACAGGTCTGCCAGCAATACGGACCTTTCTCAGCAGTCGGATTCCATCTTGCAGACTATCTCATCAGTAACGCCAGAAATAGACAAAATACATACCACATCATCTCATTTTGTAATCCCCATTCAGGTTGTAATAGGCACCCAAAAAATACAATGCTCTGCCCTGTTGGATTCGGGAGCAGGAGGAAATTTTATGGACTTAAAATTTACACGTGATAATGATATTTCCAGTAGGACCAAATCCACACCAATTGAAATGGAAACTGTGGATGGATCACCTTTGTCTTCTGGACCTGTCACGCATGAGACAATCGAACTGGAGATTTGTATCGACCCGGATCATCATGAAGCTGTCAGTTTCCACCTTATTTCATCTCCGAAATTTCCGGTTATTCTAGGGATCCCCTGGTTTTCAGTCCATAACCCTTCTATCAACTGGGCATCAAGGACCATCACCTTTCCATCTGACTACTGTAAGAATAATTGTCATAAGGAACCCCCTGTTCTCCAACAAGTCCAAATCTCTGAGATTTCGCATGAGAAGGAAGAGAAACTACCACCTCAATATCAGCAGTTCTCTGATGTCTGCAGTAAGAAGAAAGCAGATCAATTACCTCCTCACCGTCCTTATGACTGTCCCATTGAATTGCTGCCAGGAGCAACCATTCCATTTGGACGGATTTACAATCTTTCCGAACCTGAATTGAAGGTATTAAGAAAGTTCCTGGATGAAAATTTAGAGAAAGGCTTTATTCGACCTTCCACATCTCCAGCTGGGGCACCCCTGTTCTTTGTTGAAAAGAAAGACTCCACTCTGCGGCCATGTATTGACTATAGAGAGATGAATAATATCACTGTCAAGAATCGCTACCCGCTACCCTTGATTCCTGAACTATTTGAGAGACTCCGTTCTGCGAAAATCTTTACGAAGCTGGATCTTAGAGGGGCTTACAACCTCATACGGATTCGCCCAGGAGATGAGTGGAAGACCGCCTTCAGAACGAGATATGGACATTTTGAATCTCTTGTTATGACCTTTGGCCTTAGCAATGCCCCAGCCACCTTTCAACATTTTATTAATGATGTATTTAGAGATTTCTTGGACCAATTCGTTGTGGCTTATCTCGATGACATTCTTATATTTTCAGACACCTTGGAAGAGCATCGCAGGCACGTCCAGTTAGTCTTGGAACGACTACAGGAGAACCATCTCTACATTAAACTTGAAAAATGTGAGTTTGAACAAACCAGTATCCAATTTCTGGGATATATCATCTCCCCAGAAGGTCTGAGCATGGATCCCGGCAAAATCAATGCTGTAGTGGACTGGCCTGTTCCAAGAAATTTAAAAGACGTCCAGCGTTTCATAGGATTTGCAAATTTTTACCGAAAATTTATAAAGAACTTTTCACGGATCATACTACCAATTACTACACTAACAAAAAAGACAAAAGCATTTTTCTGGTCTCCAGAGGCACAGGAGGCTTTTGACAAGTTGAAAACTCTTTTTACGTCTGCTCCATTGTTAGTACACCCAAATCCTGAATTGCCATTTACTGTCGAAGTGGACGCCTCGGACTCTGCAGTGGGAGCTATTCTGTCTCAGCGAGTTGGGGACAAGATGCAACTTCACCCATGTCGTTTCTTTCCCACACCATGTCATCTGCAGAAAAGAACTACGACATTGGTAATAAAGAACTGTTAGCCATTAAAGTTGCCTTCTCCGAGTGGAGACATCTTCTGGAAGGTGCCAATCACCCTGTGACTGTCCTCACGGACCACAAGAATCTTGAATTCCTCCTTACAGCAAAAAGATTGTCTGCAAGACAAGCACGATGGGCCTTATTTTTCTCAAGATTCAATTTTATAATCTCTTACCGGCCTGGTTCAAGGAATGGCAAGGCTGACGCCCTGTCTAGGATGTGTTCGGAACCTCAGGAGAGGTCTAGTAATTATGATACAATTCTAGGCCCTAAAAATTTTTTGGAATATTGCACTCTAGAGGACTAGGTAATAGAATTAAAGATGGATATCAAGAGGACTCTTTCCTTAACCATCCTTCGGAAGACGTCGATCTTTCATTCAAAGAGGGGTTTTGGATGCAGAAACACCAAATATATGTACCTGAATCTTCTCGCCTTGAAGTCCTCAAAAGTGTCCATGATTCTAAACTGGCAGGACATCCTGGAGTTGCAAAAACACAAGACTTACTACTTCGTTTCTTTTGGTGGCCTAATTGTAGGAAGGACGTGAGGAAATATGTTTCAACCTGTTTAACATGCGCACGAAACGAGACCCCACGATCGTCTCCTCTAGGACTCTTGTAACCACTCCCAGTTCCATCCAGGCCTTGGGGATCTATTTCCATGGATTTTATTGTGGAACTACCCCCTTCCAAACAGATGACCGTCATCCTTGTCATAGTGGACCGACTCACAAAAATGGCCCACTTTATTCCAACTGAAGGAATTCCTACTGCTGAAAAAACTGCAGAACTGATGATCAAAGAAGTATTCAGGTTACATGGAATTCCTGATAGCGTGGTGTCTGACAGAGGCGTTCAGTTTACGTCAAAATTTTGGAAGAGTTTCTGTACAGCCTTGGGAGTCACGGTGAACCTTTCTACCGCTTTCCATCCTCAGTCCAATGGCCAGACGGAGAGAACGAACCAGACTTTGGAGCAATACCTCCGTTGCTTCATTTCCTATCTTCAGGATGACTGGGTGGACTATTTACCAACAGCAGAGTTTGCCTACAACAACTCCATACATAGCGCTACATCTCAAACCCCATTTTTTGCTAATTATGGAGTACATCCAGTATTTATCCCTAATCTGCCAGTGAACACTCCCATTCCTGCTGTTAATGACAGGCTTACAAAATTACAGGAATCCCAGAAGGAATTATCAGAGATATTGCTCAAGACCCAGGAAGAATATAAGGAAGCAGCAGATAAACATCGGAGAGTGCCCCCTGCTCTTCAGGTTGGAGACAAAGTTTGGCTGTCCACTAAAAATCTTAAGACACATGTGCCATCCTCCAAATTGGGTCAGAAATTCATTGGACCTTTTCAAATTTCTGCAAAAATTAACCAGGTTGCTTTTCGTTTAAAACTTCCCAACAATCTAAAGATTCATCCAGTGTTTCACATATCCTTGCTCAAACCCTTCTGTGAAAACCCGTTTCCAGGAAGAATTCAGCCACCTCCTCCACCAGAAAGGATCCGTGGTGAAGAAGAATACATTGTGGATAAGATTCTGGACTCCCGAAAATTCAGAGGTAAACTGCAGTATCTGGTGCAGTGGAAGGGTTACGGACCAGAGGAAAATTCATGGGAACCAAGGGACAACGTCCATGCTCCTAGACTAACAAGAGCCTTTCATCAAAGGTACCCGGATAAGCCAGCTCCTGAGATGTCCAGAGGCCATCCTGGAAGGAGGGGAGTACTGTCAGGAGTCGAACCCAGTACCTCTTGTCCACTGGCCAGCAGCTCTACCATCTGAGCTATTCTGCTGGCTGCAAAGTTCCTTGCTGAACTCAGATACCATTGACTGTTCTTCCTGATTGGCTACACCTAGTGCTCTCTTGATTGGGCCTCTGATTGCCAATTACACACCCTATATAAACCTGGCCCTGTGGGTGTGTCATTGCGAGATTATTGAGCTCCAAGCCTTTAGTCAAGCGTTTCCTGCTGATCCATTGCTACAAACACTGCTCTCCTGTGAACCGACCTCGGCCTGCCTTCTGACTACGCTCTCCGCCTGATCCATTGCTACAAACACTGCTCTCCTGTGAACCGACCTCAGCCTGCCTTCTGACTACGCTCTCCGCCTGATCCATTGCTACAAACACTGCTCTCCTGTGAACCGACCTCGGCCTGCCTTCTGACTACGCTCTCCGCCTGATCCATTGCTACAAACACTGCTCTCCTGTGTACCGACCTCCGGCTGCCACCTGACTACGTTATCCACCTGATCCATTGCTACAAACACTGCTTTCCTGTGTACCGACCTCCGGCTGCCATCTGACTACGCTACCTGCCTCTGCTTCCCCTAGTGTTTGCAGTAACATCGGCTCCAACCCAGACGGGATCTTGACACCTAGTTCTAATTCTAGAGAAACACAAGATCTAATCCAGAAACTTAAAAATCTACTACATAAGAGGATGAGAACTTGGTGGAACAAAGGTTTCTTGGAAAAGTATGTGGCTAAGGGGTTAATACCCCGGGGCTTACGAATTCAGGTGTTCCCTGCATTTGATACTGAATTATCCTGGTTTAGAGATGGATGGGAGGAGGTTTCCAGTACCTGCTCTAAGGGCTATATGGCCCTTTTAATTAAATATAATGAAATAACATTGAGTGATTTAGAAAAAGAGATTGATGGTATTCAAACTACTTTGAAACAAGATCTAACCCCTGAAGCGATGAAGAAATTGAATGATGATTTTGATAAAGATTTTGTTAAATGGGAGAATGACATTCAAACTACAAAATCTAGAAAATTTCAGAGGGATGTTCTTGACTTCCAAAAAAATCAAGTCTATAGATGGAAGTCAAAAAATAACAATAGGAATCGCTCTGTATCCAGAGCCCGCTCTATATCTGGAGCACGTTCTGAATCAATCTCTTCAGTGACATCAGGTGAAGAAATGGAAACTAATACACCGCAAGGAGCAAACAATTATCCTCATAACAGATGGAAGGGCCATAGTGCAAGACATCAGGAATTTACAAGGGGACGTTTTCCCGTTAAACGCAAAGGTCCCATTTCAGGTCAATCCGACGATAAAAAACAGAGGTCAGGAACACTGGAGGTAATTAACCTTTCTGACCATAGACTGTCAAATGCTCAAATTGATGTTCTATCTTTAGGTCTGACATTTGTTCCTAATAATCCCTTTGATTATTTTTCAGCCATGAAAGATTTACATCTTTTTTCACGTAAATTAATATTGAAGAAATGGCATGATAAAGGGGAAGTACATGATTGTGGATTAAATTCCACGGCTGAGAGGGATGCATTGGCCATCCTGGAGGACCTATTGAGGGAACAAGAAAACGACACTACAGGTATATTTCCCAGGTCAATCATGCCGCGTTCACGAACATTCCCCCCCTTGTCCATTTGTCCACAAGTTGAGATCTTTGTTAAATTGGTGTTGGAGGATTTTAAAAAAATTCCAAGACATATTACGAATGATAATTTGTCTAGATCTCAACGTGAGGCTTTGAGACAGCTTAGCAACATGGATGATATTGTCATTAAGGCAGCGGACAAGGGGGGGAATGTTGTAATTTGGCCAATAATTAAATATGAGAGAGAGGCGTTTAGACAGTTGAATTGCAAAGAGACTTATACTAGATTGTCTCATTGCCCCGTCGCCTCATTTAAATTGGAATTGGATAAAATATTACAGAATGCTTTTGACTTGGGAATTATAACAAAAAAAGTGTTGGATGGTTTAACAGTTGAATTTCCGAAAATCCCAACACTGTATTTGTTACCTAAGGTTCATAAAGATCCTGTAGATCCTCCGGGAAGGCCAATCGTTTCGGGCATTGACAGTCTATGTGATGTGGCTTGCAAATTTGTGGATTTCTACCTAAAAACTATGGTAGAAACATTACCATCATATGTACGGGATACTACGGACATGCTTACTAAATTGGAAGGTGTAATCTTGGAGAGTGACATGTGGCTGGTCACGGCCGACATTGAGTCGCTATATACATGCATCTCACATGATGATGGGATGAGGGCGGTCCGCTTCTTTCTGAGGAACAACAACTGGGATGGACAATTATGTGAGTTTATTGCGGATATTCTACAGTTTGTGTTGACCCACAATGTATTTGTCTTTAAAGACAGATACTATTTACAAAAACATGGTACCGCCATGGGGGCTGCTTGTGCCCCAGCCTATGCCAACCTGTTTCTCGGGTACTGGGAGAGGACACTCTTCCTCACAGATGGGGTGCCTCACGGTGACCGAGTGCAGTGTTGGCATAGGTATATTGATGACATTTTCTTTATTTGGCAGGGTAGTGAATCCAGTATTTCTGAGTTCATGGGACAACTCAACTCAAACTGTTACAATATCAAATTAACATACAAAGCTCACCAAAAGAGAATTGAATTCTTGGATATAATGTTGGAAATTGATATGGAGGGAAGGATGCACACTGATGTGTTTCGCAAAGAGACATCAGTAAATTCATTATTACATGCGTCTTCCTCCCATGCCTCTCATATTGCCAAAGCCATCCCAGTTGGTCAGTTTCTCAGAATAAAGCGGATCTGCTCCACTGACCAGAGGTTCGAAATGCAGTCAGAGGACCTGAAGAACAGATTTAAAGTGCGTGGCTATAGTAGTCGCTGTATAAGAAATGGATATTTGAGAGCTAAAAAGGTAGACCGTCGGCAATTGTTGTTCAGTAACAACAAAACAAAGGCTTCTTCTGACCCCAATGTTAGATATATCTCCAATTTCAATTGTTATTGGAGACGTACACAAGAAATAATCAATAAACATTGGTCGGTTTTGTTGACAGACCCCATCTTGGCCCGGAATATACCTGAGAAGCCACATTTTACAGCCCGACGAGGAAGAAGCATTAAAGATGTACTTGTCAAAAGTCATTATGTTGCCAAAATTCAAAATCCTCTCAATCCAAATAATAGTCGCCCGGTTTTGGGTTGTTATCCATGTGGCGGCTGCTTGGCCTGCACTCAAAAAAATCTGGTTAGGGACACTGGATTCAGTTCCTCTGATGGCAAGAAAAAATTTCAGATTCGACACCATCTGAGTTGCAGTAGCACCCATGTGATATATGCGGCCACGTGTCCATGTTCCAAAATTTATGTGGGGCTGACCTCACGCCAGCTCCGCATACGTGTTAGGGAACATGTGAGGGACATTGCAAATAGTTCAAAAGTCGTGGATACCAATGCCCTGAAAACCCTTCCTCAGCATTTCCGTAGTGAACATAATAGTGACCCAGGTGGTTTGCGGGTCATTGCCATTGACCAGGTTCATTGCGGAAGTAGAGGTGGTGACATTAAGCGTTTACTGGCCCAAACTGAGTGTAGATGGATAGTTGAATTAGATTCTATGGCCCCCAAGGGGTTAAACGAAAAACTCAGCTTCGCATCTTTTTTAATAATAAATTTTTTTTTATTAATACTGATTGTTTTCCTATCCATTTTGATATGGACAATTTTATTAATGATTTTGTATTTTATTTGTCTTTTTTTCTTTGTACTAATTCTTGTGTTTTTCATTAGTATTAGGTCAATCCACTAACTGGCTTTTTTCTTGAATATATATTCTATGTCTATATTGACATTACGAGGACCATTTGAACCCATATGGAAGTACCATCCACGTTATCAAATATGAAGCACAATTATTTATGGAGATCTACGTGTCAAGATCTGTGTATTTAATATCACTATTTATTTGTGTCATCCATGATTCACTATGTATTTTTATTTACTTTACACACATTATCTAACACTATCATTGTTTTTTCACATTGTTTTCATGTAGTTTTAGCACATTTTTTCACTTATGTTTTATTCATTTTTTACTTTTAGGCACACTGCCATTATTATATACATTTGTTCACATTATTCACATAGCACACCATTTGTGTGTATACATGGAGCCGGGTTCTGATCCTCTGTGTCTTTTTTTGTACCAATACATACCTATATTGGCCAATTACTTATTTTCATTGCAGCCTTTTTAATTGTGCCTGCGTGTGACGCATTCTCCTTGAGCTCCCCACTTGGAATGCAGTCGTCTCGGCTTCTATTTTTCCCAGTGCGCATGTCTAGTGACGTCACATGGGGTATTCCCCATGACATGCGCACTGGGTGAATGCTGAGGGGCGGTACATCCTGCCGGGATGACGTCAAGGCGCATGCGCAGATGAAACACGCCATGTATGGAGCACAACATAAAAAGCCGGCTTTGGTGGTATTTTTTCACTCCCCTTTTTGAGAAAGCACACGCGAAACGCGCGTCAGAGGTGAGGGTCACACGTGGGTCTAGCCACAGCGGCAACAACGCTATACGGGGTAAGCAATTTTGCTCATATTGCAAACTTTGGAAGTTTCATGGCACATTAGTTAGACATTGGCACGTCATACATCATGTATGTTGATATGTTTATTTATGCACACAGTAGTTTGTCTATATAATGTGACCTTTTTCCAAATTGTTTAAATTCATTGTACCCCTATGCCGCGGTGTATACAAGTTTTGTTCCCACGTGTTTTTTATGCTAGGGTCATTTATCATTACTATGTGATTTTTATGTAATATATTATTTCTAATAAACAATTGTTTTGTATATATTCAAGTGATTTTTACTCCTTTTTTCCTCTTTTTTTGTTGTATTAGTCTTTGCCTGATGAAGAGACCTGAGTAGTCTCGAAAGCTTGCAATTTGTTACCATCTTTTCAGTTAGCCATTAAAAGGTATCAACCACTGAGGACTCTCAACTCTAAATAATTTTCATACACATATACAATTTAATTTTCACATATAAGATAAATGTAATATATTATGTATATTATGTGTTAAAATTTCACTATATTATACTTAAAAAACTTCAATAAAAATGAATGATCGAAAAAACCCTTCATGCCCTCGTAATTTAAAGGAAGCCACATTTGATGAACCAAGGCTGAAGGTTTTTGATAAAAACATGAACTTTATTCCATATTAGTTAAAGCAGGAAGACAAAGCAGGAAACGTTTCGGCCATAATTGGCTTTTCTTAAGCCTCAAAAAATATGACTCTTTATTTTTTAGGCTATATTTAGGGATGTATTTTTTAAGGGGCTTGAGAAAGGTCAATTATGGCCGAAACGCTTCCTGCTTTGTTTTCCTGTTTTAACTAATGTGGAATAAAGTTCAAGCTTCTATCAAGAACCCGCGGTCTTGGTGCCTCAGCTTCTCAAAATTTTCTACATTGTTTTTGGACTTGGTGGAAAGCCCTGCCGAGCTAAGCACAAATTTGGTCAATGGTGCATATGAATGTACTATTAAAGGGAGCAAGTTGTCACATTTTTTCCATATATGAAAGTAAAGGTATCATCCTTTAGGTGCTTGTCCCTCAAGAAAAATTATGATTTTTTGTAAAAATTGGATGTGAGACTCATGAGAAAACAAGCATGGATGCTGCACGCAAATCAGGCTGAAAGTGCACTGGGGATGTGTCAATGAACTTAGAAGAAGCAGTCCGACATGCCCACAGTGCAGTTTCCCTGTACTGTATATTTACTGAATATTAAAAAATTGAACATTTAGATCACCTCATTTTGAAAATAAAAAAATCTAAAAATGTAAAAAATGAACATTTTTGGAATTGCCACTTCTTTAAAAATCAGAAAATATCACATTTGGGTAAAATAAAATGAAATAAAAATTGCCTGTTATTGTTCTTTTGATCACCTCTTCTATGCAACAAAATGGAATCAAGTGGTATAAAAAAAAATCTACAGCTTGGCCCCCCAAAACAATCACTCACGGCCTCGAAGACAGAAAAATAAAAACCATGGCAGCACAAACCAGATATTTATTTATTTTCTTACAATTTTACTTTTTAAATATAGTATATAAAGCACCAAAACAACATATTTTCATTTTTACCCACAAAGATTGTTTTTTATTTTTTTTCACTATATTTTATAGTGAATTTACTTTTACTATTCAAAACAAGCCCTAATAATTCTATGCTAGATAATAAATATGTAATTGAAAAAAATGAAAAATGGCTTTGGCAGGAAGGGTTAAAGGGTTCGACAAAGATAGAAAAATAGCCGAAGAGTGAACAAAGAATTAAAAATCTATCGGCCTAACCGACTGCTGCGCTCTGCAAACGACTCTCGACTAACCTCTGCACTAATCCGTACCTCCCACTCCCGACTCCAAGACTTCTCCCGCGCTGCGCCAATCCTCTGGAATGCTCTACCCCAAGAAATTAGGACTATCCACAATTTGCATGGTTTCAGGCGCTCCCTCAAAACACATTTGTTCAGAGCGGCCTATCACATTCACTAACCAAAGTCATTCTCTGTGTAAGTGTGTGTATGTGTAGCCCATTCACTATCTCCATCCATCCCTCACTCCCTCAAGATGGCTGGACCATCATTGTAAATGCACCATTGTATATACACACCTGTACTTTGTATCTCCCCCACCTCATTGTAGATTGTAAGCTCTCACGAGCAGGGGCGGCTTATTTTGCTTTAATTATTGTATTGTTAACGTTGTTACTTATGACTTGTGTTTTGAAACTCTTAAACTTTAAAGTGCTGCGGAATATGATGGCGCTATATAAATAAAGATTATTATTATTATTATTAAAAAATATAACTTAAAGGAGTATTCTGTCTCCAAGATCCTGTCCCAATATGTAGTGGGTGTAATAATAATAATTTATTAGCAAATACCTCCAAATAGAAATCTAGTGTAGTTCTTCTGTTTAGCTATATTGCTTACCCATGTGCAGGGCATTGCAGGAGCCTAGGTATACACTTAATTAACTAACTGTCATTATATGAGTGGTCATCACCATGGATACGTAACCTACTAAAATCCCCTGCACATGGGGTAAACGACATGGCTAATCAGAAGAACTATACTACATTTATAATTTTAGGAATTTGATAATAGTCTTATTATTACTACACCTACTACATATTGGGATAGGATCTGGGATATGCGAATACCCCTTTAACTGTTCTATGTCCTATTGCTCTGGCATTTATACTCCAGTCTTTGATTACTTTTCTGCAGTGGTAACATGATGTATATCCACGTGACTGCTGCAGCCAATCAATGACCGCAGTGGTGATTCTTGTATTGCAAGAGACCACCTCTATACCTTGGATAGATGTGTAGATAAAGAAAATCCAGGTGGTTTGATGATCTTATACAATCTATGATGTCACATAGTGAGATTATTCCATTTTGATCTACCGTGTGATTCATTCATACAGTGCGTCGGTCGTGTAAGAACTGGTACATTGTGACGTACAAAATCCATATGAGCGGGCAATAAAACACTGGAAATATGTGTTTTGGATAGAAAATCTCTCCACTGATCCAGAGCAGATAAAATATTATCACCGTCTCATAAATCGCCGGCCTTTTCCTCGTTTTGCTGTTAACCCACGTTGGCTTCATTTCTTCGCCCCAGCATGCGCAGCTTACTGTCACTGAATATCGCTCCCTTGTCATCCCCGGACTAACACTCCCTGATGATGTCTACGGTAAAACGAATATCAAGAATATTAAATGTTTCTTTTAAGATGAGAAATTTTGCTGACCTACTGATGAAATCCGATGTGAACAAAGCTTCCGTCTTTCAGCTGTTTGCTTCTTTTGTGTCACGGAGGCAAAGAAAAAAAAAAAGTAAATTAGCAATTTTTAAAAAGTCTGATACATTCTGTGGCTTTCTCTATTATTCAGAGTGTAGCCCGGCGGAGCCCTGGCAATTATCCCAACGTCTACTTGAATAGTAAACGCTTTGATATGGATAACGGACTGTCCTGCAAATATTACAATGTTAGAAAAGCTTCCAAATGCATCTCATTTTAAGAGGCCTTGGCATCTGATTAACAAGCTGTATGGATGGCATTATTTTTTGTCTGGTGGAATATCCTGGCAGGACACAATGATATACCCTCTGAATACAGCTCAGAAACTCAAATCCTCTGTGGTTGGTAAATGTCCAAGCCGGTTTGCACAAAAGATCTATAAAATAAATACCTTTTATTGTTTGGACTTTCATTTAGTCTTGAATAATTCAGATACAGTCGTTCTCCAAAAAAAACATTTTTGTCTGCTCCCCCTGGCACAGTTTTCTGCACCTGTTGGTTTGACCTTGGTAGCCATCTGTCTACGGCAGCGTTTTCCAAACTCCAGTCCTCACGGTCCCCAACATATCATGTTTTAAGGATTTTCCTAGTATTGCACAGGTGAGAGAACCTGTGGCAATTTCTGATGTCTTGATAATAATTCCATCACCTGTGCAGTACCAAGGAAATCCGAAAGCATGATCTGTAGGAGGCCCTAAATTTTGTCTGCTCCCCCTGGCACTGTTTTCTTCACCTGTTGGTTTGACCTTGGTAGCCATCTGTCTACGACAGAGTTTTCCAAACTCCAGTCCTCACGGCCCCCAACATATCATGTTTTAAGGATTTTCCTAGTATTGCACAGGTGAGAGTGGTACTGTGCAGTTCCAGGAAATCCTGAAAGCATGATCTGTAGGAGGCCCTAAAGAATGGAGTCTGGGAAACCCTGGTCTATGGTCATGGTTCACACCCATTATTGGAAAATGTTACAATGGAGTCTGGTGGAAAGACCATGGAATTCTTCAGTTAAATATAAAGTCATATATTTATGGGGTTGCCTTACGGGACTGCCAGTACACTCATCCAACGCTTTTCTACAAAAGCCTCTCCTTCCTACAAATGTAGTTCACCAATGTAATAACTGGTGGTCTCTACCATCTTATGTCCAAAGTAATCAAGAGAGAAGCCCTCGAAAACTGGCCAATGCCTCTTGGTTTCCCACCACACTCGAAATACATAATGATAGGGGATTTAGATTGTGAGAAGTGAAAGTGATGATAATGTCTAGAAAGCGTTGTGGAAAATAATGGCGCTATCTAAATAGGTAAAATAAATATTAGACCTGTTCAAGTTACCTTTATGTAAGTAGAGATGAGTCTGAATGTTTCTAGTTTCTGTTGTTGTAGTTAATCCACGAAGTCCCAAAAGCCTGTAACATTGATGCAGACAATCCTGGATCCCTTTATTAAGAAACTAACCTTTGTGCAGTGGATCACATGGTGAATCATGATTGTCCTTCTTGTTGCAGTCTTGTTCTGACCCAAAGTCAGACTATTGGGATCTTCAGTGAGGCTAAAAAGTAGGACTAAGCCCTCTTAGTTATGAGTGCTCGGAGAAAAGAATGCACACCCGTCGTGAGCATAAGCAATTCTGTTTTCTTATACCATTTACAGAAAAATGTAGTTCCCATTGGAAGTTTCCACCAGCTGCCCCCTTCTTAGAAATATGTTATGGGAATTTTGGCTATCAGGCCTTTCCCAATGTACTACCCATAACACACAGTTTAACAGAATGTTTCTTATGCCATAACGAAATATTAGGCCAAACATGAAACCTTAAGAAAAAATATTAAAACATAATATGAGACAATGAGACTACTACATACTAAACAGAATATTGAAGAAGAGGAAAATATCAACCCTTCTAGATCACTCTTTAGGTGACAATCGGCTGAGAGATTATTTTGAACTGTACTGGAAGATTGTCACTGTTGCTACTTGTAGCTGAAAAGATCTGTGCCTTTAAACCTAAAGTGTAACCACCAAGATCTTCACCCCAACCCTGAACTGTAACCCCCAAGTTCTGTACCATCACACGTGCAAACCTCTTGCTGTTTGGTCATTACATAGGTAAAATCTATTTCCTTCAGCACCATGTAATACTTGATCCCTCCAGTGGAGGTGCTGCAGGGGAATTAAGCACCTATGGATAGGTTCCATCATGGGTTTCTGCAGAAGGATAATCTTGGATGACTTATCTTTGGGTACACTAATAAAAAAAGAAATAGTCAGAATTCACTTAAAACAGCTATTTACACTGAGGTACATGCCTGGAAATAATCATTTAATTTTTTTTTTTTTGTGGTGATCATCACAACAATTAATGAATCCTCTAGGATATTTCTGTAATTACAGAAAATTACCCAATATACTGTAAATTAGTGCTATAGTAATTAAATCACCATTTATTGTACATACTCATAGGATCTGTTTTCCATTACACAGGTCAATAATGATGATGTTTTGCAGGAATACAGACGTTATTGGTATAATTATTATTTATTTTTAGAGCACCATTGAGTCCATGGTGCTGTACATAAGAAGGGGTTTACATACAAGATACAAAAAGAAATTACAATGAACAAAATAACAGTGACAAACTGGACCACAGGGTATACGAGTATACAGTTTACGGGTGATTGGGAAGGAGACAGTAGGTTGCGGGGTTGCAGCATCTTTGGTAGTGGTGGGGTGGTAGCAGGGTCATTGCAGGCTGTAAACTTTCTTCACGCATTGGGTTTTTAAGTTCTGTCTGAAGGTTCTGAATATGGTGGATAATAGGACGTGTGGGGGCACAGATTTCCAGAGGATGGGGGATACTCGGGGGAAGTTTTGAAGGCAGTTTGGTGAGGCACGTATGAAAGTGGAGGAGAGAAGGAAGTCTTGTGAGGACTGCAGATTACGTGTGGGAAGTTATCAGGAAATTAGTTCAGAGATATTCGGAGGAGACAGATTATGGATAACTTTCTAGGTCAATGTTAGCAGTTTAAACTGCTCTATTTGGAAAATGGGAGCCAATGAAGTGATTTGCATAGCGGAGAGGCAGAGGAGTAGTGAGGGGGAGGTGGAGTAATATGTGGTTTGAGGATGATATTGGTGACAATATTTGTCCCCTGTATGTGGTATTATTTGGTCACTATGTGGTGGTAATATGTGGTCTGGTCATGGTGTGGCGGTATTTGTTCCTTGTATGTTATTTTATTTGGTTACTATGTGATAGTAATTACAGATCAGAGAATATTTCAATATTCGGTTTGGATTACGATCACCATATTTGCACTATTCATCAAACATAGACAAACGCCAGTGGAGTCAATGGCGGTACAGATGAGCAAATAAGTTTGGAAACAATCATCAAACATAAATTCGGCACCAATATGGCACGAATACAGCAAATTCGGATTTGGCGATCGAATTCTGAACATATTCGCTCATCTCTAGTGGTAATATGTGGTTTGGTCATGGTGTGGTGGTATTTGTCTCTTGTATGTGAGATTATTATTAAGTAACTGTGTGATGATAATGTGATCCGGCCAAGGTGTGGTGGTATTTGTCCCTTGTATGTGTTATTATTGGTCATTTTAAAAATGTTTGTGACAAAATCCCTTAAAGAGAAATAAATACAAATATACCTAAAAAGATTATTGGATATTTTACCAAATGTTTAATAGGTTATAGTAGAGTTGGGCCCAGCCAAAGGAGTCACCTTGTCATGGTGGTGGCTTAAAACATCTTTTGGACAAAAACAAAAGCCAATGGCTATGTATGTGATATGGTGTTCAGTGTGAACTGTTACTGTGTGATTGGTGAGGACATAGTGCGGAAAAGGAGTTTTTCCAAGAGTAGGTGGTGGGACTGTGTAAGGTTCAAGGGGTAGAGTCGGAGCTGGGTTTGAGGTGGAGCTGGGGTGGAACCTGGGTGCAGTCTCAAGGGGGCCAAACATTTTGACAGTATAGGGGCCTGTAATTCCTCTTGGCAGCCCTGGGGCTGAGATAAGTGTGGTAGTGAAGTTGAGGAGCATATGAGATAGAATAGGGTCAAGTAATAAAGTGTGAGGCAAGTGATTTGGAGAAAAGATGAGTAAGCTTTCTTTCAGTGATGGTGAGGAAGAAGGTTATGGGTGAATGGCATTGGTCTGTTGTCTGGAGTGTTGTGGTGGGCAAACAGCAAAGACTTGTCTGATGTGGTCCATCTTATTTTTAAAATATACAGCTAAGTCACATGCAGAAATGAGAAAGGCCAGCAGGGTAATGGTGAATTAAAAATGGAGTTTAAATGTTAAAAAGGGGAGCCTAAAATATATAACATTGGAAAGTGATTGGATTATGAAAAACATTAACAATTTATGTTTTCCTTACATCTAAGTAATTCTGCACAGAGAGAACATACAGAAGAGGTGTCCTTATGTTGAAGAATCACTCCATATTTGCAAGTTATTTCATCTACAGGAATTTATATGGGGGAAGGCATTTGTCTCTCTACAGAAAGTAGGGAAGCCTTTGTCTTTCTATAAGAAGTGGAGGAATCCTTTGTTTCTCTACAAGAAGTGGGGGAAGGCCTTTGTCTCTCTACAGGAAGTGGAGGGAGCCTTTGTCTCTCTACAGGAAGTGGAGGGAGGCTTTGTCTCCACAGGAAGTGGGGGGATCCTTTGTCTCCACAGGAAGTGGGGGGAGCCTTTGTCTCTCTACAGGAAGTGGAGGGAGTCTTTGTCTCTCTACAGGAAGTGCGTGGGTCTTTGTCTCTCTACAAGAAGTGGGGCAAGGCCTTTGTCTCTCTACAGAAAGTAAGGAGAGACTTTGTCTCTCTACAGGAAGTGGAGGGAACATTTGTCTCCACAGGAAGTGGGAGAGCCTTTGTCTCCACAGGAAGTGGGGGAGCCTTTGTCTCTCTACAGGAAGTGGAGGGAGTCTTTGTCTCTCTACAGGAAGTGGGTGGCCTTTGTCTCTCTACAAGAAGTGGGGCAAGGCCTTTGTCTCTCTACAGGAAGTAGGGAGAGACTTTTTCTCTATACAGGAAGTGGAGGGAACCTTTGTCTCCACAGGAAGTGGGGGGAGCCTTTGTCTTCACAGGAAGTGGGGGGAGCCTTTGTCTCTCTACAGGAAGTGGAGGGAGTCTTTGTCTCTCTACAGGAAGTGGGTGGGCCTTTGTCTCTCTACAAGAAGTGGAGGAAATTGTCTCTTAATAGCAGGGGTGGGGAACCTCAGGCCCCAGGGCCATTTACGGCCCTCGATGACCTTTAATCCGGCCCCCGGGCAGATTCTCAGGGACCACTGTGCTTTGGCAGGGAGCTGTTTTTTGATTGCCAACAGCTCATTAATTTCTTCTTGCTCTGTAAGTACACATGTAGTGTTCACTACTGAACACTGAAGGGCATGCAATGAAAGATTACATCCTGACACCAGAGCCAGAGTCAGGATGTACTTTGTGGGCGGAGTTTGTATGGCCCCTGAAGGATGGTATAAATATCCAAATAGCCATTGGCAGAAAAAATATTCCCCACCCCTGCTTTATAGGAAGTGGGCGAACCTTTGTCTTTCTACAGGAAGTGGGGTGGGCCTTTGTCTCTCTACAGGATGTGGGGGAAGACTTTGTGTCTCTATTGAAAGTGGGGGAAGTCTTTGTCTTTCTACTCTTGTTCTTCTACCTATTAAACTGCATACAGTATAGACATAACAAAGAGGCAGGAATTAAGTTAAGAGCAGTCAAACTATTGGACAATGGCACAAGCAATCTGTGCTTGGCCATGAGCCAAAGGAGGTTCCAGCCTTTATAGTGCTGACAGAGTGTCACCAAGGAGTATCAACCGACTAAGAATAAGTAGATAGAAAGTTACAGATCATGAGAATCAGGACAATTCATGGACATATTAAGCCAATATGTGCAGATCTAAATTTTGAGAAATGAGGGCAGCATGATTATGCTTTTATGCAGGTTTTGTGTGAAAGGACAGGTAGGCACTAAATCTTATTTTGTAATTAATTTCAGCATTTTTTAACTAGGTAAAAAAGAAATTAGCACAGAAGGAAATACAATTTTGTTTTGCATGACTGTCTAAATATGCTTGCAATAATTGCACGACGCTTAGTGATCACCTTCCTTTCACATCCTCTGTGCATATTTAAATATGGCAAGATCGCACAATGCACAGCAGTTATGCTAAATAATGAAGAAGGGTCTATTTGTCAACGTCCGGGACTACATTCATCAGAGAAAAAGTGAGTTTAGGTACTGGAACGCCACGGTTATTTATTAAAGTCTTTAGATAGCGGCAAGGAAAATAGGTCAAAGCCGTAAGGCAGGATGCGCCCAAATTAGACAATGATTTTGCAGCTTTGTGTATGTAAAATGTATTTCATTTTTACCACCATGTAAAGTTAAAGGACAAACCACTCAGGCAGAATGCAAAAGAAACACTTTGCCAGAGTGTGAAGTGCACTGAACTCTTCTGAACTTTTTTTTTTAGCAAAATTCTGAAAACCCATCGGCGGCTAAATTCTCGTTTAGCATGACAATGTCTGTCATTTCAGTTTCTTGGGGTTGGAGGTTTATTGGTTAGAATGACTTTTCATACTTCTGCTGCTATACTTTATGTATTTCCATTAAACTTATTCTGGAGAGGTAGATCAAAAAATGAAATACAAATTAAAGGGCTTTTCCTAACTTATAGGCTGGGGTCACACGAGCGTATAAAAAAGTTGGTCCTATCCTCATCCAGAAAAATGGGACGATTTACTTTTTCTCACTTGTCATCCGTTTGTCATCTGTTTTTTCACTTCACAGCAATTAATCATTACAGGACTGATTACCGTTTCCTATGTTATAGAATTGTAATGTATCCGTAAATATCGAATGACACTCTGATGGACGATTGTTTTCTCGCATTGTCCAATTTCGGCGTGAAATCACAGCATGCCGCCATTTTTTTCTTACAGCTGTGAAAAATACACAGATCTTCACATCCTCATTGAATAACATTGGTCCGAGTGAAATCCGATTTTTTATGCAGTCGTCAGAGGTATGTTATTAAATGATTAATAACTGCTGAGTAAAACAAACCGATTCCATATGGACAGAACAATGATGACAAGGGAGAAAAAAATTATCCCACTCTCCTGGATGAGATTTTTTTATATGCCCATGTGACCCCAGTCTTAGGCTATGTTCCCACGATGAGGTTTTCATTAATTTTGGATGTTCCGATTTTCTGCACCTATTACCGTATTTTTCAGACTATAAGACGCACCGGACCATAAGACGCACCCCAAATTTTCAGAAGGAAAATAGGTAAAAAAAAAATGTGTCAAATGGGGGTCCGTCTTACAGTCTGAGTTCAGCTTACCAGAGAAGGGAGGAGGAGTGGTCAAAGGGGTCGTTCGGTGGTCCAGGCTGGTGCAGTGGCCTCCAGGAAATCCCATCCCAAGCTGGTGCGGTGGCACTTTGCTGGAGCAGGGGCTGTGTGCTGGGGCAGGGGCGCTGTGCTCTGGCACGGAGGCTGTGCTGGGGCAGGGGCTCTGTCCTGGGGCAGGGACACTGTGCTGGACAGGGAGGCTGTGCTGGGGCAGGGGCTCTGAGCTGGGGCAGGGGTTCTGTGCTGGGGCGGGGGGCTGTGCTCCGGTGCAGGTGGGCTGTGTTCTGTTGCAGGGTGGCTGTGCTCCGGGGCCTCTGGACGAGATCTGAATTTGAGCTTGCGCCGCCTCTGGCCCGGCAGCCATGTTCCCGGAGGCCACAGCAACATGGCAGCAAAGGATGTGCGGGGGCCTCTGGACTTTGACGAAATGCCAGTGTGTAGCCCTGGTGTTAGGCACACGCAGTACCCTGGAGAGTGTGTGGCGAGACAGCAGTTTAATGCTAAATACCCATTCACTCAACATACACTAGACACACCCTTAGGGTAGTGTAGTTTACTATTGAGGGAGTGGTCAGGGTGTATGTTTGTTGAGTGATTTAGTCAGTGTCGAGACTTCAGAGAGAGAAGTTCAGTTCCTGTCTTCGGACGGAGCAGACGTCTGGAGTTTAGCTGGAGGGAGGAAGCAGTCCAGCCTGCTCTATCATCAGTTCAGAACGTGGAGGCTGGTACAGGTGGTCTAATTCACCTTAGCCTAGTCAGAGCTGTACCTCAACAGAGTACACTGAAAGAAAGAAGAAGCTTAGTGCAGAAAGACTTCAGTCACCTGTCTAAAGGACAGTGAAAGGTTCAGAGACGTGCTCCTGCCTAGTGATAACTGAGCATCTGTAACTAACTTTGAAGGAAGTGAATGAAGGAAGTAACTACCCGACTTTATGCTAGTGTGAGTGCTTATGCTACCAGCGAGGACAAGGCGAAAGGCACAGTGGAAAGTTTATTGGAAAAGTGCGTTCGGATTGAAGAAGTCCTGCACATTGCAACCGGTCACTGGGGACCGAAGGATCACTATTAGCTTCAAGCATAGTGGTAAGAAAACCAGGGATTTACCGGACCTTAGGTCGCGGCAAACAAGCCCCTTATAGTCAGTACGTAACTGGAGTCAGGTGGAATAGGGACTTTGAGTCAAGCGCAGACAAAAGCAAGAACCTAGTTTCATCAATTGGAAGGCTCCTACCACAAAACTGACTGGGCAGTACAGCTATGGATTAGCTGGAGTTATTGAGGGAACTACGCTTCAGGCTGGTTGTACTCATTGTGTTGAAAGTAAAGGAGGCCCCTAACTTGTCCAGCTGCTGTCTCAAGATACACTCTCCTTGGATCAGCCTCCCTGGGACCTGCCTGAACATCTTACAAGTAAAGGTATGGAAAGACGCTGACCGTGTGAGACTGAGTTATTATTGCATGCCTGCACAATCCCTACATAACTACCGACCTGAGGGAAGAGTCCCACCTGTAGGGGACCCGACATCTAGCTGCATCACCATCCCCTCAGAGATCTATAGCAGCGCTGGTATAAATTACCAGAAGACTACAGGTGGCGTCACGAACTGTATATAAATCTATCCCCTGTAAATATT
>JARQOD010000007.1:84646551-84758854 GCA_033576555.1 Oophaga sylvatica | reverse complement strand
GGCAGGCCCGTGCCCCAGCCAAGCTGCCACCAGCATCGGAGTTATCCGTGGTCCTGCACCTGCAGCAGGCGTTGCTAGAGATTCAAGAAGAAAATGCACGCCTGAAGAAGATGGTCCAGTACCAACCTGGCTTTGAAGAGATCGAGAGACGCCGGCGTACCCTGGAGCAGCGGAGGCTGTGGGACACGGTGATCTCTCCCCTCAACGACCCCCCACGATTCGAGTTACCGAAGATTCTGCTGCCCAAGGCGAAGGAGCAACCGGAGGCTGCCCCCGAAAGTATCGATCCTGATCCCACCGGTGAAGCGGTGGAGGCGAAGGAGGTTGAGGAGGTATCGCCAGTTCCGGAACGCCCGCCCGGCCAGGAGGCTGCAGCAGATGATCGGTCCCCGGCAGGGACACCGGAGGGGTCCTGTCCGTCACTACCAGACGTGGACTGGGACGAGATGGCGCGCCTGGATGACGTCGCCTATACCGCCCAGTGGGAACGTGAGTGGCAGCGTCGTGAGGAGAAGCAGAAACGTCAGCAGGAGGAAGAGCGGGAAGCTCAGCGGAATCGTCAGCGGCAACATGCAGAGCTGATCGCGGACAAAGAGAGTGTCCGGAGAGATAAAGGTACCCTGAGGGAACCGCGGCGGCAGGGGTGTGTGACTGAGTTCCAGCTCCGGAAGGGCTGGGGCTTCATCTGTGAACCGGGCCTCTACCCGGGGGTCTTTGTCAGCAGGCGTGACGTAGAATCCCACCTACCGCAAGGCCATCCCGGGAGGGACTTAGTAAATGGAGACCTCGTCACGTACACACGGCATTGGGGAATGAAGGGATGGTATGCCCTTAACGTCACCATCGTCCGTGACCCCGTCCCCGACGCAGGTAACGTCACCACTACCGCAGCGTCCCCGTCTTCAGCTCAAGCAGTATCCGGCCGTGCCCCAGCGTCGCCCCCTGCAAGTTCATCGCAAATTAAAGCAGCATCTAAATCGCAACATGCGACCCAGTCTCAATCGCAATCCATGACACGGTCCATATCGTTAACTGTGATTGAAACGCAATCGGTGTCACGTGAAGAGAATGTACCCGTTGCGCCCCTAGAGGTTCGCACGAGAACTGTGGCGACCCAGACCCTAATCGCAGCGCATGATTTGTTAGTTCTGGGATCTAGGGCCCATTGCATTGTTCCAGCCCCGGGGTGGAAAGTGTATTTGAAAATGAATAAATAGTAAAGAAGAATCGGTGAGATCCATATCGGGTCTACCATAAGTAAAAAGTTTGAGAATGTTTTACAAAATTTTGCATAAGTTGAAGAGTATAGCGTATATAATGTATATATATTTTGCTAACCGTAGAATGCCCGGCTGGGTAACCAGAAAAAGTTTGCACTTTAGTACAATAATGTGATATTATATCTATGTCTGTGGTTTTACAATGGACTTTGAGGTTGAGGACTATGCCAACCCAGAACTTATTTGTACATAGTTGCGCTTCGGTGCCTTATCTTGGTTTTACATAAAACCAGCACAACTACCTCTGAATACAAAAACCCGTGTGGTGTGGCACTGAGTGAGGTCTGCATTCGGATGTCCTGCAGCCCACCCAGGACCTACGTTGAAGGTTTGGTGCGGGTCCTTCACAAGAATACTGTATATTTATTGAATGCCATTTAATACTTTTGTATTTTCCTAAATATAATGTTATTGTTTGCAACGTTCAAGATATCCTCACCTCCCGGATGGGACGAATTACTGTTTAATGTTTAATGTTTATTGCATAAACAAAATGTCTCTTTTGTATTTTACAGCCCGGGAGTGCTGTCTTTTACCATGGGGGAATGTGTAGCCCTGGTGTTAGGCACACGCAGTACCCTGGAGAGTGTGTGGCGAGACAGCAGTTTAATGCTAAATACCCATTCACTCAACATACACTAGACACACCCTTAGGGTAGTGTAGTTTACTATTGAGGGAGTGGTCAGGGTGTATGTTTGTTGAGTGATTTAGTCAGTGTCGAGACTTCAGAGAGAGAAGTTCAGTTCCTGTATTCGGACGGAGCAGACGTCTGGAGTTTAGCTGGAGGGAGGAAGCAGTCCAGCCTGCTCTATCATCAGTTCAGAACGTGGAGGCTGGTACAGGTGGTCTAATTCACCTTAGCCTAGTCAGAGCTGTACCTCAACAGAGTACACTGAAAGAAAGAAGAAGCTTAGTGCAGAAAGACTTCAGTCACCTGTCTAAAGGACAGTGAAAGGTTCAGAGACGTGCTCCTGCCTAGTGATAACTGAGCATCTGTAACTAACTTTGAAGGAAGTGAATGAAGGAAGTAACTACCCGACTTTATGCTAGTGTGAGTGCTTATGCTACCAGCGAGGACAAGGCGAAAGGCACAGTGGAAAGTTTATTGGAAAAGTGCGTTCGGATTGAAGAAGTCCTGCACATTGCAACCGGTCACTGGGGACCGAAGGATCACTATTAGCTTCAAGCATAGTGGTAAGAAAACCAGGGATTTACCGGACCTTAGGTCGCGGCAAACAAGCCCCTTATAGTCAGTACGTAACTGGAGTCAGGTGGAATAGGGACTTTGAGTCAAGCGCAGACAAAAGCAAGAACCTAGTTTCATCAATTGGAAGGCTCCTACCACAAAACTGACTGGGCAGTACAGCTATGGATTAGCTGGAGTTATTGAGGGAACTACGCTTCAGGCTGGTTGTACTCATTGTGTTGAAAGTAAAGGAGGCCCCTAACTTGTCCAGCTGCTGTCTCAAGATACACTCTCCTTGGATCAGCCTCCCTGGGACCTGCCTGAACATCTTACAAGTAAAGGTATGGAAAGACGCTGACCGTGTGAGACTGAGTTATTATTGCATGCCTGCACAATCCCTACATAACTACCGACCTGAGGGAAGAGTCCCACCTGTAGGGGACCCGACATCTAGCTGCATCACCATCCCCTCAGAGATCTATAGCAGCGCTGGTATAAATTACCAGAAGACTACAGGTGGCGTCACGAACTGTATATAAATCTATCCCCTGTAAATATTCCCCCAACATACGCCAGACCGCCAGGGCCACAGACCGAGCCACAGCTACCTGTGACAATCCCATAGACTTCCATGGGCTCGGCTCTGAGTACCCCATTGCCCTGGTAATCCACAATTGTGGTGGCGGGTCGACACACCAGCGGAGCCCCCCACAGAGCACAGAGAGTCGTTGCCACTGCACCGGAGCACAGCCACTGCCCCGAAGAACAGCCCGCCACCACACCACAGAGCCCCACCGCACCGCCACAGTATTTGGTATGTATATTGCGACCATAAGACGCACCCCCATTTTCCCCAAAAATTTTTGGGAAAAAAGTGCGTCTTACGGTACGAAAAATACGGTAAGTAAATTAGGCTATTTGGGTTTTTTTAATTGCATTTTTAGTGGGTTTTTTATACATTCATTTTTATCGCGTTTTTGATCTCACTGTTTTTGCCTCTTTTTGATGTGTCATGAATAAAATAAAGCTGCTTTGTTTTTAATAGTTCCTAGTATTTAGCTTTCGCAAAACTTCATGGGTGAATTGCATACTTTTTTAGTTTGTCTCCACAGTGGAAACCCACTAAAAATTTACTTTCAATTTCTTATCTGTGGATTTTTCACATCTAATTCAAGTCTAAAAAATCAGCACATAATGCTCGGCGTGTTGCAACAGAATTTGACATGTTTTGGATGTGAAATTCGCACCGCAGATCAGTTTACCTAATGTAAAAAAAACCATAGTAGGTATGACATTTTTTAAAATCCCATCCACTTTCCCGGAACTGTAAGATGCGGAGTTTTTTCAATGCAATGTTAAAAAGTCACCGTTGAAGGAAATGTGGATCGCGCCATGAACAAATAATACGATACTGAGATGCTTTTAGCCTCAGCGCTTGTTAGTATAAAATAATCACAGATTCTGATTCTAGGGGTACACTACTGTTTTACCATTTTATAAGACAATCCCTTTAAGAATTTTCAAGCGATAATATAATATTACTGGAATTGGCGAATGCAATGCAAAAAGTCTTTTTTATGCATGTCCATTTGCATTTGCGCCATGTCCGGATAATACAATATTGCTTTTATACAGGACATGGTGGAATGGGGACGCTTTACCTTGCACTTTGGCTCAGTGATGATGACTTGACGTTATGGGTGTACATATTCACACAGTGGAAATAATCTAAATGGAGCTGTCTAAATCAGAACAGATATTTTATGCTATAAAACATTCTACATGAGAGATTTCCCTTCAGGCAAAATCTAAAAAAAAAAAAATTAAACGGTACATTTATATAACGCAGAACTTCTCAGCAATTTACTGAGATTAATGGAACCTGCGATGATTATTTATTTTATTACACTTGGTTATATAGAACCAACATATTTTGCAGCTCTTTGCATCATTCATCATCACTATAAACTCCCTATCAATATGTTTTTGGAGTGGGGTGATGAAATCAGAGCACCTGAAAGAAACCCATACAAACATGGGGAGAGCATACAAATTCCTTGTAGATGTACTTGAACTTAGAACTTGAACAGGAACTGCCCGTATATTTATCTAGCTACAGTAAATAATTCTGACATCATTATATTCATGCTTAAAATGGGTTGCACTTGTGCTCTTTGCTATTTTACCCAAGTTCTGGATTCACAGCTGCACTGCTTAATAGTGCTGAATAATGTCCTCCATACTGCTGCTTCATAACATGTGCTACAAGAGAGCAGGAATCCCTCATGTCTGTGTCTGCTGTGTATTGGAGGCATCATAGCCGCTGGTCTCCATCCACCAGCTCAGAGCCAACTGAAAATTAAAGCTAGAGTCTGCAGATGGAAAAACTGGAGAAAAATGCAGAATACAAGTCATATAATGGCCAGAGATAGTGTTACACACAAGACAGCTTATTCTGAAAAATTGATCTAAAACTACTGGTACATGTTATGACCCAAGAGTTAAGGAGATAATTGAAATTAATTTGTTGTCTGAGGGAAGCACTGAATGGCAGTGACTAATTTAATTAGCGTTACCAAAGATGGCCTGAAAGGGGCTTTGCTTTTTTGAGCTAACTTTCATCCCTGGTATTTTGGAAGAATCAATTAAACCGCATTATACTCACCATCCCCAGGTCCACTGGAGATTCTCCGTTTCTGCTCCCAGAGTCTGGCATTGGCTGCCACGCTCTCCACATTGTGTCAGCCCCGCAGCCAATCAGTGAGCTCCTTGGTTCTGAGTGTGGCGTTCCATCCACACCGGCAGAGTTGCTGTGCTGAGCTTACTGATTGGCTGCTGTGCTGTCCCCATGACATCAGCATTGCAGCCAATGCCAGGCAATTTCAACAGTGGCATAGACTCATCGGCAGACCGGTGATGGTCAGTAGAGCATGTTTTTTTTCTTTCTTCGTACCAAAATGTTTCAGTTACAGCTCAGTACACAGTGAGTGGCAGCTTTAACCACACCTCGGCACTGACTGGCAGCCGGCTCAGCGGTGCATCAGTGCAAAATCGGATGTCAGTAAAAAAAAATGCTTCTTTTAAAAAAAAAAAGAAAAGAAAAAACATCTTGTATGTGAAGTTACCTTGGGATAAATTCACACAAGCTGCTTTTGATGCCGCTGCATTTCTTTTTTAATTTAAAACTAGTAGTGGATTTATCAGAAAGGAGAAATTAGTCCTTTCCTATTTCTTTTGAAACCACTTAAGACTTTGGCTCAAAAAAAACTGCATCAAAAACTGTCAAAAAAGGTTTCAATCACACTTGATTATTTTGTTTGCCAACACCATGAAGCTCATGCATTTCTCACTCTCTTTTTGTATGCAAATTGCCTCTTCAAACAAAGAGGACTTGTACTCTATAGCGCCACCTGTTGGAAGTAGCGATCCTACAAGTCACAATCAACCCTTTAACGAGTCTTGTAATATGACTTAGGATAAAAGCCAAATCAGAATCTCCATTTGCAGACACGGTGTTTCGGACTGTTGGTCCTCGTCAGTGCAAAGTAGTTATTGTAGTTATTGTTTGACATATGCATTTTTTTTCATGCCTTACTTTAGAGAGAAAAAATGGGAAAACATGCAAAAAACACCATACCTGTGCTGCATTTGTATGAAAAGACAGGATCCAAAAAGTGCATGAAAAGTATCACCAAGACACCAAAAAAGATGCAACACTTACAGTGATCTTGTTATTTTTCTACTGACTCGCTGCCAGCTTGTGGCTGCAGGATTTTTTTTATTGTTTTTGTTTTTGCTCAAAGCAAATGTTGCGGAAAATGCCAGTCAAAAGGAAGCAATTCTGAAAAATAAACAAGCAACATCTGACACCGCACTTACACAGCAAATTAGCATCGTGCCTTCTGGCTTTACACGTTTCATTTCTCCTTCATTCTTTTGCCAACTTCTTTTTCTTGTTCTTTATTGTGTGCACTGCGTCTTTGCTTTCTTTGCTACATAAACCAGGATGTTATTTAGCAGCAGTCTACAGTTCAAGGCAAATAAAGGCATACATTTGTCAAAACATGTCACACATTGAGTTCTGGAATTTTATCTAATTGTTCAGATTGTTTGTTTTTATTTTATTTGTGCAGAATTTGTATCACACAGGGAAATAATCGCAGTCCGGGACGACCTGGCATGAATTGCTCACTTTAAAAAAAAATATTATGTTTACAGAAATAATTTTTCTCAGTTTCCTTTCATCTTTGTGTTTGTCTTTGTGTTACACTTTCTCCTATCGCCTATCATATAATCCACGTACTGAATTCCAGACACATTTCCTTTGGTTTTTGTCTCCGTTGTATTGATATATGATGTTTAACTGACATTTTGGGAAACTTTTACGACTTGTTATGTTTTACAGAAAGTAGAAAAAAACACAAACATAATTAGAATATCTAGAGCTTGACGAGATAGGACCAAGGAAAATAACTCTATTTGAAAAAAAAAAATCAATATGAAAATGTTTTTGATGTAATGCATAACCAAAACGCACACAAGATGTACGAGATGATTTGTTGCGATTCATTAGGCATTTTAGATGCTTTTTTATTCCATGTTTTATTCTTTAATCGGTCTTCATAACTTTTGATGCAATAGTAAAAAACATCAAAATACTATGTTTTGGTCAATCTACGCACTCATCTAGTCAGGGACGGACACTGACGGCTCATGGCCCCTCGGCCCTAAGCAGGAATTGACCCCATTTATCAACTTTCCAGTGTATCCCGAACAATATTTGTGTAGTGACTGTCTTTATTTCTTTTTACTAGCGCTGACCCTTATTATATAGTGATGGTGCTATATATAATAAGGCTACATTCCCGTCCCCGTGCAACGTGTTAATGATTTTTTTCTCAGACACACACAGTCCGATTGAGTATGTCCTATATTCTAATACTCAAAACTCGATCAGAATAGGACGCACTCTTAGTCTTGTGAATCTCATTCTCGGTTCTGTTATTTTCACGGATGTGTGAATGAATCTATGAAACTCTATGGGCCGATGTTCCAGCTGATAAAAAAATATGGCAGCACATGGACATTTCACCCTAACGTGTGAATGTAGCCTAAGGGAGGCTGTTTTACAAACAGGAGTATTACTGCAAGTCATACAGTATTGATGCGAAATAAATATTTACATCCAGTGACTTATCAGAGACGTCTCTTCAAATTACGGTATAGTCGTTCTCTTTTGGCTCCCCTTCATTTGCTCAGAGCTTTATGTGTCTACATCTTCCAGTCACATCTCATCTTGGTGTACTGATCACTGCAGCCTTAAAAATAACAGGGTCACATATACATTTGCCTCTTGAATAAAAATCCCCCACACTGTGTCCCTGAATGCAGGTATGCACCACACCATTTCTACACAAATAGCCATGCACCATTCAAAACATAACTTAATAAGCCAGCACTGTGCCTAATATTAGCTATAATTTCCACTGTCCAATAAATATAAATTAATCAGTCATTATGACACTTCCTCACAATTCATTCTAAGTCCCTAGCCCATGTCTTTTCTTCCCCAAATTCAAAATTTGTCTCTGTCCTGTGTATGGCATCCTCTCCCATTCCCCAATTCAGTAAAAGTTTCATTACAAATCCCTAATAGCATCCTCCTCCGATCCCCAATTCATTATATTACCTGATAGTATTCTCCCTCACCCCAATTCATTATATGTCCCAAAGAGTGTTTACCCCTACCCCTAGCCCTAATTCATTCATTATAAGCCTGATAGCATCTCCCACCTCTCAATTCATTTAAGCTCCTGATAGCATCCTCCCCAACCTCCAATTCATTTTAAGCTCCTGATAGCATCCTCCCCAACCTCCCAATTCATTTTAAGCTCCTGATACCATCCTCCCCAACTTCCCAATTCATTATAAGTCCCTGATACCATCCTTCCTCACCACAAATCCTTTATAAGTCCCTTATAGCGTCTTCCACTATTCCCCAATTCATTATAAGTCCCTGATACCATCCTCCCCACCTCCCAATTCATTTTAAGCTCCTGATACCATCTTCCCCCCCTCCCAATTCATTTTAAGCTCCTGATACCATCCTCCCCACCTCCCAATTCATTTTAAGCTCCTGATACCATCCTCCCACCTCCCAATTCATTTTAAGCTCCTGATACCATCCTCCCCACCTCCCAATTTATTATAAGTCCCTGATACCATCCTCCCCACCTCCCAATTCATTATAAGTCCCTGATACCATCCTTCCTCACCACAAATTCTTTATAAGTCCCTTATAGTGTCTTCCACTATTCCCCAATTCATTATAAGTCACTGATAGCATCCTCCCACCTCCCAATTCATTATAAGTCCCTGACAGACTCCTTCCCCATTCCCCAATTCATTGCAAAGAATCCAATCCCTTCCCCCACCTCACCATGCTCTAACTATTGTTGTAAAAATCAGTCACTTTTCCAGACTATTTCCCATGGTATAGCTTCCTAAGTCTTCCAGCTGAGTACTTTCTAAATGATGCAAGCAGCGTGCTGATGTCATTACACCATGCGCCCCTGGGTCATAGATAAAACACCAAGCAAGAAGCTGAGAATGGCCTCCTGCCATTATACTACTGTTTAGTAAAAAACAGAGCTAATGATTAGGGCAATTTGGCCAAGGCCCCCCCCCCCCCGAAGCCTCGGGCTCTGAGTGGCAGGTCACATTGTCTTCGTTATAGCCATGCTGTAGTTGGTTCTTCCTCCGTCCCTTGGCCACAGTATCTCCACCCCTCTATTTAGTCATGACAGTCATGAGATGTGGTGGGTGATCAATTGGTTAGTATACATATACATGTATAAGTACTGTCTATAATACTGCACAAAAAATGTAAGCAGATGTGGAAAAATTGATGCAAGGTAAGAACATTTTTTTAAAATGTGAAGTTTTAGTCGTTTTTTTTAAATTAATTACTAGTGATGAGCGAGTATACTCGTTGCTCGGGTTTTCTAGAGCATGCTCAGGTGTCCTCCGATTATTTTGGCGTGCTTGGAGATTAAGTTTGTGTCACCGCAGCTGCATGATTTGTGCGGTACTAGACAGCCTGAATACATGTGATAAATGCCTGTTTGTTAGGAAATCCCCACATGTATTCAGGCTGTCTAGCAGCCACAAATCATGAAGCTACGGTGACACAAACTAAATCTCTGAGCACGCCAAAATACTTGGAGGACACCCGCGCATGCTTGGGAAAACCCGAGAAAGGAGTATACTCGCTCATCACTATTAATTAGCAAAAGAAAAAACGGTGATCAAAGGGAAAATCGAAATCAAATTTGATGTGACCACCCTTTGCCTTTATCAGTTCTTCTCTGTACCCTTGGAAGCAGTTTTGAAGGAACTCGGCAGACAGGTTGCTCGAAACATCTTGGACAACTAGCCACAGACTTACTATGAAAATAGTAAATGCAAATTCTTCTGCCTCTTGTCAAACACAAGTCAAAGATCAGTAAATTGAGAATCATCAGTGAGCTTGTTTCTAGTGGGAGAGTGATAACCCTTTTCTTTCTTTTTCTGAGCTCTCCTCAGCTGATTTATAACCACAGCCCCATTAAAGTTGAGCTGAGCTTTGATGTGGTCATAAATCAGTTGAATGGAGATAAAAAAGACAACTAAAAAAGTTACAAACTCTGACACTGAACTCACTGGCTCATTCTACATCCAGCAATTTGGAAGGAAACAAAAAGCCTACTGTTGCAAAAACTTTAAAGAAACCCCATTGCAAAAGTATTTATTTTCCACGAAATACAAGGATTTAAGTAAGAAGCAAAAAATCAATTGACGGTGTTAATTTTCTTTAAAATTTTAATTCTTCTTGAGGCCTACAATGGTTGACAGTAAGGATGACTCCAAGACAAACCTTGGCTAAGGCGCATGTTCTTTAAAAGGTCTTCTCTTATTTGTAATATTGGTGTTTCTTTATTTATTTTTTTAATATCTTTTCTGCCCTTACAGAAGTCCTGATTCACAAACAGAGCAAAGTACATGACTTGCATATTGCAGCCAGTGATCTGCCTGAAAAGGGCAACGATCACGTAAACAATTATAGTAAGTTACGAACCTTCACGGTTTATAAAAATAAACAAGTTACAATGTTGCCAGTAATAACTGCAGCATTTCTCCGCTGTATGCTTCATTATCTGACTGTTGACTCTGTCGCTGTTACATCAAGAAAAAAATTATAGACTCTTCCATCTAAGCTTAATTTGCAGCATCAAGGACAAGCAAAATATTGATCATCCAGTTGCCGCCACTGTCTGACAGAACGCAGGTGTTAATACTTCTGGAAAAATAGAAAACTGCAGCCCATTTAAAGTAAGTAAATAACATAAGTCGACCATTAAAAGAAAGTTCCATGTAAAAGTTCATCATTCACTATTGCGTTTGGCAAGTGACAGAAAGTAATTCTAATTTAGTCACCACCAATTACAAAGTTTCTTAGGCCGGTTTCACACGTCCTGATATTTCTGGTACCGGAAAAATCGATACCGGAGATATCAGTGTCCGTGTGTGTACTATGTGCGGCACATGTGTGGCAACCGTGTGCTGCATCAGTACCACACGGACACACGGACGGCCGCCGGGGAAGTAGCGGCTACAGTAAGCCGCTGTCCCCCTGCTGCTGGTGCTGAAGCCAGCTGTAATTTCCCCCTGCTCTGCCTGCGAGCAGAGGAGATAGATGAGCGGTATATTAATACACTGCTCTTCGTTCTCCTCTGCTCGCAGGCAGAGCAGGGGGAAATTACAGCTGGCTTCAGCACCAGCAGCAGGGGGACAGCGGCTTACTGTAGCCGCGACTTCCCCAGCAGCCGTCCACACACACGGAGGACTGTGTGAACAGTTCTCCTTGTGCACATGTGCGGGACGTTTTCTGGTTCGTGTGTCCATGTCAAAACATGGTCCGTGTGAAAACACGCGCATGTGCATAGACACATAGCTTATATTGTGTCTATGTCTGTACGTGTCTCCAGTACGTGTGAAAACTGTCACCACACGTACTGGAGACACGGATGTGTGAAACCGGCCTTATTATGATCTGGAAGCTAGCGAGACCCCAGGGCATAATATATGTGAGATGTAGAAAAAATAAATCTAATACGCCCCTCTCTGCTCACCTCCACTGATCACTTTCCTTCATATGGTCTTGGCACCTTTTCTTACTATTGACACACGGAACCCCAGGAATACTCATGCTAGCCCGACACATCCAACCGTGACTAGATCCGGGATGTCTCTTTGAATGTGTGTCACCCCTTAGTGACTGGGACACATTTTTCAAATCTGACATGTGTCACTTTATGGGGCAATAACTCTGGAATGTTTCATCATATCAGTGATTTTGAGATTGTTTTTCATGACACATTATACTTTATGTTAATGGTAATTTTTAATTATTATGTTTTGTCTTTATTTCTAAACAAATATCATAAATTTGACAAAAATTTCAAAAATTTGCAATTTTCAAACTTTGAAAGATTATCACTTTAATCCAGAAAGTCACAATAGGGTTGAGCATTCCGATACTTCCGATACATGAAATCCAATGTAAGTCTATGGGAACAAAATATCGGAAGTAAATACTTCCGATACTTCCGATATTTTGTTCCTATAGACTTACATTGGATTTCAGGTATCGGAACTGGGTTTCGGTATTGGAATGCTCAACCCTACGACACCACACAAAAATACTTAATAAATAACATCTTTGCCATGTCGGCTTTACATCAGCACCATCTGTAAACTCTTTTTTATTATGTTGTTAGGATATTAGAAGGTTTAAAACTGTAGCAGCAATTTTTCCTTTTTTTTTTCAAGGAAATTTACAAAATGTATTTTTTGGAGACCGATCCATTTTTTAAGTGATTTGGAGGGACCTATATAATAGAAAACCCCCAAAGTGATACCATTTTAAAAACAGCACCCCTAAACATATTAAAAACTCCTGTCAGGTACTTTATTAATCCTTCCATTGCTTTTCAGGAGTAAATGCAAAGTGGTATAGCATAAATATCTGTAATCATAGTCTTAGACAATTCTAAGAAAATCATCAACTGAGAAAAACGAGAAAATCTGTCTGACTATGCTAATTACACTCTGATCATAGAGTGATCCGTTTTTCTCGGATGAGGAGAAGATGAAAAAAAAGTCTCCATCTTCTCCATTCAGTCAGTCTGTTAAATCTGATCAGATGTCATCCGAGTGCAGTCCAATTTTCTACACGCACTCATTGACATACATGGCCAAGAGCGATCCGAACATCAGATGCAAATCGGGCCTGATGAGATTTTTTTCTTTGGACAGTCTCAGTCCTAGGAAATAACCGCACATTTAAATGGCCCCATAAAATAACATTGGTTTGAGTACGATCCGATGTTTTGCCAAATTGCACTCGGACCGAAAATAAAAAATACGGTCATCTGGATGAGCCCTAAGGAAACGGAAAAAAAAATAGATTTAGAAGAAGCGCAAACTGCTTGCAATTTGTGTAAATGTCACAGATACGGATTTGTACAAACATTTGACATTTGATAAATCTGACTTAAAATGCAAATTGCTCGGACCAAAACTTTAGTCATTGCAGGAGAAAAAAAAAATGTAAAAAACTAAAAATAGAAAACATATAAAAAAGAAAAAGTGAGTAAAAATATTATCTTAAAACATCTTTTTGCTACAACTTAGGGATTCAATTCATCTGGGTGTCTGACCTTTTTTCCGGAGTTCGGGAAAGCATTAGCGTATCTCGCCATCTGAAATTAACTTCATCCATCTCCACCAGAGAGAATGTCTGCAGAGAAGAATCACCGCAGATCTCTCTTTTAATGCTTAGTGTTCAGGGTGGAGAGGCGGAACCAGATCACTGCGCTACAAATGGCTGGATCACAGGGAGAAGCACTTAGCAGTCTCTGTAACGAGCCCCTGACAGTCAGCGGAACAGCGGAATGAAGATATGTCATGTGTTTCTGCTAACAGTCTCCTTTCATCATTTGGAAACTTTTCTAAATGCTTTTCAGTCATTGCGGTTTATTTTCATGTGTAGCCTTACAATATAACTACATTTTTAACTCCTTTGCGACAACAACAGGTTTCGTTTTTATTTACTTTTTTCTTTGTTGTATTCCTGGGGCCATAACTTTTTTTAAATTTTTTATTCGACATATAAATAAGTTGAGTACATTTTTGTTTATGAGAATGAGTTGTACTTGTCAGCAGCATCGCTTTGTACATATACCATATTAACAAACTTTTTTTAAACTTTTTATGGGATGAAGAATATTAACAAAACAGCAATTCTGCCACTTTTTCTTTGCATTTGCAATTTTAAACTAACAATTAAAGTGTTAGGTTCATTCTACAGATCTGTACAATTATGGCCACTTGTTTTTATATTATATATGTTTTATTACTTATTATTTACATAAATTTGATACGCTTGAAAAAAAAAAAAATCTTTTGTATTTGTCTTGCCAAATTCTAAGAGAAATAAATTTTACAATTGTTTGTTAACAGAGCTGTGTGACAGATTATTTTTGGAATAATGAAGGGGAAGTCCGGGCTACAGCTGATCCCTGACTTCTTCTTCCTGTTCAGTTTGTCCGAAGGCGGAGACAGTGACACCAGTGCTGATTGGGTGCCGGCGTCACGTGTCACAACACCACATAACAGCTGCGGGGAGAGCGAGTGCCGACACCGCAGGAACGGTGCCGGCACGGCAGGTGAATATAGGCTTTATTATTTTATCGGGACCGAACATTTGGTTTTAAGAAGTTATTGTCTAAGTAGTGGACAACCCCTTTAAGTATGTCTTAAAACTTTGAAAACACGCCTATTTCCTGTAATGACGTCAATTTTTAACTCTAGGCAAAGGCATCTAAAAGTCTTTAGATTATATCAGAGTGCATATGGTTTGCATCAAGAATTGGTGCAGTTTACACCCAAACTGGTGCATGTTCATTGTTTACAATTCTCCACGTGTTTCAATTTCAATTGTATTTTCTTTGCTTTCGTTACATACAGGAGATTTATCAGCGAGTGAATTCTCCCATTGTCTATGAATTGGCGACTGTGCAAATTCTGTTGCAATTAATTGGTCGTATATATTGTTTCCAGTGTGAGGGACGGGGAGGAGCTGCTAGAATACACAAAATATAAGTGATGGACATTTCTTTGAAATTATCTATCAAAATAAATCTTCCAAATCTATCGTTTTAATGATAAATAAAATCTCCGTTAGTAATTAGAAGCTTATGGCTGAAATATCAAGAGAAACACAGTCCTCATTATACCGCAATCTGTATTAATATATTAATAGTTCAATCTGTAGCTTTTAATAATGCATTATTCACGTCGCAGGGGAGTGCGCAATCTGAAAACTGTTTAGATTAATTAATTGAGGTTTTAAAATGAATATTTTGTAGAGATTTATATTTTATTTGCTTTGGAAGAATTATTGATTCCATAAATATTGTTACATTTCAAAAGAAAGTTCTAAAACTATTAAAAATGCGAGCAGAGAAAATACACAGCGACCTATTGCTTTTCACTACAGCAATGGTCTTCTTGGCAATGCTGGACCTCGCAGGTGCTCCCGCTTCTTCTGTTTTTTGGCCAATGGAAAGGCCCAACTAACCACACAATCAAATGGATCTGTGTAATCTTGCCGGTGCAAGATAATGTATTTACTACCTGGCGCACTTTTTATAGCATTGCTCTCTTGTATTTGAATTCCCTTTTGGACTAACCCTGTTTCTCCAACTCTGGAATAAACCTAAGGTTGTTTGACCCTTTGTGTTTGCTTTGCCTTCGGCTTTTCTTGACTTTGGTCTTAGACTCCACTTTTCTCATAGTTTGGTCATGACGTTATTCTGACTTCAGATATGCAACAATTCAAATTTATTAGGAAACAGAAAACAGAACTTGATAAATGTGACTTTAATTTGACATTTTCAATAAAAACGTGTGCTGCTGTGCAGAATAAATAGACCAAAATTGTGGAATGAGGGAAAATTGTAAATTCTGCATTTTTAGACTCATAACCACAATATTATATGTCATGTTTGGGGCATTCAGTTGTGTTGTTTGTAGACGCTCCCATTTCTATCATTGCTAAAATAACTCATAATTGGGAGAATAAGACATTTTTACAATTGCATTCTATAAAGGGGCTACAAAAATTATATAGCAATAGTTTAAAATAACTTTAGAAGAGATAGATAGAAAAATGTTATCCTTCTCGCTTTCCTGCAGGCTGGAGTGCCTCATTTTTCTGCTGGAGTGGAAGGAGGGGGATGGAGCTGCAGGTTGAAAATTGTTTACAACAATCATTTATTCAATGAAAAACTATGAAGGAGAAAAGGAAGGAAGTTAGTGGGGGACAGGAGTGAGGGGGGAAAGGGAGAGGGATAAAATAGATAGATAGATCGATAGATAGATAGAGATAGAGATATGAGAGAATGCAAAAGAGTGAGAGAAAGAATGAGCAAGAGAAAGAAAGCTAAAGAAAAAGATAGAGGGGGTAAGAGGGAGAGAAAGAGAGAAAGAAAGAATGAAAGCTACAGAAAAGGAGAGGAGAGAGAGAAAAAGAGAGAAAAAGAAAGAAAGAAAGAGAGAGAGAAAGAAAAAAAGAATGAAAGAAGGAAAATAGAAAGAAAGAAAGAAAGAAAGAAAGAACGAAAGAAAGAAAGAAAGAAAGAAAGAAAGAAAAGGCTAGAGAAAGTGAGAAAAAGAGAGAGAAAGAGAGAGGGAGAGAAAGAGTGAGAAAGTGAGAGAGAGAGAGAAAGAGAGAGAGAGAAAGAGCTAAAGAAAAAGATAGAGAGAGGTAAGGAAACAGTAATAGCAAGAAAATGAGGGAGAGAAAGAGAGAGAGAAAGAAAGAAGGCTAGAGAAAGGGAGTGAAAGAGAGAGAGAGAGAAAGAGAGATAGAGAGAGAAAAAAATACATATATTTGTATATAGATAAATAGACATGGGATAGATAATAGATTGGTTTCCATAACAACAGACAGTGTATCATTATACCCTTCCATGTTTAGCTTACTGACTGAAGTCTTTGTGACATTCGCATTTATACATTGTTTGATTGTAAAATATTCCATTATTATCCTCCATCTGTTCTTTTTCTCTAGTTATTTTTTCTCCAAGAAATGTAACAATGCTGAGACGTGGAGACTCCAGTCAGTTCATCAGAATATCAGCCGCATCTTTTTATTAAAAGATATTATTAGCTGCATTGTTCTGCTAATCAGATGAACCTCAGCAGGACAACGCGATACTGAGCCCATACAAAGAAAAATCAAGAAGATGCTATCACCGGAAACCAGGGAATGCAAATATCTACAAACAGAAATCTGCAATCTTCTAGCCCAGAAGACAGGCGTGAATAGGAAGAATGACTATAATAACTCTGCAGCCTGTGCAATGACATCAGATCCAACAACAGCCGGGAGTAGAAGTTCTGCATTCACAGCTAAGGACACGTCTAGGTAGATGTATTTTTATAGCACGCTTAAATACATGGGGGTTTGATATCACTTGGATCGTTTGGGGTATTGCATTCCAATAGACTGGCGCAGCACGAGAGAAGTCTTGGAGACGGAGGTGCGAGGTTCCGATTATTAAGGAACTTAGTCTTAGATTAGTTGCAGAACAGTGAGAACATGTAAAGTGATTGACAGAAATTAAGGAGATATAGGGTGGTGGAGAACTGTGGAGTGCTTTGTGGGTGAGAGAGATGCGTTTATATCGAACTCTGTAGTGAATGGGTAACCAGTGCAGTGACTGGCACAGGGTGGAGGCATCAGTGAAGCTGCTGGACAAAACTATGACCCTGGCTGCTGCATTCAGGATGGATTTTAGAGGAGAAAGTTTAGTTAGAGAGACGGATCAGGAGAGCGCTGCAGTAGTCTAGACAAGAATAAATAAAGGGTTAAAAAAGGATATTTCTCTATGAATCAAAGTATGGGGTGAAATAAATAATAGAAAGTCACAGCACAATCTATCATGTGTCTGAATTTCGCAGCTCCTATCTCCTCCTTCCACATTCCCCTTTCCATCGATTTTAATAGGCAGCTGTAATCTAATCCTCCATTGAGTTGGCTGTCAATCCTTTCTTATCAGGACATTTATTCAGTTCAATAGATGGCTGGGTGTGGTTGGTGGTGGGCAATAATTAGCTCATAAACGGATAACAAAACACTTTTTATACTTTTTCTCTTGTTCTACTGATTTATATAATGTCTTGTTCAAATGGTAGTGACTTCAATGTGTAATTTTAGGTCATTTTTGAAAGGGGCATATACTTTTTCCCATCATTGTATAATGTATAACACTTAAACACAAGCCAGATGTTTGCTAAACACAGGACATGTCCCAAACATGCTGATATATAGAGCGTCCACATGACCTGATTACACAAGGCAGAGTATTTTAGTAGACTATGCAGGACAAATACAACAGATGGGTGACCACATCGCCTGTATGCAGATTAATCATTAAAATGCAGACGCTGACATTAGCAGCTAATTACTGACCAAGCAACATTACACAATGCATCAAAATGCACCTGCACTTACTATGGCTACAAATTAAAAATATAATTCTTATGGTTTACAGCAGTCATCTCCATCCCAAGGCTCTCCAGTTATTCTAACTCCTAGCAGACACCATACTGGGTCTCCTTGAGCTCACCAGTGGACATGATTTCTCAACATGAGCGCTTCCACTTTTAACTGCATTGTTATCATGGTTGTTATGCGGGTACACACAGGACACATCAGCAAGAAGATCGAATTCATTACGTATGACTATACCGTAAGATATATATATCCAAGGACCCAGGGCACAAATAAAATCTACCCCGTACCATGATTTCAGCTCCAACAATTACCAGTTATCCAAGGATCCAGGATGTGCCAAGAAAACCTTTCCCTCACAGGTTTCCAATGACCCAGGGTGCGCCAAGAATGCCTTCAGCTTCAACTTTCAAAGATATCCAAGGAACCATAATGTTCAAGAAAACCTTCCCTGCTTCATGATTTCAGCTCCAACATTCACAAGCATGCAAGCACCAAGGGTGTGCCAAAAACACTTTCCCTGCGCCATGATTTCAACTTCAATATTCACAGTTATCCAAGTATCCAGGGTGTGCCAAGAACACCTTTCCTGCACCATGATTTCAGCGCTCTCTGTTACAGGTATCCAAGGATCTATGATATGCCATGAAAACGTTCCCTACACCATGAGTTCAGCTCCACCAGTCACAGGTAGCCAAATACCCAAGGTGTGCCAAGAACACATACCCTACACCATGATTTTGATTTCAACTCCAACATTCAAAGGTATCCAAGGATCCAGGGTGTGCCAAGAACACTTTCCCTGCACCCTGATTTCAGCTTCACCATTCACAGGTATACAAGGATTCAAGGTGTGCCAAGAAAAACATTCCCGCACCATGATTTGAGCTTCACCATGCCAGGAACACCTACTCTGCTCCTTTATTTCAGGTGAAAAATTCAAAGGTATCCAAGGAACCATTATGTGCCAAGAAAACATTCCCCGTATCATGATTTCAGCTCCACCATTCACTTGTATCCAGAGATGTGGAGTGTGCTAAGATTACCTGCACCATGATTTCAGCTCCAACATTCAGAGGTTTCCAAGGATCCAGGGTGTGCTAAGAACACCTGCCCTGCACCATGATTTGAGCTCCAACATTCAGAGGTTTCCAAGGATCCAGGGTGTGCTAAGAACACCTGCCCTGCACCATGATTTCAGCTCCAACATTCAGAGGTTTCCAAGGATCCAGGGTGTGCTAAGAACACCTGCCCTGCACCATGATTTGAGCTCCAACATTCAGGGGTTTTCAAGGATCCAGGGTGTGCTAAGAACACCTGCCCTGCACCATGATTTGAGCTCCAACATTCAGAGGTTTCAAGGATCCAGGGTGTGCTAAGAACACTTTCCCTGCTCCATGATTTCCGCTCCACTTTTCACAGGTATTCAGGGAACCAGGGTGTGCCAAGAAAGTGATCCTATTCTTCCATCTCCATCATCTTGAACTGTTAACTCTTGATAGGAATGATTCATCAACGAGTTGTGAATTTGGACATTTTTGTTGGAAAGCATAATTTTGTTCACCTGTAGTTTTCTTGACTTATGCTTCTGAATGATTTCAGACATCCTCTTCTGACCAATTTCATCAGAAACTTGCTTACACCCCTGAATTCACTTTCTCTAAATGTTTTTTTTTTAGATCACACAACTCTCTATATATTCTACACAAAAAACACGAGAAAATCAAAGTTGGCTAGTCTAGCACTGATGACCACGTTGTGCTCAAAGTAGCTCAGATTGCTCGATTTTCCCATTGTAATCTGGAATTATATTTAAAAAAAAATATGGAGAACTGATCTCTTGATTTTATGCCGCACTTCGGAGTTACGTCTAATTTTCATATACGGAAGATCCAGGTGTCTCTTATAAAGTAGTCATTCATAAAGAGATTGGTAATTCTATTTTGTCACACCAATTAAACTCATGTTTTCAGTTCTCCCAAGCTGTTCTGCGCTTCAGGAATAAACAAAAAAAAAATAATCTACTTTTTGGAATTATGTTCTCTGGCGACTTTTTTTTTTCTTTTTTCATAACTCACTTTTTGCTAAATAGAAAGAGTCATGAGAGGCTGGATCAGACTGCGGGGGATAAAGCAAAAGCTTAATTAATTGACTTATCAGATTGTTTTGCTCACGCTGGTAGTATATTAGATTTTACAAAAAGATATTGAAGGATCTTGCTCATTACAACAGAGGCACAGCTCCGGTTTTTAATATGAAATCTAAACAATAGCTTTGCCTGGGACAATTCCTCTGGGCAATATCGAATTTGTAACAATAAAACGTATAACATTCATCTCATTAAACCAATCCGCAAACTAATATAAAGATATGAAATTAAAGGACAAAATAATTATCAGAATTGAAACTTATATTTGTAAATTTTATCCTTCCTTTACTCTCTTCTTGGCTAGACGGATCCTGAAATAAGTGGATTGAGATGACCGGCCTTGAAAAATAATTTAAAAAACCCATGATATTGAGATACTCTGTTGGGAGATGGTTATGCTCTAAGAGTGACCACCCAGTGGGTAATATTGATGCTTACCTAATCAGAATATATAAATTTTGTATTGTTTATAGTAAGATTATAAAGAATACCTTACACTATGGCCCTCTTAAAGGGGTTTTTAGTTTTTGGAAAACCCATGTCCCCCAAATGCAGATTTGTTTAAAAAAAATTGTGCCTTACTCTAGCTCTCTGGGTCCAATGCCGAGTCGATCCTGCTGCAAGCAATGTATGTTATTGCCTACAGTGCCAACATCTTGCCGACAGCGCTGCAGCCAGTAAATGAGCTCAGCAGCTCTGCCGGTTGACGGTACAAGCTACTCAGAGCTCAGTTATTGGCTTCAGCGTTGTCATCGTGATGTTAGGGCTGCAGGAAAAAAAACAGATATCAAGATCAACGATAGAGACTCTGGCCTTGAAAAGGATGAGGACAGGAATTTTCCAAAACCGAAAACTTCCTTTAATGTTACTAGTAAGTAGGACACAGATAACAGTGCTATCCACTCATAAAGTGCAATTCATGAGAGTAGCAGAGTATTACAGCGCTCCATATGGTTTAGTCCCAAAGGTAATGGACCACTTGATTAGTTTATTGCCTGGGTTGGCCATTAGGTTTTATGGACTAATGTTGAGCTTCGGCTTTGGACTGACGAAAATACATAAAATAATGTGAAAAATATCAGTAAACCAAACTACTTTTCAAAGTCTAATTATGAAAGAAAGTCTGGGTTGTGTTATTTGGAATGTTTCTATTTGTCCACTTGTTGCATGGATGCCACCTAATAATCTATTTATGTGCTTGTCCTACTAACAGCGTTCCTTTAGTTTCCAAACCCCAGGTACATTATAATAATAAATACAGAGTATGTAAAATATGGAAACTTTTGGAATGTCGAATGTCCTCCATGGAAATCAGAGATGACATGATTTGAGCTGACAATCATGTCTTCTATAATTGAATCACTATATTCAGATTGTATATATAGCCGTTCAGCAAAACTTCTCATACTAAAAAAAGAACATTTTGCTAGAAATTTATTAATTTTACATAAAAATGTAACTACAGATCAGACTGGATATCGATCTCAAGGTGAGACACTAGAAGTCAAAAGTAACTTTCTGATAGACAGAGTAATATAGTGTTGGGTTCTTCAGATCCCAAGAGTTTCCCTGGTCTTCATACTTTAACCCCTATACAGTCATGGCTAGAGTTGAGCGATACTTTCCGATATCCTAAAGTATCGGAATCGGAATGGTATCGCCGATATCACTAAAATATCGGCGATACCCGATATCGATACCGGAAGTCCCATGTAAGTCTATGGGAACAAAATATCGAAATTAAAAAAAACCCATTCTTGCCTTGTTGGTTAATTGTACATGAAGGAAAACAAGAAAGAGTAATGTAGAATGTATTGTGGAAGGTTGAGGAGACATTAAAGGCATAGATGTTTAACCCAATCAAATGGAATAGCATAAATATTTTTTTTTTTAAAGATGTTCGGATTGACGAAGAAATTGACAATGTTAACGTTTTTTATATTTTGGCAAATATGTATATTACACAACTTCCATGCTCTTCATCTTCACCTTTTTAACTTTTCACACACTTTCTCCTTCATAATCTTCTGCAGCATCATCTTTTTCATCAAATTATTCTTCATCTTCACCTTCTTTATCTTCTTCTTAAACTTCTTGCTATTCATCTTTGTTAACATTACTCATATTCTTCTTATTAAACTATTATTCTTATTCATATTCTGCTTCATCTTCTTCATCATATTCTTATTTGTGACAGAGAATCCTGTACTTGTAATCTGTCAAAGTATGAATTTTTCATCCTTCCGTTCTTGCTGTCACAAAAGATTTAAATTACAACAGTATTTGTCCGTGTTCAGTTTAGCCTGCAGCAGCAGGCATTTTCCAGGGCACCACGAGGAGGAACGGACTCACCCCCATACACTGCTTAGTCTTCTTCTGCTTAGAATTTAGAGCATATATTTTGCTCTTCATTTTGGTCTTATACTTCATGTTCTTCTGCTTTTAGATCTTCTGCTTATTGTTCTTGTGTCTCTTGTTCCGTATCTTGTATTTGTAGCACAATCTTGTACCAGCTGATGTTACTGGGACACGGTACAAGAGGAGGTACCTGTGCTCCAAAGCACTACCAAGGACCAGCAGACGTTGCTGGAACTCGGATACCAAGATGGAGGCACCTAGGCCAAAGGCACTGCGGAAACCAGCTGACGGTACTGGAACCCGGAGGGCAGCAGAAGGAAAAGAGCCAATGGCACAACCGAGGACCAGCTGACGTTACTGAACCCGGAGGGGCAGCAGAAGGAAAAGAGCCAATGGCACAACCGAGGACCAGCTGACGTTACTGGGACACGGTTACTAAGCAGGAGGTACCTGTGCTCCAAAGCACTACCAAGGACCAGCAGACGTTGCTGGAACTCGGATACCAAGATGGAGGCACCTAGGCCAAAGGCACTGCGGAGAACCAGCTGACGGTACTGGAACCCGGAGGGGCAGCAGAAGGAAAAGAGCCAATGGCACAACCGAGGACCAGCTGACGTTACTGAACCCCAGTAACACAGGAGCAAGTGTTGACTGTGCTAACAGCACTTCCGAGCAACAACTGGCGGTGTTGGAGCCCAGGGTCAAGGAGGATGTTTAAATACTAGATAAAGTAATTTCCTTGTTACCTGTCAATTTTAAATGTCTATACTTCAAACAAGAGAAAGATAACCTTTACTACCATAAGATGATGATTTCATTTAAACTAATATCTAGATAAATAAAGAATTGACAAACATAAACACATACATTAACATGTTGAACAGCAATGCAAACCACAAAATAAATTAGTTAAGGAATCTGCTATACGGTTGTACATAAAAGCATACAAGTACATATCTGAATCCATTAATGATGGATAAGTAACAGTATGTACACCATTTTTATTGTATAGACAATGAATGTCTGACTTCAAAACATCATCAGCATTACAAGTTATCTGTGACATTACTAAAATGTTACATTTGCTGAATAATGTCACTAAACAGTTTATACAAAATTATACAATTTCCATCATGTAATACTCATAATATGTGGCAATAATCATGTTTATTAACAAACATAACCTTTAAAAAGTGCATAGTGCATAGTGAAAATTGCTATTTATGCCTGACTGTCGACTTGCAAGCATGACAACGGATAGATAAGGTATATATAGATGAGACTGCATAGCCACAGATGGTGAATGGCGATGTAATACTGTACCTCAATAAAGTGTGCGTCACTACTACATAATTTTTTTTATATAGCTTTATAAACAGGGTACGTGGATGTATGCTTGCGCCTTTGTTTTGACGCACAGACTGCCTTCCTGCTGAGACGCGTTGGGTAGTGAACAGTTGTGTGCAGTGTTCACTGTAGTCTGAGGTTTTCCTTTTTGGAGTGCAGATCACGCTCCAGTTAGTTCTTCAACCACTGCTGGTTGTAGTCTGCTGAGCGTGTGTCACTGGCACATCCTTGAAATTTTTCTCTAATTGTTGCTGCTCCACTCTATTACAAATAAATAAAATCTATTAGTGTGACGCGCTTCCATCCGTATACAATACATTGGTTGCAAACACTATAGAAGTACACAAAGGGGCCTTTCACACCTACTGAACAGTTGTGTGCAGTGTTCACTGCAGTCTCTGCGGAATAACCACACTTAGGCCTTATAACTTTTCAGACTTTCTTTATCAATCTACCAAGATGAAGAAGGCAGGGAGTAAGGCACGTGGTCGTGGAGTTTCTTCAGGGAGAGGACGTGGGGATTCTGTGGCTGCTGCGGCCCCCAGTGACACAGCATCCACCAGTTTTCCCCGGGCCGTGAGCGTTCCTTTATGCGCACTTTTGTAGGAGCTCGGAGTACCCCCCTGCTGCGGGAAGAACAAATTGAAGCCGTTGTTGTTTGGATCTCAGCCAATGCATCGACTTCAATTGCTTCCACCTCCTCTCAGGACCACAGCACTGTTGGGCAACCATCTGTCTCTTCACCGCCTGGCAAATTGCCCAGGCAGTCAGAGAGTTCTGTACAGGAGCCAGCTGAGTGTCTGCTTCTGTTCTCAGAATCTATTGGCTTGCAAACAGGGGCCCAGCCAAGCAGCATTCTGTAATGTGAAGAAGAGGGAGTATGCAGTGATGCGCAACAGCTGTGTCTCTCTGAATCTGAAGAGGCGGGTGAGACAGTGCCGATGGTCAGCACACCGCAGAACGCATCTGATGATGATGATGAGACCCAGGTGCCAGTTTCTGTTGAGCATGGTGCTGGCCAGACCACCCAACAGCAGGTGTTGGAAGAGGGTAGTGGAGATGATGAGGTCCAATACCCAACATGGCATGAAGAACAGGAAGGTGGTGGGAGCAGCTCAGAGGAATAATAATAATATTTATTTATATAGCGCCATCATATTCCGCAGCGCTTTACAGTTTAGCAGTTTCAGAACACAAGTCATAAGTAACAACGTTAACAATACAATAATTTAAGCTAAATAAGTCGCCCCTGCTCGTGACAGCTTACAATGTACAATGAGATGGGGGAGATACAAAGTATAGGTGTTTATATACAATGGTGCATTTACAATGATGTTCCAGCCATCTTAAGGGACTGAGGGATGGAGATAGTGAATGGGCTAGAGACACACACACACTTACACAGAATACATAGAATGACTTTGATTAGTGAATGTGATAGGCCGCTCTGAACAAATGTGTTTTGAGGGAGCGCCTGAAACCATGCAAATTGTGGATAGTCCTAATTTCTTGGGGTACAGCATTCCAGAGGATTGGCGTAGAGCAGGAGAAGTCTTGGAGTCGGGAGTGGGAGGTACGTATTAGTGCAGAGGTTAGTCGAAAGTCGTTTGCAGAGCGCAGCAGTCGGTTAGGCCGATAGATAGAAATGAGGGAGGAGATGTAGGAGGGGTGCTGCACTGTGGAGAGCTTTGTGGGTGAGAACCAGTACTTTGGTTGAAAGCTGGGAGAGGCCTAGAGAAATGGTTAGTGATAGAAGGAAGATAGAGGAAGACATTGCCCCAACGGTACAAACAGGAGGGAGAGTTAGGCTGCAGACTCGGTTGCCTGTAGCCTCCAGTTTGGCACCTGTTCGGAGCAGTTGTGTTCCAAAAGTCAAAACGTGCGCTCCCAGGACTTGCACTGCGTGGTCCTTTTTTCACACACTTGCACATGATATTTGCTATGTGAAATGCAAGCTGTGTAATCAAAAATTAAAAATAGCTAAAAGTGTCAGTCACCTCAATACCAGAAATATGTGTAAACATGTGCGGACAAAGCACGTAGTTGAGTTACAAAGACACACTGGAGATGTAGGCCAACCTACAGCAGCACCTACATCTTCAGGTTGTGTTGAAGCCTCTTCATCGAGCTCACACACAGCTGGTTATGCTTCCTCACAGGATCGCCATGGAAGAACCTCGGCCACTGTTGTCCAGAGACAAACTGTTATTCCACACACAGCAGCAAGTTCCCTGTCATCCTCACACTCCCAGGCCACAAAACAGCCAGCGGTAGCACAGGCATGGGATAAAACACGGCCATACTCCGCAAACCATGCACGAGCACAGGCTCTGAATGCTGGCATTGCAAAACTCCTGTCCCTTGAAATGCTGTGATTCAGGCTGGTGGAGACAGACAGTTTCCGTAACTGAATATCATTGTCAATCCCACAATACAATGTGCCAAGCCGATTTCATTTCAGCAGGCAAGCCGTCCCTGGTCTGCAAAAGCATGTTGAGGGAAAAATTAAACATGCGCTACTAAAAGCCCTCAGTAGCAAGGTCCACCTGACCACCGATGCGTGGACCAGTACCCATTGTTATGATCTGCTACAACCAGTAAGGAAAGAAGGGAATTCTGTCCCTACAATACAACTAAGCTGAATCCCTACGATGTAACGGGGAACCTGATCCTGCGACCAGACCCGCTAAAGTCCTCATCTAGTGTGAACGAAGACCTATAGTTGCGAGGGAGTAATCCCTACAAGATCTAGGGACTGGGAGAAAAGGTGGACACCTCCTAGTCCTAACATAAATTGTAGCATGGATAATTAAACAGAAAAATAAATACTTTGTGATCCTAACATCAAGCAAAACTCACAGATTAAGGCACCTAAGCACCCGGCTAGCTTAACAGTAGATAATACAATGAAGTCAAGCAAAGCCAGAAGGGCGGAGCCAGACTAAATAGGGAAAAAAGGTCATGTGACCAGCAAACTGAAACAAAACCTAACAAGAGGGTTCTAACACCCATGGCCAGGGACAATACCTTTCCCTCACTGCCCATTGGGTCAATGTTGTGCAGCCGGGTACTGATCTTGCGAGTGGCGCTGTACGTGTTCTGCCAACTCCAAGGATTGCAGGAATCAAGTCTGTACACATTGATTCCTCCTCCTATTCCAGTTCCTCAGAATCATCGCTGCAGGAGCCGTCACGGTCTACCTCCACATGGACCCGTGAACGTTTACCTGTTGCGACCGATATGAGCACAGCCGTGTCCAAATGTCAACAGGCCATCCTGAAATTAATTTCCATGGGGAATCTTAGCCACACAGCGCAGGAGCTCTGTAATGCCATAAAGCAGGAGAGCGACGTGTGGTTTTTGGAAGAGAATCTACAGGCAGGCTTGGTAGTGTGTGACAATGGCCGAAATCTGGTGTCAGCTCTGGGCCTTGGCAACCTCACTCACATACCATGTCTGTCATATGTGCTCAACTTGGTCGTGCAGAGTTTTTTGAGGGACTATCCGGATCTTGATGCACTGCTGCACAAGGTCCGCCTAGAGTGCGCTCACTTGCGACGTTCCAGCATGGCCAGATCGCTGATTGCAGCTCTGCAACGCAGATTTCACCTTCATGAACATCGCATTATATGTGACGTACCCACCAGGTGGAATTCCTCGTTACATATGTTGGAGCGGTTGTGTGAGCAGCAGCCAACAGTAATGGAGTATCAGCTGCATCAGGCGCAGTCAACTCGCAATTTGCGGCGTTCACACTTCACCACTACTGAGTGGGCCTCTATAATAAGAATAATAATATTATTTATTTATATAGCGCCATAATATTCCGCAGTGCTTTACAGTTTAACAGTTTCAAAACACGAGTCATAAGTAACAACGTTAACAATACAATAATTAAAGCAAATCAGCCGCCCCTGCTGGTGAAAGCTTACAATCTACAATGAGGTGTGGGAGATACAAAGTACAGGTGTTTATATACAATGGTGTTTTTACAATGATGGTCCAGCCATTTTAAGGAAGTGAGGGATGCATGGAGATAGTGAATGGGCTACACACACAGAATTACACATAGAATGACTTTGATTAGTGAATGTGATAGGCCACTGTGAACAAATGTGTTTTGAGGGAGCGCCTGAAACCATCCAAATTGCGGATAGTCCTAATTTCTTGGGGTAGAGCATTCCAGAGGATTGGCGCAGCGCGGGTGAAGTCTTGGAGTTGGGAGTGGGAGGTACGGATTAGTGCAGAGGTTAGTCGAAGGTCGTTTGCAGAGTGCAGCAGTCGGTTAGGCCGATAAATATAAATAAGGGAGGAGATGTAGGGGGGTGCTGCGCTGTGGAGAGCTATGTTGGTGAGAACCAGTAATTAGAATTGGATCCTATAATGAATGGGCAGCCACTGCCAGTGTAATGAGTGGCGAATAACTCTATGAAGGATATCTGCCACGTTTTGCGTGCGTTTGATGAGTCAACGCGGATGGCGAGTGCAGATGATGCACTAGTCAGCCTGACTGTCCCCCTTATCTGCCTGCTTCAAAAAACACTGCAAGCACTAAGGCATGAGGTTTTGGAAGAGGTGGAGGATGAGGAGTCACAAATTCCATCACCTTCTGGACAGTCAGCGCAACGTGGTTCCTCACAAAGGGCTGGAGGACTTTCAAAGTACCATGCTGTATCAACAATTGAACCTCCAGAGTCGCTGTCTATATTTTCATAACCATTACAAACTTTTAATGTATTTACAAAGCACATAATGTACATTTTTTGTCTATCCTTTTGTAATGCTATTGTGTTTCCATAAACTGATGTTACAGAATTATGATACAAAGTTTTTAAATTTTGAGTTTTAAATTTTGTAAATTTATATGTATTTGAAGGACTTTGTGAGGAGGATGAGGAGTCACAAATTCCATCACCTTCTGGACAGTCAGCGCAACGTGGTTCCTCACAAAGGGCTGGAGGACTTTCAAAGTACCATGCTGTATCAACAATTGAACCTCCAGAGTCGCTGTCTATATTTTCATAACCATTACAAACTTTTAATGTATTTACAAAGCACATAATGTACATTTTTTGTCTATCCTTTTGTAATGCTATTGTGTTTCCATAAACTGATGTTACAGAATTATGATACAAAGTTTTTAAATTTTGAGTTTTAAATTTTGTAAATTTATATGTATTTGAAGGACTTTGTGAGGAGGATGAGGAGTCACAAATTCCATCACCTTCTGGACAGTCAGCGCAACGTGGTTCTTCACAAAGGGCTGGAGGACTTTCAAAGTACCATGCTGTATCAACAATTGAACCTCCAGAGTCGCTGTCTATATTTTCATAACCATTACAAACTTTTAATGTATTTACAAAGCACATAATGTACATTTTTTGTCTATCCTTTTGTAATGCTATTGTGTTTCCATAAACTGATGTTACAGAATTATGATACAAAGTTTTTAAATTTTGAGTTTTAAATTTTGTAAATTTATATGTATTTGAAGGACTTTGTGAGGAGGAGTCAATGGAGGAGGAAGACATCGCTCCAGAGGGAGGTAGACAATGCTCTAGTCAGTATGTAGACCAAGGGTGGGGTGATGCACAGCAGGCGGAGATGACGCCTCTTGCAGGGGACAACGTTTCTTGGCCAGTTGGGAGTCTGCAGCACATGGTTGATTTCATGCTGCAGTGGCTGAGAAACGACCGCCGCATCGAACACATTCACACCACGTCTGATTATTGGGTGTACACCCTCCTAGACCCTCGCTACCGGGACAACTTACAAAGCCTCATCACACCGTTGAAACCGGGAGCGTAAAATGCGGAAGTACCAAGACACACTGGTGCAATCCATAATGTTCTCCATTCCAGCCGAGAGCACTGCTGCTGCTACTGATTTACAAAGCAGCTCTGTGCGTCGAGGCAGTGGAGACAGCTCTGCAACAAGAGGGAGCACAAGCAGCGCCTCTGCACAGGGCAAGACCAGTATGTTCCAAATGTGTCGAAGTTTTGTGGCAGCGCCACCAATGTCTACACCATCCGAGACGGCTCCAGTCAGCAGGAGGCAACATTTCCGTAAGATGGTTACAGACTACATGTCTTGCCCTCTCAGTGTACTCTCAGATGGCTCTTCCCCATTCAAGTTTTGTGTCTCTAAGCTGGATACATGGCCAGAGCTTAGCCAGTATGCATTGGAGGTGCTGGCTTGATCTGCTGGCAGTGTATTATCGGAGCGCGTCTTTACTGCTGCAGGTGGTGTACTAACAGACCGTTGCATGCGACTATCCTACGATAATGTACAACGGCTTACTTTTCTGAAAATGAACTAGGCATGGATCTCGCCTGAATTTGCCTGTCCGGTTTCAGATTAACTAACTGGTTGACAACGTTTTCCATGTCTCCTGTTATGTTCATCTTTCTACCACCTGAGCTATACTCCCTGGGCTACAACACTGCCAGTTGCTGCTCAGAAGTGTCGTGTCCACAGACCAATACACAAGCTATAGTAATAGTGGGGTTCAGTAACGCCTGCTGTTCCCTGCTGTGTGTCCGGCAAAAATTACTGCTACCTAGCTACACATGTTTAAAAAAACATGACATGTTAAAGTGGCTAGTGCTACACATAGATATCAGGCTACACCCTTATTTCTAAGCTGTAAACAAGTGAAACGTCAAATTTAAAACCATTCAATGATTAGTGTTGGTAACAAATCTGTAACTAAATAATTGTGACATATTATGGCAGATATCCACATGTCTAACACAAATGCTAACACAAAAGCATACTTATGCTATAGGGTACTGATGGTGAACCTTCTCACTCCATAACTTTGACCAATCCAACTCACATCATGCCTCAAATGCTGCAATGTTGGAAGTGCATAATGTGGGTTGAACTTTGACAACAGCTGCAGTGCGAAGGTTATCCTTCTGTGTTCTTGGCTTTTAAATAAAAGCATACAAGTAAATATAATAATACATTGTTGATTAAGGGACATGATGTACACCTGTAATATTGTGCAAACAATGGATGTAGGACTATTCCTCTTCAACATTACTTATATTTGTGTCATTTGAAAAAATACATATTTTAGTTAAAAATTAAAAACCCATGTTCAGTAGCTGTGAAAGGCCCGTTTGTGTACTTCTATATTGTTTGCAACCAATGTATTGTATACGGATGGAAGCGCGTCACACTAATAGATTAGATTTATTTTAAATGGAATGTAGCAGAACCAATTGGAGATAAATGAAAAGGATGAGCCACTGAGACACGCTCAGCAGAGTACAAGCAGCAGTGCTTGAACATGTAACTGGAGCGTGATCTGCACTCAAAAAAGTAAAAAACACAGACTGAAGTGAACACTGAAACACAACTGTCCACAATCTGTGAAAAGCTCCTTTCTGTACTTCTATAGTGTTTGCAACCAATTTTTGTATACGGATGGAAGCTCACACAATAGATTAGATTTATTTTAAATGGAATGTAGCAGAACAATGGAGATAAATGAAGGATGAGCCACTGAGACCGCTCAGCAGAGTACAAGCAGCAGTGCTGAACATGTACTGAGCGTGATCTGCACTCAAAAAGTAAAAAAACAGACTGAGTGAACACTGAACACAACTGTCCACAATCTGTGAAAAGCTCTTTCTGTACTTCTATAGTGTTGCAACCAATGTATTGATCGGATGGAAGCCGTCACACTAATAGATTAGATTTATTAATGGAATGTACAGAACCAATTGAGTAATGAAGATGAGCACTGAGACACACAGTACAAGCACGTGTGAACATGTAACTGGAGCGTGATCTGCACTCAAAAAAGTAAAAAACACAGACTGAAGTGAACACTGAAACACAACTGTCCACAATCTGTGAAAAGCTCCTTTCTGTACTTCTATAGTGTTTGCAACCAATGTATTGTATACGGATGGAAGCGCGTCACACTAATAGATTAGTTGATTATTTAAATACATGGTGCAAAACCAATTGAGATACAGAAAGGAGCTTTTCACAGATTGTGGAACAGTTGTTTTCAGGTTCAATTCAGCGTGCTTTGTTACATGTTTGGAGCGTGATCTGCACTCAAAAAAGTAAAAAACACAGACTGAAGTGAACACTGAAACACAACTGTCCACAATCTGTGAAAAGCTCCTTTCTGTACTTCTATAGTGTTTGCAACCAATGTATTGTATACGGATGGAAGCGCGTCACACTAATACTATTAGTGTGACGCGCTTCCATCCGTATACAATACATTGGTTGCAAACACTATAGAAGTACAGAAAGGAGCTTTTCACAGATTGTGGACAGTTGTGTTTCAGTGTTCACTTCAGTCTGTGTTTTTTACTTTTTGGTGCAGATCACGCTCCAGTTACTTGTTCAAGCACTGCTGCTTGTACTCTGCTGAGCGTGTCTCAGTGGCTCATCCTTTTCATTTATCTCCAATTGGTTCTGCTACATTCCATTTAAAATAAATCTAATCTATTAGTCTAATAGATTAGATTTATTTTAAATGGAATGTAGCAGAACCAATTGGAGATAAATGAAAAGGATGAGCCACTGAGACACGCTCAGCAGAGTACAAGCAGCAGTGCTTGAACATGTAACTGGAGCGTGATCTGCACTAAAAAAAGTAAAAAACACAGACTGAAGTGAACACTGAAACACAACTGTCCACAATCTGTGAAAAGCTCCTTTGTGTAGTTCTATAGTGTTTGCAACCAATGTATTGTATACGGATGGAAGCACGTCACACTAATAGATTTGATTTTTTTTTCTAATATAATGGAGCTGCACCAATTCCACAAAATAAAAAAAAAAAAAAAAAAAAAAAGAGTCAGTGACACGTGCAGATGCCTACAAACAGCGGTGGATGCAGAGCAAACTGCAGCGTCACCTGCACTGTCACACACACACCTTGCACAGAGCTGTTAAAACAACACTGGCAAAATGAAGCTTTACACAGCGGTTGGTAAACTAGCCTGCCTCAAGCACAGTAGTACACAAAATCGCAATATCTAACTGTCCCTCAGAGTGAGCAGAGTAGCGTTCTGTCCCTTACTGAGTTCACAGCACAGTGACGCTAAAATGGCGGCGGCGCCTTTTATAGTGCATTCTGACATCATTTCAGCAGCCAATCACAGCCATGCCATTAGTTAAGATGACCGCAGCATTACAGGATGTGCCCACACTTCGTAGGATTCCTCATTGGCTGACTAAAATCACATTGCCTCTCAAAGAATTATGGGAACTTCCGATTCCGGTATACGATATGGAAAAAGTATCGGAATTAAGTATCGGAATTCCGATAACGCGAATATCGGCCGATACCCGATACTTGCGGTATCGGAATGCTCAACACTAGTCATGGCCAAAAGTTTTGAGAATGACACAAATATTATATTTTCACATGATCTGCTGCCCTCTGGTTTTTATGTGTTTTTGACAGATGTTTTTTATCACAGACAGAAATATAATAATTGCAAACATATGAGTAACAAAAGCTTATATTGACAGTTAGAATCAGTTAATGCAGCAAGTCAATATTTGCAGTGTTGACCCTTTTTCTTCAGGACCTCTGCAATTCTCCCTGGCATGCTCTCAATCAACTTCTGGACCAAATCCTGACTGATAGCAGTCCATTCTTGCACAATCAATGCTTTTATTTTGTCAGAAGTTTTAGGTTTTTGTTTGTCCACCCGTCTCTTGATGATAGACCGCAAGTTTTCAATGGGATTAAGATCTGGGGAGTTTCCAAGCCATGGACCCAAAATCTCTATGTTTTGTTCCCTGAGACATTTAGTTATCACCTTTGCTTTATGGCAAGGTGCTCCATCATGCTGGAAAAGGCATTGTTGATCGCCAAACTGCTCTTGGAGGGTTGGGAGAAGTTGCTCTTGGAGGACATTCTGGTACCATTCTTTATTCATGGCTGTGTTTTTAGGCAAGACTGTGAGAGAGCCGATTCCCTTGGCTGAGAAGCAACCCTACACATGAATGGTTTCAGGATGCTTAACAGTTGGCATGAGACAAGACTGGTGGTAGCGCTCACCTTGTCTTCTCCAAATGAGGCATTTTCCTGATGTCCCAAACAATAGAAAAGGGGATTCATCAGAGAAAATAACTTTACCCCAGTCCTCAGCAGTCCACTGCCTGTACCTTTTGCAGAATATCAGTCTGTCCATGATGTTTTTTCTGGAGAGAAGTGGCTTCTTTGCTGCCCTCCTTGAGACCAGGCCTTGCTCCAAGAGTCTCCGCCTCACAGTGTGTGCATGTAGAGGAGAATGGTAAGCACTCAGCCAAAAAGGGGGGTAGATACCCTAAACGGTGCAAGTGAAAAAGGACCAATGGTCCTACAGTCCACAGGCAAAAGAGAATCACTGCACACGTAATTGATGCAAAAAAGTGAACAAGTTTATTGAAGAAAATGCGACAAATATGGTTTGACGTTTCGGCCATACATGGCCTTTATCAAAAATTGGTCGCCTTTTCAATATGGAGATTCTAGAGACTGATTATAGTAGGGTTTTCATCATAACTATGTCTGTGATGATTCAGGTATGTCACAGGTGGGGGAGCAATTATGCTTTAGAAGGACCCTGTATGAGTGTGGTCATAGGTGGCGCAGGGTCAAATGCAGGCAAAGGCACAGCGATGTTCTGGAGGAGATAACGCCAGCACAGCAGTGCTGTGCTGGCGTTATCTCCTCCAGAACATCGCTGTGCCTTTGCCTGCATTTGACCCTGCGCCACCTATGACCACACTCATACAGGGTCCTTCTAAAGCATAATTGCTCCCCCACCTGTGACATACCTGAATCATCACAGACATAGTTATGATGAAAACCCTACTATAATCAGTCTCTAGAATCTCCATATTGAAAAGGCGACCAATTTTTGATAAAGGCCATGTATGGCCGAAACGTCAAACCATATTTGTCGCATTTTCTTCAATAAACTTGTTCACTTTTTTGCATCACAATGTGTGCAGATGCACTCACACCTGCCTGCTGCCATTCCTGAGCAAGCTCTGCACTGCTGGTAGCCCGATCCCGCAGCTGAAACACTTTTAAGAGACGGTCCTGGCACTTGCTGGTCTTTCTTGGACGCCCAGAAGCCTTTTTGGCAACAATGGAACCTCTCTTCTTGAAGTTCTTGATGATGCGATAGATTGTTGACTGAGGTGCAATCTTTCTAGCTGCGATTCTCTTCCCTGTTAGGCCATTTTTGTGCATTGCAATGATGACTGCACGTGTTTCTTTAGAGATAACCATGGTTAACAGAAGAGAAACAATGATGCCAAGCACCAGCCTCCTTTTAAAGTGTCCAGTGGTGTCATTCTTACTTAATCATGACAGATTGATCTCCAGCCATGTCCTCATCAACACCCACACCTGTGTTAATGGAGCAATCACTGAAAAGAGGTTAGCTGATCCTTTTAAGGCAGGACTGCAATGATGTTGAAATGTGTTTTGGAGGATAAAGTTCATTTTCTAGCCAAATATTGACTTTGCAAGTAATTGCTGATCACTCTTTATAACATTCTGGAGTATATGCAAATTGCCATTAGAAAAAGTGAAGCAGTAGACTTTGTAAAAATTAATATTTGTGTCATTCTCAAAACTTTTGGCCATGACTGTACAAGGATCTGGATTTAGCAGGGACCCTAGGTTTGGGAGACAGAGTTAGCTATCATTCAGTGGTGTGATCTGGCAAATAGCATAGTCCAATATCCAGGTCAGAACCAGGAGGTCAGTACAAAGTCAAAATCACAAGGAGAGAGAGTAGTCAAAAACAAACCACGGTCAATGTCAGGAGTCTACATTGAGTCAAAACAGGATCCTGAAAAGTTCTCTTGGAGCAAGTAACATTAGAACTGACATTGGACAGCAGGATTTCAGGAGCTTAAATAGCTTGCAGCCACATAGAAGGATGCAAACACGGAAAAGTTATCTCTTGATCTCCCAGATGGTACAGATAGAACAACAAGCACCAGAGGGCATGAAACTAGAGTTGTCTCCTCATGTTATCCACAACAAGAGTGCGGCGCTGTCTGGCGACAGAAGAGAGGCAGAGACGGGAAGGGCAGGCACCGACACAGATGTCACATATGGAACGTACAGTCCGGTGTCGTCATGATCAAACATAAAGCATCTGTTCCTCAAATTAATCCTTCAATTGGATGTATTCTACCAAGTAAAATGTCAGAAAAAGAAAGTTTTAACTTCTGCTAAGCTTCCAATTGGCATTAAGATGAAGACTTCAATAACTAGTGAACGGCAATTAGGGCAGATCTCCATTATAAAATTATTGTTGTTAGGCAGGAGAGATAAGTAAATCCCCTGAAATATGCTTTGGGCAGATTCACTCAATTTTGCCAACAAAATTAATTTTGTCCACAAAAAACTGGTCTGAATCGAAACAACTCTAATTGCTGTGAAAAAAAGAAATGTTTACTATGCCTCAAGGTCTCACCACATCCCAAAGCATAGTAATTAGAAGGGAAGGAAGGAGTTAAAAATTATGAAATACATTATAATAATCTGTCCTTACGGTGCCTCTGACACAGGTCCCCGATCTACTGAACTGTTTGACCCTGCAGTGATTTGACTCACTGGATCATATGGAGGAATCTATTCACATTATTGACGTTAATGGTATGCGTTGTCCTCTTCACGATTCATGTCATTGATATCAGTGATGTATGCCTTACCCCACTTGCGCATGTGAGGCCAATCACTGGCTTCAGTGCCTAACGGAGTTGCTAAAGAATGGCTGATCAGTCATCATTTTGTTGTCAGTGTAATTTGTATGGAGAGAATGCGACAAGCAGAGACCAGTCTCCCCGCCTCCCTTCTATTTCGGGGATGGATCTGGCTTCTGTTCGCCATATTACTCCTTACGATGCACACTGACAGTGCGCTCTCTTGCCTGGTTGTCACTTCTCATTAGAGCTGGTGAGGGAGCGCATTGTCACTGTGCATTGAAAAGAATATTGCAAAGTGACAAGGGAGCTCGTACTGAGCATACGCTGGAATTGACAACAGACGCATGCTCATTAGAGCCCAGCCCCTGAAATGTGCATCACTGATGACATTCCCTTTGAGTATCCCAGCATGCACTGGGGAATCACAAACAAAGTATCATCAAATAGGAAGTAGGTAAAAAAAAGAGAGGACGGAACTTTTTGATTAACCCCTTAATGTCCACTGACGTGCAGAGTCCGTCATGGCAAGGTGTCAGTTCCGGCACCAGGACGGACTCTGCACGTCATGGCTTTGATCTACCACTGCGTGTAAACACGCAGTGGTAGATCAGTGCCGACAGCTGTCACAGACAGCTGACAGGCACGGCAAGCAGTGCGGGGACCTTTGCCATCGGTCCCCGCACCTACAGCGCTGTGCTTGGTCAGTCAATCTGACTGACCAAACACAGCAGCGATCGTGCAGGAGAAGCTGAAATTTCAGCTTCCCCAGCGCGATCAGTGCAGGAGCCGGCGCTGCAGTGGCCAGGCTTCCTGCACTGACAGCCAGGAGCGGAGCCCCCACCGCCCCTGGCTGTTAACCCCCTGACTGCTGCGATCGAGCGCGATCGCAGAGCTCAGGGGGGGAGGCAGAGGGTCGGGAGCTCCCTCTGCCTCAGATCGGCACCCTGCAATGTATTTGCAGGGCCCGATCTCTGCCTTGATGACCCGGGGGTTGTCATGACAACCTCCGGGTCATCTAGCTACGGAAAGCTGCTGTGATCATTGTCACAGCAGCTTCCACTATAGTTGCAATGCATTGCAATGCCAGAGCATTGCAATGCATTGTAACTGCAATAAAAAGTAAAAAAAGTGAAAGTCCCATAAAGGGACAAGTTAAAAAAAATCATTTTTTAAAAAAAATTGTAAAAAAAAATATTAAAAAATAATTAAAAAAAAATCCCCTAAAAAATACACATTTTTATGTAATAAAAAAAATAAAAAACAAAAAACATACACATGTTAGGTATCGCCACGTCCGTAAAAATCCCATCTATAAAAGCGTAACCCTAGTTAACCCCTTCAGTGAAAGCCGTAAAAAAAAACCACAAAAAAGTAGTAAATTATACTTTTTCCAAGCGGTATCATTATACCGCTTGGAAAAAGTGCAATAACACGCGATCAAAAAGTCAGATATAAATAATCATGGTACCACTGAAAACGTCATCTTGTCCCGCAAAAAACAAGCTGCTATACAGCATCATCAGCGAAAAAATAAAAAAGTTATAGCTCGCGGAATAAACTGATGCAAAAATAATTATTTTTTCTATAAAATTTTTTATTGTGTAAAAAACGCCAAAACATAAAAAAATATATAAATGAGGAATCGCCGTAACCGTAGTGACCCGAAGAATAAAGCTGCTTTATCAATTTTACCACACACGGAACGGAGGAAAAAAAAAAAAAAAAAACAATTCCTGAATTGCTGGTTTTTGTTCATTCTGATTCCACAAAAATCGGAATAGGAAACGATCAAAAAACGTTATGTGCCGGAATATGGTACCAATAAAAACGTCAGCTCGTCCCGCAAAAAATAAGCCAGGTAACTCTGTCGGCCGAAATATGGAAAAATTATAGCTCTCAAAATACGGCGATGCAAAAATTTCTTACAAAAAATTATTCCAAGAAAAGCATCTTTTAGTGTGTGACAGAAGCTAAACATGAAAAAAGGGTGTAAATCTGGTATCGCTGTAATCGCACCGATCCGAGGAATAAAGTCGCCTAATCACTAATACCGCACGAGGAACGGCGTAAAAAAGAAAACCAATTCTTCACCTTTTGTGGATTTGTTCATTGTGCCTCCCAAAGATCGCAGTAAGGCGATCACAGTGGTTCCCCCCCACATATGGGGTATCAGCGTACTCAGGACAAAATGCACAATAGCTTTTGGGGTCCTATTTCTCCTGTTACCCATAGAAAAATAAAAATTTGGGGCAAAAAGGTCATTTTTGTGGAAAAAAATATGATTTTTTTATTTTCACGGCTCTACATTATAAACTTCTGTGAAGCCCTTGGGGGTTCAAAGTGCTGACCACACATCTAGATAAGTTCCTTGGGGGGTCTAGTTTGCAAAATGGGGTCATTTGTGGGGGGTTTCTACTGTTTAGGCACATCAGGGGCTCTCCAAACGCGACATGACACCCGCAGACCATTCCATCAAAGTCTGCATTTAAAAACGGTGCTCCTTCCCTTCCGAGCTCTGCCATGCGTCAAAATAGTGGTTCCCCCCACATATGGGATATCAGCGTACTCAGGACAAATTGCACAATAGCTCTTGGGGTCCTATTTCTCCTGTTACCCTTATAAAAATAAAAATTTGGGGGCAAAAAGATTATTTTTGTGGAAAAAAATGATATTTTTATTTTCACGGCTCTACGTTATAAACTTCTGTGAAGCACTTGGGGGTTCAAAGTGCTCACCACACATCTAGATAAGTTCCTTGGGGGGTCTAGTTTCCAAAATGGAGTCACTTGTGGGGGGTTTCTACTGTTTAGGCACATCAGGGGCTCTCCAAACGTGACATGACACCCGCAGACCATTCCATCAAAATCTGCATTTGAAAAAGGCGCTCCTTCCCTTTCCAGCTCTGCCATGCGTCAAAATAGTGGTTTACCCCCACATATGGGGTATCAGCATACTCAGGACAAATTGCACAATAACTTTTGGGGTCCTGTTACCCTTTGGAAAATAACAATTGGGGGTGGAAAGATCATTTTTGTGGAAAAGATATGATTTTTTAATTTTACTGCTCTACGTTATAACCTTCTGTGAAGCCCTTGGGGGTTCAAAGCTTTCACCACACATCTAGATACGTTCCTTGGGGGGTCTAGTTTCCAAAATGGGGTCACTTGTGGGGGTTTCCACTGTTTAGGCACACAGGGACTCTCCAAATGCGACATGGCGTCCAATCTCAATTCCAGCCAAAAAAGTCAAATGGCGCTGCTTCCCTTCCAAGCTCTGCCATGCGCCCAAAGAGTGGTTTACCCCCACATATGGGGTATCAGCGTACTCAGGACAAATTGCACAATAACTTTTGGGGTCCTTTTACCCTTTGGAAAATAAAAATTGGGGGTGGAAAGATCATTTTAGTGGAAAAAATTGATTTTTTAATTTTACAGCTCTACGTTATAACCTTCTGTGAAGCCCCTGGGGGTTCAAAGCTCTCACACATCTAGATAAGTTCCTTGGGGGGTCTAGTTTCCAAAATGGGGTTACTTGTGGGGGGTATCCACTGTTTAGGCACACAGGGGCTCTCCAAATACGACATGGCGTCCAATCTCAATTCCAGCCAAAAAAGTCAAATGGCGCTGCTTCCCTTCCGAGCTCTGCCATGCACCCAAATAGTGGTTTACCCTCACATATGGGGTATCAGTGTACTCAGGACTAATTGCACAATAACTTTTGGGGTCCTTTTATCCTTTGGAAAATAAAAATTGGGATGAAAAGATCATTTTTGTGGAAAAAATATGATTTTTTAATTTTACGGCTCTACGTTATAACCTTCTGTGAAGCCCTTGGGGGTTCAAAGCTCTCACACATCTAGATAAGTTCCTTGGGGGGTCTAGTTTCCAAAATGGGGTTACTTGTGGGGGGTATCCACTTTTAGGCACACAGGGGCTCTCCAAATACGACATGGCGTCCAATCTCAATTCCAGCCAAAAAAGTCAAATGGCGCTGCTTCCCTTCCGAGCTCTGCCATGCACCCAAATAGTGGTTTACCCTCACATATGGGGTATCAGTGTACTCAGGACTAATTGCACAATAACTTTTGGGGTCCTTTTATCCTTTGGAAAATAAAAATTGGGATGAAAAGATCATTTTTGTGGAAAAAACATGATTTTTTAATTTTACGGCTCTACGTTATAACCTTCTGTGAAGCCCTTGGGGGTTAAAAGCTCTCACAACACATTTAGATAAGTTACTTGGGGGGTCTAGTTTCCAAAATGGGGTCACTTGTGGGGGGTTTCCACTGTTTAGGCACACAGGGACTCTCCAAATGCGACATGGCGTCCAATCTCAATTCCAGCCAAAAAAGTCAAATGGCGCTGCTTCCCTTCCGAGCTCTGCCATGCGCCCAAATAGTGGTTTACCCCCACACATGGGGTATCGATATACTCAGGAGAAATTGTACAACAAATATTGTGGTTCATTTTCTACTGATACCCTTGACAAAATTTTAAAAAATTGTGTCGAAAGAAAAATTTTGGGAAAAAAAGTTAATGTTAATTTTTTCCTTCCACATTGCTTCAATTCTTGTGAAGTACCTAAAGGGTTAATAAACTTCTTGAATGTGGCTTTGAACACGTTGAGGGGTGCAGTTTTTAGAATGGTGTCACTTTTGGGTATTTTCTGTCATATTGACCCCTCAAATTCACTTCAAATGTGAGGTGGCCCCTAAAAAAAATGATTTTGTAAATTTTGTTGGAAAAATGAGAAATTGCTGGTCAACTTTTAACACTTATAACTTCCTAACAAAAAAAAATTTTGGTTCCAAAATTGTGCTGATGTAAAGTAGACATGTGGGAAATGTTATTTATTAACTAATTTTTGTGACATATCTCTCTGATTTAATGGCATAAAAATTAAAAGTTTGAAAATTGCAAAATTTTCAAAATTTTTGCCATATTTCCGTTTTTTTCATAAATAAACGCAAGTTATATTGAAGAAATTTTACCACTATCATGAAGTACAATATGTCTCGAGAAAACAATCTCAGAATCGCCAAGATCCGTTGAAGCGTTCCAGAGTTATAACCTCATAAAGAGACAGTGGTCAGAAATGTAAAAATTGGCCTGGTCTTTAAACCTACAAAATGGCTTGGTCGTTAAGGGGTTAAAGTATATTTGAAAAGCGATTAGGTTATTGCAATAAATAGATAGCCATTTATGATTAATATTGGTTTCGGACCACCCCTTTAATCAACAAAATAAAAAAAACCTGAGGATTTATAGTTATTTTTTGAAGTTGGTTTATTTTCAACTGTACTTTCCCTTTAAGAGCAAAATAGTTTTGTGAACTTATTCTATTTGATTCTCCCGGAATCTGTTGAATTTCTCTTCTCCAGTGTATGATAATTGATGCTATTATTTATCTCTGCTTTTTACCATAAGACTAATTCTGACAATTAAACCAGGATTAACCTGCAGTCCTATCGCAGATTTCCCTAAATATCAAAGATTCTTCTAAATATCACCATCTTCATTAGACATCCCCGTCTTTTTTATCTATCACAGCTGGAGGATACTATGATATTTAGAGAAGCCGGCTGTCTGGCTGTTTGGCTAACATTTGCAGAATTACCATAATTGATTTAGCAATTATTATTGAAAGCCAAAAAACTTTATATTGACTTTTCCAATTGAACAAAAAATATATATTTTTTCCAAGTTTAAAGTTATTATTGGGAGTTGGTAAAAAGGTTTGTGAAATTTGCAAATAATCTATCTGTGTTTGGCTTGTTCACATCCTGGTGCACATTATTTTTCTGGAATTTTGTAGAGATAAGGAGGAGTTATTATTATTGTTTATTATTATAGCGCCATTTATTCCATGGTGCTTTAAATGTGAAAAGCGTATACATAATAAAATAAAACAAGTGCAATAATCTTGAACACTACACGTCACCGACTGGTGCAGGACGATAGAAAACCCTTCCCACAAGGGCTCACAGTCTACAAGCGATGGGTGAGGATACACAGATGAGGGTAGAGCTGGTTGTGCAGCGGTATGCTGAAACAAGGGATAAAAAGTAATAATAAGATTACACTGACTTGTACAGCTCCCTGCCCGGTCCCCTTGTTGTTCCATACAATCTTAGCTCTTAAGATCTTTTGGTGCTGGCTAGACCTCAAATGGTTATGTACTGTAGGTCACGATGCACATGCAACCCATGTAAAAGTGTGAGTACTACACCTTCCATCTCCACTTATTCTTATGGTTTTAGATTTGGAGAGACCTCAGAACATGAGACATGTCTTCAGTGACGGTGAGCAATGGAACAGGCTGCCACGAGAGGTGGTGAGTTCTCCTTCAATGGAAGTCTTCACACAGAGGCTGCACAGACATCTCTCTGAGATGGTTTACTGAATCCTGCATTGAGCAGGGAGTTGGACATGATGACCCCAGAGGTCCCTTCCAACTCCAACATTCTATGATTCTATCATTCTTGGGATGATTTTGATTTTGCCATGGTTTGGCTGGCTCGGTTATTATAGGGTTGATTCCTGTAGCCTCACTCTGATCCTGATTGGACTATTTATGGCCTCCATTTGGAAATTTCCCTTGTCAGTTATACTTTCGCCCTTGGCTGAGTGTGTTGACCCCTGAGTGTGTTTGTGCTGTGTTCTTGTTTGCCTGATACTTTGGTTTTGACTCGGTCTGATCTCTGGATATTGCTTGTTGGATTCTGTTTCTGTACCTTCTCTGTCTGTTTGGTTTTGACCTCTGCCTGGCTCCGACGATCCGTTCTGTCTTATCCTTTGGTACTGTCCTGCTATCTCGTGCTTTGACCCCGGAGTGTTCTGATTTACTTCTCTAACTTTGCCTCTGGGTAACTTTGTCCCATGGTTACCTTTCTAGGAGTTTTCCCTCAGCTTCTAGATCTCCTAATCTTAACCCACGCCCCCAACAATCAGGTGATTACAGGTCCTGAAGGAATCTCTCTCCTGCCTTGCTCACCCCGCGTTCCTAGGAGCCTGAAGCGTTCTTCTGTACCGGTCTTCCGGGAGATTGCACTGGTGAGTTCTCTTGCAATCCTTCCCGTGATAGATTTGGTGAAAATTTTATTGGACTTAATCAAATATGTCGGTCAATGGAAGCGAATGTGACCAAAATTATTTTCCAGCGCTTCATTCAGCTGAAGCCAGCACCCTCCCACCATGTGACCTACAGGTACATCATGTGTAGGACATGCTCTGGGGTAGTATACATGGCAGATGCTGGCTGTGTTATACAGCTAGCACCTACTTGTAACTGCGGTAAACATATCCAGCTTTTCAATCCCTCAGATGCCGCAGTCAACTGCAACACTGCCAACTAAGTAGTTAGACAGAGGAAGGGCCCTCTGTCACATCATCCCATAAAAACTATGAAAATCAGTTTAAATAAAAAAAGACATTAAAAAATAAAAAAGTCCTAATTTTGAAATTATATTATTTCCCCCGCGCAGTAACCACTGTAAAAAAATATCAAAAACTCCAGAATTACATTTTGTTTTACAACTTGTCCTACCAGAAAAAAAACTGAAATAAAGAGTAATTAAAAAGTCATCTGAACCCCAAAATACCAATAAAGAATGACCCCACATGCCAATAAAAACTACAGATCACCCTGCAAAATAAAACTCTTGCACAGTCACACAGCTCCATTGGCTGAAAAATAAAAAAAATTCTGGGTCGCAAAACATAATAACATTTTTTTTAAAAAAATTTGCATTACAGGAGTTCTGAAAAGCTCAATGGGAGTTGCAACAGATGTGTTTTTTTCAGGGTGGGGAGAAAGAGGGCGCATTACCCATAATCCAATGTTTTTTTTTTTTTTTTTTCCAGAAATTCACTTCTGACTTCAGAAACTTAATGAAAGTAACAAATTACTTAAAATCTCCAAAGCATCGTTTCCTTCATTAGATGAGTAGTTTCAAAGGTGCCACCAGATTGTGCGTAGAGATTGAATGTCATACAGACAAGGAGGCAGCCATTAATGTGGACGGCAATCACTGTCATGGCGGATCGGGTGTCATTCTGCATTGATTATATCGGTTGAGTGATAGCTTGGACATAACCTGCCAGGTGCAGAGATCACACAGGCCGCGTATAATCCGTGCCGGGTGTGATACTCCTCTCTGTGTTACTCATATCTATGCCAATTCTAATGTCTGGGAACAGGTGGTAAATGAGAGAACGCTTGATTTAAAAAGTATTGATTTCTGGGAAATTCAGATCTCGGTGGCTTAATGAAAAAATGCAAATTGCTGAGTGAATTAGGATTTTTCCCATAAGACCGTGATGCAGATCAGGAAAATTTACTGTATGAATATCATTTGTAAGAAGTGGCTGTAAAGAAATGTGTTTAAGGAGGTTTTATGGGGAAAAAAAAGCATTTTTAAAACATGATTTTAATGGAAATGGGGGATCTAACTTTGTGGACCATCGCTGATCAGCAGAACAAGTGGGGTTCAGCTACAAGAGTTGGCCTTTAGATTTGCCCAGTTTGCCCACTTTGCTGGTCAGTTTGGGTCCCTGGGGCAGAGCACCACGGATAACACATTGACCAGCAGAATAGAAAGGTTACAGGCAAGGTCATGTGTGGATATAGAGCGCCCCCTTAAAAGCAACATAACAAGACCCAAACAGCACTGAGACCCCCATGCAAGCACAGGAGATGGACCCCGTTCTCTCAAAGAGCTCTGTACCCTTATATATACAATCTGTTATTTATATAATTAACAGTAATTAGCTACTTACAGTGGATACGGAAAGTATTCAGACCCATTTACATTTTTCACTCTTTGTTTCATTGCAGCCATTTGGTAAATTCAAAAAAGTTCATTTTTTTCTCATTAATGTGCACTCTGCACCCCATCTTGACTGAAAAAACAGAAATGTAGAAATTTTTGCAAATTTATTAAAAAAGAAAAACTGAACTATCACATGGTCATAAGTATTCAGACCCTTTGCTCAGTATTGAGGAGAAGCACCTTTTGAGCTAGTACAGCCATGAGTCTTCTTGGGAATGATGTAACAAGTTTTTCGCCCCTGGATTTGGGGATCCTCGGCCATTCTTCCTTGCAGATCCTCTCCAGTTCCGTCAGGTTGGATGGTGAACTTGGTGGACAGCCATTTTCAGGTCTCTCCAGAGATGCTCAATTGGGTTTAGGTCAGGGCTCTGGCTGGGCCAGTCACGAATGGTCACATAGTTGTTCTGAAGCCACTCCTTTGTTATTTTAGCTGTGTGCTTAGGTTCATTGTCTTGATGGAAGGTGAACCTTCGGCCAAGTCTGAGGTCCAGAGCATTCTGGAAGAGGTTTTCATCCAGGATATCTCTGTACTTGGCCGCATTCATGTTTCCTTCAGTTGCAACCAGTCATCCTGTCCTTGCAGCTGAAAAACACCCCCATAGCATGATGCTGCCACCACCATGTTTCACTGCTTGGATTGTATTGGGCAGGTGATGAGCAGTGCCTGGTTTTCGCCACATATACTGCTTAGAATTATCACCAAAAAGTTCTATCTTTATCTCATCAGATCAGAGAATCTTATTTCTCATAGTCTGGGAGTCCTTCATGTGTTTAGCAAACTCTATGCGGGCTTTCATATGTCTTGCACTGAGGAGAGGCTTCCGTCGGGCCACTGTGACATAAAGGCCTGAAATGGTGGAGGGCTGCAGTGATAGTTGACTTTGTGGAACTTTCTCTCATCTCCCTACTGCATATGTGGAGCTCAGCCACAGGGATATTGGGGTCTTTTTTACCTCTCCACCAAGGCTCTTCTCCCACAATTGCTCAGTTTGGCTGGACGGCCAGGTCTAGGAAGACTTCTGGTGGTCCCAAACATCTTCCATTTAAGGATTATGGAGACCACTGTGCTCTTATGAACCTTGAGTACTGCAGAAATTCTTTTGTAACCTTGGCCAGATCTGTGCCTTGCCACAATTCTGTCTCTGAGCACCTTGTCCAGTTCCTTTGACCTCATGATTCTCATTTGGTGTGACATGCACTGTGAGCTGTGAGGTCTTATATAGACAGGTGTGCGCCTTTACAAATCAAGTCCTAGCAGTTTAATTACACACATCTGGACTCCAATGAAGGAGTAGAACCATCTCAAGGAGGATCACAAGGAAATGGACAGCATGTGACTTAAATATGAGTGTCTGAGCAAAGGGTCTGAATACTTATGACAATGTGATATTTCAGTTTTTCTTTTTTAATAAATTTGCAAAAATTTCTACATTTTTTTCAGTCAAGATGGTGTGCAGAGTATACATTAATGAGAAAAAAAAATTACTTTTTGGAATTTACCAAATGGCTGCAATGAAACAAACAGTGAAAAATTTAAAGGGGTCTGAATACTTTCTGTACCCTCTGTATAAGGTAACAGTGAGCCCTTTATCTTCTGCACCCTTTTGCTACAGATGTGTCCATCCTAATTTTTCTTGAATGTGAATGTGTTGAGTTCAGGAAGCAGATTATAAACTGGGGATACAGTTGATTAAAGTTTTTTTCCCTTCTCATAAAGTAATGGCCATTGCTTTATGATTGGTTAGGTGCTAACTTCTGAGACTCTGACCTTGAAGATGAAAATGTCTTTAATCATGCCGCCATTCTGTTTGATTTGTTTAGGGCTGAAAGTGAGTAAAAAATAACAAAAAAAAACATTACACTCACCTCACCCTTCACCTGTTCTAGAGCCGCGGTTCACCTCTCTCTGCTGACTCGATTCCTTCTGTCGGCTATTGTCTACAGGTCTTTACTCTTTGGCTGTAACTAGGAACGAAGAAGAACAACTCACAACATTATGTTGCATGAGGCTTAATCAGCACCAGAGGCATCGAAAAGTGAAGAAGGCAGAAAAAGGAAGAGAAGACTGGAGCCAGAGAGACAAAGCAAGAGAGTGGAGATCTGGGCATACAGCTGTGATTCCAGGACATGTGATGGGTAAGGTGGTATATCTCATATTTTTTAACCCCCGTGACAACACAATATTTAATCTTATTATCCAGATGTATATTTCCAGTAGACCAGGAGACATAGGCTATTATCTTTATGTTAACTTTTGAATTTATGTGTTTTTTCTTTGGTTGATCAAGAAACACAGACTATTGCTCATATAATCCTGAATGTTGACACTTCAGTTGATGTTTGATGCAATTTATTGTCCGCTATCTTTGCAATATAGGGACGCAGGGTCATTGAACAATGGATGTTTTCTAAATATGTTAATTGACCATTATGTGGTTCCTGTGGCATGTTAACCTGCAAAACAGAAGAAGGCAAACTGTTGTGAATGTGCTAGAAATGAATTCTGAGCAGAAGCTCCCTCTGGTGGTTACAAACAGTACTGAACTATCCAATGAAGATTGTGAAGATTGGCGATCAGGTGTTACTGACTGGTCTTATATAAGGGAGGTTCCCTCCCATCAGGGTTGCCGGTGATCAATTGTTCTGGTCTCATCTTTGATTCCTGTTCACTTTGTAGCTTGCTGTTTCGTGCCTGCATCTTCTGCTAACAGATAAGACATTTTCTTCTTTTAGTTTTTTGTGCTTGCTTTTTGTCCTGCGCTTCTGTGGGGGTCTGCCGGGTCATCTCCGGGGGCTTGTGCTCCTCTCAGTTTAGTTCAGCCACTGTTGTTTGTTCATTTGCCTTTTCCAGTTTTTTCAGTGGCTGCTGTTTAGTTTTGTTACGCCAGAGAACTAATTTAGGTGGTAGAGGTCGTGTGATCTCAGGTGTTTTTGTAATTAGTAGACTTGGTACTTTTCAGGGTTTTTTGGGATTGCAGTAAGTGACCTTCCTATCCTTTTCTATTTAGGAAGTTTGGGCCCCAACGTTTGCTCATACTATTTTCTGTCTGTGTCTGTATTTTCCTCTTGTCTAACCGCCATTACATGTTTGGGGGCTTTCTTTGTTCTTTGGGGATCTGCTCCGGGGCAGATAGTTTTCCTCTTTCTGTCTTTAGGTGTAGTTAGCTTCTCAGGCTGTGACGAGGCGTCTAGGACCAACGTAGGTACGCTCCACGGCTGCCTTTAGTTGTGGTGGTTAGTCAGGGTACTGCAATCCCATAGATTCCAACCTCTCTGGTGTATTTCCTTTTTTGCCTGCTCTCCTCAGCTACCAAATCATAACAGCAAACTAGTCAGATTGATTAAAAACTGAAATAATACAACTTAACCTCATCTCACCTCCCCCTTGACCTGTGGATGATGGCTTGAAGGACAGTTGTGATGTATAAAAGGGAGATATGATACTATATCAAAAGTGACTTGACAGAACAACAGCCAGGACACTATGACTGCATAAAGGAACACTCTACCAGGACCACATGGCTTTATTAAGAGGGACACAGATTTGACATTCTACAAGATGTCAGCTTAGGAGATCACGGCCAAAGCTGCAAGAATACAAATCTGCTCTATTGACTATCACTGTAACCATGGATACATTTGGAACAGCCATGTTGGGACCATCCGGTCAACTGACTCCATGGAGACATTCGGAGAATCCAGATTATTACCCTCTGGTCTCCTTGAACCCATGAATACCTTCTGGGAAGTTAGGATTGTGACCCTTCAGTCACCTGACCCCAAGGAGACGTTTAGGGAAAACAGGTTGGGACGTCCGGTCACATGACCCCTATGAATACGTTTGGAGAAGCCAAGATTGTGACCCTCCAGTCAGCTGGAAAATAAGGATATGTTTGGAGAAGTCGGATTGAGACCATTCAATCTCCTAAGCTCCATGAAGTGTGGTGTATAAATATGTGATTCTTCAGATTTTGTATTAGTTTAGCCTGATGAAGAGACCTGAGTAGTCTCGAAAGCTTGAAATTTGTTACCATCTTTTCAGTTAGCCATTAAAAGGTATCAACCACTGAGGACTCTCAACTCTAAATATTTTTCTAGCTCCATGAAGACATTCATATAAGCCAGGTTGGGACCATCTGGTCTCATGGCCACGTGCCTCAATGGGCTGTCAGCTTCCTACGCTTGTTGATACTTCCTCTCTGTGGGTGCCCAGTAAAATTGGGATTTCACTGGTGGGTGTAATCGGCCTTGGAATTCCTGACATCGCAGCTGCTCTAATCCCAGTGACTCAGCAGAAGGGTGAGAAGACTTGAATTTTGCACAGTCTTCTGTATTTTGCTGGGACTGATCTACATGCTATCATCTGTTGGTTCTTCAATAAAGTATTGCCACATTGTTTTACTCTCACATTGTGTTCTCTGAGTAGTATTATGCTAACAGGAAAGGAGAGAGAGGGCGTTCAGTGGGATGATCCCTGGTCTATGTGATTTTGGGCCAGGGGACTACAGCACTACTGACCACCCGTGTCACACACACCCACCCTCCCCCCCATTTACTATGCTTTGGGGGGGTGTTATCTTTTAGCAGCAAATCAAATTCATGGCCAAATTCAAGTGAATTTGGTAAATTGGATTTCAGCAGATTCGCCCTTCATTTTCAGGAACATGAATCCCCTATTGGTCAGACTTCCATCCATCATACAACCCAAATTCAAAATGTTTGGACAATATGGAAAATGTAATAAAATAAGAATGCAATGATGTGGAAACCTCTGATTGCCATATTTTATTCACAGCTGAACACAGAACACAGACCAGAAGGTGAAAGTTAGACATATGTCCATTTTATTTGAAACAATTAACTTGTGCAAAGATCACTTTTTTTTCAAACTTTTAAGAATCCATCTGTAATAATTGAGCACGGCTTCATAAATATTCACTGCAGAGATGAACATTTAAATTTTGATTAAATTTGTGTCCACTTCCTGGAGCGCGTGTTAGAGACTCCCTCAAAATATCTATCGCGTAATTTGTAGCAGCTGCTGAAATAGTCAGTGACATAACAAGCAGATGTCCGAGCTCTAACACGGTGGATGCGCTGAACACGGACAGGCAGCTGAGGTGATGCACCTGGCATTGTTCTTTCTGACAGTAAAGCTGACAGTTTTTATGAATTTTCCTGTTAATTGGAAGATCATCATGTTTCAGGTGGTTTCTACACCAGGATGTGACTGGAAACAAAACTCTATAATTAAAGATGTACAATTGATACAAAAGCTAATTTTAATTTACTAGTGCTGTCAAATCGTTGCAATAATTAAGACAGACGTCTGGGCAACTATGTACCTCTGTGTGCAATAACATTTTAACATTTTACAATTTGTCTCTGTTCCCATTCTAAGCAAAAGTTAAGATCATTTCTGGATGCTTATTGCAAATCTGAATAGACATGAGTCAGATGACCGAATGTCCTGAATTTGTTTTGGAAAAATAAACTTAAATTGACCAACCAAATAAAAATTAGTCTGAGTTGGAAGTGCTCTGAACAGACATTTCTTTTGCTCCGAAATCTCTCCAGTTCCCAAAACATAAATGGAAACGAACGTAGAGGTTAAAAGATAAAAAAAAAAATAATTATACTCGTCATCTGTCCTATGCCTGCCTCTCACTTGCTTTCCTGCTGCATCTTTCCACCTGGAAATTGACTTGTTCCCTCCAATATTTTGATCACAAAGTCACATGGGACACAGTAAACTTTAATGACCTTTGTATCCCCACATGGCCACTTTGGATGCAACACAAGTCAGTGACGTGAATGATATGCATCACACCTCATGACCGAGTGAGACCTGGTTAGCACCGGAAAAGTTGAAGAACGGAAGGAGAGAGTAGAGTACCAGGTTGGGAGCAGGAAATGTGAGAGGGTCATTCTCATCTCTCCTCAGTCCTCCCCATACTTCTCCCACCACAGCTGCCGGTCCTCTAATCTTCTTCTCTGTTTTCTCTCTTCTGTCTTTTAGCTTCTCTGCTTTTACAGGCCCCAGGTGCCAATGTTCTTCACTTGGTCTTACAGAATCAAGTTGGGTGTGAAAAAATCAAGCAATTACCTGAACAGCCCTAATAAAAAAACATTGGTCTGAGCCTTTATCTTTTAGTTTTTTTCACATTTAGCACTCCGATCAAAAATACAGCTGTATGAACTTAGCCTAAGTGTAGGGTCCCACAAGCGTTCGCTCTCTCATCCAAGAGAAATGGGCTGATTACGCTAATCACACTTTGATCTGAGTTTGATCAGAGTGATCATAGTGTGATCCGATTCAGTCGAATGAGGAAAAGATGGAGAAAAAATGTCTTCTTTTTTTCCATTCTGTCAATGTGAGGAAATCACATTTAATCCGAGTGGAATCCGATGATTTTCATGGACTCTTTGACTTGCATGGTTGAGTGCGAACTGAATCTTTCATCAAACTTTGTCATGCTGCAATTTTTTTTCCCTTTTACTGGCGCAATCCGAGGAAAATATCGGACAAGTGCAAGGCCCCATAGAATAACATTGGTCCAAATTTGATGTTTTGTCAGATCACACTCAGACTGAAAATATGGACATGTGCACAAGCTGTTACAGTGTGGCAGTTCTCATGAAACAAGGTGAACAAAGAAACTAATGAGGGATAAGGTTAAGTTGGTGGACCCATGGAATGTCTTTTACTTATTATGAAGGTGTGAATTTTGCTATTTGGTATCATGTAAGAAACACTTACCTTTTTGATTGGAGCACCTATATTCATGAAGCCTATAAATATACAAACATCACGGGAAACCCAGGAGATCACTAGAAATAACATGACTGTATTTCTCCTGTTCTCACTGACCGTAATCTGAAGCCCAGAAACTTCTAAGTTGGAGTGAGGACAGAACTTCCACGATGTCCTCCTGGCCAGAGTCTGTTGCAGTTTTGCAACTTCTGGAGCAGCCCAAGTTTTTTTTGTTTATCATGATATCAGGGTTATGTCACGGGTGTGTCGCGGCGGAGATTGTCGCGATTACACACCCTGACTTCGCACAGCTGAGTTTCTGGTGCTGGTGTTTTTCGGCACTGAGGGAGTTAATTCTTTCTCTCTCGGTGCTGGACTGACCAGCCTCGCCCAGCTGCGATTGATGTTTTGTTAATTAGCTTCCTTCTTATTCCTGCTGGTCTGCTGGGGAAGTTGCCGGTGAAAGCATTCATTCAGACCAGCAGAGCGGATCGTTTCTGAGAAGACTTAAGCTAAGAGTGCCTGTTGTGGTTTTTCCTCTCCTCGCTTATTGTTTATCTCCTTAACCTTTTGTGTTCCTCTGTAGTGGAAGTTTTGTATGCAAGGCTGTGTTTCCTTTACCCCTTGTCTGTCTCGTTTGTCTTAGACTGTGTGTAAGCTGTGACCTGCCCATTCCCTGTGGTGGTAATCAGGGTCCTTCTCAGGACTAGATTACAGTGGTCAGGGATCTATAGGAGACAGGGTTACGCTGGCGGCCTGGACCTCTGTACCATTAACAGTACCTCCAGGTAGAGGGACTAGTCAGGACCCCAGTTCAGGGTCAGCATAGACCCCGGTCCATCTCTATCCAGAGACAGCGTGACACATACACAGTATTGACCCACAATACATAGGATATTATGTTAGGTAAGACATTGCTGGCAGATACTATGTATACATGTTGATTTTCTCTATTATATGAAATTTGGAATGATGTCACATTAGATATAGGTTACTATCATTGAATATATCTGTTATACGTCGTGACAGGTTATTGATGAAAATGATCCAGCTTTGCTAGCTCCATTTTTTTGGGGAATTTGAACAAACAGCGGCATGGCTCCCTTTTTGGGCTGGACATTTTATCTATTTAGCTTCCTATGCTCAGTTGACTGAACAGTTGGGACCCAGGTCCTTCTCTATATTGAGGCTGTCTGACACATATAGAGGTTTAATATTAGAGATAGCTCCGTCCCGAATGAGTACACCTTGTCGCGATTGTATAGCTTTTATGCTTCTTGGAGCAAAATAGTGTCAGCTAAGTACCCTATGTTATTTACATGTACTATTACTATTTAATTACTTACTAAATGGTATTTGCTCATTTAATTTGTATCTTAGGTTTTGTCTGGTAAATGGCCATAGTGTGACCTTGCACCTACACCTTTCACTTATAACAACGTACGTTTCGGCTCATCTCTTTGATTTTGACTTCATTATTTGTTCTAGAATCAAAACAATGGTTAATTAATTCACCATTAAAAGCTGCACAGCACTACCACTGTGATTGACAGAGCAATCAGTAGTTAGCCGGTCCTGATCAGTAAAATAAAGAGGTTAAAGATCACAGCAAACAAGGCCGGCGGTGCCGATTCTGCAGTTTGTATCTTGTCATGAATAATTGACATGGCGCTGACCCCGCGAGCAGAGAGCAGACACATTGCGGAGCGGATAAGTGTGAGACCTTCTAATTTGCTTTGTCAGATGCTCGTTCCTTCCATGGAAGATTCCGGTAATTGAAGTCAATGAGTAATTCTCTATAGGATACAGCATTGATTTTAGATATAATTTGATCATCAGTATGGATTCCAGGACGACCCTGTGAGGGGGATCACACATGAATCACATGTTATCACATTGTGTTTAGTGATATTAATTCTGTAGAAATGTTGGGTGCGATAAGGCAAGGATGTATCTACGGCAGAGCTAAGCCTGTCATTTGCCATGAAATAACTGTGATCCATCACAGGACTGCAGGTCAAACCTCTGACTTGCGTTTGTAAAAAGGGATTTACTTCCAAAGTATACTATATAATTCATAAATCAACAGCATAAGAAATGTGCATCTCTTATTAAGAAAAATGTTATCCTTCTCCCCTTCCTGCATCCTGGAGTGCCTCATTTCTCTGTAAATGCTCAGAAGACTCTTAATGCCCCAAGAATCCATGTACTGGAAAATAGGAAATGCCGGAGGGGAAGGAGGGGGATGCAGCTGCAGGTTGTAAATAGTTTATTCAATAAAAAAGCACAAAGGAGATAAGGAAGGAAGTTAGTGGGGGATAGGAGTGAGAGAGAGAAAGGGAGAGTGTGAGAGGCTAGATTATAGATAGATAGACAGATAGATAGATATGGGATAATAGACATAGAAGATAGATAGATAGATAATAGATAGATAGATAGATAGATAGATAGATAGATAGATAGATAGATAGAAAATACATAGATAAATAATAGATGCTTTCCAGTTGTAAAAGATATATAAGAATATAAAAGAAGACCGCACTCTAGAGCTGTTGCAAATAGAAGGCAGACTTTAATTAGCCCAATATGCTGTGGCAATGTTTCGGTAACAAAGAACCTTTATCAAGCCAAAAAAGGTTTGATAAAGGTTCTTTGTAATGAGAGGCGTAATGACCACTGTCGCAGAGCTCATGACCATGATAGGGTCCATGCGGGTGGGGGCCCACTGACATCAGGAGAAACTTCAACTGGATGTGCGTTCTCGGATGCACATCCATTTGAAGTGTATTGCGGTGCAGACACGTCTAGTCTATGCGCGGTAATACACACTGAAGGCCAATCAGAGGCTAGTAGCTGACGTCGGCGTTCAAGAGACTGGAGGTGAAGTAACATCATGTGCTCCTGTTGCGGAGCGAAGGGAAGGGAAATATAATGATTTTATTTTTTAATACATTAAAGAACAGTGGCAGAATTGGGGAAATATAGCAGAATGGGGGCTATATACAGTATACCAGCATGAGTGATATATATATATCAAGATGGGGCTCAGGATAAGGGATATATATACCAGGATGTGTCCCAGGCAGGATAAGGGACATATATAGCAGTATGTGGGGCCGGTCAAAATCTTTCATCGGGGCCCATTGTACTCTAGTAATGCCCCTGTTTGTAACCGAAACGTCACCACGGCATATGGGCTAATTAAAGCCCAACTTCTTTTTACAACAGCTTTGGAATGCTGTCTTCTTTTATTTTGATAGAGAGATAAGAGATAAAAAAATATGCAGAAAGATATGACGTGTATTAAGTCTTTAAACACTTTTGATACACTGTACAATAATAAATTATATTGTGGTACCGTGTTAGCCAGAAAAATCGATGTGAATACTTCTCCGTCCAATTATGACAAGAGCATTCTTAAAGTGATACCTTTATTGGCTAACCAGAAAATTATATGTTCGCAAGCTTTCAGAGCGCAGAGGCTCCTTCTTCAGGCAAGATTACATTTGGAATAATATTCCAAATGTAATCTTGCCTGAAGAAGGAGCCTCTGCGCTCTGAAAGCTTGCGAACATATAATTTTCTGGTTAGCCAATAAAGGTATCACTTTAAGAATGCTCTTGTCATAATTGGACGGAGAAGTATTCACATTGATACACTGTAATAACAAATATGAAATATAAAATCGAACTGTATTATCAGAAATAAGAAAATGTTCGCAGTGCAGAAAATAAAGGGAAATGACCAACTCATCCCTGCTGCATCAGTAGAAGCTAAGAGCGCAGTACAGCTCGGTAAGGAGGAGATCACTGCCCGGGTGCTTACTGCTCGCGTGGCCAATATTGCCGTCAGGTTAATAAAGGTTGTTTGGATCATCAGGGCTTTGGTGCTGTTATTGCAGTGTAATCCTTACGTGCCGTGGTCCCTACAGAACGCAATCATATTTTACTTGTTGGAGAAAGTGAGCGTCTTCTATTGATTTTTTTGCTTGACAAATGTGCTCACCTGATCGGACACAGATGGAAGCGGCTCAAATATTTAACTTAAGCTGCAAATACCATTAAATTGAGCCTCCACACACAGCAAATATCCTCATTATACATCTGCATTATGCCCACTTGTCTACCCAAACAGGAGGCAAATGCTCGTCCTTCCAAAGGGCGCGTTTATTTTATTTTTGCAAATTGCAGGATGCAGATCCTCGTCCGTGATGGGCGCTTCATTTCGCAGGGTGATTGAATTAAGTAAATATGGTTTAGATAGGATTTAATAAGAACAAACCAAAGTCAAATGCAGACGTTAATTTCAAAGGTGGTGAAAAAAAAGTCTTGTAGAAAATGCTAAGAGGCGTAATAAACTTTCTCACATTCTCCCTCTACGAGTTATTTTCCTCCAGAGATATATTTCCAGGTGAGATCGCTGCTGAAATCAAATATTTCTTCTTTTTTTTTCGAGGGACTGTGATAAATATATTGATCTCGCTCTCTCTCTCTCTGTACAAAGTGGAAAGAAAGCAAAAAGTTCAAGACAACTAAAGTTTCCAAAAAACATTAGGATTCATTCACATGACTGTTAGGAATCCACAATATGGCCACACAGAAATATATGGGCCAATATATCACAGTGCATCTATTTCAGGGGAAGGATAAACCAAAGTCCAAACTTTGGGGAGAGCCCAAGAATCAGAAAAGAAATAATTCAATGCAAATTAAATTTGCTCCAAATTTCACCAAAAAATTAGATTTGCCAAAACTCTTTTTTTTGCCATTTTATTCAAGCTCCCTAGACACCATTTGGCTTAATCTTTTTCGGGCTGGTAAAGGGTTTAAAAAATTACAAAAACTTGTCTGCTCACCTCTAACTTGTTCTTGTGCCGCAGCCCCACAATGCATCCTCCCCTATTGTGCCTCTTTCCTACAGCTTCTGTTGTGAACGTGTTGGAGACGACTTCGGAGCTGAGGCTCCCTCTGGTTGTTGCTGAAGGTATTGAACCTATGTTGAACAGCAAAAGTCCTACACCTGCAATTGATGAATGGTTATCAGGGGGATGGACTGGCCTGATATAAGTGAGCTGACCTCCCATGATCCTCGCCGGTGATCAATTGTTCTTCCTGGTCTAGGTTGGAATTCAGCTTGCTTTTCTGCTGTCTCCTGCTATCATTCAGATAAGTTACTTTCTGTTTTTTTTCTGTGGTTTGATTTTCCTTGCTTTTTGCTGCCTTGCTTTTGAGTTCAGCCGGGTCCCCTTTGGGGGCTTGTGCTGGTCTCTGTTCTCTTTTTGTATTTGTTCCTTTTCTCAGTTCTCGTGATTTTTTACTGCTGGGTAGCTGCATGTTCACACCAGAGATCTGATATAGGTGGTCGAGACCGTGTGGTCTCAGCATTTTTGTAATCAGAAGTGTTGGAGTTTTTCCTAGGGTTTTGCTGGGTTGTAGACAGTATTCTCTCCTGTACTGTCCTATTTAGAAAGTTTTGGCCCCAGCGTTTGCTCAATCAATTTTCTGTATGTGTTCGTGTTTTCATCTTGTCTAACCGCCATTATATGTTTGGGGGCTTCCTATTCCTTTGGGGCTCTACTCCGGGGCAGTTAGCTTTCCTCTTTCCATCTTCAGGGGTAGCTAATCTCTCTAGCTGTGATGAGGCGTCAAGGGCACCGTAGGAACGTCCCACTGCTGCTTCTAGTTGTGCGGTTAGTTTAGGGGTCTCCAACCTCTCTGGTGTTTGGCTGCCTTTGCGGTTTTTTGCTCCTGTCCTCCTCAGCTACCAAATCATAACAGACTTCAGTCTTCTCTTCCATTTGTTCATCTTTCAAGAAGAGCCAAAAAAGGTCCTTAAAGGTGTCCCCCAGTGTCCCCCAGTTTTGGCAAATATCAGTTATTTTTACCGTAATTTAAAGTTGCATCATGTTTGAATTAATTTTTAAATCTTTTTCTCACATTCCATGATCTCGGCTTGCAGCAATTCCCTATGAATGTTCGGTGTTTGCTTTTGCCCTGATCACAAATTATATCAATTTATTTTAATGCCTTGTAGGAGAAGAAGTTATTTTCTATTTCCTTCATTAAATTCAAGCAATATTGGCTGGAAACAAGAACAAATCAAAAAACATGACTGTGAGACCCTCTGTAAGGAGATGAAAACAATATACATTATACATTGTTGTTTAATAAAATTGGTTACTTTGTATCTTAGACATTTCGTCTCTTTTTCTTCTTTTGCGTTACTCTGTTAGGAGAAGTTAATGATTATGTGTCTTCATGTGGCCGCCTAGTAGTTGTGACGTCAATTGTAACCTCTTGAGTTTGACTTGCTTGCTGCAATTGAGCAAAGGGACATGGGGAATCAAATTGGTGACCAAGCAATGTAAAGAATAGACTGATGAGAGCTATTAATGATGACAATAGTCGTTATCTGAAGGACACTCCTATCCTAGAAACTGAAGGCAGGAGAAGTCTGTAGCATAAAAACTTGAGCTTTTTCTGAGGACAGACTGTGCAACTAAAAATTTAAAGCACCAATTCAGACTCTTTTTTTATTTCAGCGCTGTACTAGTGGTGCTTCTAATCTAAGGTCCCTGAACTTAGTCTCATACTTACCAGCTACCGTCTCCAGATCTTCCCGTCACTGCCTGTATTGTGGTGCCATCTTGTGACCAGAACTCCTGACTGATCGGAAGTCAGAGGTAATAGTCACAACAAGCACTCAATGCAAGGCTATGAAAATGAGGGCAAGGCTCTCATAGACATACATTGAGTTGTGATCTCCGACTCTCTTCAGCAAACACTGGAGTGATCCGGCAGGTTACAAACTGCTAGAGATTGTCAGGAACGGTGCTGATAAAGAATGAAGATGGTGACAAGTAAGTATAAGTCTAAGTGCAGGGACATTACTGTACATTAGTAGCACGGCTCCAGCACTACAATAACAAAACCACCGAAGTGGTACATTAGGGTGTACAGTATGTAAGAGGGTTACACCGGACGGTCACTAGACCCTCTTACAAGAGATAGTTTCTGCCATGTTTCATTGTCTGGTCCTCCAACATTAATGTGTTACTTCATCATATTCTGGCACGTTGATAGTATCATTATTGGGCATAATGCTGTATACATGTGTACATTTTATGTCTCTTCTATTTCACTTATGCCACCTGTAAGAGACGTGCTGTGGAGAAATGTACAATGAATGTGCAGGGAGAAAGGGAAAGTCTGCAAGGATAGCACCAGGCCATTTTGCTCCAGACGGTAACCCTGTGTGAGAGTGAAGATGACTTTGGAATAAGCGATGTAGCAGACATGACGGTTGTAGGCGGATGGTGCCATAATGGCACAAAAATCTCATTGGGGCCATTAAGGGTTCAAGAAACAAAGAATGCCTTTAGTGTGTCCGACTGTACAAAGTGCTGAGTTTCCCGCTACATAGGGTCAGTTGTAGTTGGCCTCAGGCAGAAATGTCACATGAAGAGACTGGCTGGGAGCTGATTTATGATGTCTATCCATAGTCCTGAGGGTGAGATACGACCTTTGCATGAGAGTACTTGTGAAGTTGGTTGAGTGGTGGTCTACTGGGGATTGGACTGCTGGGACCCCCACCAGCCATGAATATGATTGACCACTGCTCTGTTCACTTCTTCTAGCTTTCTACATCAGTTCCAAAGAGGTGAACTAAGCGGTGGTCAAACATGCACCCTACTTCTCTATTTGTTAAGAGGACATTCTTACCATTGGAAGTGGTCCCTATGGTTGAACTTCCAGAGATCATACATAAATCATAGGTCCTGAGGATAAATGATGACTCTGAAGGATATGCCATAAATGTATGAGATGGGAAGACTCCTTTCAACTTGTAACATTTCAAAATATTAAAACGCATTGTCCGAGTAGCCAGCTTTCTTACCAGATTTCTTATAACAGTGCCATCATAAACCTCTCACCTATTTTTCTCGTTGGATTGAACTTTTATTACATTCGCTCCATTAAGTCAGACTACAAGACCTTTCTATGATTTCTCAATACATCCGGTTTATTTTGCAGCTCCGACCCAGGAAAGATTTAAGCTTAAACAATGTAAAGCCTTCCCCTTCTGTATAGATTAATGATTTCATCTCTCTTCCGAATGTCACATCCTTTAAAAATACAACTCAACTTTAAAAAAAAAAGCGAAATGTCAATGGGATCCTATCAAACGGCACTCGCGATTACATCTTTCTCTTCCCTTCCCGAAAGAACTGATATCATTTGCAATTTAAAACGTATTGATTACGAATCAAGGCCATAGTGGATATCATTTAAGAAGCTAGAGCTCTCGAAAAGAAAAAAGATCATTTTATTTTTTTTTGCTTTGATCTCCAAAATCAGCAAGCATCACGAGTCAATTATTCCGTTTAATCAAATTCAGTTTCATTATATGTAGCAGGGTTTAGCGGCATATGTAAAACAGCTTGTAAGAGGGAAGATTTCCATGTCAAGTCATATCACCGCAATGCAGCAAAAGCGAGATTTCCTAATAGCTGCTCTCAGGATTGGCAGGGAAAAGACATTATACGTTTTTTTTGCTACCCGATATTGAGTTAAAATGGGGGCGAATGGAGACATTTTAACGCCTCATCCGTTTCTCAGGATATAAAGGGCGATGCCAGCCGCTCTGCTTACCTTATATCGTCGTTCACTTAACATCTGAAATTGTTATGTTGTGTTTTGGAAAAAAAAAAACTATTTGTAATTAGTTCAGCCAAGTGAGAGGCAGAATTTACCTCTCGGTGTTGCCATTGGAATAAATTATTGGCTAACAAGAGAAAAAGCGAGTTGTAATTTCACACTTCAGCCTTTCTAGATGACTTATTTCGGGATTCCTGTGCAATGAAGCAAATGTCTTATATTCTTAAAATGTAAACTTTGTTCTCTTTGATTGCCATTTCTAATTAATCAGTCTAGAACATAATGTGTTTGTGTGTCTTTCTCCCGGCTTTTAGAAGTAAAGTCTAGTGCTTGCAAAATGATCGCGTCCTTCTGTTCGGGGAAGTTAACTAGCGGAGAATCCTGGAATATCTGAATACAGAGAGGTACAAGGCAGAGCTGTTCACAGAGCCTGTACACAGCCACGGCGTGTGTCTGTGTGTACGGCACTGGTAAGGAGAATTGGCGTGTACACAGTAGAAGTGGCGAGATGCTGGCGCCAGAAGGTGTAGATCCCTGGTATACGTTCACTCACACTCTTGTTTCGTAGATTAAAGTTTTTTATTTCCACATGAAGGCAATAAACAGACATGTACGCAGACTTTAATAGATGCAGGGACATATGTGTCATGTATTTTACGTTTCGACCCAATCCTGGGTCTTTATCACAAACTTGCTGCACGTGAAGCAGGGCGATATCGCGCCTAAGTCATAAGTCTAACACTGACGGACTTGTCTTAGGAGCGGGATCGCCCTGCTTCAACTGCAACAAAGTAACTTTGTGATAAATACCTGGAATTGGGTAGAAACGTAAAATACATCAAAGTTCTGCATACATGTCTGTTTATTGCCGTCACGTGAAGATAAAAAGGTTGCATCTATGAAATAAGAATGTGCAGGGAAATTCCGATCTACTGTATGGCACTGTACCACCATGCTACAGAAATACTGTACTGATATGTCCACCAGATGGTAATGGTCATTTCAACTAACTTTTCATAAAATGTGTAGCACAAGCAAATATAAGAAACTTTATGATGGAAATATCTTATAAGTCAATTCAACTTCCTTCTCAATAGATCCACCTAAATCGGTCAAAAAAATCTGTCTTCCTCTAGATAACATGGACTGCCAGATCACTGAGGGATCAGATTACAGCTGTCTGTTGAAGTCTATAGAGAAGGAAAAGGGAGTAGGAGAGTTAAAGAGCTAGAGATACAGTTACTGATGCTGCATTTTTAGTGTTTTATCGTAAATTTGAGCTGCATTCACAGCTACACTGCTCAGTGCTGCTGTATAAAGTCCTCCGTGCTGTGATTACGCCTGCCTGTGTGGAACATAGAGAATGAAAAGTGTAAAGTGTGTAAAGTGTATAAGAGACCTCAAAGCAGTTAGTCTCCACCTACCAACTCAGAGACAGCTGCAAGGTAGAGAAGGAGCCTGAAGTGGGTAAAATGAATGAACAAATTCAAGATACAAGCAATAAAAAGGCCAGAAATAGTGTTTTTTTTTCTCATTAACATCTGTGTAACATCTTATGATAACTAATCAAGTCACCAGAAATGACATGGCTCTTGATTCAGCTCAATATTTAATAAAATGCCGCGTTTCTGGGGCTCACGTGAGGTTGTTGCATCATGAGATCCTGCGCAAAATCAGCACTGGTGTCGCTGTCCACTTTTGGACATATACGCAATCAAGAGGAAGTCAGAGCTGCGGCTGGCTGCTCAATCCCTTTAAGATAAATTCATCAAATAGGTAAGGAATATACATCTGTTTTATTGATATAACCATCAATACATATGCATGAGAAGATGGCGCTTTTCTAACTTAGATGCTAGGTCTTTCAAAGTCTTTGTATGCGTCTTTATGACTACTTCGGCACAGTTGAAGAATATTATATATTTCGGACCGCAGTCTCAAGATGACAGCATGCATAATTCTTCTTACTACTACAGCTCTAAAATCGATGGAGAGGACTAGGTAAATTAGTACAAACGAGGAGTGGGCTTGGTAGAGTTGAGTATACAGTATAATGATTATTTTTTTAATTCCTTCCCAGCCCTCAAAAGTAGACAGCAAAAATCAATTCCCCAAAATTTTTGATTTACCGGAAACCAAAAGTTTTGAGAAATTCATGACAAATTTGATTCGATCATCTCTATCCTTTGGCCATGAGGATTTCACAAACTTCTCACTAGTTGGGGCAAGAGCGGTTCCCAAACACTGGTCATCGCAGTAAAAGGTCTCATGGTCCAGGTACAGCGAACACTTCATCAATAGACTGTGGAAACATCTGTGTTGGGGTAACTACCCTCATCAGACAGAATGGAGTACAGGTTGGCTAGATCACGTACCTAAGATGAAACTTTTGGATAGGGTGAAGAAGTACTGGTTGTCATTGAAGAGATTCAGCAAAAGTGTAGAATCTTAAAGGTCAAGCTAAATTTTCGGAAGGAACGACAAATTATTTGGAGATTATTTTTTTCTTAAGCAGCAGGAGGAATTGGAGGGAATCTTTTACCCTTTGTTTTACTTTATTGACTTTATTTCTTTGAAGAATGAAGTAGAAGGACTTCTTTGGACTTTTTCATCTTTGGAGCTGCTGTTAGGAAGGTGACTTTCTTGGAATCTTTGTCTCCCATTCTGTGCTTTTCTTCCAAGACTGGAAAGATTGTTTAAAATGTGAACATTTTCCATGTTTTTTTTTTAGTAAATCTTTAGCAAACAATGCAATAAAATGAATAATAATGATTAATTATTACAATCTGATAAGCGCATGATTTGATGCATGCCTGTGTCGTGTGACGATAATCTCCCCATCCAATGAGTAGATTAATTAACTCAAGGATTACTTGATGAAATTATCTGAAAATCCTGTTTGCTGTACATGTCTAATGACATCAGTAGGAATGATCCCATTTGGAAAATTAAATGTGTTTTGGCCAAGGAATTAACAGTGACGGAGCTCGATAACATTAACTTGTAGAAATGTCGAATATTCATAAATACAAAGTTGAGTTCATCCAAACGAATAGAGACCATGCTGCGTATTTTATCTGTGTCAGCTTCATGCAGAAAAATCTTAGTAAATACTTACGGCACAATTGTCATATTATGGCAATGCAGTATATGGAGCCATAATAGAGGAATGTCTAAATATGATAAATAGTTAAAACTGCAAAGTGCTCATTGGGGCCGGTTTTAGACAAAGTGGAGTTCTGGGTAAAAAAAAAGTGGGGCCCAAAATTATACTCACTAGTCCATAGCCTGTTAAATAAGACACGCGATTGATAATTGTCAATCGTGTGTCCCGTCAGGTATGTGTACATGGGACGGCATTAGCTCATGTCACGTCCCGATGCAAAAATGAATCATACCGGACAAGTACTTTTAGTTTAAGTCAAAAGATTCATTTAAAGAAATTGTCCAGTGAAAACAAATTATCTTCTATCCAAAGGAGAAGTGGTAAGTTATTGTTCCGTCGGGGTCCGACCATTGTAACCCACACTGATCGGCAGAACAAAGAACTTTTATCCCCATTAGAATGAAGCAGCAGTGCACATACACGACCTGCGCTCCATCAATCTCCTTCCTATAGGGCTGGCAACCTCGGCACTTAATTTTTTCTGGCAACTTCATAAATAATGAATGGATTGGGTGTCAGGTGTTCCCCATTCTGACGATTTTTCCAGGTTCCAGAAGTCGGACACCCATCGGTCAGTAACTGTAACCTCCTAATCCACTGCATGCGTTTTAGACCTTATCACCTAAAGACATTGATATTTTGGGCCATACGTACACAGTAATTGTTTTCATGTTTCTATTATTGTGTTTTCAACCAGTCGATATAGCCTACGACGAAGGTTTCTCCCAGGATGAGTTGCAATTTAATGGCTTCCATATGTGTTGAAAAACTTTTAGTATCTTTTTTAAAGAAGGAAATTGAATAAAAAACAGTTTTTTGGGTATGGTTTCAAAAGTGATGACGTCACTATGATCGCCAGGAACCAGACCATTGCGTTCTGTAATTGGCTGCAGTGATCAGGTGACTGGAACAGAAAACTATACAGACATGCACAGTGCAAATAACCCGCCTCCGCAGCCGATCACAAGTCCCAGTGGTCCGTTTCTCTCTTGCGTGGAAAAAACGGATGTTTGGAGAAACCCTCAGAGCAAACATCTCCTGGTTGACAACATAGCAGGTGTACTGTGTCCTGACAGGCACTGCTATGCAACATCAGGTGTTGCTTTCAGGCTGTGCATGTTATGTTACAAAACCACAACTGTGCAAAACTGCACAACCAGAAGAAATTAAGATGCTCTGGAAGAAGCAGGGGAGCTCTGATGCATTAGTGGCGGTGAAAGGACTCAGGAGATCGCCTAGGAAAGGATACTATAAAGTGTTTTTTTAATTTAACCTCCTCTTAGTCCTTAAAGGAACTCAGCAAAATTGGTTGCTATTTTCATACAAGTCGAATCCTCAACTGTTCATGTTTCCAAAATCTTCTGGAAATTTGTAATAAACTTGAATTTGATAGGACTCGATTCCTTTTTCTCTACACCCAAGAGGTTGTATAAAGTAAGAAACTGGGCCTAACATGCTTTAAAGATGCACCAAATCTAACAAAAAGCATGCACCGATGAAGAGGGACATCAGGAGGTCCATATGGTCTATGGACCATAATATGGCTCAGTACTTCTCAGATGTCAAAGATAGCTATATTATGGCCTTGTGCATGAGCCCTAAAGTTACAAAAGACAAAGAGGCATTGTAAAGTGTTTCACTCAATATTTAAGTGCTTCCCCACTTTGCTAGGCTCCACTTATCAAGTGGACCTACTAAGCCCCAGGTACAAGTGGGGACTGTTATGTTTCGGTAGCTGAGGAGGACAGGAACAACAGCAGGGCAGCCGAACACCTGAGATGTTGGTAATTGATGGGTTGCAGATTCCTAAACTAACGACACAACTAGAGGTAGCCGTGGAGCGTTCCTACGTTGATCCCAGACGCCTCGTCACAGCCTGAGAGATAACTACACCTAAAGGCAGAAAGATGAAAGCTATCTGCCCCGAAACAGATCCCCAAAGAAAATAGGAAGCCCCCAAACATATAATGGTGGTTAGACAAGATGAAAATAAAAACATAGACAGAAAATTGACTGAGCAAACGCTGGGGCCACAAGCTGACTAAATAGGATAGGACAGGAGAGACCACTCTCTGCAACCCAGGAAACCCTACAAAAATCCAACAATTCTGATTACAAAAATACTGAGATCACACAATCTCGCCTCCCACTAAATCAGATCTCAGTGTGAACAAAAACCAAGCCGCAGCCGCTGAAAAAACAGGAAAAAGCAAATGAGCAAATAACAGTGGCTGCAGATAAACTGTGAGGAGCTCAGGCCCCAGGAGGGGACCTGGCTGACTTCCACAGAAGTGCAGAAAACAATGCAAAAAGCAAGCACAAAAAGAAAAGCAAAAAATTTCTTATCTGAAAGCAGGAGATGCAGGCAGGACTCCAGCAAACTTCCAAATGAACCAGGAACCACAATTGAGACAAGAACAATTGATCACCGGCAACCATCATGGGAGGGAACCTCCCTTATATCAGACCAGTCCGTGATCCCCGATTGCCACCCCTCGCTGAAAGGTTCAGTACTGTCTGTTACCACCAGAGGGAGCCTCTGCTCAGAACCCATCTGTAGCACATTCATAACAGGGGACATGGACCAAGGGTGTTAGTACAGCTGGTAAGATGGCATGTGGAAGCAAGGATGTGGCACAGCAGAATGCATGAAGTGAAGTCAGCAGGAATAGAAACAAGTTAAGCATAGTGTGTACCACAGATGAGGTACACAAAACTAGTCTTGAATCACAATTTGAACACACAAGTGTGTGTCTTAAATGGACCTTTAATAGGATCATGGAGGTGACGTCACTGAGCCACGCCGAGCAACCTGCAAAACCCAATGTGGAGCACAACAAAGGGCAGCGGATGGAGTTGAAGAAAGCAGAGCACCCTTCATTCAACACCCTTCATGTAATAGAATGCTGGCGGAGCGTGACTAAAATAACCCCACCAATTATATTGTTTGATTCTTCCCACTGACTTGTCAAAGATGGTTGAAACTTTCTCATCTGCATTAATTTCCTACAGAGAAAGAAGCGCTGGTGCTGCAGAGATGATCAGCACCTTCCTTTACAGTCTTGTATTTTCCATCCCAGTGAGATTCAGTGTGACCGATGCATTAATCTTCCTTTTGGGTTTGTATTGTAATTGATGGGAATTATTTGGGGAAATAGAAAGTAAAGAAAAATGCATTCTATTTATTGCCGAACGGGAATGAGTTACAATAGCAAATCTAGCAGTCAGATTTGTCATAACCTTGGTTTTATGAGCTTGTAAATAGCGCATGTTTGGAAAAAGTTGCATTGATCACTTCATTATATTTATGTCCCATTCCTCCGAGCAGAATTTCTCAGAGAAAATTACTTTTTGTTTCCTAGATGTTGGTTTTCGCCTCTCTGAAGTCATCCATTCATATACCAGAATGTAAAACCCAAAGTTGAAAATACATTATTATTACAGCCATTACCGTCTCTTTCAGTCGACATGTAGCAAAGTCTTGGGAATCTAAATAGAAAAATATCACTTTTCATTATATTGGTTTGCATATTCAGGTTGGGTATAACATAAACATATTTGTTTATGAGCAATTTTTTCTTTAGCTTTGCTTTGTGATTGTTGCACTTTTTTGTAGAATGAGGATGAATTGAAAAGTATATAAGCTCCATTGTATATAGCACTTAATGAAAGATCAGGCATAAATGATATAACACCATCATATTGTTGCCTAAATACAATGTTGCACAGTGCTGATAATGCCAAACGCTGGTAAGTTGATAATCTACTAAAGTGATTTAGTAGTAGTGCCATAAAATGCCTAAGAAGATATCATCTAGCTCCCAGCCATGCGATTTGCCTCAACTAGCAAATCTCTTCTAGTATTAACATCAGCACAAACACTGCACCCCGTGCTGGGAGCTTCATGGCCGAGCAGATGTCATGCAGCCTTACATCACCAATCACAATGTCGAGCGTCGGATGGAGTGGTGTAAAGCCGCCACCACTTGAATCTGGAAGAAATGTGTTCTGTACAGTGAGGATCACACTCTTTTGCCCCTTCAAGGCATTTGATGTATATTTACGTCATATGTCATGTCCTTGACTTGCAAGCCCGCATTTTTCCCGGCATATGATGGCTAATTTAATCAGCCATCATGTGCCTTTAACAGCCGCGAGTGGAGTAGAGCTTCGCCTTCAGCTATTAACTTGTAAAATACCACTGTCAATCTCTGACAGCGGCATTGAACACGCATCAGAATGTGTGTGTATCATTCCATGAGCTCATCGGTGTGGCAGTGATATGATCGCGGGGTGCCGATGGGTTATGATAACGTCAGAGGTGTGCTAAAGAAATCTGTGCTTGTCATTTCGATCCTTCTGTGAAAACTTGCATTTAGCTGGCACTCAAGGTCGTAGTAGATTTCTGTATACATAGCAGTCTTGACGCACTGCTATGTATAGTTGAAGTGATCAGATGATCGCAGCTTTAAGTCTCCTAAAAGGACTGTTAACCACTTTACTACCTTATACCTACGTCTAAAGTTGGCTCCCCTGTTTGCTGCGGGCTTTGGCTATGAGGCCATGAGTTTTCTGGCACATGTCAGCTGATTTAATCAGCTGACATGTGCCCCCAACAGCCACGGGTGGAATCGCGATCCACCCCTGGCTGTTAACCTGCTAAATGCTGCTGTCAATTTCTGATTTAACACAATCACGCCAGATGAACGTCAATAATCCCGCCCATCAGCACCAGTATCACATGACCGTGGGTCGCCAATGGGTTGGCATGACTTCCCGTGGTCTGCAGGAGACCCCTGTGGTTGTCATTGCTGGATAGCTATGACCGCCACCCAGGGTAGAAGGTCTGCTGTGTGTAGCATACGTGATCGGATGATCACAGCTTCTAGTCTCCCATGGAGACTATTGAAGCAAGTGTAAAGTAAAAAAAAGTTTTTAAAAATAAAAAAAGCTAAAACAGTTCAAATCACCCCCCATTCACCCCATTCAGAATAAAACAATAAAAAAAAATTACACATATTTGGTGTCTCTGTGTTCAGAATTGCCCTATCAAGCAAAAAACAAGCCCTGACATGGCCATATTGATGCAAAAATAAAAAAGTTATGGCTCTGGGAAGAAGGGGAACAAAGAACGGAAACTCAAAAACGGAAAACACCAAGGTGGTGAAGGGGTTAAACCCAGTAAAAACTGGAAAAAAAAAGTTTTTATGAACAAAAATACTAAAAGCACAAAGTTCAAATTACTCCTCCTTTGCCCCATTAAAAATAAAACAATAACAAATTATAAAAAAATACAAATATTTTGTGACACTGTGTTCAGAAATGTCCGATTTAGCAAAATATCAAATAAATGAATCTGACCGGTGAACAGCGTTTTTTGTCTAGTTCTATTCATGTTATGGCACAGTCTTCTTCACTTTCCAGCCATACTCAATAAAACTTCTGTAAGTCTTTATATTATCAGGAATGGAAGAAGGAAATGAAAACTAATCTCCCCGTCGTGTAAATTTTCATTGATTTATCTGGAAATCTATTCCTTGACACATTTCATGTCAATTATTAAACTAGTAGAACATCTGCTGATTAATTACAGGGCGGACGGAGATTCTGTTTATCCTTAAAAGATGTGATGAAGCCAGATGTTGAGTTTTTCCACAGTAAAGTGTAACATCTGTTGTACCCCACCAGTCGTGCAGTGCAATGTGTTTTCCTCCACCATGGCATCTGCTATTAGATTGCTATGTGCAATATAGTCGCACATTAATAATTCAGCTGTGAAATATCCTCCAACAATCGCTGTATTGTACATCTATATGCAAATTATTTCAGCAAGTAAACTCTAATGACTCCTGATAATTAGAAAACAGTTTTTTTTAATTTTGCAGTAAAGTTTTGAAGATATTTGGATCAACAAAGATTAATTGAAGCTTATCAGACCTCATGCACATAGAGCTGTGTGTGTGGAGACTTTACGGAGTTCCATAAGTGGTACTACTTTAGTTGTTTTGCTGCCATATGGTTCTCTACTGCCATCAAATGAAACATTGAGCTCAACAAAAGAAACCTTGTATGATTTCGGTGATATACAGATCTACTTTAATCCATTGACGTGAAGTGGGAATAATGGTCATGGACTGGTTTTGTTGGTGTCACAATCCATCAACTGATGGTGGACTTTCAGATTTGATACTTTCCACTCCACTTAGTATGGACTAAGTGCTTCATGGTGATCAAGCCCTAGACAGACATCTAGACTTTGATGTAGGGGCCCCAGGTTTTATCTACAGAGTAATATCCAAAATGCAATATTATCCAAATGCATAATCAGTAAAGGCCAGATACGAGCCCAGAAGGTCCATCAGCATGTAAAGGCAAAGTCCCGCCAAGGGTTATACCAGTGAGGACATCCAGGGGTTAATCAGGAGAAGGTCAGGACACAGAGCAGTGATCCAATATACAGCTCTGGCAAAAATTGAGAGACCACTGCAAAATTTTCAGTTTGTCTGATTTTTCTCTTTATAGATATATTTTTGAGTAAAATGTAAATTGCTCTTTTATTCTATAAACTACTGACAATATGTCTCTGAATTTCCAAGCAATAAATTTTGTATTTATTTTCAGAAAATAAGAAATGGTCAAAATAACAAAAAAAATGCAGACCTCAAATAATGCTATGAAAACAAGTTCATTGTCATATAGAAACAACAATACTAATGTTTTAACTCAGGAAGAGTTCAGAAATCAATATTTTGTGGAATAACCATGATTTGTAATCACAGCTTTCCTGCGTCTCGGCATGCTTTCCACCAGTCTTTCCCACTGCTTTTGGGTGACCTTATGCCACTCCTGGTACAAAAATGTAAGCAGTTCTTCTTTGTTTGATGGCTTGTGATTATCCATCTTCCTCTTGATTACATTCCAGAGGTTTTCAGGTCTGGAGATTGGGCTGGCCATGACAGGGATTTGATGTGGTGGTCCTTCATCCACATATTGATTGACCTAGCTGTGTGGCATGGCGCATTGTCCTGCTGGAAAAAAACACTCCTCAGAGTTGGGGAAACATTGCCTGAGCAGAAGGAATCAACTGTTTTTCCAGGATAACCTTGTATGCGGCTTGATTCATACGTCCTTCGCAAAGATTAACCTGCCCAATTCCAGCCTTGCTGAGGCATCCCAGATCATCACCAATCCTCCACCAAATTTCACAGTGGGTGCAAGACACTGTGGCTTGTACGCCTCTCCAGGTCTCCGTCTAACCATTAGACGTCCAGGTGTTGGGCAAAGCTGAAAATAACACTCATCAGAGAAGATTACCTTACTCCAGTCCTCTATGGTCCAATCCTTATGGTTTTTGGCAAACTTCAGCCTGACTCGCCTTTGCTTCTCATTGATGAAAGTGTCCATAATTGCTCACCTAGGGTTTTTTATCGTGGCTTGCAGTCTTTTTGTGTCATGTCTAGATAAAGTATTGAATTTGTAGTGTGATAAATTAAAGTTAGACTTTGCGGCCACATTGCCTCTGTTGAGTTGTGCTTTTTTTTAATTTATCTTGGAAAATAATGCACCACGTTGCAGTATGTGAACACAACCTTAAGAGTAGACACAGATGTAGATACCAAGCTGAGCAATACAGGAGGAAGCAACAAATCCCTTTCCATTTTGCATCATTAATGCTCGTAAACAAATATTTTTTGACTTCTCTTCTATTCTAAATCATCCAAGACAAGACCCGATACAATGAGAAATCCTAATGTACTATGTTTATTAATGACCCATCAGTGCAGATGATAATCTCTGAAAGCATGATACAGCTTACCATTCTCTCATTTAAAACTTTTGCAGAGACACACGCAGGCTGAATTATATGCACAAATGGAGATTTGCTGGGCTTAGTCCTTAAATCCCTGACGTCTTTACAGTTTTTTTTTTCTGCTTTTTTCTTTTTGCTTCTGTTTTGCATAATAAAATCCAAATTGGCTGTGCATATGCACACACACGAGATCTATCCACGACACCACTGGACTGGCATTGAGCATAATTTACCTACACTCCAGTCCATGAATACAGAAGATTATCATTTAACTGTTGCATTATTCCAAGTACAGACTTTCCAATTTACTGTGTGCTCGGGATCCTGCTTTATAGAAACACTTCAGCAGAAATGATGCATCAGGTTTAAAAAAAAACTAAAATAATTCCTACTTACCAATGTCTGCAGCTCATCTTCTATTGCTTCCTGAATCCCCAACCAGACTCTGCACTTCTCTTCTTATCAATTTTGCAATGTAACCACTGCAGACGATTACTGCCTGCAGCAGCTACCACTATATTACCACTATGGCCAGATGTCCATACAACCTGACCAGTATGTACCCATCTATGACATTCTGCTCAGGCCTCTCGAATATGTGACCCCGCTAAGAGCACTGTCTTGTTGCGTTCATCCACTTCTACTAGTGAAAATTGCTCGCTATGTACATGCCAGGCTAATATGTCCTGAAACTATACCAATTACCTTGCAGTTTAACTTACCTTGCACTGCTTTAAGTAAGAGCATTTTCTTCATCAGCATTCTGACAGCACTATGGGTACAGGAACTTCTTTTCCCTTACTTGCCATCATTCATTACACCTGCCATTGTCCGATCGTTTGCTTGTCCTGACCTGAGAGTCTGCCTCTGCTATACTTCTGTTAGGGCTCTTACACACGTCAGTATGTCCAGTACATGTGGTGACAGTTTTCACATATACCGGAGACACACACATAGAATGGGTCTGTGCACCTCAGTGTGTTTCTATGAACACATGGTCCATGGGCAAAAATACGTTGATATGTCCATTTTTAAACAGCAGCATGGGCAGCAAAAAATCCTGCACATGTGCACACGGAAGCCAAACAGTGATGTCATCAGTGAGACACGTACCGGTACTTGAGAAGTGGCTGTGCAGTTAGCGCTGTTCCCCGCTCCGTGTGCTGAAGAAGACTCTCATCAATCTCCACTGTTCTGCCAGTGATCAGTGCGGACAGGGCAGAACGATGACAGTTATATTCAACTGATAATAGTGAGAGCAGGCAACGATTGATGGGACTGCTACTTCCATCAGCCTACACCTGCTGCTGCTAATAACAGTGAGAGCAGGGGGTGGCTGATGGGAGTATTCATCAGCCGCTGCCTTTGCTACAAATAAATAAAAAAATAAACTGGCGTGGGTTCCCCTGTATTGTTAATAACCAGCCAGGCAAAACTGACAGCTGTCAGCTTCAGCAAGGCTGGTTATCAAGAATAGAGATTTCCCCCACTGCTTTTTTTAAATTATTTAAATATCTAATTAAAAAAGTAATGTGGGGTCCCTCTCATTTTTGACAACCAACTTTACTTACGCAGACAGCTGAGGGCTGGTATTCTCAGGATGGTAAGGGGATGGATATTGATGCCCCCAGGTTAAAAATAGCAGCCCACAGCTGCCCAGAAAAGGCACATTATTAAATGCACCAATTCTGGAACTTTGCCCTGCTCTTCCCACTTGCCCTGTAGTGCTGACAAGTGGGGTTCATATTTGTGGGGTTGATATCGCCTTTATATTGTCTGGCAACATCAAGTCAACAGCTTAGTAATGGAGAGGCGGGCTGCAGGCTGCTATTTTTATGACCCCCTTACTAGCATGAGAATACCAGATCCCAGCTGTCTGCTTTAGCAACGCTGGTTGTCAAAAATTGGGGGGAACCCATGCCTTTTTTCTAAATGATTTATTTAATTAATTTAAAAAAAAAACAGTGTAGGGACCCCTCTATTCTTGATAAACAGCCTTGCTGAAGCTGGCAGCTGAGGGCTTGACTCCAGTTACTACAATGGAGTAGCAGCCTGAGAATGACGTAAAGAGAACCATCGTCAGCTAAAAGAATTGGTTGCTGCTGATCAAAGCGCACTGTCAGCAGTGTCCAGTGCAATCGCACACATGCCGATACATCAATGAAGATTGGCTCACACAAGCAAATAAATTGAACAAGTGCAACTGATAAAATATCGAATTCCACTGGGCCCAGTGTTATTCTACGGGGCAGTGCACATTTGCGTTTATTTTCTCATGCCGATTCAGCATGTGGAAACAATCACAGCATGCTGTGAATGGCTGTGAGAATCAGACCCATATAAGTCTATGGGTGCATGTGAAACATCGCATAGTACTCAGATGTCGCCTGAGTGCAGTGTGATTGTCAAGGACACTGGCAATATAAGAGATGGAGAAATTACTTTCTCCTTCACCTCCGCACCTGTGCTGCGATTCTGTCATGCCAGCACAGAGCACTGACACTCCACTCACATTCGCAGGAGAGCAGAAGCCGAGGGTCAGTAGCTTATTGCATTGGATGCTATACGCTAGTGTGACCCCATCCTGAGTGTGATAGAGGGAAACGGGATGCAGTCTTCAGCAATAAATGAGCCCATGTGTGGAGCAGGTGCAGCGAGTTTATAACTGGCTCACTGTTGCCCACACCCCAGTCCTGGAGTCTTGCTGCCTGGTTACACATAGCTAAGGCAGCCCATGCAGAACGTCCAGCTGCCTGCTGCAAAGCACATCTATGCATCGGCATTGCAGGCGCTTAGACCTGATGTTTGCCCCCCCAATTATAATTAGAATCACTTTCTATTTTTTATACATTTGCTTTAAAGAAGCACTCCTCCTCCTCCTCCACCCATCAAAGCTTTTATCCTCTTAATATATTGCAGTCATATTATATCGCGCTGTTTACTTACAATTGCTCATTTTGCCTTTTTACCTAGATAATTCTTCTCTTTTCTGTTTTCTTTGCTCTATGTAGAAACAGAAAATCTCTTTTCCCTGCATGAATTACCCTCTTAAACTCCTGTCCCAGCATCTTCCTCCTCCCACCTCCAGGGACTTTTGCAGTGATGACTCATGCAGGGAAAATTGACCTCCTGTTTAGTGTTGAGCGATACGATACCGCAAGTATCGGGTATCGGCCGATATTAGCTCTATCGGACTTTCGATACTTAGTTCCGATATTTTCGTCTTATCGGATACCGGAATCGGAATTGTCACTGTCACTGTCAGTGTCCGTCGGTCGGGTCTGTCAGGAGTCAGCGGCACTTACCTGGCAGAAGATCTCCGGCGGTCACGGGCTGGACTGCTTGATGGCCGCCATCATCTTTCCCCGGCGGTCACATGCAGTTTCTCGCGATAACTGCAGTGACTGCTGGGTAATCCCGGCCGTAAAGCAGTCAGTCCGATGACGTCACCGCCGGGGAAGCAGGTAATCAGCTGTGCTGCGCCGGGATGTCAGGCTCTGCCTGTCATTGCGATGTAGCAGAGCTGGATCGTCGTGGGACTGTCGTTACTATGGACTGCGTCGGACAGGTGGTATACTGTTGGTTTTTTTTTTTTTCTTTTTTTACAGGAGATCGATGGCGTCGCAGGAATGAGTGTATAATAAAATTAATGAAAACTGTGTTGTCTCTTTTATTTCATTAAAATACTTTTTTCTTGCTGTGTCTTTTTTTTTATACATTTAAAAACTTTGGGATTAATAATGGATCGGTGTCTTTTTGACACCTCTCCATTATTAACCGGGCTTATTCTCACCGTGCAATCAACGGTGACATTAACCCCTTATTACCCCACTTGCCACCGCTACAGGGCAAGTGGGAAGAGCCGGGTAAAGTGCCACAATTGGCACATCTTTTGATGCGCCAAATGTGGGGCTGCTGTGGCCTGGTATTATCAGGCTGTTGAGGGCCAAAATCCATGGGCCTTGACAGTCTTTTAATACCAGGCCGCAGCAGTCTGCATTTTACTTGGCTGGTTAACAAAAATAGGGGGACCCCTACGCCGTTTTTTTTTCGAGGGGATCCCCTATTTTTGTTAACCAGCCAAGCTAAGCAGACTGCTGTGGCCTGGTATTATCAGGCTGGCAAGGTCCATGGATATTGGATCCTCAGCAGTCTGCTTCATCTGGCTGGTTAACAAAAATAGGGGGGACCCCACGCCAAATTTTTTTCGAGGGGATCCCCTATTTTTGTTAACCAGCCAAGATATGCAGACTGCTGTGGCCTGGTATTATCAGGCTGGCAAGCAGGGTCGGACTGAGGCACCGGGACACCGGAGAAACCTGCGGTGGGCCCCAGCTCCTGCGTGGTGGGCCCTGATTTGAAAGGATAGGTCGTGGGGCAGAGGGGGCGATGGCCCCGGGGCCCGCGCTCTGAGGGGGCCCACCCAGAGCTACGATACAGTTACATTCTGCGGCAGAGCAGCGAGAATCGCTCTCCCTGCTCTGCCGCCCGGAAGCTATGGGGCCTGAACAGGCGTTGGGGGGGCCCGGTGCCAGCAGTGGGCCCCCCACCCGTCATCGGAGGGTCAGCTGTATCGGCATCCAGCCGATAAAGCTGACCGCATGGAGAGAGAAGGAGCGAGCGCTCCTTCTCTCCCATAATCCCCCTCTCAGCGTATGACAGCGGGCGCAATAACATCACCTGCCGGCGCCCGCTGTCAGACGCTGAGAGGGAGAACAGTGAGCAGCACAGGAGCCGGGAGGTGAGTTTTTTTTTTATTTTTTTTTTAATGGGGGTGCAGTCGAGTCCTGGCTGGAGAAGTCGTCATGTCGGTGTGGGCCAGATGGAAAAGACATGAAAAGTGAACAATTCCATTAGAAAGAACATCAGCGGTAAGTCATTATCTGTACCTGTGCTGTAATCTATTATATGTTCTGTAGGACTGGTATTATTTAACACAGACCATATGGCGGTAATATCAATATTGGTCTTTTTATATTTAGATTATTTTGGCCAACAGCGCGGTCATTTGCTGAGGTTCTCTGATGATGGGCCCACTCAGAAGTTTTGCCCCCACTAAACCAAAACCCTAGCTACGCCTATGGCTCTCTCTCTAGTCTTTCTTTCTCGCTCTCTGTTCTTTCCTTCTCGCTCTCTGTTCTTTTTTCTCTCTGTTCTTTCTTTCTCTCTTTTCTTTCTTTCCTCTCTTTCTTTCTCTGTTTGTTCTTTCTCTCTCGCTGCTCTTTCTTTCTTTTCCTCAGTACCAGCCACTGTGCCCTCATTACCAGTCAGTGTGATCAGCAGTGCTAAATGGTTACGCTTGGGGCGAGGATATGGGTGTGATTAGCTGTGAAATGGGTGTTGTCGGGGCGTGGCCTAAAATTTTAGCCTTTAATCCTCTTTCCTGTCTTCCAAATTTGGGAGGTATGCTGTATGACCTCCCTACAACTTCTGGCCATGCTCCTGATGAGCGCGACGGATGGTCTCGTGAGGGATCTCCTCCCACACCTGGACTAAAGCATCCACCAACTCCTGGACAGTCTGTGGTGCAACGTGGCATGGCCTAAAATTTTCTGCAGCATGCACAGCGTGCCACAGCCTTTGTCCCTCTTTCCCTTATTCAAAGGTTGGGAAGTATGATGTTGGGCCGCAAGAATATATTTTCTCTGGTGGGCCCAAGGTACTCCAGTCCGACGCTGCTGGCAAGGTCCATGTATGTTGGCTCCTTAACAGCCTTAAATACCATGCCTCAGCAGCAGGGGCGTACATATAAATCATGGGGCCCCATAGCAAAAGTCTGAATGTTCCCCACCCCCCCAAAAAAAAAACCCAGAGGCATTGTAAATGTAAAGTGCCAGCACAGTGAGGGAAGTTGAGTCGCACAGAGACAGGGGTTTTGGGGGTACTCGGCACCGATCACGTCGACTTCTATGGGGGATGTCACGAGTAGCACAGCTCGGTCCGTGACCTGGGCGATCACTGGAATGTGGGATATTTCCAGGGGATGATAGAATGTTCGCAAAGTGATGTAGCAGAGTGGACTATGCGACGTAGTAAGAAAGCAGGAAACACTTCAAGTTAAACGTTGCATAATAAAATTTTTAATAATAACATTACAAAAGTGCAAATAGCATTAGTGCCGAAGTTCGTGGAGACTTCTTAGGACTACCCCCACCGGGGTAACTTCACAGTGTCCTTTACTTGTGCTTGTGGAGGACCCGCTCCAAACCTCCAACTGTGGTCTTGGGTGGGCTGCTTTCCTTGAGCAGACCTCACTTTGGGCCACACCAAACGGGTTTTTATTTTCTGAGGTAGTTGAAAATAGTGCACAGTTAAGTTTTTTGTAAAACCAAGATGGAGCACCGAAGTGCCAACTATTTACAGAAAAGTTTGTGAGCCAGTACAGTTCATGGCTTCAAAGTTCAACATTTTGATTACAGTGAAACACCATTACCCAACCTGGGTATATTAAGGCAACAATAAACTTGTTCTTCTGAACATTCACCCGTCCGGGTACATCAAACCATTACCCAACCTGGGTATATTAAGGCAACAATAAACTTCTTTTTATGAACATTCACCCGTCCGGGTACATCAATAATTTAACTATTTACATACAGAGACCCTGTCCGGGTTATTTAGACTTCTTTGCCTGGCCTCTTACAGGTACCACCTGGTACTGTTCTGGAGCTTGCCAAACATCCGTGACAGGAGGGTCCACCCAGACCTGATGACGTCGTGTGGCCTGTACAGTGACGTCGTGACCCGCTATCTGGGTCTGTGTGGCCACCTCTTTCGTCTCCCTCCGGGTCTGGACCCCTATGTCCCGGACTGAACGAACCCCAGGGGGCCTAACAGGCGCCGGTATGGGCCAGCTATCATTATCATGTCCATAGCTGGGGCTGCTGAGGAGACCACTGAGGGAGGCTGGGAGATTTACGGCGTGGGGTGGCACTTGTGCAGAGGCCTGGTTGGGGGAGGCTGAAGGCTCGTAGGGTCTGTCAGTTTCCTGACACTCTGGGGAGTAGGGGTCGCACCTGGTAACATTTAGGGCGTACCATCCATTGTAACCCCAGTGTCGGGTGTAAGTCACCAAGTCTCCCGGCAACAGGTCCCTCCCCGGGTGTCCTTCTGGGAGGTGAGCCTCCACGTCCCGCCGGGTTACAAAAACTTCTAAATAAAGTCCAGGCTCCTGGATGAAGCCCCAACCACCTTTTAACTTAAAGTTCCGTACTGCACCCTTATGCCGCGGCTCCCTCACCGTACTTTTATCCTTTCTCATACGTGCCTTCTCTGCCAGGTCCTTCTCCAGGTGACGTTGCCGAAGCTTTTGGGATTCTCGCTGCTCCCTTTGTCGCTCTGCTTCCCGCTCCCGACGTCTCCACTCTTCCTCCTGACGCCGGTTGTAATTCTCCTCCACCAGCAGCTCCATGTCTCCACCATCAAACGCCAGCTTACGATGTCCGGTTTGCGGCAGCTCTCCTGGCGCCCGCCAGTCCTGGCGGCGCTCACCTGTGGCGGAAGCAGCCGGCTCTGGAACAGATGACGGTCGGGGCTCCGGTACAGGCAGGTAGAGCTCTAGTGCAGACCCGGGCAAGGGGCGGCCCGCGGGCCGCATCCGGCCCGCCGGCTGTCAGTGACCGGCCCGCGGAGGCGCTCCGGCAGTCTCAGGGCCCCGGCATCAGCTGGCACAATACTTACCTCTCCCGTGCCTCCGCTGCTGCAGCTCCGGGCTCCACCGGCGCTTCCTCTCACAGCCGGCCGCTGAATGACGTCATCATTCAGCGGCCGGCTGTGTCAGAGAGCGGGGACGCTGGACAGGTAAGACGTGTCTCTGTGTGTGTCTGTGTCTATGTAGTGCGGTGCTTTGTGTGTGTGTGTGTGTGTGTGTGTATGTATGTGAGAGAGTGCTTATGTGCTGTCTGTGTGTGATGATGGGCAGGCATTGCTGATAATGGGGAGGCATTGATGATGGGGAGAAGATGATGATGATGATGGGCAGGCATTGATGATGATGGGGAGAAGATGATGATAATGGGCAGGTATTGATGATAATGGGCAGGCATTGATGATGGGGAGAAGATGATGATGGGCAGGCATTGCTGATAATGGGGAGGCATTGATGATGATGGGAGAAGATGATGATAATGGGCAGGTATTGATGATAATGGGCAGACATTGATGATGGGGAGAAGATGATGATGGGCAGGCATTGCTGATAATGGGGAGGCATTGATGATGATGGGGAGAAGATGATGATAATGGGCAGGTATTGATGATAATGGGCAGGCATTGATGATGGGGAGAAGATGATGATGATGATGGGCAGGCATTGATGATGATGGGGAGAAGATGATGATAATGGGCAGGTATTGATGATAATGGGCAGGCATTGATGATGGGGAGAAGATGATGATGATGATGGGCAGGCATTGATGATGATGGGGAGAAGATGATGATAATGGGCAGGTATTGATGATAATGGGCAGGCATTGATGATGGGGAGAAGATGATGATGGGCAGGCATTGCTGATAATGGGGAGGCATTGATGATGATGGGGAGAAGATGATGATAATGGGCAGGTATTGATGATAATGGGCAGGCATTGATGATGGGGAGAAGATGATGATGGGCAGGCATTGCTGATAATGGGGAGGTATTGATGATGATGGGGAGAAGATGATGATAATGGGCAGGCATTGATGATAATGGGCAGGCATTGATGATGGGGAGAAGATGATGATGGGCAGGCATTGCTGATAATGGGGAGGCATTGATGATGATGGGAGAAGATGATGATAATGGGCAGGTATGTATATATACAGTATACAGTATATATATATATATATATATTGTATATATACAGAATTGGGTAGAACGGAGTTAATTATATTAGTCCGGCCCTCTAAAACCATCCCAATTTCTCATGCGGCCCCCTGGCAAAATTAATTGCCCACACCTGCTCTAGTGCCTGCGCGGCCTCCTCCATGAGGACGGGTGTCGCTTCTTCTGCCTCAGCGACGGGGGCAGACAGCGGGATCTGGGGTGCTGGTGCGGCGTTTTCTGCAGGAACGGGTGCCTCCACTGTGATACTGGCAACCGGTTCAGATTGCAAGGGCTGGGATGCCCGCACGGCCTCCTGTACTGGAACGGGGGCCTCCACTGAGATACTGTCAACCGGTTCAGATTGCAAGGGCTGGGATGCCCGCACGGCCTCCTCTACTGGAACGGGTGCCTCCACTGAGATACTGTCAACTGGTTCAGATTGCAAGGGCTGGGATGCCCGCATGGCCTCCTCTACTGGAACGGGTGCCTCACCTTCCGGTACAGACACTTCAGGGGGTAAGAGGGATTGGCGCCGCTCCAATTGTAGTTTTAGGGCCCGCCAGCTCGCTTCCATCCTGGCGACCTCCTCCCGGTGCCGGGCCAGGTCTCTCAGGGTATCCTCCGCTTCTTCCAGCGTAGGAGGGTTTCCAGGCCGGGTGCCAAACGGTGGCTCCGTGGCGATCGGGTCGCTTCCGTGGGGGGAGAGCTCTGACTCCTCCATCCCTTCCCACTTCTGCTCATGTCCGTTCGCCATCTCTGCCAAGTCACATGTGTCATTAGCATCAGGAGAGGCGCCATCTTTTGTAGGGAGGCGGGACCTTCGCGTTCGTTTTCGCCCACTGAGGAGGATGAGGAGGCGGAACTCCAGAGCAGTGGGGCACGATCTTACATTGCAGTAACATTTAGAGTGTGCGGACATCGTTTTCGCGCCACGGAGTGAGTGTACGCCCACGAGAGCACGCCCTTATTCTTCACCTGTGCCTCGTGGCGCAGATATGACGGAAAAATGGCAAATACAGTCTATGATGATTTTTGCAATTCTCAAGCAAAAAAACAGTTCAATTAAGGCACACAGGACTCGCTTATAGCGAGCTTCTGAATCCTGTTCGTGACGCCAGAGTTGAGTCGCACAGAGCCACAGGTTTTGGGGGTACTCGGCACCAAGCCCGTCGACTTCAATGGGGGATGTGACGGGTAGCACAGCTATGTCCGTGCCCTGGTCGCTCACTGGAATGTGGGATATTTCCAGGGGATGATAGAATGTTTGTGTAGTTTGTCGTGACGCCACCTGTAGTACCTGGTCAGGGTGAACAGCGCTGCTGTGCAGGTCCTCTGGCAGGGATGGTGTAGTGCAGTTAGGTGATAAGTCTTGTACAGGTAAGACGGTATCCTTCCAGGGCAGATAGATGTGAGATAGAGCAATGGTGCAGAGTGATGTAGCAGAGTGGAGTATGCGACGTAGTAAGAAAGCAGGAAAGGAAACAATTCTTACTACAAAGACATGCAGCATAAGGCTGCCTCAACCCCTCCCATCCAACTAGCTACACCCTGTTCTAACCAGCCTGAGCTAGACCATCCCATTGGGTCCGCCTACACTCAGCTGGCATAGTGTACTGTTGAATGCAGTGGTTGGAGTCAATGGGGTGTTTCCTCCTTACCTGAGAGTAAGTTGTCACACCGCTGGGTGCGATGCAACATCTCTGTGGCGACTGGACCCTCGGGTGCTTCTGTCTTTTCACAAATGCCGGCTTTACCCGGCAATTGAATCAGAGGCTATTTTACTATGTAGAAGTGAATAAACTATAAATATATGTATATATATATATATATGTCACAATGACATGTATATATATATATATATATATGTATTCTAAGTGTGTATATTTTGTGTTTACAAGGAAAGAAAGGGTTTTTTTTAGTTGCGATATTTTGTTCCCATAGACTTACATGGGACTTCCGGTATCGGAATCGGATATTGCCGATATTTAGTGATATCGGCGATACCATTCCGATCCGATATTTTTAGATATCGAGCAGTATCGCTCAACACTACTCCTGTTTTTACATAGAACTTAGAAGAATTCAGCTAGTCAGTTTTTTAATCATGTGATGTCATAGACCTAATGAAAATAGAAGAATAATCTGGTTAGAAAAGTAAAATGAGCAATTGTAAGTACACAGTGCTGTATAATATGATGACTGCAATATATTAAGAGGATACAAATTTTGATGGGAAGAGGAGGAGGAGGGCTTCTTTAACACTGACTTATTTTTTCCCCTATTGCATTGACTTTACATGCACATTTTGAGTCACACGATGCATAATCACGAGGCTGTAGCTCAGTGCGGATGACCCATAATTGTATATAATACAGAATATCATTGTATTGGGGTCTCAGAAAATAGCTGGAATCTTCGCTATGATGAAGATCAGACGTCCGTGATCACATTATACATCAATGGCTATTGCGGCACTATTTATATAATATGTGACCATGAGAGTTTTCTGCATTATCTGCACACCTGAAGGCCCAATTTCTACCTCCCCCGATGAGCCTGGGTATTAGAAAGGTTAGAATGTGTATTTCTTGATGTCTAAGTGTTTTTTTCCCCACTACGATATAAAATAACCTCTATGTACTATAATGGAGGTGAGAGGTCAGGAAGGAGGCTCATACCTTCACGTTCCCTACAGAGTTTCGTGTTAAAGTTTCTCTTACAGAACATTGCCTCATTTAGGATTTTCATTACAATGGTCTTGACCACATGGCACTGGCAACTCGCCAGAGAAATTCTGGGTCATACAATAAACGAATGTTGATAATTAAACAATTATATGTTTCTCTAAACTGTCAACTTGTTGGCTACCTCAACGTCTCGAGTGCAAGGTTTAGTTGGCAGCCGACTGTAGACCTGTATTGTGTCCATGATGAGATCATTAATTGACACCATGGTCTAATCGTCTCGACTACTCATTTAACCTTTTGCTGTTCCATTAAAGTCTTTTGCGGAACATCTTGTCTCGTAGAAATAACTGACCGCACTCCACCTGGATTGGTGTTGTGAACTTTTATAACATTTTTGAACTCGTCAAAGGAAGAGAAAAACATAAATTACTTGGAAAATATTCATTATTAAAAATTGAACTCGTTTTTCTGAATACAGCTCCTATGCAAAACAAAGTGTTTCCTAAGTGTACAAACAAACCTTGTGTAGCCTAATAAATAAGTCAAGAGTTACTGTAATCCTATTGCTTCCTTCTCTTGTTAACAGAGAAAAAAGGAAGTAAATGACACATGACTGCAAAATCTGACTACACCAGGTTTGTTTGTAGTCTGTTACCATGTACATACAAATTTTCATAGAACACAGTGGAGAACTTACCCTCTCTCTTTATACAAAAACATACAATGGACAAAATGAACAATTGGTGGAGAAAGGTTGAACTTGAAGGACCTAGGTCTTGTTTCAACATATGTAACTATGTATTATGAAAAATTAATCATAAGGTTGTACTGTCAGATGTACAAGTATATTTTATAACCAACCTGCGGTGCAAATAAAGTTTGCTGCTCATGAAAGTGGGAGCAGATAGCTCTGCGTGCATGCAATGCAAGATCGGAGCGGTTATATGATTTATCAATGTGACCACATGCTTGGCGAACCATATTTTTGTGCAGGTGCGCAAGGACAGTTCTAAACATTCAACACCTGAGCTAAAATGGGGCATCCAATGAAATTGTCATGTACATGGATCATGTGACCACCACAACTTCTATTGTGTGGATACATAGGCTCTAACACGGCATAGGGTGAAGGGTCCCATTCAGTTTAGATCATTGGCTGATACAGTCAGTATTGCAGCTGGCATCAATGTGAACTAATGTGTAAAGATGAGTGAATTTCCTCAAAATTTAAATTAATCTGAATCCATTTTTTCTGCCTTCTATTACACTTTTAGTCTAAAGGGGTTAGAAGAAAAAAAATTTTTAGACTCACCATCCCTCATTATTTCTTATGCTGACTTTAAAACCTTTTGTCGCATCGACCTGGACTTCCATTCTTCCTTTGCTCGAATTATTCCATTTCAGCATTGATGCCAAATTGAGGATTGGCCTCATGGGGTTAAGTATAAGGACTGGAGCAATGCAAGTCATAAATAATACATTGAGCACGAGATGAATGGAAAAAGAAGGATCTGCAGCACCAGTGATGGAGGTAGAAGAAGCGTAAGGAGGATAGGTGAGGAAAGAGGAGAATGAATGATTTTTTTATTTCTCAACCCCCTTCCCGAACATCAAGGCACTTGCAGCAGTTTTAGTTTTGACAAAACTGAATACAGTCTGCCTGATTTCAATTTCAGGAGATTTGCTCCTTTTTACTTGTAAGTGTGGCCCTGCAATATTCAACTCACAGCACCGGTTGTCTACTGGATCTGAAAACAAGGGAGTGATGTTTATTGGGACTTCTATCATGGAAAAATAGGTATGAGATTGGTATTCTAATAAAACTTGTCTCAATTTACACTCCCGCACTGGAATTTACACTAATTTAGTGAAGGACTCTAATGTCTCATGATACAAATTCAATAAATTATCATGGAATTTAAGAGAAATTCACTTCACAATCACTATGCGGCCACACACATAGCATAAACATCTCCCGAAAGAGTATCAGAAAATTTATTTTTTTTGTTTGTTTCAAAACTGGTCATCTTGCACCATTCCTTTTGGAATATGCGAATTCAAGATGTAAGGTAGTGAAACCTATCTGTACATCACCTATCTGATGAAAAAAACGGTCAATTTTCCTAGGATATTTGCTTTAAACAGAAGCTGAATGTGATAAAAAGAAAGTGTAGAATCTTGAGATGGACGAAGGTTTTGAAATTCAAACTTGGCAGTTTTGGCAAATTTTTCCCGAAATTTGATTTGTGACTGGTCGATTTGCTGCAAACTGCAAGTAGTACAATTGCCCTGAAAAGATATCTGTCACCTCAGAGGTTTTGTAGGACTGTATCCAACCTCTTTCAGGCTCTTTAACACAAATACAGCCTTAGTAGCATCAAAGTGAACTCAATGTACAGTATATATCAATGGGTAAATGGATGGTGACCGTTCTTCATTTCCTTGCTAGCTCACACTGTACAACTTGTTCATTGTTTTATTGTTTTTTTCTCTACCTATGGCTAAGCTGTGAGCTGTGACATCCTCTCACTATTAAGCTTCATCACAAAATGCTGCATTCCCAGCTTCTGCTTTTATACTGACTACAATAGTCTCACCTGATTGGCTGTGCTAATCCATGTGATGTGATAGCTGTAAGTAAGCATGGAAGATCCCACGCAGCTGTACCCGAGGTCAAGTGAGCCTTATCTGGTTGATACAACCTTCTGCTTAGTGTAAAAGGGCTGCAGCCATTTTTGGCGACTTACAATTTGAATGACAATTTTTTTAAATTACTCCGACTCAGTGAGTTCTTCATGAATTCGATTAGCATCGACTCTCCCAGTTTTAGTTCAATCTAGTGATGGTGCAGGTTGTGATCAGTCAAAACGAAAATCTTGTTTGTTCAAGTGATACAGGTGTACGTAAATTAATACAAACCTTTTACTTTACAGTTCTTTGGTCCTTTTCTGACATTTCCACTTGACATTGCTGAGTACTAATCACAACACTCTTTATTGTATTGTGCGTCTTCAGGTTCTTAACATTTTAGAGATGATGATGGGAAGCCAACAGTGTAATCACATGCTTATCATTTATTCTACCAGTTTCTCAGCGAAACAGATAAAAGAAGCTTTTGTGACTTTGCTCAAGTTGATATTTATCATCGTGAGATGTCCAATTCAGAAAGAACCGTTCTGTATATTTATCTCGCCCAAGCAGAAAGGTCACACAACAAACTGTGATTCGCTTTTTGTAGGGTGTATTTTAATACATCACTCTCTATCTCTCTCCAAGAGTTAAAATGACTCGAAACGCGTTGCTTTTGTGTGGGAAGTTTAAAGGTCATTCCCGTTGATGAAAATATTCTTTTTAATCAGATAAGTTGAAGCTTCCCTTTGCAAAGCTTCAGATCTTTCAAAAGCTTTCTTACATTACAATGTAGAAAGGTGTCAAATGTTCTCTGGATAATCCGTCTGTTGGAAGAAATGGCATTGTGTGTTTGTTGCTATTTTCTACTTCTTTTGTGGAACAAACATTTAGAAGAAACCTGTAAAGGAAAGTGAGTCATTGATACATACAGTATACTTGTTGAAGAGAACCACTATGAGCTTTATTTGAGGTTGTATGAGAGTGGAAGAATGTAGCTCTTGTCCTTGGACTATGGTAGAAGAAGAGACTGACAGCCAGTTCCCTGAATGCAAATCATTGAAATAGAGACGAGTCAAGAAATCATCTCTTGTGTCAAAGAAGAGATAGAAATGGGATTTGGGATCAGAGCTGTAAAAGTGGCATCTCTGGACTTATCATAACCAACTCCCTTTAAATCCATTTATTTCCTATCCGCTGTATCTCAGTACTCAGTCTTGACGCCATTCAGATTGCACTTCTGTCAAAATCTATTATCTATCTAAAAATCTATATATCATTAAAAAATGGAGGCAGCATACCAAATAGAACCATGGAAATTAAAGAATAGCCCACAGTGATGACAACATTTCCGTTCAAAAAAATTACAAACTTTCTCAAGCCTTGTGGAAGTTTCTAACTTGTAAGCCTAAACGTTGCCATCACTATGGGCTATTAAACTACTAATAGGGCTGAGCAGACCCATGGAAGTTCAGGTTCGTCGGGTACGGCCAAACTTTTTGGGTAATAGTTTTTGGGGTTGATGTCAGCTGTTTAATGTCAGCTGGCATCAAGTCCAAGGATTAGTAATTTAGATACATCTATCAGATAGACCCATTACTAGCTCCATGTTTAAAAAAAGACACACACACAGGAAAAATGAGTTTATTTGAATAAAGTCTCCACCACATATTCCCTGGTTTATCCGTTTATTAGTAAAAAATAATCCCAGCAGCTCTGACATAATTCATTGTGGTTCCCATTATGTCCAGCGATTCTCTCCTGCAACCTGAGAATGACACGTCATAGGTTACTCGCGGTCATGTCAGTAACGTCATCGCTAGTGAGACATGACCGGGAGTGACCTATGGAGCCTTGCTACAGCAAACTTTATTCGGCACTGAACCCGAACAGTAAAATGGACTTTCAGGGAAAAAGAGTGCGTTCGGAGTTTGGTACTGGACACTAGCTGTCCGGTACGAACCCTGAAGTTTACAGTTTGGGTTCGCTCATCCCTAAGTACTAATTTTTTCCTGATTCTATTTGTTATTCTGTCTCCATTTTTTCACTCTATAATGAGGATTGGTAATTACCTTGGAGCATTGGCATTTTTGATTTTTTTAGCTGGTGCTGCTTCAATTTTTCTCTATCTATATATCATCTATCTATTTATTAGACATAAGATATTTTTTAATATTTGAATTCAGATTAGCTTGAAATTATCTAGGGAATTTGATTTGCTTCTACAAAATCTGTCACATCTGCTTGGAAGAGGTTAATAAAAATCTTATATTCACTTCTCTGCCCTTCTCATACCTCTCCTGATTCCTTTAGTTCCCCTGTCTGGTTGCCATTTTGATGCAATTTGTGCATAACATATTGCAAAAAAATCTGATTCTGGCAAATCAAATTTGTGGGGGGAAATTGTAGCAAATTTAATTAGTTTAGTTACAAATCGTTCAGTCCATCTATCCATCCATCAGTCCAGCCACCCACCAACCCATTCATGTATCCTCCATCCATTCATTATTATTATTATTTATTATTATAGCGCCATTTATTGCATGGCGCTTTACATGTGCGGCGGGTAGTGTTGAGCATTCCGATACCGCAAGTATCGGGTATCGGCCGATATTCGCGTTATCGGAATTCCGATACTTAATTCCGATACTTTTTCCATATCGTATACCGGAATCGGAAGTTCCCATAATTCTTTGAGAGGCAATGTGATTTTAGTCAGCCAATGAGGAATCCTACGAAGTGTGGGCACATCCTGTAATGATGCGGTCATCTTAACTAATGGCATGGCTGTGATTGGCTGCTGAAATGATGTCAGAATGCACTATAAAAGGCGCCGCAGCCATTTTAGCGTCACTGTGCTGTGAACTCAGTTAGGGACAGAACGCTGCTGTGCTGACTCTGAGGGACAGTTAGATATTGCGATTTTGTGTACTACTGTGCTTGAGGCAGGCTAGTTTACCAACCGCTGTGTAAAGCTTCATTTTGCCAGTGTTGTTTTAACAGCTCTGTGCAAGGTGTGTGTGTGACAGTGCAGGTGACGCTGCAGTTTGCTCTGCATCCACCGCTGTTTGTAGGCATCTGCACGTGTCACTTTTTTTTTTTTTTTTTTTATTTTATTTAGTGGAATTGGTGCAGCTCCATTATATTAGAAAAAAATCAAATCTATTAGTGTGACGTGCTTCCATCCGTATACAATACATTGGTTGCAAACACTATAGAAGTACAGAAAGGAGCTTTTCACAGATTGTGGACAGTTGTGTTTCAGTGTTCACTTCAGTCTGTGTTTTTTACTTTTTTGAGTGCAGATCACGCTCCAGTTACATGTTCAAGCACTGCTGCTTGTACTCTGCTGAGCGTGTCTCAGTGGCTCATCCTTTTCATTTATCTCCAATTGGTTCTGCTACATTCCATTTAAAATAAATCTAATCTATTAGTGTGACGCGCTTCCATCCGTATACAATACATTGGTTGCAAACACTATAGAAGTACAGAAAGGAGCTTTTCACAGATTGTGGACAGTTGTGTTTCAGTGTTCACTTCAGTCTGTGTTTTTTACTTTTTTGAGTGCAGATCACGCTCCAGTTACATGTTCAAGCACTGCTGCTTGTACTCTGCTGAGCGTGTCTCAGTGGCTCATCCTTTTCATTTATCTCCAATTGGTTCTGCTACATTCCATTTAAAATAAATCTAATCTATTAGTGTGACGCGCTTCCATCCGTATACAATACATTGGTTGCAAACACTATAGAAGTACAGAAAGGAGCTTTTCACAGATTGTGGACAGTTGTGTTTCAGTGTTCACTTCAGTCTGTGTTTTTTACTTTTTTGAGTGCAGATCACGCTCCAGTTACATGTTCAAGCACTGCTGCTTGTACTCTGCTGAGCGTGTCTCAGTGGCTCATCCTTTTCATTTATCTCCAATTGGTTCTGCTACATTCCATTTAAAATAAATCTAATCTATTAGTGTGACGCGCTTCCATCCGTATACAATACATTGGTTGCAAACACTATAGAAGTACAGAAAGGAGCTTTTCACAGATTGTGGACAGTTGTGTTTCAGTGTTCACTTCAGTCTGTGTTTTTTACTTTTTTGAGTGCAGATCACGCTCCAGTTACATGTTCAAGCACTGCTGCTTGTACTCTGCTGAGCGTGTCTCAGTGGCTCATCCTTTTCATTTATCTCCAATTGGTTCTGCTACATTCCATTTAAAATAAATCTAATCTATTAGTGTGACGCGCTTCCATCCGTATACAATACATTGGTTGCAAACACTATAGAAGTACAGAAAGGAGCTTTTCACAGATTGTGGACAGTTGTGTTTCAGTGTTCACTTCAGTCTGTGTTTTTTACTTTTTTGAGTGCAGATCACGCTCCAGTTACATGTTCAAGCACTGCTGCTTGTACTCTGCTGAGCGTGTCTCAGTGGCTCATCCTTTTCATTTATCTCCAATTGGTTCTGCTACATTCCATTTAAAATAAATCTAATCTATTAGTGTGACGCGCTTCCATCCGTATACAATACATTGGTTGCAAACAATATAGAAGTACACAAACGGGCCTTTCACAGCTACTGAACATGGGTTTTTAATTTTTAACTAAAATATGTATTTTTTCAAATGACACAAATATAAGTAATGTTGAAGAGGAATAGTCCTACATCCATTGTTTGCACAATATTACAGGTGTACATCATGTCCCTTAATCAACAATGTATTATTATATTTACTTGTATGCTTTTATTTAAAAGCCAAGAACACAGAAGGATAACCTTCGCACTGCAGCTGTTGTCAAAGTTCAACCCACATTATGCACTTCCAACATTGCAGCATTTGAGGCATGATGTGAGTTGGATTGGTCAAAGTTATGGAGTGAGAAGGTTCACCATCAGTACCCTATAGCATAAGTATGCTTTTGTGTTAGCATTTGTGTTAGACATGTGGATATCTGCCATAATATGTCACAATTATTTAGTTACAGATTTGTTACCAACACTAATCATTGAATGGTTTTAAATTTGACGTTTCACTTGTTTACAGCTTAGAAATAAGGGTGTAGCCTGATATCTATGTGTAGCACTAGCCACTTTAACATGTCATGTTTTTTTAAACATGTGTAGCTAGGTAGCAGTAATTTTTGCCGGACACACAGCAGGGGAACAGCAGGCGTTACTGAACCCCACTATCACTATAGCTTGTGTATTGGTCTGTGGACACGACACTTCTGAGCAGCAACTGGCAGTGTTGTAGCCCAGGGAGTATAGCTCAGGTGGTAGAAAGATGAACATAACAGGAGACATGGAAAACGTTGCCAACCAGTTAGTTAATCTGAAACCGGACAGGCAAATTCAGGCGAGATCCATGCCTAGTTCATTTTCAGAAAAGTAAGCCGTTCTACATTATCGTAGGATAGTCGCATGCAACGGTCTGTTAGTACACCACCTGCAGCAGTAAAGACGCGCTCCGATAATACACTGGCAGCAGATCAAGCCAGCACCTCCAATGCATACTGGCTAAGCTCTGGCCATGTATCCAGCTTAGAGACACAAAACTTGAATGGGGAAGAGCCATCTGGGAGTACACTGAGAGGGCAAGACATGTAGTCTGTCACCATCTTACGGAAATGTTGCCTCCTGCTGACTGGAGCCGTCTCGGATGGTGTAGACATTGGTGGCGCTGCCACAAAACTTCGACACATTTGGAACATACTGTTCTTGCCCTGTGCAGAGGCGCTGCTTGTGCTCCCTCTTGTTGCAGAGCTGTCTCCACTGCCTCGACGCACAGAGCTGCTTTGTAAATCAGTAGCAGCAGCAGTGCTCTCGGCTGGAATGGAGAACATTATGGATTGCACCAGTGTGTCTTGGTACTTCCGCATTTTACGCTCCCGGTTCAACGGTGTGATGAGGCTTTGTAAGTTGTCCCGGTAGCGAGGGTCTAGGAGGGTGTACACCCAATAATCAGACGTGGTGTGAATGTGTTCGATGCGGCGGTCGTTTCTCAGCCACTGCAGCATGAAATCAACCATGTGCTGCAGACTCCCAACTGGCCAAGAAACGTTGTCCCCTGCAAGAGGCGTCATCTCCGCCTGCTGTGCATCACCCCACCCTTGGTCTACATACTGACTAGAGCATTGTCTACCTCCCTCTGGAGCGATGTCTTCCTCCTCCATTGACTCCTCCTCATCCTCCTCACAAAGTCCTTCAAATACATATAAATTTACAAAATTTAAAACTCAAAATTTAAAAACTTTGTATCATAATTCTGTAACATCAGTTTATGGAAACACAATAGCATTACAAAAGGATAGACAAAAAATGTACATTATGTGCTTTGTAAATACATTAAAAGTTTGTAATGGTTATGAAAATATAGACAGCGACTCTGGAGGTTCAATTGTTGATACAGCATGGTACTTTGAAAGTCCTCCAGCCCTTTGTGAGGAACCACGTTGCGCTGACTGTCCAGAAGGTGATGGAATTTGTGACTCCTCATCCTCCACCTCTTCCAAAACCTCATGCCTTAGTGCTTGCAGTGTTTTTTGAAGCAGGCAGATAAGGGGGACAGTCAGGCTGACTAGTGCATCATCTGCACTCGCCATCCGCGTTGACTCATCAAACGCACGCAAAACGTGGCAGATATCCTTCATAGAGTTATTCGCCACTCATTACACTGGCAGTGGCTGCCCATTCATTATAGGATCCAATTCTAATTACTGGTTCTCACCAACAAAGCTCTCCACAGCGCAGCACCCCCTACATCTCCTCCCTTATTTATATTTATCGGCCTAACCGACTGCTGCACTCTGCAAACGACCTTCGACTAACCTCTGCACTAATCCGTACCTCCCACTCCCAACTCCAAGACTTCACCCGCGCTGCGCCAATCCTCTGGAATGCTCTACCCCAAGAAATTAGGACTATCCGCAATTTGGATGGTTTCAGGCGCTCCCTCAAAACACATTTGTTCACAGTGGCCTATCACATTCACTAATCAAAGTCATTCTATGTGTAATTCTGTGTGTGTAGCCCATTCACTATCTCCATGCATCCCTCACTTCCTTAAAATGGCTGGACCATCATTGTAAAAACACCATTGTATATAAACACCTGTACTTTGTATCTCCCACACCTCATTGTAGATTGTAAGCTTTCACCAGCAGGGGCGGCTGATTTTGCTTTAATTATTGTATTGTTAACGTTGTTACTTATGACTCGTGTTTTGAAACTGTTAAACTGTAAAGCACTGCGGAATATTATGGCGCTATATAAATAAATAATATTATTATTCTTATTATAGAGGCCCACTCAGTAGTGGTGAAGTGTGAACGCCGCAAATTGCGAGTTGACTGCGCCTGATGCAGCTGATACTCCATTACTGTTGGCTGCTGCTCACACAACCGCTCCAACATATGTAACGAGGAATTCCACCTGGTGGGTACGTCACATATGATGCGATGTTCATGAAGGTGAAATCTGCGTTGCAGAGCTGCAATCAGCGATCTGGCCATGCTGGAACGTCGCAAGTGAGCGCACTGTAGGCGGACCTTGTGCAGCAGTGCATCAAGATCCGGATAGTCCCTCAAAAAACTCTGCACGACCAAGTTGAGCACATATGACAGACATGGTATGTGAGTGAGGTTGCCAAGGCCCAGAGCTGACACCAGATTTCGGCCATTGTCACACACTACCAAGCCTGCCTGTAGATTCTCTTCCAAAAACCACACGTCGCTCTCCTGCTTTATGGCATTACAGAGCTCCTGCGCTGTGTGGCTAAGATTCCCCATGGAAATTAATTTCAGGATGGCCTGTTGACATTTGGACACGGCTGTGCTCATATCGGTCGCAACAGGTAAATGTTCACGGGTCCATGTGGAGGTAGACCGTGACGGCTCCTGCAGCGATGATTCTGAGGAACTGGAATAGGAGGAGGAATCAATGTGTACAGACTTGATTCCTGCAATCCTTGGAGTTGGCAGAACACGTACAGCGCCACTCGCAAGATCAGTACCCGGCTGCACAACATTGACCCAATGGGCAGTGAGGGAAAGGTATTGTCCCTGGCCATGGGTGTTAGAACCCTCTTGTTAGGTTTTGTTTCAGTTTGCTGGTCACATGACCTTTTTTCCCTATTTAGTCTGGCTCCGCCCTTCTGGCTTTGCTTGACTTCATTGTATTATCTACTGTTAAGCTAGCCGGGTGCTTAGGTGCCTTAATCTGTCAGTTTTGCTTGATGTTAGGATCACAAAGTATTTATTTTTCTGTTTAATTATCCATGCTACAATTTATGTTAGGAGGTGTCCACCTTTTCTCACAGTCCCTAGATCTTGTAGGGATTACTCCCTCGCAACTATAGGTCTTCGTTCACACTAGATGAGGACTTTAGCGGGTCTGGTCGCAGGATCAGGTTCCCCGTTACATCGTAGGGATTCAGCTTAGTTGTATTGTAGGGACAGAATTCCCTTCTTTCCTTACTGGTTGTAGCAGATCATAACAATGGGTACTGGTCCACGCATCGGTGGTCAGGTGGACCTTGCTACTGAGGGCTTTTAGTAGCGCATGTTTAATTTTTCCCTCAACATGCTTTTGCAGACCAGGGACGGCTTGCCTGCTGAAATGAAATCGGCTTGGCACATTGTATTGTGGGATTGACAATGATATTCAGTTACGGAAACTGTCTGTCTCCACCAGCCTGAATCACAGCATTTCAAGGGACAGGAGTTTTGCAATGCCAGCATTCAGAGCCTGTGCTCGTGCATGGTTTGCGGAGTATGGCCGTCTTTTATCCCATGCCTGTGCTACCGATGGCTGTTTTGTGGCCTGGGAGTGTGAGGATGACAGGGAACTTGCTGCTGTGTGTGGAATAACAGTTTGTCTCTGGACAACAGTGGCCGAGGTTCTTCCATGGCGATCCTGTGAGGAAGCATAACCAGCTGTGTGTGAGCTCGATGAAGAGGCTTCAACACAACCTGAAGATGTAGGTGCTGCTGTAGGTTGGCCTACATCTCTAGTGTGTCTTTGTAACTCAACTATGTGCTTTGTCCGCACATGTTTCCACATATTTGTGGTATTGAGGTGACTGACACTTTTAGCTATTTTTAATTTTTAATTACACAGCTTGCATTTCACATAGCAAATATCATGTGCAAGTGTGTGAAAAAAGGACCACGCAGTGCAAGTCCTGGGAGCGCACGTTTTGACTTTTGGAAGACAACTGCTCCGAACAGGTGCCAAACTGGAGGCTACAGGCAACCGAGTCTGCAGCCTAACTCTCCCTCCTGTTTGTACCGTTGGGGCAATGTCTTCCTCTATCTTCCTTCTATCACTAACCATTTCTCTAGGCCTCTCCCAGCTTTCAACCAAAGTACTGGTTCTCACCCACAAAGCTCTCCACAGTGCAGCACCCCTCCTACATCTCCTCCCTCATTTCTATCTATCGGCCTAACCGACTGCTGCGCTCTGCAAACGACTTTCGACTAACCTCTGCACTAATACGTACCTCCCACTCCCGACTCCAAGACTTCTCCTGCTCTACGCCAATCCTCTGGAATGCTGTACCCCAAGAAATTAGGACTATCCACAATTTGCATGGTTTCAGGCGCTCCCTCAAAACACATTTGTTCAGAGCGGCCTATCACATTCACTAATCAAAGTCATTCTATGTATTCTGTGTAAGTGTGTGTGTGTCTCTAGCCCATTCACTATCTCCATCCCTCAGTCCCTTAAGATGGCTGGAACATCATTGTAAATGCACCATTGTATATAAACACCTATACTTTGTATCTCCCCCATCTCATTGTACATTGTAAGCTGTCACGAGCAGGGGCGACTTATTTAGCTTAAATTATTGTATTGTTAACGTTGTTACTTATGACTTGTGTTCTGAAACTGCTAAACTGTAAAGCGCTGCGGAATATGATGGCGCTATATAAATAAATATTATTATTATTCCTCTGAGCTGCTCCCACCACCTTCCTGTTCCTCATGCCATGTTGGGTCTTGGACCTCATCATCTCCACTACCCTCTTCCAACACCTGCTGTTGGGTGGTCTGGCCAGCACCATGCTCAACAGAAACTGGCACCTGGGTCTCATCATCATCAGATGCGTTCTGCGGTGTGCTGACCATCGGCACTGTCTCACCCGCCTCTTCAGATTCAGAGAGACACAGCTGTTGCGCATCACTGCATACTCCCTCTTCTTCACATTACAGAATGCTGCTTGGCTGGGCCCCTGTTTGCAAGCCAATAGATTCTGAGAACAGAAGCAGACACTCAGCTGGCTCCTGTACAGAACTCTCTGACTGCCTGGGCAATTTGCCAGGCGGTGAAGAGACAGATGGTTGCCCAACAGTGCTGTGGTCCTGAGAGGAGGTGGAAGCAATTGAAGTCGATGCATTGGCTGAGATCCAAACAACAACGGCTTCAATTTGTTCTTCCCGCAGCAGGGGGGTACTCCGAGCTCCTACAAAAGTGCGCATAAAGGAACGCTCACGGCCCGGGGAAAACTGGTGGATGCTGTGTCACTGGGGGCCGCAGCAGCCACAGAATCCCCACGTCCTCTCCCTGAAGAAACTCCACGACCACGTGCCTTACTCCCTGCCTTCTTCATCTTGGTAGATTGATAAAGAAAGTCTGAAAAGTTATAAGGTCTAAGTGTGGTTATTCCGCAGAGACTGCAGTGAACACTGCACACAACTGTTCACTACCCAATGCGTCTCAGCAGGAAGGCAGTCTGTGCGTCAAAACAAAGGCACAAGCATACATCCATGTACCCTGTTTATACAGCTATATAAAAAAAAATATGTAGTAGTGACGCACACTTTATTGAGGTACAGTATTACATCGCCATTCACCATCTGTGGCTATGCAGTGTCATCTATATATACCTTATCTATCTGTTGTCATGCTTCCAAGTCGACAGTCAGCCATAAATAGCAATTTTCACTATGCACTATGCACTTTTTAAAGGTTATGTTTGTTAATAAAAATGATTATTGCCACATATTATGAGTATTACATGATGGAAATTGTATAATTTTGTATAAAATATTTAGGGACATTATTCAGCAAATGGAACATTTTAGTAATATCACAGATAACTTGTAATGCTGATGATGTTTTGAAGTCAGACATTCATTGTCTATACAATAAAAATGGTGTACATACTGTTACTTATCCATCATTAATGGATTCAGATATGTACTTGTATGCTTTTATGTACAACCGTATAGCAGATTCCTTAACTAATTTATTTTGTGGTTTGCATTGCTGTTCAACATGTTAATGTATGTGTTTATGTTTGTCAATTCTTTATTTATCTAGATATTAGTTTAAATGAAATCATCATCTTATGGTAGTAAAGGTTATCTTTCTCTTGTTTGAAGTATAGACATTTAAAATTGACAGGTAACAAGGAAATTACTTGATCTAGTATTTAAACATCCTCCTTGACCCTGGGCTCCAACACCGCCAGTTGTTGCTCGGAAGTGCTGTTAGCACAGTCAACACTTGCTCCTGTGTTACTGGGGTTCAGTAACGTCAGCTGGTCCTCGGTTGTGCCATTGGCTCTTTTCCTTCTGCTGCCCCTCCGGGTTCCAGCACAGTCAGCTGGTCCTCGTTACTTGCATTGGCTCTTGTACCTTCTGCTACCCGTCCGGGTTCCAGTACCGTCAACTGGTTCTCCGCAGTGCCTTTGGCCTAGGTGCCTCCATCTCGGTATCCGAGTTCCAGCAACGTCTGCTGGTCCTTGGTAGTGCTTTGGAGCACAGGTACCTCCTGCTTAGTAACCGTGTCCCAGTAACGTCAGCTGGTCCTCGGTTGTGCCATTGGCTCTTTTCCTTCTGCTGCCCCTCCGGGTTCCAGCACAGTCAGCTGGTCCTCGTTACTTGCATTGGCTCTTGTACCTTCTGCTACCCGTCCGGGTTCCAGTACCGTCAACTGGTTCTCCGCAGTGCCTTTGGCCTAGGTGCCTCCATCTCGGTATCCGAGTTCCAGCAACGTCTGCTGGTCCTTGGTAGTGCTTTGGAGCACAGGTACCTCCTGCTTAGTAACCGTGTCCCAGTAACATCAGCTGGTACAAGATTGTGCTACAAATACAAGATACGGAACAAGAGACACAAGAACAATAAGCAGAAGATCTAAAAGCAGAAGAACATGAAGTATAAGACCAAAATGAAGAGCAAAATATATGCTCTAAATTCTAAGCAGAAGAAGACTAAGCAGTGTATGGGGGTGAGTCCGTTCCTCCTCGTGGTGCCCCTGGAAAATGCCTGCTGCTGCAGGCTAAACTGAACACGGACAAATACTGTTGTAATTTAAATCTTTTGTGACAGCAAGAACGGAAGGATGAAAAATTCATACTTTGACAGATTACAAGTACAGGATTCTCTGTCACAAATAAGAATATGATGAAGAAGATGAAGCAGAATATGAATAAGAATAATAGTTTAATAAGAAGAATATGAGTAATGTTAACAAAGATGAATAGCAAGAAGTTTAAGAAGAAGATAAAGAAGGTGAAGATGAAGAATAATTTGATGAAAAAGATGATGCTGCAGAAGATTATGAAGGAGAAAGTGTGTGAAAAGTTAAAAAGGTGAAGATGAAGAGCATGGAAGTTGTGTAATATACATATTTGCCAAAATATAAAAAACGTTAACATTGTCAATTTCTTCGTCAATCCGAACATCTTTAAAAAAAAAAATATTTATGCTATTCCATTTGATTGGGTTAAACATCTATGCCTTTAATGTCTCCTCAACCTTCCCCAATACATTCTACATTACTCTTTCTTGTTTTCCTTCATGTACAATTAACCAACAAGGCAAGAATGGGTTTTTTTTTAATTTCGATATTTTGTTCCATAGACTTACATGGGACTTCCGGTATCGGTATCGGGTATCGCCGATATTTTAGTGATATCGGCGATACCATTCCGATTCCGATACTTTAGGATATCGGAAAGTATCGCTCAACTCTAGCGGCGGGGTGTACATAATAAATACAAGTACAGTAATCGTTGATAATACAAGTTACGACTAGTACAGGAGGAGAGAGTACCCTGCCCGCGAGGGCTCACAATCTTCAAGGGATGGGTGAGGATACAGTGGGCGAGGGTAGAGCTGGTTGTGCAGCGGTTTGGTTGATCGGTGGTTACTGCAAGTTGTAGGCTTGTCATTTATCCATCTATACCAGCCAATCACCCATCCATCAATCTATCCATCCATCCACCGATCCTCCCATCCATCCACCCAAACCCAACCACCTATCCATCAACCCAACCATCCACCCAAACCCACCCATCCATATATTTAGCTATCAATCCAACCATCTATTCATCATATGCCCATCCATCCATCAAAACCAACCATCATCCATCTATTTATCCACCCATCCATCCTTCTATTTACACATCCACCTATCCATTCATTCATCCACTTATCCATCCATCATTCCACCCATCCATCCATATATTTATCTATCCATCCAACCATCATCCATCCATTTATCCACCCATCCATCCTTCTATTTATCCATCCACCCACCTATCCATCCATTCATCCACTTATCCATCCATCATTCCACCCATCCACCCAATCATCTATTTACCCATCCATCCACCCACCCACCCAACCATCCATCTATTCTAAGCAGTCAGCACTGTTGCTTTGCAGCGCTGGCATCCTAGAGAAATCCCTCATGATTTGTATATTCTACCTCTGTTTCCTCCAGATACTTTTCTTCCTGAGACATGCTATGAAGGAATTTCGATTTTGAGCCCCAATGGGGACAGTGATCATGAAGTCTGTAAAGTGCTGTCGAATTAATGTTGCTGTATACGTGAGTAAAATAATTCATCTATTTATCTCAGAACATGGCATTGTGTCACATTTATTAAAGGAAATGCATAACCTTCTGTGGGCCTGTTGTATATGACACCTGGCTTTTTACTTAGTCAAAAGCAATTTTATTTTGTGCACAGAATTTTGCATTGTTTTTCCAATCTATCTCCCTGCTCCTATAAATTCATTCCTCGTGCCTTACATATAAATGCTTCATTTTGAAAACAAAGAGTTTCTCTCATGTGAATAAACACGACTCCTCTTTATTAAACAGTATCATGCATTCATGTATATGAATTCACGAGCGGAGGTAAATAATATGCCGTGTTCTCCTAATGACGTTATTCAACAAGCTCGTACAGCGCCAGTCTTTCATTATGTAGAAAAAAAGCCAAAAAGGAAAATCCAGATATTTGCGGAAAGAGCTGTGAGATGTTTAACAGGTAATCTTGTAAAGACAGGAGGGTTTCAGGTCAAGAAATCAAACTAAGCTTTGATGAAGTACATTGTGCTGCTGCTTGTTGGGGCCCTTGGGAAATTCAAAAAGATATCTTTTTATTTTTATTCTAGAAATTTGACAGACAAGTCCTCCCTCCTGATACATCAGACCACCCTAAGCAAGAACGTCCTTGATGAGAAAAAATGAATTGAGAATCTAAGTTGTAATTTTTTTTCAGAACTTTTAGCAGTTTTACACATCAGCAAAAATAAGTTTTGTTACCAACAAATTAAGTTCAATACTTAATTCCTGAAAGGCAATGAGGGATCATTAATTTACCTGTTGTTCAAATCACTTTTTATGTTAAATATATTTTTAAATAATTCTTAATAGTTTTTTAAATTTTCCATATTTTTATCTCTGACACTATTAATTTGCATAAATGCAGTATATTTCTGCTTATATTTTCGAAAGGGCAAAGAAAGATCATTGTGACGGGAGGTGGAGGAGGTGAGCTGTTTCTAACATCTATTGGAAAAGCTGTTTCCTGAGGAGGTGAGCTGTGACATCATCCATTGCGAATGGTGGATTCTATATTATCCAATATATACAGAGGTGGTGAAAGCAAGAAAGAGAGATACAGTTCCACTGATAGAAATGTTATCGGTACATTAAAATTCCAATTAACATCTGTATCGGATTAGAACAGTAAAAAAAACACCAACGTGTTTCTGGTGCGTCAAGCATCCTTAGTCATGGTAAGACGCATGGTATTGTGAAGGAGAGAATGGCTAATGAAATCAATTATTAACCTTACATAAGCTAGTAATATATGTGGTGTGGCAAGATGTTGTCTACATCCTGGAACTACGCCCTGGAATCCTTGGAATGTGAGATGGATACACTGAAGACCATATATGGAATGGACCTAACACAGACTGATACATTGACTGTTGAGAAAGCTGTGCAACGCCCTCCTCCTGTCTGCTACATGATCTTTTGTTTGTACTAATAAAGTCAGTTCTATGCCAGCTTTTGTTGAGAGAGGAACACAAATCTGACCCTGTGTCCAATGTATTTCTTCTATGCATGCACTCTACTCATATTTATTAGGTCAGGGGCGGGCAATCACTAAGATATCACCTTAAGAGATCACCCCAACTGTATGATGAAGGTTGCTCTACACACCAGAAACGCGTTGGTACTTTTATTATTCTAAGCCAATATGGATGTTATTTGGAATTTGAACATGTACAAATAAAGAGATTTTTCTGTACGTGGAGCTGGATCTCTCTTCCATGCTTTGTTTCAGGTGTTTTGGCAGTAACACTATCGGTGCTCTGGACAAGACTACAACATCTGGCAAAAATGATGTAATCACCGGCCTTGGAGGATGTTCATTCAGTTGTTTAAAAAAAGCAGATCACAGACACGGCACAAAACTGAAGTCATTTCAAATGGTAACTTTTTGGCTTTAAGAAACACTAAAAGAAATCAAGAACAAATAATGTGGTAGTCGGTAATGGTTATTTTTTTTTTAACCAAGTATAGTGGAAAAATTATGGAGTCACTCCATTCTGAGGGAAAAAATTATGGAATCACCCTGTAAATTATCTTATTTACCTCCACTACTTGCTTTCTTCTACCAATTATTACATCGCTGGATCCTTATTTCTTAAGAAACCAGGGCTTTGAAACGGATAGTAGGGGCAGCCGTTGAGGAGCGGGGGCGCCATTGATGCTTAGGATAGGCAGGTATAATACTCAGGGTGCATATAGGGCTAAGTTAGCCGGGTATCGTATTTGACTATCACAAACACTGGCATACGCCTACCACCAACAGGTAACCCCTCACCTTACACCTGCCTAGGCAGACCTGCCAGTTTTCATGAGATTGTTCACTATATGTGTTTCAGGCATGGGTATATAGTTTAATACAGATGGTCCAGTTCATATACCTAGGATCCCTGTCTCTCTCCTAATTTTTCTACCTGTTCCCCCCCTTCCCTTTATCAGGGTCATCTAGGGCTAACGGAGAGCCACAGAGAAGCGGGGGGCACCACTATCCCCTAGGGGGCGAACCTTCGCTGGTAGACAGCCAAGAGTATAGTTTTGAGTGTAGGGCATAGGTAGAAAGCCCCTTTTTTTCCCCTTTTTTCGATGTATTATTTTTTCTATGTGTATGTCTGTTTTTGGATGTTAGCATGCTTTTAATTCATATCTAATAAACATTATTTTAGGTCTTTTTTCTATGATAAAGCAATACACACATGACCATAAATGGGTAAAAAAAAACAAATAGTCACAAAATTTAAGACCTATTTAGAATAAAAAAGACATTCACTTACAGTTGCACTCCAGTAGCGTTTTTTGTAAATCAACATAGGAAAAGGATTTTCCCAGTGCTCACCAGAGTATCACAGGACCACAGGTGCCAGGTTCAATATGACTGGAGTCCACTTGTAAATGCAGGCAAAGAGAAAAAACAGCACCAGGCGATTTCCATAAAAATTCAAATGTTATCTTTTTATTTAATACATTGCTTGCAAAAAAGTTAAAAACATATGTGTCATTACATGTAAAGGGGCAAACATCCCCCCACACACCCGATGCATTTTGAACTTCATGTCCTTACTCATAGGCATCATAGGAGCGATATAGTAGTAATATAGTAGTATAGCAGTAATATAGTAGTTGAGTCTTAACCAAAGTGTGCTAAATCTACCATGTATTTCTATGAAATTCAGCTTCATACAATTTAGACCAGACAGGGAGAAACTTATTACAAGCAGGAGGCAAGAGAAATGAGCTGAAGCTGTAACTCTCCAGTGTGAGACAAGAGACTGTTATGTAACTGATTTATCACTGTCTGACATGACACGTGCAATGTGTCAAGACTCAGTTCACTATGCAAAGCCAGAGGCATCATGAGAAACGTAGTCTGCTTTGAGGCACCGTAAGAGAGGGAAATAAGGAATTTAGATGACAGACAATCCCAAAATTTTCAAATTAATTAAAACAGTTATACAATGTCCTGTATAGGCAAAAAAATAGATTTAAAGTTTTAAGGGGTCTTATAAGTCACCAAATTTTGAAAACTTTGCTCAAAGTAAGCCAATCTTTATTTTGGATCAATTGCCTCCAATTTCATTCTTAAAAATAGACATCATTTTCCTCTCGCCAGCCTGATATTGCCATCATTCTGTACTCTTTAGAGTTACTTTGAATCAGCAGAGTTACAAGTCAGGTTTACAAGTTATTTGGGTTCAAAGCCTACATATGAAAGGGAACAGAGACCCGTACACACGCCTTTGATCCGTTCAGCAGCCTGCACTGAATTATGTAGAGCATTAAAAAAAACACCTCTTAAAGGGAACATGAAATTGTCATGTTTAAATAGAGTGGTTTCTGGCTTCTTCATAAAAGAATCTTCTTTTCTATCTAATTGTACCTTCACCCTGGCTGCTCTGTTCTACTTAGGGAAGGAAACAAAACCAGTGCCCTCTGCAAGGAGAGATTGTGCCCGCGCTCTTGTATCTTGGCAATGCTCCACGCAGTCACAGATGTTCCAGTACAGTTGAATGCAGCTGTATTGTTCCTGCAGTACGGAGGCCGTTTTTCATTCTACACGCAGTGTTAACACATCATCTTTTGAGCGGCATAACATTTATTACTGAGCTGCTTAAGCTAAACTGCTTTCTGATAATAGACTTAGTTATCGTGTGATTTCATTGTATTCTGCAACCCCAGAAATGAATTTTATATTCTGACTGGAGACGAGTACATAGGCTCAGTTAGAGGTTCACTAAGTAGAAAGCTTTATGCACATGACCCTATTAAATCTCCGAGTTGTACAGATTCATATTATGGTGAGCGATACTGTACCTACTAAACAAAGAAAATGAGGCAGAGACTATTTGATGTTTGAATTACTTACTGTAAATGGGGAGAAAAACTTTCTAAAGTTCTATTCCCCAAATCACATTTTGGTCTTATAATGATGCACACATATTTATTAGTGCTAACATAACCCATTTTTAAATCTACCCCGTTGTGCACATATCACTGCACTATGGATGCCCCCCCAGGCTCTACAGACTAGAGATGAGCGAATATGTTCAGAAACGATCGCCAAATCCAAATTTGCCATATTTGTGCCATATTGGTACCTTGTTTGTGCCAAATCTATGTTTGACAATCGTTTCTGAACATATTCTCTCATTTCTACTCCCATTGACTCCAGTGGCCTTTGGCTGTGTTCGACAACTATTGCAAATGCAATATTGGCCGGTGTGGAGACACAGGGGGTTGGCAGGCACCCCAATCCGCTGGCCAAAACCGCATGGACCAGGGATCGTCCCATCGCAGTCCCACTCTCCTTTTGAAGTGGGCAAAACGTTACTCAGACAACACAGGGTGATGGTAAAACAGTGTGGCAATAATTTATTGAACCACCAAAGCACAATAGCATACAGAACAGTCCCAGTAAATACCCAAGATGTTGCAAATTACAGAGTCTCACCCTTCCTCTTACTCGCTGGGATAATTGCAGCTGTTACTTCAGAGCTCCACGGTCAACTACCCCACCTGTGGCACGCACACAGAGAGGAGGTAACGACAAGCATAGGAAGATGACAGTCTATTGAGGTACAAGGTCAGTTGACCTGAGGGTCACAACCTGGCTTCTCTGAACATCTCCATGGATCCAAGTGACCGGCGGATCCCAATCCTGGCTTTCTCCAAACATATCTATGGTTCAGCGATTGTCATTGGAGCAGATCTGCATTCTTCCAACCAAGGCTGAGGTCCCTTAGGTTGTTTCCTGTAGAATGATAGATTTGCGTCCCTCGTGATGGAGCTATGATGTATTGGCAGCAATCCTGTAGGGTCCCATGGATATTTGGATGTCTTGGCAGAATCTCTGGCTGTCTCTCTCTCTGTCTCTCTCATAGAGGCATATCACCTCTTTTTATGTTTAACAAGTGTCCTTCAGTCCATGACACAGATAAGAGGAAGAATGGTGATGACCAAGTCCATTGTTTTATTATGTAATCTATTTGCATACATTTTCCTCCTGTGTTTGGGAATGCCAACAAACTGTCTAGCATGGACAAGGCATGTAATCAACATATCAGTAAACATCACTAATCATAAAGGATAAGAGCACAATATGTTATATAAAATATCAATATTACAGGCTTACACAAGCAAAAGTCTATTTTCTTGACCAGCACATAAATTCAAAAGCCAACATACAGATAACAGTCTTTTCTTCTTGGTTTGCTAAAAATAGTTGTCAAAATTAGTTCCAGGATTCCTGATCAATCCTGTGCAGTACAGTCTCCCTCTCAGCTGGCATCCAGCATAAGGTGAATTCTACACTTTATGACAAAGCAGGGAGGTGAGTCTAGTCAGGAGCACCCATGGGAGGGAGGGTTTTGCAGCACTTAGTAGAAGAAGGGTGCTGGTTGAAATGTAGTTTTGGCAGATAAGAATAGGACTGCCCATTCTGCTATGAAGAAGCTAGATGTATAGAAGGGCAGATAGAGGTGAAAAAAGACAGAAAGGTAAAAGACTGAAACGTTATGTTGAGCTTAGTCTGTATATTGACAATAAGTATAAATTTACTGTGTTTGGTGAAAAACAACAGAGAAAAAGGAGGGGGGACAATACAAGCACAACAGAATTGTATCTGATAATTCAATGAAGGTTAGAAATATGTGATAACTTTTCACTTTGTGAAGTTGTCACCTACAACAAGAGTTAAGCTTTGTTAGGTGCTAATAGCAGCTATTGCAACCCAGGTTGAAGTTTCCAATAAAGTAATCAGGTAGTGGAGAAGAGTGGGTAAATCTGCGTTGCTAGTTCTGTGCATTTCAGAACATCTATGCGGTTTTATTCTCAGAGAATTTGCAAACCAATTTGCTGCTTGCCTAGACGACTGGCCACCTTTGATAGACTGCACTACTGGCCGGTAACCCAGACAACAAACTGTAAACTATAGAATTAAAAATCCCTCCACTCTTGAGAAGAGAAAGGATTTTTAATAATAAGTAAATTACAAACTTTCTTATTTTTACAAACAATTTATAATTGTATGTTTTTAAGTTCCATGAGAATTTCCCTTTAATTGTCCGCTGGGTGTATCTGGACTATACAACCTGTACTGCTGAATTGTCAGTTACACTGGCCTTATGCCGGACTCACTGCTGGGCTCCTGGTCTGAAGTAAAAGCCTCATATGTGCCTATGAGGTTGTAAGTTTGGGTCATGACTCATGAGACCCTCAATCAGATCAGAAATTGGGTACATGCGGACGTGAGAAGCCAACCTCAGTTCCGATGATTGACGTTAATAATGAATCCGTTGTAACCCAGAGACCACTTCAGCCTTTCGGAGTATTATGTTGTACTATTATGGTTTATATACAGCTCTAAAATTATTAGGGAAAAGAATAGAATCCGCTTTGGGGAGAGACAATAACTTTCACCACTTATGAAACATAAATTGATCTCAGTGAAACTCAGACAGGAGGAAAATGCGCAGAGCCTCCATACATTCTCACTGTTTAGGAAAGCATGACTTGAAATCACACCTTGAAAATGTGCAAGATTTCATATTTCTCACCCATTAGTACCACTAGCTTCCAGCGCTACTTTTTATTAGAAATTCTTACCACTAGATGTAGACGTCTTCAAAAAAAGTAGGTTCCAAAAGAAAGAATAAGAACCATGGAAATATCGCTCGAGAAGCCATTGTCTTGGCCACATTAGGGTTAATGACAAAGAAAAAGATAATTTATCATCCGGCTGACTTTGCTACCTAAGTTCTCTTTCAGAGCTTCTTGCAAACTAATATCCTGAAGCAATTTGTCTTAATAAATTTCAAATCGCTGATAGCATCCTACAAAGCGAAGATGGTTACGAAACTTAAATTACAGTTCAGCTAAGCAGATGAGTACTCCAAGAACAGAGGGCTCGAAAATGAAATCATTCTTGCACGTTGAGCTTTTCACCCATGTTTGCTGCAGAGTAAAATACAATCAGAGGGAAAAAAAACTTTCATTGGTAAATTGGTTTTTGCAAGAGCTTTAAACTTGGCTGCTTCCAAAAATGCTAGCAAATAGGATCACTTTGTGTTTTGACAATTGTCATTTACTGAGCCATGTTGACTTGATCACTGAAGAAATGTATGAATGGGAATTGTCTGGGCTCAGTTTTGAGCTGGTGAATGGCCTAGATCGAGTGTACCTGTCCTTCAAGGAAACCTATAGAAAATTATGGACTTGCTGCCCTCATGCCCCACAATAAGTTAAAACTGATCTGATGAACATATCAGTTTAAGGGCTCATGTACGTGACTGTATTATCAGTCCGAGTGCTACCTGAGAAAACATCGGATCACACCCAGACCAATGTTATGCTGTGGGACCATGCACATGTCCGATTTTTCCCTCTTACAGAAATTGGGGATTAAATTGCAGCGTGCCTAAGTTTGATTTGATATTCGGATCGCACTCGGCCATGCAAGTCTATGAATCTAGGATGAGATCTGAACGCAGTCTGAGTTCTACGAGCTGACACAATGGAGAAGATGAAGAAATGTGTTCTCCATCTTCGCATCATCCAACAGAATTGGATCACAATTTGATAACACTGTGATCAGAGTTTGATCAGAGTGTGATTTGCATAATAATCAGTGCAATTCTCTCTGATGAGAGAATATACGTTCGTGTGTCTCGAGCCAATTTTCATCTTCTGTATCATGCTGCCCATTCTTTTCTAGTGGACAGTTCTTCATCTAGATCAGCATTCCAACAGTACTTGGTGCTGAAACAACCATTTTATCACTTTTCCAGCATGCATTGCATTGATATAGTCCAAAGGCTTACCTGCACTGACTTAGAAGCCTGTATCTCTGATACACCTGTATAGAAATTTGACAGACAGAAAATGAAGAGCAGAGAGAGACAAAGACCTGCCCCAACATCCTGTAAAGAAGCAAAGACTCACCCCTTCTTTCCATAATCTGTCTCTTTGTATCTGCTGTTAGAGACAGATTACACTTAACAACAGGCAGCGGTTAGACAGAAGACAGAAACCAAGTGGCCAGCAGTTTGGAGTGGAATTTTGGGATAGCACAACATAATTCATAATTTTTACAAGTTGCCTTTTAACAAATTACCTATTAATTTCCTTTGCAAGTCAATGGGGACAAATGTGGATCACTTCCACACAGTGGGCATCTTTAGATCCTACAACACACTCTGTTATCAATCATTCACTTCTCATGAAAGTATTTTATGTGAGGCAAATGTTCTAATATCAAGGCACTTAAAGGATTTGTCTACTACTGGACAACCACAACCTAATTAATTCAGGACTAAATTAATAGCAGTGTATACTCACCTCCATCAGTAGCGTTGTTCTAACAATGTCGGTGTCAGTATTTCCGTAGAGTGACGTGACTTACGTCATGTGCAGGCTGCAGCTTATGAGCTGCTGCTATTTGACTGCAGTTCATCAAGGTTCCATCGGGATGGACGTCCGCTCCGATGGGAGAGTAAATGTTGTAGCTATATATGTATATATACTGTATATACAGTACAGACCAAAAGTTTGGACACACCTTCTCATTCAAAGATTTTTCTGTATTTTCATGACTATGAAAATTGTAGAATCACACTGAAGGCATCAAAACTATGAATTAACACATGTGGAATTATACATTACACTTTACAAAAAAGTGTGAAACAACTGAAAATATGTCTTAAATTCTAGGTTCTTCAAAGTAGCCACCTTTTGCTTTGATGACTGCTTTGCACGCAGAAAAGGTGAACGGATGGACTCTACATGCCTGGTTCCACCGTGAAGCATGGAGGAGGTGGTGTGATGGTGTGGGGGTGCTTTGCTGGTGACACTGTTGGGGATTTAATCAAAATTGAAGGCATACTGAACCAGCATGGCTACCACAGCATCTTGCAGCGGCATGCTATTCCATCCGGTTTGCGTTTAGTTGGACCATCATTTATTTTTCAACAGGACAATGACCCCAAACACACCTCCAGACTGTGTAAGGGCTATTTGACCAAGAAGGAGAGTGTTGGGTGCTACGCCAGATGACCTTGCCTCCACAGTCACCAGACCTGAACCCAATCGAGATGGTTTGGGGTGAGCTGGACCGCTCACCGCTTCAATTTTGAATAAATCCCCAACAGTGTCACCAGTAAAGCACCCCCACACCATCACACCACCTCCTCCATGCTTCACGGTGGGAACCAGTCATGTAGAGTCCAGCCGTTCACCTTTTCTGCGTGCAAAGCAGTAATCAAAGCAAAAGGTGGCTACTTTGAAGAACCTAGAATATAAGACATATTTTCAGTTGTTTCACACTTTTTTGTAAAGTGTAATGTATAATTCCACATGTGTTAATTCATAGTTTTGATGCCTTTAGTGTGATTCTACAATTCTCATAGTCATGAAAATACAGAAAAATCTTTGAATGAGAAGGTGTGTCCAAACTTTTGGTCTGTACTGTATATCCAAAGCTTTCATCTGAGCCCTTTGGACTCTAGTTACACCACTGTTTGTACCAAATATCAATTTCAGACTATGGATTTAGTAATTGGGAGGGGTGGTTGGTATTAATCTGTAATTCATGATTGCACGTACAGTATATAGTATATAGAAAATAGTTGCACAATCCAAAGTCCATGTTTCAAAGTCAGAGCCATTGACTTTACTTGTGCCAAGGCTTAGGAGAATGAGAGTTATTTCCTATTTTTTCAACTTTTCAAAGTAGGCGATAGGTACCATTTGTGTTACTCCAGCCTTATGGATCGTTCACATTGGACAATTCATGCAATAACCAAAAGTTCAGAACCCTATATTGGAATAGGGAAACTGTTAAAGGGGTTCTGGCTCAAGGCTGTTCTAGACAAAGTGCGAAGGACCGTTCAGTATTAATATTGGGCTCTCAAACTTCTATCAATGATTCCATTCCAAGGTGACAACAACATTCACAAACATTCACTAATCTGAAAAATTAAAAAAGTGCACCCCACTCAAGCGATATTGATGAAAAATAAATGCATGGCTATTCAAAGATGTGTCTTAAAAAGGTAAGCTAAAAATCAAAAACTTTAAAGGTAAGAATGAGGATAACTCAATTCCCACTTAAAAAATTTGCTGCTGAAGATTTATACTTTCAGGCAGAAGAGCAGCCACATGCGGGAACATCTCAACCCCATGCAAGTAAAGCACAACTGAAAGACAAAATAAATGTAGTAATTTCCAGTGAAAACTAAAGGACCTGTCAACTATTGTTACCAAGCACCGGATCTTTAAAGCATATCTCCTCTGAAATGCTGATTACACCTGGCTACAGTCGTGCAGCCAGACTCTGATTCATGCTACACGTGGTTTCTTTGAGGTTTTGTATAGATGTTGATGCTGAACATAAAATGTCTTTTTTCTATTATTTGGGATTTTGGTAAATACTGAATATATGGTTTGTTGTTCCTCTCTATACTCAGCACTCAGAAAGCTTTCCGGAACACGTTGATGACCTCGCAGGTCAGAGAGACACATTATTACTGTGATGTGGCCGGTTTCTTTCGGGTTGGGTAATGCGCCTTCCATTTACACCATTTGCATCTGCATTCATTATTCTGAAGCTGTCACCTATTCACACGGCGGAATCAGGGACAATGGGAAGATTGGTGAAGGATATTTTACCATTATGCACATCCCTTATTTCACCTTCTAGACTGTTTTCATAAACAGTTTTGGAAACTAACCCTTTAATTAAAATCAATAACTACTTGCGTTTGGCACAATCGAGGCCAATATACTGTACATCTCTATTATCATACTTTCTAATTTAGAAAACATCATATTTATTATCTTTTTATAGCTTTGCCCTGTTGTTTGTACTCTGGAAGTTAAATCCATGGATAATATATAAATCTCCATCAGCAGAGCTCAGACCTATTTTATCAGTCTTCTAATGAAAAATTTACTTACTATTAGAGTGGTTGACAGTTCACACATTGTTGGTCCATCACGTGGTCGCTGAGGTTCAGGCATACAAGGTAGAGCGGTGCTTCCATTTTATAGTAATGTCGGACATTTACTGTATATATTTACTTATGTGGTGCATTTCTTTGGAAGCAGAGTTAATTGAATCTCTTGAAAATTCGATTTGTTCAAGTTCATCAAAATTCAAACAGCAGATTCGATTAGGTCTGAATTAAGTTAATGCCAATCATAATTGTCGGGTACTCACCTGTCCTGGCTTCAGCACCAGTCCACATATGTGTCCTCTCCACGGCTGGATTTTTCTGCTCTTTTGCTCATCAGATTTCTATAATAACCTATGATATCATCTCCTTAAGCCCCACTCAGCCAGCTACTCACCACCTGAGTATTCAGGTAGATAGCACGTGCTACTACCACATGTCTACAATCTGCCAAGCCATGCCACAAATTATTGGCTCTACTATGTAATGGTACCTGTCGCCCAATTTAGTTTTCCCCTGTTCCAAAATGTTGTTGCACATCCCAACATGGCACAAACCAGTTGTCTGACAGCCCTTTAGTTGTTGTTTAAGGCGTGTCCACACTTCACCTTTCTGCAAAACCCGACGCTGCTCCATCTCGCTCTGTCTGCAAAATTTGGGTCATCTGTTTCATGCTATATTTCCCCTGCCCACATTCAGTATTTTTTTTTTTGTATTTTAATGGTTGTAAGCCAAAAGGGCATATAAGATATGTAAATATTTTTGATACTCCCCCCAAAAACTTTCCATGTAAATATGAAATATATTTCATGCATTCCTGAGGAAAAAATCCTGGACTTCGAAAGCGTTTAGAAAAAAACATCATTTTCATTAAAAACGCCTGGTATTTTTTCCGCAGCGCGTGAAATCCACAAAAAATTTCCCAAATTGAATAAAATTTTGCTGAAGTATGGCTTTTTAAAATATTATTGTCCCAAAAGTATTTTTAAAGCCTTGTAAGATATTGATACCCCCCTTTCTTGGGGCTCTCC
>JARQOD010000007.1:84542094-84646451 GCA_033576555.1 Oophaga sylvatica | reverse complement strand
AAAAATAAATGCATGGCTATTCAAAGATGTGTCTTAAAAAGGTAAGCTAAAAATCAAAAACTTTAAAGGTAAGAATGAGGATAACTCAATTCCCACTTAAAAAATTTGCTGCTGAAGATTTATACTTTCAGGCAGAAGAGCAGCCACATGCGGGAACATCTCAACCCCATGCAAGTAAAGCACAACTGAAAGACAAAATAAATGTAGTAATTTCCAGTGAAAACTAAAGGACCTGTCAACTATTGTTACCAAGCACCGGATCTTTAAAGCATATCTCCTCTGAAATGCTGATTACACCTGGCTACAGTCGTGCAGCCAGACTCTGATTCATGCTACACGTGGTTTCTTTGAGGTTTTGTATAGATGTTGATGCTGAACATAAAATGTCTTTTTTCTATTATTTGGGATTTTGGTAAATACTGAATATATGGTTTGTTGTTCCTCTCTATACTCAGCACTCAGAAAGCTTTCCGGAACACGTTGATGACCTCGCAGGTCAGAGAGACACATTATTACTGTGATGTGGCCGGTTTCTTTCGGGTTGGGTAATGCGCCTTCCATTTACACCATTTGCATCTGCATTCATTATTCTGAAGCTGTCACCTATTCACACGGCGGAATCAGGGACAATGGGAAGATTGGTGAAGGATATTTTACCATTATGCACATCCCTTATTTCACCTTCTAGACTGTTTTCATAAACAGTTTTGGAAACTAACCCTTTAATTAAAATCAATAACTACTTGCGTTTGGCACAATCGAGGCCAATATACTGTACATCTCTATTATCATACTTTCTAATTTAGAAAACATCATATTTATTATCTTTTTATAGCTTTGCCCTGTTGTTTGTACTCTGGAAGTTAAATCCATGGATAATATATAAATCTCCATCAGCAGAGCTCAGACCTATTTTATCAGTCTTCTAATGAAAAATTTACTTACTATTAGAGTGGTTGACAGTTCACACATTGTTGGTCCATCACGTGGTCGCTGAGGTTCAGGCATACAAGGTAGAGCGGTGCTTCCATTTTATAGTAATGTCGGACATTTACTGTATATATTTACTTATGTGGTGCATTTCTTTGGAAGCAGAGTTAATTGAATCTCTTGAAAATTCGATTTGTTCAAGTTCATCAAAATTCAAACAGCAGATTCGATTAGGTCTGAATTAAGTTAATGCCAATCATAATTGTCGGGTACTCACCTGTCCTGGCTTCAGCACCAGTCCACATATGTGTCCTCTCCACGGCTGGATTTTTCTGCTCTTTTGCTCATCAGATTTCTATAATAACCTATGATATCATCTCCTTAAGCCCCACTCAGCCAGCTACTCACCACCTGAGTATTCAGGTAGATAGCACGTGCTACTACCACATGTCTACAATCTGCCAAGCCATGCCACAAATTATTGGCTCTACTATGTAATGGTACCTGTCGCCAACTCAGTTCCACTGTTCCAAAGTGTTGTCTGCACATCCAACATGGCTACAAACCAGTTGTCTGACAGCTCTGTTAGCTCTGTTGTTCTAAGGCGCTGTCCACACATTCAGCTCTACTGCAACCAGACGCCTGACCTCCATCTCAGCTCTGTCTGCAATATGGAGTCTATCTGTTTACATAGCTATACATTTCCACTGCCACACATTCAGTATTTTTTTTTAGTATTTTACATCAGGATTTGTAAGCCAAAGGTCATATAAGATATGTAAGATATTTATGATACTCCCCCTAACACTTTCCATGTAGTATATGAAATATATATCTATAGCATCTCCTGAGGAAAAAGTCCTAGTGACTTCGAAACGCGTTGAGAATAAACCATCATCTTTCATCTCCAATACGCCTGGATATTCATTTTTCACAGCAGCGCAGATGAAATCCACAAAATTCCTAAATTGAATAAATATTTTGCATGACATGTATGGCTTTTGAAAATATTTATATGTCCCTATAAAGTATTTTATAAAGCCTTGTAAGATATTTGATACCCCCATTTCCTGTGGTCTCTCTCTGCTTCTCTGTTATTAGAGACAGATGTGACCAAACAACAGGCACCTGGTATAAGGCACTGTAGGATTTTTTTATATCCCCATAAAGTATGTGGCATTGTAAGATATTTTTTAATCCCCACGTTGTACATGGCATTGCAGGATCTTTATGCACCCCTCCTTCACACTTTAATGAAATAAATTCAGCTTTAGCATCAGGAAGTGATATATCTTCTTTACAAATAAACACAGACATTATTTGGCTGCAGTAACCAAAAGAATCCCATTGTTTCCCATCACCTGTGTTACAATTAGCACCCCGCGCAGCCTCCGCTACTGCAGAGCATGGCATTAAACAATCTTCTTTTCTGCAGGAACAGCACGACTGTTTCCTTCCTCCTTGCACATTATTATGCAGCAAAGACAATAAAGTTTATTTTGCCCCCGGCACTTCCATGAATAATTTAGTTTCATTTTACTTCTACAACGATCCAGCGTTAGCACTCACAATTTGTGTAGATAACACTTCTTTTTAATTACCGGCTTGTATGTGCACATTTCCAGCCAGCGGTCTTTGTTTCTGTGTAATGAAAATTTATAACAAACGCCTCAAATACTATGTGCAATTTATGCTACCGGTATTGTCCTTTGTGTTTGAGGAAACTTTGTGTTTATATAACTGGAATGACGAAATAGCGCAATGTGGTCTTATACGGATTACAAAAAAAAGAGTAAGGGTCCCGTCACACATAGCGACACACCAGCGATCCCGATAACGATATGAACTTGTCAGGATCGCTGGTGTGTCGCTATATGATCGCTGGTGAGCTGCCAAACAGGCAGATCTCAGCAGCGATCAGGACAGCGACTATGCGGGTAACAAGCTATGCACGTCGCTTAGTTACCTGCAGTGTACCTTAGATACCAGCACGCTGGTGCAGGGAGCTGGTAACCAAGGTACACATCAGGTTTCTAGGCGCCAAGAAACCCGATGTGTACCTTGGTTACCAGCTCCCTTGTTCCAGCACGCTAGTATTTAACGTACACATCGGGTTTCTAGGCTCTGAGCGGCGCCTAGAAACCCGATATGTACTTTGGTTACCAGCTCGCTGATCACTAGTCTCCCGCCTGCCACACGCAGTAATGCGCGCTGGCCAGCTGGAGACCAATGATCAAAAAAATGTCTAGGACATTCAGCGACGATCAGCGATACCCAGCAGGGGGGCTGATTGTCACACACAGCAATATCGCTGGGGAGATCGCTGTTGCATCACAAAACTTGTGACTCAGCAGCGATCTCACTATGTGAGACGGGGCTTTACATGGGATTTGCTCACCTGGGGAGGTGGTGAAAGTCACAACCCGTGTGTTCGCTTTAAAGGAAAGATAACTGCTTCAAAACAACCAAAATCGATACTATGCAAACTTGGAGATAGAAGTGGATAGAAAACCCGAGCTGCCGAGGATCCAAAATAGAATAGGAGACCAGATGCGGTATGGATGCGGTTTTATTTGTCAACACGTTTCAAGGTCCTCACACCTCTTCATGAGGACAAACTATTTGAGGATATTTTGGGTCTTTTCAGACACAGGGAACCAAATATTGTATAACCTTTGTAGCCCTTCTAGAAATGCCATTGCTATTTTATATGTAGTACTACAGATACTGCTCCTTCCATGTTGCATGTGAACATACAAACACTGCAATCTGCGCAATCAGTGGATTTAAGCTAAGATAAGTGGTGTGAAAGTTTTAATGTCCCAGACAATACAAATTTCTCGACACTTGTCTAAGCTAATGAAGGATTAGTTTTCTGATTTTTTTAAATGTCCATTTATTATGTCATGTCTCTGCTTTTTTTGTGTATATATTTGTGTTTCTTCAGATACTTTGTTATACCATGCTTATGAAGAGACAGAAGAAGTCTTGAAACCTTGCTTGGTAACATCAGTTATTTTATTTTTGTTAGCCATTAAAAAATATCATAACTACTGGATTATTATTTTGTTTCTCCCGCTGAGAACAATCAATCCTTTTTTCAACTGGCTAACAAGGTACTAAAACCTTATTTATTTTAAGTTATTTTAATAAAGTTGCCTCTGATATCATGATGCTGTCCACAATTTGTAACTTTGATATTCCTGTGAGTAACCATATCTCTGTAAGCAAGTTACTAGTCTGCCTATACAACTCTACTATCCCTGTGAGTAACCGCACTTCTGTAAGCAAGATACCAGTTTGTTTCTTCATCTCCACACATCTGGTTCAGCTGCATTGAGTGCATCCAGCCTTGCTTGCTTATTTGGGGTCTTGCATACTCTGCTACACTGATCCTCACCAGATTACAGTTGTCTGTCTAGCCGTTCTGTATTTGGAAGTGCACTAAGCAAAAAATTACTATTCTGGGTATCTCCAAAGATAAATTTACCTTAAGGCAACATAAACTGCCAGCTCAGTATTTCAGCTAAACCACACTTGCTTCAATGAAAAACATCACTCAAGTTTTTCTAATTTTTCATCTGTGGAGGCGATCTTACTGTTGGCCATACCCATCAGTTTATGGGACCTCCCATTGAGAAAATGCAAGGCTTTATAAGTTCCTGGTTTAGCTATGCCCACCTAGTACAAAGTTATATTGTGGCTGACATGTTCCTACACTTCTGTTTCTTGTAGAACTTTCAGATGGCAAAATTATTTTTTAATTTTCTAATATAAATATTTTTATGAAAGTCTTGCTCTTTACAAATTGTAAAATTCAGCCAGAAGATGCATTTCAATGAAGGAAAATGTGTTTAAAATCTATAAACAATTTTTTTTTGTTAATTGAGTCCGCTAAATGTAAACGGTTAAATTCACTCTAATACCATTTTTCATCCTCATAACTTGAAAGTATCGCCGTAATGTGGTGCCAAATCAGAGCAGATCTATTATTGATCTTTAAGTGATTAAATAATGCTTTGTCTAGCTTTATGTTGGTTTTAACCTTGTTTTATCTTCCTAATCCTGTAAATGCGTTTTATACAATGTATTCCTCAATTACGATGAATGTCAGCATGTTGAACTCAGACAAATGAAACACTAGTACGGTTCCTAAACTTGAAAACTTTTTGTTTCTTTTTCCATTATTCCCTTCAGAATTTATAGGCTGCAAAATTTTCAACAACATTTCAGCCCAGAAAGTCCAGCTTGACAGCAGTTATAAATCAGTTCACCAGTTTGTAATCCGCTGGCAGTAATGGTTCTGCTAAATGTCTACGAGGGCGAGCCAATCTAGATCAGTTACTTTAGGCTTGGGACATATTCATAAAAATATTTTATTTGTACAAGTTACATTTTTGACACTTGGCGTTATTTCGGTAATGGAAACATTTTTGAAGCCCGTACAATACAAATGCATTGACAACTATGCACATTTTTAAAGCATACCTAACATTTTAACTTTTAGCTTTTTATATAAATCAGGAACATATAAAAATGGGTAAAATTTTATTTTATATCTTGTTATATAGATGATAGGAATTTGAGTCCCTCCTTCTAATTTTGTTGTGATTTCTATAGCCATTAAAAAAATAATACTACCCTCATCGCAGTGTCGAAAATTAACAAGTTCATAACCACGCCATTTCCCCCCATTTCTGACTAAGCACATTTTCTGGTTTTATCGTACATGCACTATCGTTCGGATAGTAAAGTAATTTTTCCACTTATTTTTCACTATAAAGTTGGCTCCATTTTTTTTAAATTGTTAGATTCTTTTTTGCTGTTGCTGATTTTTTTTTTTCATCAGCTTCCGGCTTAATCTTGAGCCATGACGACTTGATGGATTAACGATCTGTAGGAAGATTGACCTTGTGTAAGCCTAGATAGGTCCATCATGGTTTTCTCAGCCTTGATCTATTTATCGAGTTGCTGGTCTTCTTTGTATGTTTGTTTCTTCTATTCTTCCAACCATGAGGATCTTCTCCAGTGATTGCTCTCTTCGTATGATTCATAGTAGGCACATCGTACATTGGTGGACCTTGCTGCAAATGACATGTCTGGCTTGATTTGTTCACAAGTTGATTTGCTTGTCCTTCTTGCCATCCATGGTATTGAGAGCATCTTTCCCAGAACCAATTTTCAAAGCTGTGGATCCATCGTCTGTGTTATTTTTTTACCGTTCAGTTTTCTCACCCATATGTTACTACAGAAAAGACCAAACTATGTAGGAGCCGTGTCTTCAAAGTCATTGAAATGTTCCAGGATTTGAGGGCGTTGTCTGATGACTTCATTGTTGATATGTCCATAGTTATTTTCCTATTGAGAAGACGTTGCTGTATGTTGAGTGATTGCTGATATCAGGGAAAAATACAAAGAATAAACAAAATACATGAGTATTTTTTCCTTTTTCCCATGTTTTTTAAAGACCATAAAAAACCGCTTAAAAGATTTAAAAATGTTTTCCCCTTTCTATTGAAATTATTTGTACAGTATATATTGGACGTATTTTTTTTCCCAATGAGGGCATTACTAGAAACAGCGAATCCGACTTCAATCTTTTAAAATTTATTTTATCTATTTTTTGTATCATGCTTTTCTATTTATTTTTTTTTTTCATGTATTTTACACATTTTGCCCTTCAAAAAGTCACATAAAACCTTTGTGGGTTATGTGAACACATTAATATACTTGTTATTTTCCTGATTTCCACTGTAACTGGGGCTAGTATATTAGCACCAGTTACAAGAGAAAGTCATTTTTTTCTATGCACAGCAGAGTTGATTGGTTTTCCTAAGACCCAGCAGCCCAAGGTGTCTCAAGAAGACTCTTGCGAAAGATCTATTCTATGGAAGTCTACGAATATGACCAACATATTCCTTATTTTCTTTCTGTATATGTCAGGAGTAAACTTTGAAAATGATATAATAATATACTGTATATGTATGGATAAATACTGTAAAAATGTGAGAAAATAAGTTTACATTTCTTAAATTTTTACTTAACTTCATTGTCTTGTTTTTGTAGTATCATGAATTCTTATTTTCCTTAGTAACAAGATTTAAGTGGAAAAAGAATAAAAACAGGTCTGTGAGACAGAAGTGGAATAACTTGTAAGTAATTCTAACACGGAACATTCCCCTCCGTTAAAGAATAAAGTGACTATAGATAAGATCCATTTTATAGTAATATAAAACATTAATACATATTATACCTAATTGATAAAAAAAGAAAGGCACGTTATAACTTAATATAAAATAGGCAAATGGGCCATGACATTATTCCATTAAGACTTTAACTGAATCATGAACAATAAATTGACCTAATTCCAAATGTTGTCACCACAAATACAAGCTCAGTATTATACTCCTGAAAGCAATTTTCTAAATGAAAAAAACTGATTACTGTATGTTAGTGATGATAATGGTCACTGGCCCTGGGGTAACAGGAAGTCACAAGGAACTTTAGAGATCAGTGGAGAGGTTCGATAAATAGAAAAAATGCTTTAAACAATCTATGAAGAAATGCACAAATTAAACCAGGAACTAATTTGCATTGAAATGAAATAAATATTATGTAAATACAACAATTTCCATAACCTGCACTCCCCCTTTTAATCGCCATGTTTTAACAAGGGTGTTGACGCCTACCATTGTCACATTCTGGCACATAATATTGAAAGATTCATCTCCAAAAAGTCTTTAGAGTAAAATGTTCAAAACGAACATTTTTTTTCCTAGCGATGAGCGAATCTGCCTGATTTAAAAGTTCACTTGAATTTGTCAAGGAATTCCAATTTACATTCAAATTATTGGATAATGGGGTCTCTCTAGACCTGAGAGAATAATAAACAGAGGGTTTAAAAAAGAGAGATGTGTGAGAACTGACTGGGGCTGTGGCAGCAGGATAGCTGAGCAGCCTGATGATTACATTTTTTTACCCCTTTTTTCAGTCCTCTCTAAATCAATAAAATGAGTTCCAGGTGCCATCTTGCTAAATTTACAAGAAGCAAATTACAAAAAAAAATGGATTAATGAGAATCAAAATTATTTTGTAACATTCAAGGAACATTCTATTTGCCTTGATCCATGTAGCTCATCTGTACTTTTTCTGTTATGTTTCGGTAGCTGAGGAGGACAGGAACAACAGCAGGGCAGCCGAACACCTGAGATGTTGGTAATTGATGGGTTGCAGATTCCTAAACTAACGACACAACTAGAGGCAGCCGTGGAGCGTTCCTACGTTGATCCTAGACGCCTCGTCACAGCCTGAGAGCTAACTACACCTAAAGGCAGAAAGATGAAAGCTATCTGCCCCGGAGCAGATCCCCAAAGAAAATAGGAAGCCCCCAAACATATAATGGCGGTTAGACAAGATGAAAATACAAACATAGGCAGAAAATAGACTGAGCAAACGCTGGGCCACAAGCTGACTAAATAGGATAGGACAGGAGAGATTACTTTCTGCAACCCAGAAAACCCTACAAAAATCCAACAATTCTGATTACAAAAATACTGAGATCACATGATCTCACCACCCGCTAAATCAGATCTCAGTGTGAACAAAAACCAAGCCGCAGCCGCTGAACAAACAGGAAAAAGCACATGAGCAAACAACAGTGGCTGCAGATAAACTGTGAGGAGCTCAGGCCCCAGGAGGGGACCTGGCTGACCTCCACAAAAGTGCAGAAAACAATGCAAAAAGCAAGCACAAAAAGAAAAGCAAAACATATCTTATCTGAAAGCAGGAGACGCAGGCAAGACTCCAGCAAACTTCCAAATGAACCAGGAACCACAATTGAGACAAGAACAATTGATCACCAGCAACCATCATGGGAGGGAACCTCCCTTATATCAGACCAGTCAGTGAACCCAGATTGCCACTCCTTGCTGAAAGGTTCAGTACTGTCTGTAACCACCAGAGGGAGCTTCTGCTCAGAAACCATCTCAAGCACATTCATAACAGTACCCCCCCCTTGAGGAGGGGACACCGAACCCTCACTTGTGCAACCAGGCCGATCAGGATGAGCTCGGTGATAGGCACGGATCAGTCTCCTAGCAAGGATGTCCGAAGCAAACACCCAAGAATTGTCCTCCTGACCATAACCTCTCCACTTAACCAAATACTGGAGTTTCTGTCTAGAAAAACGAGAATCCAATATTTTCTCAACCACATACTCCAGATTGCCCTCAACCAAAACAGGGTCAGGAGGCACAGCCATAGGAACCACTGGCTCGACAAACCTCTTCAATAAGGACTTGTGGAACACGTTATGGATCTTAAATGTCCCTGGAAGAAGCAAACGGAAGGAAACAGGATTAAGAATCTCCATGATCTTATAAGGTCCAATGAACCTGGGCTTAAACTTTGGAGATGCAACCCTCATAGGGATATTTCTTGAGGACAACCAAATCAAGTCCCCCACTTTAAACCGAGGACCATCAGTCCTATGCCGGTTGGCAAACCTTTGGGCCTTCTCCTGAGAGAGAGACAACCTCTCCACTACCTGGTCCCAAATCTGCTGCATTCGCTCCACAACAGAGTCAACACCCGGACAGACAGAAGCCTCCGCCTGTCCCGAAGAAAATCGAGGGTGAAACCCAAAATTGCAGAAAAATGGAGACATCAAAGTGGCAGAGCTAGCCCTATTATTAAGAGCAAACTCAGCCAAAGGCAAAAAAGAGACCCAGTCATCTTGATCAGCAGACACAAAACATCTCAAATAAGTCTCCAAGGTCTGATTTGTTCTCTCGGTTTGTCCATTGGTCTGAGGATGAAAAGCAGAGGAGAAAGACAATTGAACACCAAGTTTAGAACAAAATATCCTCCAAAATATGGAAACAAACTGGACTCCTCTGTCAGACACAATGTTCTCCGGAATGCCATGTAACCGAACCACGTGCTGAAGGAACAAAGGCACCAATTCGGAGGAGGAAGGCAACTTAGGTAATGGCACAAGATGTATCATCTTGGAAAACCTATCACAGATTACCCAGATAACGGTCATTCTCTGAGAAACAGGGAGGTCGGAAATAAAATCCATAGAGATATGGGTCCATGGCCTCTTGGGCACAGGTAATGGCATTAACAAACCACTAGAGCGAGAGCAAGGCTTGGAGCGAGAGCAAGTCCCGCAGGACAGCACAAATTCCCTGATGTCACGAGACAAAGTAGGCCACCAAAAGGACCGACTCACCAAGTCTCTGGTACCAAAATTCCTGGGATGACTAGCCAACGCGGAACAATGAATCTCAGACATCACACTCTTCTTCCACTGGTCTGGGACAAACAATTTCCCAATAGGGCAGCGCTCAGGTTTATCCTCCTGACACCCTTCCAAGGCCAGTCTCAAATTAGGCGAGATGGCGGAAAGAACTACACCCTCTTTCAAAATAACAGTAGGATCAGATAACTCAGGAGAGTCAGCAAAGAAACTCCTCGAGAGGGCATCCGCCTTAACATTCTTAGTGCCAGGAAGAAAAGAAACCACAAAATTAAAACGTGTGAAAAACAAGGCCCACCTGGCCTGTCTAGGATTAAGTCGCTTGGCTGATTCGAGATAAACCAAATTCTTATGGTCCGTGAGGACCACCACCTGATCTTTGGCTCCTTCCAGCCAATGTCTCCACTCTTCAAAGGCCCACTTCATGGCCAATAACTCCCGATTACCCACGTCATAATTACGTTCAGTTAGAGAAAATTTTCGAGAGAAAAAGGCACAAGGGTTACTCTTAGAGGTCTCTGGATCTCTTTGGGACAAAACGGCACCTGTCCCAATTTCAGAGGCATCAACCTCCACCTGAAATGGTAGAGAAACATCAGGCTGACGTAGAACAGGAGCAGAAGTGAATCTCTGCTTAGGTTCCTGAAACGCAGAGACTGCCTCAGGAGGCCAATTCACCACATCAGAACCCTTTTTGGACAAATCAGTCAATGGTTTAACAATACCGGAGAAATTACCAATAAATTTACGATAAAAATTGGCAAAACCCAAAAATCTCTGAAGAGCCTTTAATGAAGTAGATTGCACCCAATCACAGATGGCTTGAACCTTGACCGGGTCCATTTCAATAACAGATGGAGACAAAATGAATCCCAGAAATGAGACCTTCTGTACGCCAAAAAGACACTTTGATCCCTTCACATACAGTGCATTCTGTCTCAAAATCTGGAATACAGTCCGAACATGTTTCACATGAGAGTCCCAGTCATTGGAAAAAATCAAGATATCATCCAAATAAACAATCAGAAATTTATCCACAAAATCCCTGAAAATATCATTCATGAAGGATTGGAAGACGGAAGGAGCATTAGTGAGCCCAAAGGGCATCACTAGGTACTCAAAATGCCCCTCTGGGGTATTAAACGCCGTCTTCCATTCATCCCCGTGCTTAATGCAAATAAGGTTATACGCCCCCCTGAGGTCAAGCTTGGTAAACCAACTAGCACTTTTCACCCTGGAAAACAGGTCAGAAATCAAGGGTAACGGATATTGATACTTCACAGTGATCTTATTCAAGAGACGATAATCAATACACGGCCTCAATGAACCATCCTTTTTGGCCAGAAAGAAAAATCCGGCACCCAAGGTTGAAGAGGATTGTCTGATATGACCCTTCTCCAATGACTCCTTGATATAAGATCGCATAGCATCGTGTTCAGGTACAGACAAGTTAAAAAGGCGACCTTTAGGAAATATACCACCAGGCACTAATTCAATAGCGCAATTGTAGCTCCTGTAAGGGGGCAAAGATGCAGATTTACTTTCACTAAATACATCTGAAAAATCAGTCAAAAAGTCAGGAACATCCTGAGACTTGGGAGAGGCAGAAAAAACAGGAGTGTCGGCATTAACACATTGGCAGCCCCAACTGGTCACAGACACAGATTTCCAATCCAAAACAGGATTATGAGACTGTAACCAAGGGAAACCTAGTACAATAATGTCATGCAGATTATACAGCACCAGAAATTTGCAACTCTCCTGATGATCTGGTTCAACCCTCATTATCACCTGAGTAGAAAACTGGGGTTTATTCTCCGACAAAGGGGTGGAATCAATGCCCAGTAGGGGAATAGACTTCCACAGGGGTATCATGGGAAACCCACAACGTTTGGCAAAGTCAAAATCCATCAGGTTAATAGCTACTCCTGAATCAACAAAAGCCTGAGCAGAAAATATGGCCAGGGAGCAAATCAGGGTAACAGTCAACAGAAATTTAGTCTGAACACTACCCAAGACAACTGAGCGTGCAAAACGTCTTCCCCGCTTAGGGCAGACTGAAATAGCATGAGAGGCATCACCACAGTAGAAACATAACCCATTGCGCTTTCGAAACTCATGACGCTGAGCCCCAGAAGTCACTCCATCACACTACATGGGCTGAGAAGCTGGCACACAAGGCAACACTATCTCACGCATATCTCTGCGCTCACGCAAACGTTAATCAATTTGAATAGCCAATGACATAGAATCATTGAGACCAGAGGGAGCAGGGAATCCCACCATAACATCCTTTACATTCTCTGACAGCCCCTTCCGAAAAATGGCTGCCAAAGCATCATCATTCCATTTGGTCAGGACTGCCCACTTTTGGAATTTCTGACAGTACAACTCAGCGTCTTCAAGACCCTGATTTAATGCCAACAAGGTTTTTTCAGCTTGATCAGTGACATTAGGTTCATCGTACAATAACCCCAGAGCCAGAAAAAATGCATCAATATCATTCAAAACAGGATCCCCAGGTGTCAGGGAAAAAGCCCAATTCTGAGGATCGCCGCGCAGGAGAGAGATGACAATCTGAACCTGCTGCGCTGCGTTACCTGAGGACTTAGGCTTTAAGTCTTTAAGTCTTTACCTGAGGACTTAGGCTTTAAGTTGTTTAAGGCAAAAAACAACTTACAGTTATTTTTGAAATTCAGAAATTTAGCCCGATCCCCCAAAAACAAATCTGGCATGGGAATCCTAGGTTCCACAACCGGCAACCCAGCAAGATAGGTAGCAATATTCCGAACCTCAGTGGCAAGCTTATCCACACGGCCAGACAACTGTGCAAACTCCATTGAGAGAAAAAAAATCCTCCTCAGCACCCAGAGAAAAAGAGGGAAAAAATGCAACAGACAGAAAAAAAAAAATCTCTGACAATTCTGACATCTTTTTTTCTTTCCACACTGTTTTTCCCTTCTGTGAGTACCATATAATTTTCAGTTATGGCCGGTGATACTGTTATGTTTCGGTAGCTGAGGAGGACAGGAACAACAGCAGGGCAGCCGAACACCTGAGATGTTGGTAACTGTTGGGTTGCAGATTCCTAAACTAACGACACAACTAGAGGTAGCCGTGGAGCGTTCCTACGTTGATCCTAGATGCCTCGTCACAGCCTGAGAGATAACTACACCTAAAGGCAGAAAGATGAAAGCTATCTGCCCCAGAGCAGATCCCCAAAGAAAATAGGAAGCCCCCAAACATATAATGGCGGTTAGACAAGATGAAAATACAAACATAGGCAGAAAATAGACTGAGCAAACGCTGGGGCCACAAGCTGACTAAATAGGATAGGACAGGAGAGATTACTTTCTGCAACCCAGAAAACCCTACAAAAATCCAACAATTCTGATTACAAAAATACTGAGATCACACAATCTCGCCACCCGCTAAATCAGATCTCAGTGTGAACAAAAACCAAGCCGCAGCCGCTGAAAAAACAGGAAAAAGCACATGAGCAAACAACAGTGGCTGCAGATAAACTGTGAGGAGCTCAGGCCCCAGGAGGGGACCTGGCTGACCTCCACAAAAGTGCAGAAAACAATGCAAAAAGCAAGCACAAAAGGAAAAGCAAAAAATATCTTATTTGAAAGCAGGAGACGCAGGCAAGACTCCAGCAAACTTCCAAATGAACCAGGAACCACAATTGAGACAAGAACAATTGATCACCGGCAACCATCATGGGAGGGAACCTCCCTTATATCAGACCAGTCAGTGAACCCAGATTGCCACTCCTCGCTGAAAGGGTCAGTACTGTCTGTAACCACCAGAGGGAGCCTCTGCTCAGAAACCATCTCAAGCACATTCATAACATTTTTCTATGAAAATGGCAAAGACTTATGGGAACCAACACTTCTGTTACTTTAATTCTTCAGTGGTGATATGATTTAGCATTTTGTCTCTACTTTTGGTGTATTTTTTTACTTTATTTGTTATATTGAAAGATTCTTATCTAGTGGCTCTATATTCACTCCGCGGGTGACACTGATGTTGGAGGAGATGTCATGGCCTATATCACTAGATGGCGCAGTAGCTGTTCAGCCAGGACACGGTGTGACTGGAACCTGTCATGCAACCTATCTAGGACAATGTAGAAAACGGTCAAAGGAGCACAAAGAACACAAGGACAAGGTAGTAATTTCTTAAGCCCACAACGCATTTTGACGGTAAACTGTCTTCATCTGGGGTCACCTGATGAAGACGGTTTACAATCAAAACGCGTTGTGGGCTTAAGAAATTACTACCTTGTCCTTGTGTTCTTTGCGTTCCTTTGACCATTTTCTACAGTCCCAGTTACTATGCTCCACTGGATGTTTACGGCTGGAGCTGCATTGGGCTGCTCATTAATTTAATTTACTTCATTCACTGCTTTCTCGGCGCTCCCTCGTGACCGCTACTTTCACTGACTTTTACTTCATGCAACCTATCTAGACATTGTGAATAAAGAAGTTTCAGGGTGCTTCCTTCAGAGGATCCTTAACCCAATTTGAAATAAGAGGGTTATATAGCCAAAGAACTAAGTATCTCTGATGTTGAATCAGATGTCATTTTATTGGCTAAGTAAAATGCAAAATTTTTGAAAAGACAAAAACATTAAAACATTTTCTGTTATAAAAAAAGCACAACGTGTTTCGGCCATGTAGGCCTTCATAGGTGTATAATAAAATGATTTTGTTGTAAGCTATTTATACCCCATTTTCATTGCTAATGGGTGTGGTTGTACCAACTGAGGAACCAATCGCTATCTATCAAACTCCTTAGCAGTTGAAGTGCATATATTATAACTTCATCCCCAAGAAAAGAATGTCATACACACATATTATATAACATCACCCCTCCTTCACCTATTCCAGGTTAAAACAGTATAGCTGTAAATTTTAGGCAACCACACATGTCAATGTACATGTTCACAAAAAAAAGCAAAAACAAGACAAACAGGGACTCTATTGATTGATCTATACGAGGAGAGAGATCTCATTCAGTCCATCAGGGTACAGACTACCAAGTCTGTATATCCAATAGAACTCACTCTTTGGCATTAAGAACTGTTTTTCTGTTTCTCGATGCTGCAGGTATTTGTTCCATTGGCGTGACTTTTAGACATTCAAAGTTCTTGTTATGTATGAGTGATGTGCTTAGATAAATTTTGCTTCAAAAACCCTATTTTCACATTCTATGACCATTCATACGATTTCGTAGTGCGGCAGACATATAAAAGTCCACACACACAGGTCACCACGTACACAACAAAATCAGAACCACAGGTTAATTCTTGGGTAGAATTGTATGTGGTATTGCAGAAAGTGTGTGTGCTGTCCAGCAGCTCAGCAGCTGTTGCCAATGGGGAAATGGCACTTCTTACCTAAACTCCCAGCATACTCCTGGAATTTGCCAGTTATTGCACATGGTTACTCTCTGTACCCTGGTGCTGTTCTTCTGTTGATCTCATCCTGTTCTTGACCTGACTTTTAAATCTAAGTCTTGCTAACCTTAAGTTATCTGACTTGTCTTTTGATTGACCTCCTGGTACCTGAACCCTTCTATTCTTGCGAATACAGTATCGTCCTCTGATTATGTTCCTGATTTTGTCCCTATTATTACTAACCCAATTAGTTTGATTATCCTCGCCTCATTTTCCCTCCTCTGGCCAGCAGCCAGTCCATGGATGCAACTCAGGGGGCCCCGTTGTAAGTCTGGATGCCTTTATAGGACTTGAAGAATTAGGGCGTTTCTTTGTGATGTGATAGACAGAAAGGCTAGTGCTAAGTCTGTCCCAGGTAGGCTTTTTGAGCTGGCAGCTTCAAGCAGAGTTTACATTGGTGTAACAATGTCATAGGGTTTGTGCCTGCAACCAGGATCGGAAGGCTCGGGCGGCCCTATTGCAAAACATATTATGATCAAACTAGAAGCAAAAGCAGAGTATTGTGTCTATGTCCATATTACATTCTTGCAAAAGTAAAGGGAAAACAAAATGGAAAAAATTGTGATATGCCCACAACGTGTAGATCCAATACCCCTGCGTTGCATGTGTGCAGATATTGCCGCCTCAATATGTATGTGTGAAGGCATGCTTTAGTAAAAGTGTATCTCTACCTCTTTGTGTATGTATTATCTTGCTTGTGAGCGCCTTTCTGTGTAAATGGTGCTTTTGTGTAGTGAAAGTTTAATGAAATATTTACTGTATGACATATTTTAATACTGTGACTTATGGGATGGTTGGATCATGTGGCTGTGATATCGAAAAATTGTCATCAGTTTTTCTTTTTTGCATTTCTTTCCCCTCTTTCAGGAGTCATGACTATTTTATTTTTCCATATCTGTAAGAGGACTAGTTGTAATTTTGTATGCCATAATTCATTGAACCATATAATGTACTGAAAAACGAGAAAAAAAATGGTTTAAATGATGAAAAACAACCCCATTTACTCTTGCTTTTTGGATTTTGTTTTCATAGGGTTCAGCGTGCAGTAAAACTAATGTGACAATATTATTTTCCATGTCATTTCGATTATGAGTATATGAACCAAAGAGTTTTTTTTTAATATTTGATTGATTTAAACATTCTTTAATTAGTAAAAATAAAGTTTCCTATTTTCTGAGACGTGCAACTTTTTCATTTTTCCATCGATGGAGATGTGCGAGAGTTTGATTTTTCTGCACTGAACTGTGATTTTCATTGATGCCATTGAGGTGCCCATAGGACTCAAGTTACGCCACAGTTAACATATACTTAATAGACATGTAGAAAGTTGTGGATCTTTTGCTATTAGGTCTTTTCAACAAGGTGCATTATACGGGGAGAGGGTAACTGAAGAATGCCCCCAAGGTGCTAAATGTCGTGATGTTTAGATATAAAGCTGCGGCAGTAAATTGAAGTTCAGCCTAGCTGGAGCTCTGCATTCACGGCTTTGTGATCCTTTTGCGAGTTTTTTCTCTCTACATGAACTTGGATATTTCATTTATTTATATTCATTGCTGAATAGTTTGTATATTGTACTTTATGCACTTTGGTGAAATTGCACATCCTATGACTTTGGGGAGCAGCTTAACTTGGTCAAAAAATAAAAGAGATTACTTGTCATTTTGAAGTCATTTTGTTGATTTCAGTTCTATTTAACACACATTAAATGTTATTTTCTGTTCCTCATACCTTTCCAGCAATGTCAACATGACCCATTGTACAAAAAACTCAGCTGCAAAATGATCCAACTCGTAAAAGCTTTCACTAAACATTACCTTGAAGTGAAGCATTTAATGCCGGTAACCTTTTAGAAGTTATTATTTTTTTTCCTTTTTTAACTTTAAGTTTTTATTCCATTTAGATTACGGTACTTTAAAGGAATGTGTTGCCTTTTCTCAGCTTATGCAAAATCAATACTGAACCGTTTTCTTTATTTCTTTTATTTTCTGATACTATGAATTTCTCTTTTATTTATGTTCCTTTATGAAGTCAACCATCTTGATCTGAGGAGAACCTGAAGGATTTCTAGCAGGCGATGACATATTAAAAAAATAATTTAGAAAACTTAGCTGTAGAGGTTTCAGGGGAAGTAGTCAGACCGGAGTCCTTGTTTGTCACGGAGGGGGCACAAGAGACCCTTGATTGCCTACTTAAGAAAACACTAATATTATGCATGACACAAATTAGCTGGACTCAGAAACTTTAAATTGGGATTTTATTTGTGGGTATGCTCTGTGGCTTGTGTAGAGGTGGCAATGACCTGTCCCCATCACCTCTTCTCAATGTGTACCCTACCAATTTTAATGAAAGCCTTGTAATCTCATCTTTTGATAATATAGGATAATATAGGAGTACACACGTGGTCAAAATTGTTGGTACCCCTCGTTTAATGACAGAAAAACCCACAATGGTGACAGAAATTACTTGAATCTGCCAAAATGAATAATAAATCAAAATCTATGAAAATGAACAAATGAAAGTCAAACATTGCTTTTCAACCATGCTTCCACAGAATTTAAAGAAAAATGAAACTCATGAAATAGGCCTGGACAGAAATGATGATACCCCGGGAAATAATGTGACAAAATGGACATGTTAAATCACAGTGTGCCCACTAATTACCATCACAGGTGTCTATAATCTTGGAATCAGTGAGTGGCCTGTATAGAGGGCACAGATACTCACTGTGCTGTTTGGTGACATGGTGTGTATCACACTCAACATGGACCAGAGGAAGTGAAGGAAAGAGTTGTCTCAGGAGATTAGAAAGAAAATTATAGACAAACATGTTAAAGGTAAAATTATAAGACCATCTCCAAGCAGCTTGATGTTCCTGTGACTATAGTTGCACATATTATTCAGAAATTTAAGCTCCATGGGACTGTAGCCAACCTCCCTGGATGTGGCTGCAGGAGGAAAATGTATAGCAAATCAAAGAGACGGATAATATGAATGGTAACAAAAGAGCCCAGAAAAACTTCTAAACAGATTAAAGGTGAACTTCAAGCTCAAGAAACATCAGTGTCAGATCGTACCATCCGTCGTTGTATGAGCCAATGTGGACTTCATGGGAGACAACCAAGGAGGACACAATTGTTAAAAAAAAAATCATAAAAAAGCCAGACTGGAATTTGCCAAACTACATGTTGACAAACCACAAAGCTTCTGGGAGAATGTCCTATTGACAGATGAGCCAAAAATTGAACTTTTGGCAAGGCACATAAGCTCTATGTTCAAAGACGGAAAAATTAAGCACATCAAGAATAGAACACTGTTCCTACTGTGAAACATAGAGGGGGCTTAGTTATGTTCTGCGGCTGCTTTGCTGCATCTGGCACAGGGTGTCTAGAATCTGTGCAGGGTACAATTAAATCTCAAGACTATCAAGGGATACTAGAGAGAAATGTGCTGCCTAGTGTCAGAAAGCTTAGTCTCAGTTGCAGGTCATGGGTCTTGCAACAGGATAATGACCCAAACACACACCGCTAAAAACACTCAAGAATGGCTAAAAGGAAAACATTGAACTATTCTGAAGTGGCTTCTATGAGCCCTGACCTAAATCCTATTGAGCATTTTTGGAAAGAGCTGAAACATGCCGTCTGGAAAAGGCAACCTTCACACACAAGACAGCTGGAGCAGGTTGCTCTTGAGGAGTGGTCAAAATACCTGTCGAGAGGCGCAGAAATCTTATTGACAGTTACAGGAATTGTTTGATTGCAGTGATTGTCTCAAAAGGTTGTGCAACAAAATATTAAGTTAAGGGTATCATCATTTCTGTCCAGGCCTATTTCATGAGTTTTATTTTTTTTTAATTCTGTGGAAGCATGGTTGAAAAGCAATGTCTTGCTTTCATTTGTTCATTTTCATAGATTTTTGATTTATTATTACTTTTGTCAGATTCAAGTTATTTCTGTCATCATTGTGGGTTTTTCTGTCATTAATCGAGGGGTACCAACAATTTTAACCACGTGTGTAACTCTGCCCACAGTGTATACAGTGCTACCTGTAAAAGGAATCTTCTCACCAAAGGAAGGGCGTAACTGTTTAAATGTCTAAGTATGTAAATCTGCTCCCTCCAGTGAAAATAAGCAATATTTCACCTTTTGGAGGGAGCTTTGTAAAAGTCAATGTTTGACCATTGAAGATATAAAGTAGTCAAAAGTCAAACAGAGGTCAAAGAACAGGAAATCAGAATAAAAAAAAACAGGAATGGCGCACAGCTGTCTACAGCGGGATAGCGACAATATTGACTGACAGTGGGAAATGGCTCTCAAAGGTTTATATAGAACAGCTTCCCAAGTGCAGACAGCAGATAGATTAATAAGATTAGCCCCATAGCTTCTGGACTGGCCAAAGGCACAAGTTTCAGGAATAAAATAGGATTGATGCTATCAAGCATCAACCGGGACAACGGTGTGGCACCACCTAGCGGCCGAAGCAGAAAACGGTACAGATGTTACAGACACCATCGATACGGTCTGGGAAAGAGGGGGGTACTGGCTCTCCACTGAATATCGAATTTTACTAACAATACTCTGTTATATACTAATTTGCTCTCTCCAGAGGAAAGATCTACCTTGAGGGTTCTATCTTTCGGAGATAGCTTCCACTAAGTCAATGTCCAAACTTTCAGACCCCCCATCACCCTCAAACTATCTCTTGAGTGGCTAATCATTGATTAAAGCTAGGTTCATAAGGAGGCAATAGAACAATAGCTTATTTCCTTAAGAGAGAGCTAATTTGCGTACTTATTTCCCATAGACTATTGCCAGCTGGATTTACCCCAAGATTTATTAAATAATTTTCGGCAGTATTCAGGCAAAAAACTGTTGTACAAAAACATTTCAGACGTTTGCCATTTCTAAGCCAGTCTCAAACCGCTCCGGAGAGTTTTTTTTGACAAGTGGTCAGAGCTTTGATGGGAGGGGGAATCACTGAACACAAATGATAAATTCACCATAATTTAAACTGCAGAAGTGATGTAAATTATGTCAGAAATTTATGCCAACTGGGTCACATTTCTGAAGATGGTGCACGGCAGCTGAAAGAAATGCAAAGTTCATTAATAGGCACACACTTCTTACTGAATTTGGCACCTCTTTGACACTCCTTTTGTTAAGACTAATATAAAAAAAGAGTCTTAGCAAATTTGGACCTTAATCTTATGTATTATACATACTCCCGGCAAGACCCGTCTAATGGGCGTGGCCTTACTCCATACACTTGCATAGTGAGGCCAAGCCCCATCTAGTGATTCGGTTATCCAGTGTGCGAGGCTGACTAGAGGGCACGGCCTCGCTCCATACAAGCTATTGGAAACAAGGCTGTCCCCAGTGGCCGGGAGTATGTACAACACAAACATACTTTCCTGTCCTGAGTCGAAAAACGGCGAAACCCTGCAGTGCACAGTGCATGCGCTGGGGGATTCATAACACAGAGTGACTACAGACTTATTGATTTGTACTGGACAACCCCTTTATTTTAAAATATAAACATAATTTGGTCATTTTGTGTTAGACTTCTATTAGGACTTGCATATGAATTGATTCCTTCCTTTGGAGTCTTTGGTTTACATACATATCCTGAGAAAGAATCAGAAGAACACCAGGGACGCTATAATATGTATCAGCCAAATCTTGATACAGAAGTAATTTTCAAAAAAATATTTTAACATAACGCTAACCCTTTAATTTAGTATTTTTAAAAATCACAAATCAACTTTTTTCAATGAGTCTGGATTTGTTTTTACTATAAGGGACTTTAAACAATGTTGGTCACGTATACATTCAGGTGGCAGTTATGGTACTGTTCACATTTCAGCCATGATGGGTAAATCATGAAGTATAGCAAACTAATAATAATAATAATAAAAAATAAATAAAAATAAACTTGATTTTTCCCAAAACAGATCTTTAATATTTAATTTTAAAGAATATATTGAACTGTAGATCCAACATTTTCCCCTTAAATGTTTGCGTGTTTCCATGATTAATTAATTTCTTGTTCCTTCCTACATATCAAGCTCCTGACTACTGTTTATTACTTTAATCATTAATTGGATTAATGAACTGCATGTATTTTGGATGTAGAATTCACCCTCCACAGACCTCATTCACACCTCATTACTGAAGTGGGGGAGTGGGATGTTCAGATAGAAAGTACATTACACCTCATGGGTTAAGATGTTATCCTTCCCTAAATTTCTAAAAAGAAATTATTTTTGATCTTCAGTATCTGCCTTATTTTTCACGGTAAGAGGTAATTAGTGTGTGTTTCACTAGATCAATATCTATCTAGTGTATCTACAGTACAGACCAAAAGTTTGGACACACCTTCTCATTCAAAGATTTTTCTGTATTTTCATGACTACGAAAATTGTACATTCACACTAAAGGCATCAAAACTATGAATTAACAGTGTCTTCAGTGTGGGTGTACAATTTTCATAGTCATGAAAATACAGAAAAATCTTTGAATGAGAAGGTGTGTCCAAACTTTTGGTCTGTACTGTATATCATATCTCTCTATCTATTTATCTATCTATCTATCTATCTATCTATCTATCTATCTATCTATCTATCTATCTATCTCATATCTATCTTTTTTGCAGCATACATTTGGATTTGTTGATTGCCTCCATATCTGGTCAAGTACTCCTCCCATCAGTCTTAAGACTTTTTTTTAAATAATGTTGGATTCAACCTGCCTTTTAAATGTATAGTACAAAATCCCAATAGCAGAATTCATAATATAGAATGGCGGTAAAAGAGAATATCCAAACCACCAAGAGGCACTAGCCATAGGAAAACTCCAACAAATAGTAAACATACATGAGAAAAGGAGTCTATATCCAAAAATAAAATACCATCATTATTTTATTAATAAGTACATCACATATACAACAATAGACAAAAATATACAGCACTAAAATGGCAGAGTGTCAAAGCAAGACCTAGGTGCAACACAAGTGCAGCGCTAGTGACAGCAGGGAGTCACAATATATATATTGACAGTGTAGTTATATTGTATTAAAGAGGCCCCAAAGACACAGACTAGCAAAGGCATAGTACTCCCCTAGTGAGGTATGATATCCATAAAAAAAAACCCTCGCCAATCAGTCAGTGGGTCATAACCCCATAATTATTTCTTACCCATAGCTGTCAGGAGAGCCGTACGCTATGCCATTGGCTAATTTCGTTTATGTGCAGTGGCAGTATATTTTACTGTTCTGGACTTCCTAAGAGGCTCACAGCTCTCACTGTTTTCGGGATGCTTATGCAGAGACTGCCTGCCCTGCTGTGAACTGTGTCTTATAATCAGCATACTCTAGTGCAGAGGTCACCAACCTTTCTGACCTTGAGAGCCACATCCAGCTATTAAAGAGGGTCGTGAGCCACATTCAGCTCTGATAGAGGGTTGCGAGCCACAACCTGTTCCTTCCCCACTCTCAATAGTGACACCCAGATCCCCCATTACCAGTATAATGACAGCCAAAGCTTTTCCACTGAAATCACATCAAGGCAGTATGCCATGCTCCAACGGTTTCCTATCTCACCCCCATTCAGATCACCTTCTAGAGATCTGCTCTTATTAGCTATTTGCACCTGGTGCTAATGCACCAAGCTGGCAGACAGTCGCGAGCCACACATCATGGGTCCGCGAGCCACATGTGGCTCTCGAGCTACAGGTTGGAGACCCCTGCTCTAGTGTGTGCCTCTCCCAAGAGACATTAATTGCGCTAGTGCTGCATATGTACTACTTGTATCTCCCTGCTTGCGGCACCTACATTTATTTGTGTAATACAGACTTGTTACCGTACTCTTGTTCAGTTGACTCATTTGTCTCAAGCCAAGAGATTCCTGAGTGTTCCACTATAATTGTTACAAGGGCGTGTAAAAAGCCAGAAACGCGTCAGTTTTTGTCCTCGTCTTTTTTATGGCTTGAAGAATAAAGATATTGTTCTTATTTACCAGATGGAATTACTTCTCTCATCATTTTGTCTCACATTTCATATATTCAATGTTGTAAAAAAAAAATGGAAAGTTTGTGGTCTGTATCCGTGCTGCTAGGTGATGAAGAAACATCAAATACCGGAGATAATGTAAAAAAATGTTAATTTTTCTACACTTAGCCCACTTCTTCTTCAGGAAACAAAAACTATATCCAGTTGAAAATGCAAAAAAATCCTTTACTCCTATCCTTCTTTATTTCTTCTGTTTTAACCGTATAAGAATGATATATACATCTGAAATCTATTACTTTGTCCTAGCAAAAAAATACAACAAAGGAGTCTGATACTTATTCTTTGAGACAGAGACAGTATAATAGCTTTGCACTGACACTTTACTGCAGAAATTATAAATCAGATATCTAGATATAATTTTGGTTGCAAAATGCTAATAGGGCTAAACATTGTCCCTGAAATATGACATTACATTAGAGAAAATATGGAATTTTTAAGGTGAAATATTTCATATTGAATACACGAGAAGAAAAGAAATCTAGATAATCCAGCTTCTTCTTCCGGTTTCATTTGTATTTGTCAAGTTTTCACTGTTTTGAACCGTTTTTTTTGCTCGCACCATATTCATTTTTGATTTGCGCCCTTTTTAAAGTCAATATTTTGTGTTCTTTTTTTCCCCATCGTGAGCGGAGTTTAAGGTTTCCTTTTCGGCTGATTTATCATTTGTGACTTTTTGAAAAGTTTCCAAATTTGTCGCAAATATATCCAGTCGACTCCTGGAGTAACTTTATGTAGGTCTGAAATTTTGGCCAAATTTTTTCTCTACATTTTAGCAGAACATGCAACTTTTTTTTTTTAGCTAAAATGGCAAAAAAAGTTACCCTATCTCCTGTAGAGTGTAAGCTCTTATGATCAGCGGGGTCCTCTCTCTCCTGTAGAGTGTAAGCTCTTATGATCAGCGGGGTCCTCTTTCTCCTGTAGAGTGTAAGCTCTTATTGTCAGCTGTGTATTCTCTCTCTCCTGTAGAGTGTAAGCTCTTATGGTCAGCAGGGTCCTCTCTCTCCTGTAGAGTGTAAGCTCTTATGATCAGCGGGGTCCTCTTTCTCCTGTAGAGTGTAAGCTCATATTGTCAGCTGTGTCTTCTCTCTCTCCTGTAGAGTGTAAGCTCTTATGGTCAGCAGGGTCCTCTCTCTCCTGTAGAGTGTAAGCTCTTATGGTCAGCAGGGTCCTCTCTCTCCTGTAGAGTGTAAGCTCTTATGGTCAGTGGGGTCCTCTCTCTCCTGTAGAGTGTAAGCTCTTATGGTCAGTGGGGTCCTCTTTCTCCTGTAGAGTGTAAGCTCTTATCATCAGTGGGGTCCTCTCTCTCCTGTAGAGTGTAAGCTCTTATGGTCAGTGGGGTCATCTCTCTCTCCTGTAGAGGGAAAGCTCTTATGGTCAGTGGGGTCCTCTCTCTCTCCTGTAGAGTGTAAGTTTTTATGGTCAGCGGGGTCCTCTCTCTCTCCTGTAGAGTGTAAGCTCTTATGGTCAGTGGGGTCTTCTCTCTCTCATGTAGAGGGAAAGCTCTTATGGTCAGTGGGGTCCTCTCTCTCTCCTGTAGAGGGAAAGCTCTTATGGTCAGTGGGGTCCTCTCTCTCTCTCTCCTGTAGAGTGTAAGTTTTTATGGTCAGTGGAGTCCTCTCTCTCTCCTGTAGAGTGTAAGCGCTTATGGTCAGTGGGGTCCTCTCTTCCTCTCCTGTAGAGTGTAAGCTCTTATGGTAAGCGAGGTCCTCCCTCACTCTCCCCTCTTCCCATGTGAGTTTTACAAGCAGTTATAAGCTTTCCAGTATTGAAATTCCCATGAATTTAATGGCTGAAAATTAATTTTGGGGGAAAATAAGGTGAATTCAAAAAATTTGAATTTCAAAAGATTTGCTCATGTCTAGTTTTTGACCGATTAGTAGGGGTCCGGTTTAATATTACATAGCGGCCCCTACAATATATCAAATTTTGTAGTTTATAAATATTTTGGTAGTATATAAAAACTTTTATTCAGCACTTCCCACCCTCCCAAAAAAGTCAAACTTTACTTATTACTTTTTATTGCCTGAATTTGTGTTTTAGCTGATAACTACTAATGAAAAAAAAAAAAAACAGCGTTGTATGTGAAATGGTAACAATTATCACACCGTTAAAAACCATGATATAGTAAATTACTCCAGGACACTTCCTAGTGTTACTAGACTGCTTTGAAATAAAGATCTCAACCAGAGATTGCCCCGCTAGACACATGAATTTACGGCTGGAGATTTAGAAGGTGTCTAATGCATTTGAATTGCTCTATTACCATTTTGCATATCTTTCTTAATTAAAATATGAGGCTCCCTCCTCTCGTCATTTCCCCATGTGCATGTATAAGCAATTTAACTCTAAGTAGAAAGAGCAAATTAGACATCAGAAGAAAAAGTTAAACTTATAAATCACTTTACACATCCTTCTATGAGACATTTCTCCCCCGGGAAGAAACGTTAAGTGTTTTCCAAGTTTTCAGCATTTTATCTATAATCTTTTATCCTTGTCTCTTAATTTTGCTCAAATGCAATGATTACGTGATTATCTTGTGTAATTTCCTAATGACAAATAATGTGACTGATATACTCTGAGCCTCACGCTGTGCCGAGCATTTTATCAAGTTCAAATTTGGCGTGCATGATTGAAATGCAGATTTGTACAAAATAAAAAAAAATTGACATAAAAATGTTTAAGAAGTAAATTCAAACTAATATTATACATTAAACAGAAATTCCCAGAGGCTTCAAGGTGATCTAGAATGTGGTTTCATGGTTGATGAGTTTCCTTTCTATTGTATATTACAGTAGTTGTCCAATACTTTATGTACTTAAAACAAACAGTTCATGACTTCTATACAATCTGAATACGATGCTTTTCTGGTTATATGGACATGTGATTCCTGCATACTATTCTCTGCCAGAAGCAGAAGCAAGGAGAACATCGGGAAAGTGAGGAAACAGTGGTGAACGACCTCTTTATACACGTGAACTATAAAGCCTGTTTGCTATTAGAAGGAATGCTGTCTATTCATTAACATTCTTTCTTTTTCTTAATTTTTCTTCCTCCTTTCTTTCTTTTTCTTTCTTTCTTTCTTTCTCATATATTAGCTATCAGTCGTAACTGGGTTTTCCCAAGCACGCTCGTGTGTCCTCCGAGTATTTTGGCGTGCTCAGAGATTTAGTTTCTATTTTTTATCTATATCATTTATATTAGCTATCAAACAAAACACTTTCCTTTTCTTACTTTCTTTCTTTTTCTTTCTTCTTTCTTTCTCTTCCATGAGCCCATCTGAGCATGCTGAAAGACTATGTAGTCATAGTGGATAAGAGTAAATGCAATGTCATGTCATGGTCAATAGGGCTCTGCTGGGCTAAGCATATGTGCTCTCCCAAGGAAGAGAAGTTGGCTCCACTGTGGATGTGATTGCTCATCCATCTCACTCACACTGTATTTGCACTCTGACAAAAAGAGGCTTGTGACACCACCTTATTTAAGGACACTAGTGCCAGGAAATCTATAAGAACATACCTCTCCTCCATCTCAGATCCAGAAGAACTGTCTAGAATTTATGGCATTTTATCACTTTCCTGGGAAGTCAAGGGTATGTCAAGACGTCAGCTATAACTGTTTCTTAAGATCACAGACACATTTGAATATGATGGTGGAGCAGAGAGCCAACAGATCCTTCCTCAACCAGTCTATGTAAAGTTGCAGTCTAAGGAGCAGGATACATAAAAGGTGTGTGTATACAGTATATAGTGTGTATAAGGTGTTGTAGTAGACCTGTGTGTAGTGAATATGGGTGTGTGTGCTGATTGTAACAAAGTTGTGTGTATGGTCTTCGGCTCTTCCGGCATCTTTACTCTGGTCTCGGGCTTCCGGCATCACATCGGTCTTTGATGTAAGGAAATTACTATGAGCAGCTTGATGATAAACACCTACTGTGGAGCCAGAAGCCCCGGAGGGGAATGAATATATCAAAAGCTGAAGAGGACATTGTGCATATAATGCCGAAGGAAAGAAGGCACTGCATGGCGGGAACTTTGAGCGATGAGATGAGCACTTTCTTGTCACCTTATGTTTATGACATTCTGGATTCTGAAGAGAGCTTAGAGCAGTGTCCCCCAACTCCAGTCCTCAGGAGCCACCAACAGGTTATGTTTTCATGATTTCCTTAGTACTGCCCAGGTGATAATTCTGCCTTCAAGCATCATAAATAAGATTCAATTTGGATTTCCTAACCAAATTGATATGAACTACCAAATTCAATTTTTGGTGTTTAGGTGAACAGCTACGGTGCTTGATGATTTTTTTTTAAAGTGTCATCCCCCACTGTCCTACCATGTTTTTGAAAAATCTTGAATTCGTCACGTAGTGGTTTTCTGGCATTTTTTTTTAAATCATCACGCCTATATAACTACTCACAGTTCATTGTATCTCCAATGTGGATGCTTTCCTGAAGAAGAGATTGGAGAAGTGCTTCTCCCCTATGCACCATGATGCCATTCTCCTGTGCTGTTTCTACATCCATTTGGCAGGTATGATCTTATGCTGTGCGACTCCAGCCATTCACACTCCTTGCCACTCTCTGTTCTGAAGAAGGCCGGTTGTGGCCAAAATGTCAATTTTTGCAACAGAGTTGTTACTACATGAAAAAATTTATTTTTGCATTATTATCTGGAGTGACAAAAATTTCTTATACTATATATTTTGGAGTGGATTCCTATTTGAGCACCCGTAATAAGTGGGTGTGCCGCATATGCTTCTTTCTTTTAAATAAAGCATTGGCGTCAGTTCTTCGTAGAGTTACAAACATTTTAAGATCCAAACAAGCTCGTTACTATTCATTCTGCTGTTGCTTTACTGATATACCAAAACAGCTTTTCTATTTATGCGCTTTAGCTTTTGCATACATTTGCATCCTTGTATACAGTCTATACATATTTATACAGCCATAGGATGTTTGGAGACTGTTATGCTTGAAAGTGCATAAAAAAAAGCAAAACAAAACAATAATTACAAAAATGTTATCATGGAAACGTACAGAATAAATATGTGTGTAATGACTGGTGCTCTGTTCTCGGTACATACTATCACATACTTATGTGATATTATAATGTAAAGAAACCGACTCAAAATTTATATTAAACTTCCTCCCAAGTTTCTGAATAATTTGGCAATACAATTTTCTAAAATAATCTATCTGAATAAAATAACATGTAGATTTTGCCGAATATCTCTTACAGCATGTACCTAGATGTTGATTAGCATATCCCTTGGGTCCAATTAGTTGACTTCTTGGGAATTTCCTCAAGTTGCAAAGAGTTTTCAAACTGTCTTATTTCATTACAAAGTCTTATGTGTTTTGTGTTAGGATGTATATTATTTTTGCCGGTGGGTTTTCACATTCTTGTACCTTTAACACCGTGTTAGGATGAATATCCTTCTTTTTGTAGAATATCTAATGAGTAAACGTTTATTAGGATGGTTTTTTTAAAGTCTGTTAATAAGTTTCAAAGGAGCATCAAGCCTAAAAAAAATTAAAAAGCTGAGACAAAAATAGTTCATAAATAGAGATAAGCTATTAAATTTACGGTAAGTGGAAAAGAATTCTACTTGACTTTTCCAAATATCCACATTCGCCAAAAGGCAGATTTTTAACCCTTTCATTACCCAGCCTGTTTTGATCTTAATGACCTTGTCATTTTTTGCAATTCTGACCAGTGTCCATTTATGAGGTAATAACTCAGGAACACTTCAACGGATCCTAGCTATTCTGAGTTTTTTTTGTGACATATTGGGCTTCATGATAGTGGTAAATTTAGGTCAATCATTTTTGCGTTTATTTGTGAAAAAAAATCGGAAATTTGGCAAAAATTTAGAAAATTTTGCAATTTTCAAATTTTGAATTTTTATTCTGTAAATCAGAGAGTTATGTGACACAAAATAATTAGCAAATAACATTTTCCACATGTCTACTTTACATCAGCACAAATTTGGAAACATTTTTTTTTTGTTAGGAAGTTATAAGGGTTAGAAGTTGACCAGCGATTTCTCATTTTTACAACAAAATTTACAAAACCATTTCTTTAGGGACCACCTCACATTTGAAGTCAGTTTGAGGGGTCTATATGGCTGAAAATACCAAAAAGTGACACCATTCTAAAAACTGCACCCCTCAAGCTGATCAAAACCACATTCAAGAAGTTTATTAACCCTTCAGGTGCTTCACAGGAGCTGAAGCAAAGTAGAAGGAAAAATGAACATTTAACTTTTTAGTCACAAAAATGTTCTTTTAGCAACAATTTTTTTTATTTTCCCAAGGGTAAAAAGAGAAAGTGGACCCCAAAAGTTGTTGTCCAATTTGTCCTGAGTACGCTGAAACCCCATATGTGGGGGGAACCACTGTTTGGGCGCACGGCAGGGCTCAGAAGGGAAGGAGCGCCATTTGACTTTTTGAATGGAAAATTATGTCCAATCGTTAGCGGACACCATGTCGCGTTTGAGAGCCCCTGTGTGCCTAAACTTTGGAGCTCCCCCACAAGTGACCACATTTTGTAAACTAAACCCCCCAAGGAACTTATCTAGATGCATAATGAGCACTTTGAACCCCCAGGCGCTTCACAAATTGATCTGTAAAAATGAAAAAGTACTTTTTTTCACAAAAAAATTTCTTTAGCCTCAATTTTTTCATTTTCACATGGGCAACAGGATAAAATAGATCCTAAAATTTGTTGGGCAATTTCTCCTGAGTACACCAATACCTCATATGTGGTCATAAATCAATGTTTGGGTGCACGGCAGGGCTTGGAAGGGAAGGAGCGCCATTTGACTTTTTGAATGGAAAATTAGCTCCAATTGTTAGCGGACACCATGTCGTGTATAGAGAGCCCCTATGTGCCTAAACATTGGAGCTCCCCCACAATTGACCCCATTTAAGGAAATTATCTAGATGTGTGGTGAGCACTTTGAACACCCAAGTGCTTCACAGAAGTTTATAACGCAGAGCCGTTGTTATGGGTCGAGTTCCCGCTTCTGCACAAGGGGAATCTCGAGCCATCCCGGCTGAGTCTCCCATCCGCCTCCGGCCGCAGTGGACTCTGCTCAGCTTAGACGTCGGTCCCAGTGTCTCGCCTAGTCTAACAGTGTGCAGAGGATTACTGCTGCCTCTCCAGGCTCTGCTATTGTGGCCAGTACTGGTTAGCGGCGAGCAGACGTCTTTAGGACAAAGTCCTTGTTTTCCCCTTCTGAGCATGCCCAGGGTGAGATCTCTCATTGGAGATCGGGGTCGCATGCTCAGGTACTGCAGCAGCTCCTATTGGTCCGCCAGGAAGGTCCTGTGACTACTGGTGTTCTGGAACAGTTTCATTGGTCCTTGTTTCTGGCAGGTCCTGTAGCTGTTACTATAGAAGGGTGGCATGGCTGGGCCGCCATGCGCTAGTATCAAATGCATTATGTGCTTTGGACCAGTGTGATCATGTACGCATGTGGTTAGGGCTTGGCTGAAATAAGCCCCTAGAATACTGGCTTATCCGGTGAGGAGATTGCTTGATTGCGTTGCTGTCTGCATGATCACGGACTGCTATCCGCACAGCAGTTATCTGTGTATCCCTGTGGTGTTAACAGGACACAGTCTTTTTCTCAGCGGCTCTGTGATGCAACAGGGTTCTCTTTATAACGCTGGTTCAGCGCCCTAGCATTTTACTTTGCGGCTCACTGAAGCTAAGCGAGTTCACACCTATCGCCATATAGCTCTGTGGCATTCCCGTTAGCGGCTCTGGGGATTAACAGAGTTCGCACTTACTGCCACAGCGCGCTACAACGTTGTCACGCTGTCTAACAGATATATTTTATGACAGTAACATATATCTATTGTGACAACATTCTATATTTCATATAATAGAAAATATCAAGATGTATGCATAATATCTGCCAGCATTGTATTACATGACATCATATCCTATGTATTGTGGGTCTATACTGTATACGTGTCACGCTGTCTCAGGATAGAGGTGGACCGGGGTCTATGCTGACCCTAAACTGGGGTCCTGACTAGTCCCTCTACCTGGAGGTACTGTTAATGGTACAGAGGTCCAGGCCGCCAGCGTAACCCTGTCTCCTGTAGATACCTGACCACTGTAATCTAGTCCTGAGAAGGACCCTGATTACCACCACAGGGAATGGGCAGGTCACAGCTTACAAACAGTATAAGACAAACGAGACAGACAAGGGGTAAAGTAAATACTGCCTTGCATACAAAAACTTCAACTACAGAGGGAACACAAAAGGTTAAGGAGATAAACAATAAGCGAGGAGAGGAAAAACCACAACAGGCACTCTTAGCTTAAGTCTTCTCAGAAACGATCCGCTCTGCTGGTCTGAATGAATGCTTTCACCGACAACTCCTTAAGCAGAATGGCAGATATTTGAAGGAAGCTAATTAGTGCCTAATACACAGCAGCCGGGCGAGGCTGGACCCAGTCTAAGCACAGAGAAAGGTAGAATTAACTCCCTCACTGCCAACAGACACAAAGTACCAACAACTCAGCTGCGAGAAGTCAGAATGTGAAATCGCGACGATCTTCGTGGCGATACACCCGTGACAGTACCCCCCCTTCTACGAGGGGCCTCCGGACCCTCAGGGCCAGGTTTATCAGGGTGAGTTGTGTGGAAGGCCCGAATTAATCGGTCTGCGTTAATATCAGACGCAGGAACCCATGTCCTCTCCTCAGGACCATACCCCCTCCAATGAACCAAGTACTGAAGGGACCGGCGATTCAGACGTGAGTCAATGATCTTCGACACCTGAAATTCCAAGTTACCATTGACCACTACTGGAGGAGGAGGTAGAGGTGACGGTATAACTGGCGCCACGTACCTCTTAAGCAACGATTTGTGGAACACATTGTGGATTTTAAACGTAGGAGGGAGGTCAAGACGGAATGCCACCGGATTAATTATCGAGCTAATCCTGTATGGCCCGATGAACCTGGGACCCAGTTTCCAGGAGGGAACCTTAAGTTTTATATTCTTGGTAGACAACCAAACCAGATCGTTCACACTTAGGTCCGGACCAGACACTCTCCTCCTATCAGCCATACGTTTGTATCGGTTCCCCATAGCACTCAGATTATTCAGCACTCCTCTCCACACAGAAGCAAGTGACGACGAAAATCGTTCCTCCTCAGGAACCCCAGAAGAGCCCCCCCCATTGAAAGTACAAAACTGGGGATGAAAACCATATGCCCCAAAAAATGGGGACTTACCAGTGGACTCGCTCCGCCTATTGTTAAGAGCGAACTCTGCCAGAGGCAGGAAAGAAGCCCAGTCCTCCTGGTTCTCTGAGACAAAACACCGAGATATGTCTCTAAGCTCTGATTCAGACGCTCTGTCTGACCATTGGTCTGCGGATGAAAAGCCGAAGAAAATGACAATTGCATCCCCCGACGTGAACAAAATGCCTTCCAGAATTTGGACACAAACTGAGACCCCCGATCCGACACCACATCGGAAGGCAACCCGTGAAGTCTCACAATCTCCCCAATGAACACCTGCGCCAGAGTTTTAGCATTAGGAAGAGCAGGAAGAGCAATAAAATGTGCCATCTTACTGAACCTGTCAACTACAACTAGTATGACAGTTTTACCTGAAGACGGAGGGAGGTCCGTAATGAAGTCCATAGACAGATGGGTCCATGGACGCTCCGGGATTTTCAAAGGTAAGAGGGCCCCAGACGGACGGGTATGTGGGGTCTTAGAGCGCGCACAAACCCCACAGGACGCGACAAAAGTTACCACCTCTTTATTTAAGTTAGGCCACCAAAACCGGCGTGAAAGGAGATCCACAGTTGCTTTACTCCCTGGGTGTCCTGCCAAAGCAGAATTATGATGTGCCTCGATAACCTTTTGTCTTAACTGATCTGGAACAAACAGTTTCCCTGGAGGTCCTACAGGGGCGTCCCCCTGAGCCTCCAATACCTCCTCCTCAAGCTCAGAGCATACAGCCGACACCACAACTCCCTCCTGAAGGATAGAACCGGGTCATCCGTCTTCCCGGCCCCCGGGAAACTACGAGATAAGGCATCCGCCTTTACATTTTTTGACCCAGGACGATATGTGACGACAAAATTAAACCTGGTAAAAAACAACGACCATCTAGCTTGTCTGGAATTCAGACGTTTAGCAGACTCTAAATACAGCAGGTTCTTGTGATCAGTAATGACGGTGACCGGGTGGACTGCCCCCTCCAAAAAGTGACGCCACTCTTCAAAAGCCAACTTAATGGCCAAGAGTTCCCTATTGCCGACATCATAATTCCTCTCGGCGGACGACAATTTTTTAGAGAAGAAAGCGCACGGATGCCATTTACCAGGGGACGGACCTTGAGATAATACCGCACCCACCCCTACGTCAGACGTGTCTACCTCCACAATGAACGGTTGTGATGCATCTGGTTGAATGAGTATGGGTGCTGAAGCAAAACATTTTTTCAAGGAGGAAAATGCTTGACAAGCTTTGTCAGACCACCTAGAAAAATCCGTCCCTTTTTTTGTCATGTCAGTGAGAGGTTTGACAACGAATGAGAAATTACGAATAAATTTCCGGTAGTAGTTAGCAAACCCCAGGAAACGCTGCAGTGCCTTAAGATCCTCTGGCCGATCCCATTCAAGCACTGCCTTCACTTTCCCAGGGTCCATACGGAAACCAGAAGCTGACACCAGGAATCCTAAAAACTGAAGTTCCTGTACTGCGAATACACACTTCTCCCATTTGGCGTACAGTTTATTGTCTCGCAAGATCTGCAACACCTGTCTCACATGCTCCTGATGAGACACAAGATCCGGCGAGTAAATTAAGATGTCATCTAGATAAATGACAACAAACTGTCCCACTAGGTGGCGAAAGATGTCATTAACAAAATGTTGAAACACCGCCGGGGCAGTAGTCAGACCGAAAGGCATGACAAGGTTCTCATAATGTCCCCCGGAGTGTTAAACGCCGTCTTCCACTCATCCCCCTCCTTTATCCTAACCAGATTATACGCCCCCCTGAGATCCAACTTAGAGAACCATTTGGCGCCCACAATCTGATTGAAGAGATCAGGAATAAGTGGGAGCGGATACGGATCCCGGACCGTAATCCGATTAAGCTCACGGAAATCCAGGCAAGGGCGTAGGCCTCTATCTTTTTTCTTCACAAAGAAGAACCCCGCGGCCACTGGGGAAGATGAAGGTCTAATATGCCCCTTGGCCAGACTTTCCGAAATATAATTCTTCATAGCTTGCCTCTCAGGACCAGAAAGGTTATATAACCTAGCTTTAGGTAACTTAGCATCAGGAAGCAATTCTATAGAACAGTCATACGCGCGATGAGGAGGTAATTCTTGACACCCTTCCTCTGAAAACACATCCTCAAAGTCCTCCAGAAAAGGAGGTAAGGTTCTAGGCACGACCGCACCGATGACCGTGTTCATACAGTTACTATTGCAAAATTCACCCCACTGGCTTATCTCTCTGGATTGCCAATTAATAAATGGGTTATGTTTAGTTAACCAAGGAAGTCCCAACACAATAGGAGTGGGAAGACCCTCCAACACATAACAAGACAATAGTTCTTTATGTATTGCCCCCACTCGAAGGTCTATGTTATGCACGGCTTGCACAAAGCTACCTTGACCGAGAGGCCTGGCGTCAATAGAGAATATAGGTATAGGTTTGGCCAATACACTCAGTTGCATACCTTGCACCTGGGCAAACCGAGCGTCCACCAGATTAGCCCCGGCCTAACTATCCAAAAGAACAGAAATCCTCTCAGTTCTCGTACCTACCACCACCTCCGCTGGTACGAGAAACTGAGACGGACCTGGGGACGAAATACATACTCCCAGATTGTCGTCCACCACACAACCTGGGATTAACAGTTTTCCGGCGACTTCTTGCTCAGTAAAGTACGGGATGGACACCCCTCAATAAAATGTCCCTTTCTCCCGCAGAAGAAACACTTTCTTGTCTTGCGGCGCACCGCCGATCCCCTCCCTAGAAATGATGTCCCTCCTAACTGCATAGCTTCCTCAGAACAACCCAGGGGAACATCAATATAAGGGACTTTAGTAGAAGGCGGAGTCATCACCGGGGCGGAGTTACCTCGCACCTCTCCCGAAGCTGTCTATCAATGCGAATCGCAAGGGCCATAGCGGCCTCCAGTGACGGGGGAGAATCATACTGAGCCAACACATCTTTTAATTTGTCAGATAACCCTTGAGAAAACTGGCTCCTAAGAGCTGGGTCATTCCACTGAGTATCTGTGGCCCATCTACGGAACTCAGAAGAAAATTCCTCCGCCGGACGATCTCCCTGCTGTATCTTACGTAACTTCGTTTCAGCAAGGGAGACCCGATCCGGGTCATCATATACCAGACCCAGGGCTGTAAAAAATCGATCTACAGACTGGAGAGCCGGGGAGCCCGGAGGAAGAGAGAACGCCCAGGATTGAGGGTCCCCTTGTAAGAGCGAGATGACAATTCCCACCCTCTGATCTTCACTCCCCGACGACCGAGGCCGTAGCCGAAAATATAATTTACATGGCTCCCGGAAGGTAAAAAATTTGTCCCGCCCACCAGTGAACCTGTCCGGGAGAGCTACTTTAGGTTCAGATCTGGTTTGCTCCAGGGGGTACAAAACCTTGGACTTAACGTCCGTCAGCTCCATGGACAAACTCTGCAACTGCTGAGCTAGCTGGGCTACTGGATCCATGGTAGCTGGGGAGAATCTTTAGTGTGGTCGGTGAAAATGTCACGCTGTCTAACAGATATATTTATGACAGTAACATATATCTAGTGTGACAACATTCTATATTTCATATAATAGAAAATATCAACATGTATGCATAATATCTGCCAGCATTGTATTACATGACATCATATCCTATGTATTGTGGGTCTATACTGTATACGTGTCACGCTGTCTCAGGATAGAGGTGGACCGGGGTCTATGCTGACCCTAAACTGGGGTCCTGACTAGTCCCTCTACCTGGAGGTACTGTTAATGGTACAGAGGTCCAGGCCGCCAGCGTAACCCTGTCTCCAGTAGATCCCTGACCACTGTAATCTAGTCCTGAGAAGGACCCTGATTACCACCACAGGGAATGGGCAGGTCACAGCTTACAAACAGTATAAGACAAACGAGACAGACAAGGGGTAAAGTAAATACTGCCTTGCATACAAAAACTTCAACTACAGAGGGAACACAAAAGGTTAAGGAGATAAACAATAAGCGAGGAGAGGAAAAACCACAACAGGCACTCTTAAGGTACTGCCACACTAAACTATCCCGCTAGCGATCACGATAAAGACGCATACTAATGCGATCGCTAGCGGGATCGTTTTAATATCGCTAGTAGCGGCTTTATTTAGCGATGTCGTTAAGGACGCTATCGCGGTTAGCGATCTCCTTAACGACTTTAGCGGTACAAAATACCGCTAAATCGCTAAATAAAAGGTGCCACACTCAGCGATAATACTTACCCAGCGGGAGCGCCGACGATAAAATAGGGTCCGGAACGATGTCAGCGACGAGCGAGATCACAGCAGGATCTCAGCAGGGAGCTCGTCGCTGACAGATGCCGCACACAACAGCATCGCTAACGGGATCGCTAAATAGTGACGTTTTTTAGCGATCCCGCTAGCGATGTTGTTTAGTGTGGCATACCCTTTAGCTTAAGTCTTCTCAGAAACGATCCGCTCTGCTGGTCTGAATGAATGCTTTCATCGACAACTCCTTAAGCAGAATGGCAGGTATTTGAAGGAAGCTAATTAGTGCCTAATACACAGCAGCCGGGCGAGGCTGGACCCAGTCTAAGCACAGAGAAAGGTAGAATTAACTCCCTCACTGCCAACAGACACAAAGTACCAACAACTCAGCTGCGAGAAGTCAGAATGTGAAATTGCGACGATCGTCGTGGCGATACACCCGTGACAAACGTTTATTTTAGCGACTCTGCGGGATAACAGAGTTCGCTACTTTCGCCATCCGGTGGACCCCGGGCTGCGAACGCACCTCTCTACTATATCTATTAGGTGCGTTCCGCAGACCCTAACAGCTGTGAAAATAAAAAATCATTTTTTTTCCACAAAAATAATTTTTTAGTCCCCAATTTTTTGTTTTCACAAGGGTAACAGGAGAAATTAGATCCCCAAAGTTGTTGTGCAATTTTTCCTGAGTACGCTGATACCCCATATGTTGGGATAAACCACTGTTTGGGCACACGTCGGGGCTTGGAAAGGAGGGAGCACCGTTTGAAATTTTGAATGCAAAATTGGTTGGAATCAATGGTGGCGCCATGTTGCGTTTGGGAAGCCCCTGATGTGCCTAAACAGTGGAAACCCCTCAATTCTAACTCCAACCCTAACCCCAACACTCCCCTAACCCTAATCCCAACCTAACCATAACCCTAACCACAAGTCTAACCCTAATCCCAACCCTAACCCCAACACACCCCTAACCCTAATCTTAGCCCTAATCCCAACCTTAACCCTAATTACAACGCTAACCCAAACCCTAATTCCAACCCCAACTCTAATCCCAACCCTAACCCTAATTGCAACCCAACCCTGATTCCAACCCCAACCCTAATTCCAACCCTAATTCTAATCCTAACCCTAACCCTAATGGAAAAATAAAAATAAATATATTTTCTTTATTTCATTATTTTTCCCTACCTATTGGGGTGATAAAGGGGGTTATTTACTATTTTTTTATTTTGATCACTGTGATAGGGTCTATCACAGTGATCTAAATGTACCTGGAATGAATGAATGAAGATGGCGGTGCCCATGGAGGAAGAAGAAAGGACACCAGGAGGGACACCGGGACTCTGGAGGTATCAGGAGGGGGTATCGGAAGACCAGAGGGCAGGGGAGGGGGAGCAAATACTGATGGCGGTGGCAGATCAACATCGTCAATCGGTGGCGGGGCAGATTGCCACCATCATTCGGTGGGGGCTGATCGTGGTCTCCAGCCATGGCCAGTGATATTGCAGCATCGGCCATGGCTGGATTGTAATATTTCACCAAGTTTCATTGGTGAAATATGACAATTGCTCTGATTGGCTGTTTCACTTTCAACAGCCAATCAGAGCAATCATAGCCACGGGGGGGCAAAGCCACTCCCCCTGGGGTGAAGTATAAGTCATCCTGTACCTGCGAGTCGGGTGACCTTTCAGTGACCCTGGTCACCCGACCCGCAGGAACACAATTTTTGCTATGACGCCTACGTAGGCATCACAGGTCGGAAAGGCACATGTTTTCATGATGCCTACGTAGACGTCATAGGTCGGGAAGGAGTTAATAATTCGCTTTCTGCCCAGATTCAACAGAATGGTGAGAGCTGAATGCCATGTTTCAAAAGGTTAAAAAATAAAAAATACTTATGCTCAGCTTACCGCTCACCTCTCCGACCCATAGACTTCCATCACCCATCCAAGTCCCATCACATCTTCTGGTTCCCGCCACTTACACTGAAATACTCAAGCTTTCACACTAGTCAAGGACTTCCGGTTCTGAACATGCGAGCGCAAGATCAAGGCATATGTCTTGATATTGGGAAGCCCGGCTCAGTGTGAGAGATCGGGGTATTTCGGCATAAGCGATGAGGATCAGGACAGACAAAGGTCACAGTTCTCAATATTCAGAAAGAAGGCAAAATTTATAGTTAAACAGACAGAAGGTCATGCTTAGAGAACTACTGAAATCAACACAGCCATTACAGAGACAAAGAAGAGGTATAGTCATCCCACTGTTTTCAACATATAACTTCAGTAAAGAAAAAAATCCAATAAATAAAAATGCTTTATTCAGGCCAAGTAAAATATGCAAAAATTTTGTGATTCGCCAGCCGCCATTTTGCTGGATTTCATAGGGCTGGGAAAGGGTTAACAAAAAGATAAAAAATATATATGTATTGTTGCCGGGCCTCAACTGCACGTCTATATTCCAATCTACTTGTTGGTTGGGCATGCTGAACTTGGCCATATTTGGTGTCTTCTAGTACGAAGCATTTTCAATGTCTTCCAGCACTCAACCGCTTTGGCGCTTCTTCAGCTAACTAGACCATGATGGAATAAAGATGAAAATACCTGGTCCAAGGGGGCGCAAAGGATATAAATTAGTTTAAAAAAAGCTCATTTATTGACATGAAATTCGTCCACAACGCGTTTCGACAGATGAATCTGTCTTCATCAGGTGCATCATCGTTTGCCACCTGATGAAGACAGATTTATCTGTCGAAACGCGTTGTGGACTAATTTCATGTCAATAAATGAGCTTTTTTAAACTAATTTTCATCCTTTGCGCCCCCTTGGACCGGATATTTTCATCTTTATTCCATTTTTTTTTTCCTCATTGAGACACCCGGCTGGAGCAGCATTGGTTTTTTACCCCCTATTTGGATACGTGCAGCTGGTGCTCCTTCTGACCATCCTTTCCACAGTCTGTAACTAGACCATGATGTCCTAATGTTGCATGAGACTTGCATGTAACATAGTAATAAAGTCACCCAGGAGAAGCCAACGCTGCCATAAGATGCCAAAGATGCTAAATATTGTCCAGTGAAGACCACACAGCTGACCAAACAAAAGATGAAGACGACCAGACAGGAGCTGAAATAGAAGTTCAGCAGATTTGCTCATCACTAATATGTCTATATGCTCAAAGAAAGAGGCCATACTTTCTGACACAGGGCGAGATTCACACTCTAATTCCCAACAGCATGAAGAAGTTACCATTCAATATATAAAAATATCAATGGTCAAATCAGAAAGGTTTCTATAAATCTGATGATAGACAGCCCTGGAGAATTTAACTAAGGGGCACTGCTATGTCTGGAGGAAAGAATGGTTCTCCCTTACCTAATGTACTGAAGGGATAGTCCTGCTTTTGAGTTCACCAATGATCAGAATGGAATTACGTCTTTGGGAAACAAAAAAATGAAGGGAACCGAAGAAATGTGTGACTCTTCATAGTCATCTCCAAGTTCAGATAGGATTTATGACTTTTGATTTTAAATTGTTCAGGAAGTAGTTGTGTCTGATTGATTTGTGGAGCTGTTAGTACAGTTTCCAAATCATGTCTTCTTCCGTTCCAGACCCAATTTTCTCTTAGGTTAAAGTAGCCCATAGGAATGTAATGTAACCCCTCAGTGTCATCTGGTTTATGTCTCGCTCATCTATAGTTTGTGTGTGTGCTGGTCTTTCATTTTATTTTATCTGCAGACATAAATTGATTCCCGCTGTGACAATGGCTGTATTACTTAGCAATTTAAAATGTGAACTTGCTTCTTAAAGAAAAGAGTGCAAAGGCCTTTGTTAAGAATAATACGGAGGATGATACTTAGTGGACGTAACTCCGACAAATAAAGTATGCCTGGAAACTTTTCAGGTTCTCGCTAGATCTTTACTTATATTGAAAAAAATACAAATCCTAATCCAACTTCTTCAAAAATAAAGATGACATAGGAAAAATGAGGACAAAGAAGGTAGAGCAACGACTGTCATCATCTATACTGATATCATGTGATTGAGTTGGCTAATTGAAGGACATAATTGCTCGTTGGTTAATTGACATGTCATCAGCCCAGGAGCGGACCAGACAGCAGAGGGCCCCTGAGAAAGAACATTATGTGGCCACTGGCAATCCAATAACTCATCAGCAGCTGCTTTGCAGGTGGAAGTGGCCCCTTATATCTTGAGTCCCTGTGCCGCTGAACAATGGTATGCCTGCCTATGGAAGAGCCTGGATAACAAGTCACCAGAGATGAGCAAATCAGTTGGTAATTGATTGCATTTCGAGAGCAAATGCATATGGACCAAGCCTAAAATTGCTCCATTGGATTCACTGGATAGGTAGTAAATGTTAACTCTGGGTCCCCTCTACAATTTATATCCCTTTCCAATGGCTGCAAGACCAGGACTGCATGGTGCATTATGTGCTCTGCTGCTCCATTGTAAGTTTATGTTATGGACTATTCACTTTAAAAAATTATCTACATGCAGCAAATGTCATAAATTAAAACTTAAGAAAAAAGGTAACAGCGTAAGAACCAACCATTTATACCTGCGCCAAGGTATATATGCCGCCTGGGTTAATGTCTGCTTTGAAAGCAGGTACGGATCGGGACTGAAATTCAGCGCTGGCATTTGCAATCGTCTCCAAGCACCAGATGGGGATATATTACTAATATTACCCTGGATGGAGGAAAGCAAGATTTACTACAAGACCAATATTTCTAATGATACCTGTGGCCTGCTGGGCAAGTGACTCCTTACACTACATAACAACTACATCAGATGACTTATGACATCAGACAATTTTCCTTGCAAAAGTCAATGGCTGAAACATTACATTTGTGTATAGGACTATGCAAAACCTTCATACAGACTTCTAACTTAAAGGGAACCTGTCAGCGGGATTTTGCTCAGTAGACTACAGACAGTGTGAGGTCGGCGCCGTTATACTGATTAAAATGATACCGGGTGATGAAATCCTCTTGCAGTTGTTGTTTAATTAAATTATTTTTTCTTTTATTTGATATTTTTTAAATATCTGAATTGTTGTTGTTTTTTTTGGCCCAACTTTACAAGCACATGTCTCCCCATGAAGCACTCTATCGGTCTAACACACCAAAAGCAGTAACATCAATATTGTTTCCCTGCTTACCACCAGGAACGGTGTGATACAAAAAAAAAAAAATGCAAAATTTACCTTGAATAGCTTCCCATCTACCCAGCAGCTGAAAATCTTTGAAGTGCTGTGTAGTGGAATCAATAGCACAGCTTCACACATGGCTGTTCTTCTGTTTATTTCTGTAATAAGTCTTTTGTTTGCAAATAGGAATTTCCAAAATTTCCTTTAAACTTTTTCAAGTACTTTTCTGTTAGATTTTCTTTTCTTCCTTCATTTTTTTCCCCCCACAAGGAAAAATCTCATCTGTAAACTGTAGAGCCCTGCTGGTTTCAGAACTGCTAGCTACTTTTCTGGAAAGTAACATTCAGTTGGGAAAATAAGCTATTACAGTGCGATGTTAATTTAAAGCAACATTGTATTGAAACATGAGTCACTTCAAATATATTTTATAGGTAATGTTCGGATTTTTGGAAATCACGACTATGCAATCAACCTGTACTGCTGCACAGCAACAAAAGGTGTAACCTGAAAATATAGGAATAATATATAATATTGTATAACCTAGCAAGAAACTGGGGAAAAGACACAAATTGCAATGGCAAAATTCAACATTATGTAATATGTAGTGCACATTTTTGAGATCTCAAATAAGTAAAACAAGTCAAGTTTCCTCTTTGTAGTACTGTGAAGCTGTTTCAGGTTGGCCAAGTTGATGGCTGCGGCCACGGTAGTTTCAACAAACTTTGCAAAAATCAATAGTTCAAATGAATATTAGAAACTTTGTAATACATATTATCAGAAACAAATGCTTCTTTCTCCACTTAGGAGCCACCTCTCTTTTTTTCCTTACTACTAAACTCATTCTGGAGCACAGCTTAAAATCCGCTTTTGGCAGAACAAGAAGGGCTGCCAGCACCGTGAAGGATCTGATTACAGCTAACTATTGCCATTTATGGAAAGGAAAGGTAGAATAAGATCCGAGAAGTGCAGAGTTAGAGACAGAGAGACATAGACTAAGGCTGGGATCACACATGAATACAGCCGAGTCTCGTATGGTAATTCCCGACACTGCCGCCGGCCTCGGGAGTGGAGCGTGCAGCTGCATAGCAATACATGGAGCCGCACGCTCCGCTCCCGAGGCCGGTGGCAGTGTCGGGAATTACCATGCGAGACTCGGCGTATTCCTTGCATGTGTGATCCCGGCCTAATGCTGCTGCTTTATAACAAGTGTCTTGTCTCACTTCAGAGCTGGATTCACAGCTTCGCTGCTCAGTGTTGCTTCTGAACATGTGTTAGCATAGAGACAGTAGAGCATTAATCCCTCATGTCTGTGTGTGCGGTGTATGAGAGACATCATTGCAACTAATCTACACCCACTAGCTCAGAGACAACTGAAAATTAGAGACAGAGCCTGCAGAGGGAAAACTGTTGAAAATGCAGGATATGGGTCATTTAATGAATATGAATAGTTATTCTTCATGTACAAACATGCAAAGAAAAAGAGATAAGGCGCTCCTAGTGTTTTACCCTCAATATAAGACACAGTGAGCAAAGGATTGTACAAACATGACATTTTATTTTAAATGGTCTCCTAAAACGTTTGTCTAGCTATGCTTTTCGTTGTCCACAGTAATCTCTGTAACGCTGGTATTGTCTGTACTTTGTTTTCCAGCGTTACTTTGCATGTTTTTTGCATTAACCCTTTTGCTCCTTTCCCCCTAACCAGCTGGGATACTGTTGTCTGTTACCTATATGGATGCTGCTCAGTTCCCGGCTCTGCTGCGTACCCGTACTTGCGTGAGTGGCTCCGCTGCTTTGCATGACCGCCCGCATGTGCGGTTCCTGACTTGCTGTGAAAGCCGTCCGTAGCTTGAAAAGTCCTCTGCAGTGGTGCATGACTTACTGCGTGGTTGGCAGCAGCCATTGTTGGGTTCCCTCTGTGTTGTGCTGTCTGGCTCTGCATAGGGGGCGCGGCCCACACCTGTCCTGCTTTTATGTGGATTGGGTGTTTACTAGAGTTACTGCTCCAGCCTATCGCTGTGAAGCAGCTCATATATAAAGTTCCCCAGCCCTAGTGGGCGTTGCCAGAGCTTCACATTGAATCCACACTGAATCCCTGAACCTAGCCGTATGTGGTTGTGTGTTCAGCTCCTGCTCTGAAGTTGATCAGCTCTGGAGAGCTGATTCCCTGTTCCTCCTGTGTCTTGTTCCCTGATCCTGGATCAAACCCGGTACCTGAATGTCTGAATTGTGTCTTGTGTTTCCGCCTATGCTGGGGGCTGATTACCCAGATCGCCGTTCCTGGAGGCTGTATATCCAGGCCTGTTCCTGCTGTGTCTAATTACCTGAACCCCTGATCTTGGATCGCATCCTGTACCTGACTTTCTGAACTGTGTCCTCTGTGTTATGTTCCTGAAATCCTGCTGTGTCCAGAACCCTGTGCCAGTGACTGTGAATCCTTGCTATATAACCTGAGTTCATCTTGGAAGGAGGAGTCCGGTGTGTGCTGAGTTTCCGTTACTCTGTGCTCAGCCTCTGTGCAATCCCCGGCCAGCTCCCGTTGAGCCTGGCGGGGCTTGCACCAGACCGCTGGGGTTCCTTTTCAGGTCGCTGCCAGATGTCCGGATCCTATGCCTGATGACCATGGCCTGATGTCCGATGTCCGACGACCACTTCCAGATGTCCGGATCCTATCCTTCCTGCCTGATGTCCGGATCCTGCCGATCATTGCCAGATGTCCGGAGCCTGCTGATCGGTGCCAGATGTCCGGAGTCCGAGGCCTGTGTTCCAGTCCGTGTTCCTGTGATTCAATCCATGTTCCTGTCCGTGTTCCTGACTCCCTGAGACCCAGTCCGTGTTCCTGTCTGTGTTCCTGACTCTCTGAGATCCAATCCGTGTTCCTGTTGTTCCTGTGCAGTCTAACTCTGTTTCAGCCATCAGCTCCTGATTCCAGTTACCTGTCTGTTACCTGTCGGCTTGCCTGTCTGCCATCCGTCTGCAGTTCCTTCCAGAGGTTCGGACGTCATCTGCAGAGATCCCCGGCTCTTGCCTGCTCACCTAGGAGCGATCATCTGCCATCCGACTGCAGCTCCATCCGGAAGTTCGGACATCATCTGCAGAGATCCCCGGCTCTTGCCTGCTCACCTGGGAGCGATCATCTGCCATCCGACTGCAGCCTACCTGGAGGCTCCACCATATCAGGTCGTATATACCTGCCTGTCTAGAGACTGCCTGGTCACTTACTGTGACAACCTGCCTGTCTAGAGACTGCCTGGTCACTTACTGTGACAACCTGCCTGTCCCAGAGACTGCCTGGTCACTTGCCGTGACAACCTGCCTGTCCCAGAGACTGCCCTGGTCACTTTCCGTGACAACCTGCCTGTCCAGAGACTGCCTGGTCACTTGCCGTGACAACCTGCCTGCCTGGTCACTTGCCGTGACAACCTGCCTGCCCTGGTCACTTGCCGTGACAACCTGCCTGCCCTGGTCACTTGCCGTGACAACCTGCCTGCCTGGTCACTTGCCGTGACAACCTGCCTGCCTGGTCACTTGCCGTGACAACCTGCCTGCCCTGGTCACTTGCCGTGACAACCTGCCTGTCCCAGAGATTGCCCTGGTCACTAGCCGTGACAACCTGCCTGTCCCAGAGACTGCCTGGTCACTTGCCGTGACAACCTGCCTGTCCTGCCGGTTCCTCCTTGGTCTACCCTGTGATGACGTCTGTCCTGGGTCGGTGTCTGATGTTCTCCTGCTGAGCCTGTGCTACGCCTGAGGCCTGAGAGAGAGGCCGTCCTAGTATGCCCGTGCCAGATGACCCTGGACTTCATCAACCCGTGATGACTCCGCCATCGTCTGACGTTCGTCCTGGGCCGGTGTCTGATGTTCTCCTGCTGAGCCTGTGCTACGCCCGAGGCCTGAGAGTGTGGCCATACTAGTATGCCCGTGCCAGATGATTCTGGACTTCATCAACCCGTGATGACCCCGCCATCGTCTGAAGTCTGTCTGAGGTCGGTGTCTGATGTTCTCCTGCTGAGCCTGTGCTACGCCTAAGGCCTGAGAGAGAGGCCGTCCAAGTATGCCTGTGCCAGATAACCCTGGACTGCATCTACCCGTGATGTCCTCCAGCACTCGTCTGTGATCCTGAGTTGTGTACCCTTCTCTGATGTGCGGAATCGGGAGCCCGGTCTTATGTTATGTTTATTTACTTTGTTTCTTTAAGTAAACTTTATGTTTCTTCTTACCTGAAGTTGTGCGGTGTTGTCTAGTCCTGCAGGTCGCCACCTTGCCCACATGCTCAGCTGCCACGGATCCCGGTCGCTGCCCTTCCCTAGTCCGGGCAGGCCCGGGTCTCCCTCCGTGGTCCAGTGGGTCCACATTCTCTTACCATCTGGGACCCATGCCTCACGTCGTCGTGGACTGGCGGCGTGGGAGCATTGGCTAGCTAGCAAGCTATGCCATGTCCCGACGCCCCACAGCCGTGGGAAGCGCCACAATCTCTACAAGTTTCTTTACTGGGTTTTTGTCTCTGCTCTTTTTACGGTGTGCTCTAAGGTTGCAGCAATTAAAGATGTAAGCCCACCAATAACATTCATCACCTATCCACAAAATGTAATATATGGATGATGGATGAGAGTTTGACCACTGATAACCTCGCTGATCATGGAAAAGTCCCGTCTCTCTGTGTGCATTGAGAAATAGTGCAGTGTAATATCTTTCTAAAAGGCGGCTTTATCCGAGGGCTGCCCCAGTAGACAGACATATTATACACACAGGGTACAGTGCTGTGGTTAGTACGCTGGGTGGCTTAGATAGTCATCCGGTGAAAACCCTGGCCCTCCAGGATCAAGGCCATTGTGTCGGGCGAGTTTGAAAGCCTGAGGTGCACAGTGCTCCAGGAGTGGTAACCCCGGGGTGACTAAACTTGCTGGGCAGGAAAAATCCACTGAGTTTTATGGCACATTTGCGCAGCACTTTCTCTTTCACACTTATTTACACACCCTTAATCCAGGCCTTCTGTAAGGATGGGGGAATTGTATATTTCCCAGCAGTAGGTTCAGTCAATATTTTACAGTAAATACCTACCACTATTTCATAGAATCACAGAATGGTAGAGTTGGAAGGGACCTCTTGGGTCATTTCATAGAATCTTAGAATGGTAGAGTTGGAAGGGACCTCCTGGGTCATCTGGTCCAACCCCCAGCTCAAAGCAGGATTCACTAAATCATCCCAGACAGATGTTTGTCTAGCCTCTGTGTGAAGACTTCCATTCCATTGAAGGAGAACTCACCACCTCTCGTGGCAGCCTGTTCCACTCATTTATTTTCATTGCTTTTCCTTGTGTGTCACTCTTTATACGTGCAGCCTAAGTCAAGGACTTCTCGGGATGTGGTTCTCTTATGGGTTCCCTCCTGAACAGTCTAGGGGAGGAGTATGTGGCCATCAGGTTCCGCTGCTCCTTGCACAACCTCAGGCTCAATTGAGAGAGGACCCAGTCTAGATTGACTCCTGGTATCACTATGGGTGGCAGCCCAGGTAGATGCTGGAGCACAATTTTGGCTTTCCCTGAGCTGCAGTAAAGGGAAGCCACTAGTCTCGGTCTCTCGTTGTGGCCTTCTGGCTCTGAGTGGTAGGCAGTGGTTGGTCTGGGGCCTTTATCCTTTGAGTGGGTCGTGATAGACCACATCCTTGTTCACTATATTTTTTATGTGGCACCGTCATATTTTTTAGAGCACCTGGATGAAGAGAGCACGATCTTGGACTTCCCATCAAAAGAATAATGCATTTCTTTGACCAATTACTTCTATGGGTCTGGTAGAGCTCATATGTGCCCCTGCTCCAATAGTTAATGAAGTTGTGACCATGCATGAAACCGACCACTACATTCATACAGAGGACATACAGAGGACACATGTTGACCCTCAAGGATCATACATTTATCACCGATCTTGTAGATATGTTATAAATATTATTGGCTCAATAGCTGAGTTATGGATCCACCATTTAGGAAGTTGGAGACCAGGACAAGGATGCTACATGTAGAGCTATTAGACATCTCGTAATACTTCATTTTGTCTGTGGTGGCACTACGGGGGAATCAAACATTTTCCTCCAGGATCTCTCATAAATTACAGATAATTTTGGGCAAAACACTAAGACTGTAATATGGAAATATTCCAACAAATTTTCCATTTTGCAGTTGCTGACACTTATTTGTTTGAGACTCTACTAATAGTATATACAGATGTAGATAAAAGGCATCGACCCATTATCTGCTGCGTGCTACGACTAATTCAAAGGGAATGAGAGCTGCCGAAGTAGTGTAGAGCGTCAAGGCAGTCATGATGGCAGCTGCAAACCTGTACTGAGCAGCATCTTAGCAAAACCAAAAAATCTGAGCTGGACTCTGATCTGGTATACATGTACAGTGTAAGAGCACGTTCACACTGTGGCCACTTCACAGACAAAAGTCCAAGAAAAAAAAAATGAGCATATACCCTACAGCAAGTAAATAGCTAAATAGTAATTGTACAAGTAAACAACATAGGGTATTTAGTATTTTTTAATTAAAAAAAAGCATAAAACCTTCCCACTACAACAAGGTGTTCCCTTACAGGATAGTCCTAATCTGTCAGCCTCTAGTATCTTAGTAAAAGGTTTTAAAGTAGATGAAAAAAAAAATGAAAAAATATTGCTTCTTTTTTTGCAGCACAGCGCCACCTTTGTCAATGGCTGTGTCTGGTATTACAGCTTAGTCTAATTGTAGTGGATGGAGCTGAGATGCAATACCAAACTACGACTGGAAAAAGGAAAGCATCTATGTTTCTCTATTCACATACAATCCCATTGGGATTAAGCAGCAGTTTTACCTACAGTACTATGCAAAACCTAATTGTGCAAATGACTTTTCCATTAGTGCAGCAAAAATAAATGCATAAAATAGTCTAAGCAAACAGAGAGTTGAATGGAGTGCTTTGAAGAGGGGGCTATGGATTAATCTCTACACTGGGGCTTGCTAATGCTTTGGGTTTCTTCTTTCTGCAGCGCTGCCATGCTTTATGACAGTGCAATCTAGGTAAGCTATTCGATTTAGCAAGCATTCTGGCATATAAATGTTCACTTTTTAGGGGCTACTCTAAATCTTGTGAGATTGTAGAACATTATTCGCAGCTCAGAACTATCTGTCACACCTGCTTTATTTTAACGCCGTAATGAATTGGAAAGGAGATGTAGAGTGTCCTTGTGTAACATCGCTGCTTAACTTCATAGGTTTTCTGCTCCTTAAAAGTGTAATGGAGATTTTATATAAAAGTTCACAAAATCTTTGTTTTTGCTTAGTGGTTTCAGTTGGGGCCCAAAAAAGTCCCTTTGATTCAATTGAGAAGAATAATACCAATATAGACGCATTGGGGGTCCTGTCGGGAGTTTTTACGTTGGGTCCTAGAGGTTTCCAATTGTGCCACCGCTATTCACAATTCAGAAAATAGCATTGAACTAGGTCTGCCCCTTAAAGGGCTCATCCAAAAATACAGATATAGTTACAGGAAAAAGTAAAAATAAGGACAAATGAAAAATATGGGGTTTTATTCATCCACCTGGTTGCAATGTTTCAGCTTCCCAATTAAAGCTGTTAAAATACTGAAATATTGCACCCAGATGGGTGAATAAAGCCCCTCAATTTTTGACCTGGATGCCTTGTTTGCTTCTTCCATTTTTTTGTATATTCAGAAGGCTTTTTTTTATTGGCTACTGCTTTAGGAGGGATTGCACCACTCACTGAACTCTGTGTGGCTAGTTTTTGTTTACCAAATACAGTAATACAAAGTACTTAAAGGGGCTGTCCACTTTTTGGATAGCCGCTTCTCAATTTGGCGCTTGACTCCCTCCCCCTATCACATATCACATACTTGTATGTGACTTTTCCAAAGGCGGGAGAGAAAGGCGGCCACTGATTGGATGCAGGGATTGCATGACATAAAAATGTCACACGATCCCCGATAGAGTGAGTGCCGACACCACTGGAATGGCACTGGAGGGGAGTTATAAGTGTTATTATTTTACTGGGAGATAAACATAAAGATTGAGAAAGGGCTTTCCGAGTAGAGGACAAGTCCTTTAATTATGTTTATGGAATGTTTTTAAATTTGTAGCAAGTAGCAACAGAAGATGAAGGGTAACCGGACCATAACGCTGATGTCAGCAACGTTTGTCACATGTGCGATAGCCAGGGTGAAGGTCATGCTTGTTTTCTTGCATACTGGGTAGTGTATTTGTAATCATTCATCCGTTGGCACAACTGTGGGTGGACATGGCTTCCGTCATTATGGCAAACGGACTTGTCACTGGTTTTGAAACCACACAGTAAGGCAGTTGATGAAAAACAATCACCCAAGGTTTTCCAATGACTTCATGATTTTCTCAGCTTAATCTGCAGCCATTGACTAGCCACTGCGAGTGGGATTTTGAGTGCTGCATGGACCCCACATGGACAGACACCCCAATTTTCACAGCCAACACTATGGGGTGCTCTTATAAGTGCTGGCCAGCCCACCTGGTCTATTATTATGGTCAACACCACTAGGTTTTATACCAGACACTGCTCTATACATGACTATTTCATACAAAAAGAGCAAGGAAAAAAAAACTTAACTAAAGTGAAAAAGTTTTAATAATATTGAATAAAAAATCCAAACTAGAAAATGAAAAAATAATACAATTGTTACCAAAAAGAGCACCACAAATGAGTATAATATGAGGTTCGGAGTGAAGCCGCAAAAAGAAGAATTAGATTACGTTCATACGTTGCGTCTTTGCTGCGTTTTATTATGTAAAGTTTAAGCTGCTTACAAAGATCAGGTTTTGTTGCGTTTTACTGCACTTTTGGTGCAGTTTGTTGACTGTGTTTTGTCTGGGTACTTTTGACTGTTGTGCATGCTGATAAAATGTAATAAATAAAAAAAATAATCTGATTCAACTTCATCAGGTCTTGGAACCAAAAACACAGCAAAACCTGATACCTGCTTGTTTGCTTAGTTTTTGCAGCACTTTTTTTTCACTACCAATTGCCTTCAATGGGTGAAAAAAGCTGAAAAAAGTGACATGCATTTTGCACAAATAGATATATTCACAATCCCAAATGTATAAGTTGGGGGGGGGGGAAGAGGTTTGATTGCAGGGGTATTTAAAAAAATGAATTTTTATTAAGTTAAATATTTAAAAAGTTCTAAAAATTCAAGCAAAGATGTCAAATGTAGTGAGCTGACATAATAACCAAGCAAGTAAATATTGCATTGGCAAGTCCACAATTATCTTCCTGATTTTTTGTGACTTTTCCATGATGTTACACAAAGAAGCAGTGTGTTTCAGGTGTGCATTAACATACATCCACAGGTGTGTCTAATTAATGCAGAATGGACCTATCAGAAGCTTCCAAAGACATGACCTCATCATATGGGTAGTCCAGAATTGTTTAAAGGCATAGTAATCTTTGTGTATGGAAACTTTTGACTTTGCAGTAAGTAATAAAAATGCCTTAAACATTCTTTCTCTCTCTCATTATTCTGTCATTTGGCAAATATTAATAATTATGTAATCCTAATTGGCCTAAAACAGGAAAGGTTTAATCTGATTACATGTCAGATATTGAGAAAAACAAGCAGATGTGTCCTTATATAGTGGATGGAGACTTCTGGTTTCAATTGTATATATATATATATATATATATATATATATATATATAGGGACATATATACTTACATACAGTACAGGCAAAAAGTTTGGACACACCTTCTCATTCAAAGATTTTTCTGTATTTTCATGACTATGAAAATTGTACATTCACACTGAAGGCATCAAAACTATGAATTAACACATGTGGAATTATACATTACACTTTACAAAAAAGTGTGAAACAACTGAAAATATGTCTTATATTCTAGGTTCTTCAAAGTAGCCACCTTTTGCTTTGATGACTCCTTTGCATACTCTTGGCATTCTCTTGATGAGCTTCAAGAGGTAGTCACCGGGAATGGTTTTCACTTCACAGGTGTGCCATGTCAGGTTTAATAAGTGTGATTTCTTACCTTTTAAATAGGGTTGGGACCATCAGCTGTGTTGTTCAGAAGTCTGGTGGATACACAGCTGATAGTCCTACTGAATAGACTGTTAGAACGTGTATTATGGCAAGAAAAAAGCAGAGAAGTAAAGAAAAACGAGTGGCCATCATTACTTTAAGAAATGAAGGTCAGTCAGTCCGAAAAATTGAGAAAACTTTGAAAGTGTCCCCAAGTGCAGTTGCAAAAACCATCAAGCGCTACAAAGAAACTGGCTCACATGAGGACCGCCCCAGGAAAGGAAGACCAAGAGTCACCTCTGCTTCTGAGGATAAGTTTATCTGAGTCACCAGCCTCAGAAATCGCAGGTTTACAGCAGCTCAGATTAGAGACCAGGTCAATGCCACACAGAGTTCTAGCAGCAGACACATCTCTACAACAACTGTTAAGAGGAGACTCTGTGCAGCAGCCCTTCATGGTAAAATAGCTGCTAGGAAACCACTGCTAAGGACAGGCAACAAGCAGAAGAGACTTGTTTGGGCTAAAGAACACAAGGAATGGACTTTAGTCCAGAGGAAATCTTGGCTTTGGTTTGATGAGTCCAAATTTGAGATCTTTGGTTCCAACCACGGTGTCTTTGTACAACGCAGAAAAGGTGAACGGATGGATTCTACATGCCTGATTCCCACCGTGAATCATGGAGGAGGAGGTGTGATGGTGTGGGGGTGCTTTGCTGGTGACACTGATGGGGATTTATTCAAAATTGAAGGCATACTGAACCAGCATGGCTACCACAGCATCTTGCAGCAGCATGCTATTCCATCTGGTTTGCATTTAGTTGGACCATCATTTATTTTTCAACCGGACAATGACCCCAAACACACCTCCAAGCTGTGCAAGGGCTATTTGACCAAGAAGGAGAGTGATGGGGTGCTACGCCAGATGACCTGGCCTCCACAGTCACCAGACCTGAACCCAGTCGAGATGGTTTGGGGTGAGCTGGACCGCAGAGTGAAGGCAAAAGGGCCAACAAGTGCTAAGCATCTCTGGGAGAGTTCAAGACTTCAAGACTGTTGGAAGACCATTTCCGGTGACTACCTCTTGAAGCTCATCAAGAGAATGCCAAGAGTGTGCAAAGCAGTCATCAAAGCAAAATATGGCTACTTTAAAGAACCTAGAATATAAGACATAATTTCAGTTTTTACACACTTTTTTGTTAAGTATTTTTAATTCCACATGGGTTAATTCATAGTTTTGATGCCTTCAGTGTGACTTTACAATTTTCATAGTCATGAAAATACAGAAAAATCTTTAAATGAGAAGTTGTGTCCAAACTTTTGGTCTGTACTGTATATATGTCTCAATCTCGGATAACTCCTTTAACTTTCCTGGCAAAATTTACATTTAGAAACAACGAAAAACAAAGCTCAAATTTGATAAGAACTTTTGTGGGCGGCTTTTTTGAGACAAACAATTTAGAGTCACCCGGACGCCCTCTCACAACGTTACTTTTACTATTATCCTGAATTATGAACATGATTACTTTATTATGCTTCTATTTGCATTGAGATTTTTTTGGGAATTTTAATTGTCTATTAAGCTATGTCTATACAGGAGTTCACCTTTTGGTATATGAAAAGAACACGTTCTATGCTTCTTTACATCTGTGTATCAATAAAAAGAACAGAATATAAAGAACGTGTTCTCATTCATCCGCAGCATGAGAAAACACTTCTGACATCCCCTCCCAGCAAAACATCCCACAGGCAGAAAGAAGTTTTGTGGAAGGCATAATATTCTTTTCATCTGACAGTTTATCCCCCAAATAATCAAATCTCCAGATAATCTTTTTTTTTACTTAGGTAAATAAGAAACACTTGAGTTGTCAGATCAGCAAGTACAATGCTTATAAAGATAAGCAGTTATGGATTTATCTGTAGGAGTATGCTCATTTAGTTTTTTCCTGGCTTAATTGAACATAATGTGAATATGTTTTGAATAACAGTCTATAGAATAGTAAGGAACGAGATCATTGCGCTGATATACTGACTGTCTGACACTGCCAATAGGGGGAGCTAAAGAGCATTCTATTTTCTGTTTATGCATTGAAATCAATAATAAAATATGCAATAAACTCCTCCTAGCGGTGTCTGTATGTGACCAGCATGAAGTCATCCTCTGGCACTAGGGGAGCTAAGGGACATATTGGATTCTCTATCTACACTGAATTCAATAATAAAACATTATACAATAAGCTCCCTCTAGCCCAGGCTGCAGGAGAACGGCATGAAGACCACCCCCTAACACTAGGGAAGATAAGGCAGAGCCACTTCTGCCATATTGCCTTCGAACACTGAGGGAGTGACAAAATGTCACCTCCTGAGATCTCCACCTTGAAACTCAACATCAGAATGGGTGCTAATGTGTGGAGCAAGCTCAGGAGCTGAGCCTGCTCCACACACCGTAGACACCAGCAATGTTAAATAGTCCGTATCTGTCTTTAACAGCAATGATTGGAGCTATGCTTCTATGCTGTAATCCATTTAGAAGCTGTTAGTATTTGTGGGGTACCACTGGGTAGCCATGGTTTCGATGTAAAACAGAGACAAGAATCGAGCAATGGAGGTTGGAATTGAGATTTATACTCTTCATTGATGATCCCTTTTTCTGTCTTGAATGCTGGAGGTTGGTCTGGGGACCACGTGGGCGATATGATGAAGAAGCCTTTACAAGGGAACGTCACACCGGTCCTACTCATGGAATTATGGTGTGGGGTGGCATAATGTACAGTAGCCAGAACCTGTTAGTCTTCATTCCAAGTAGTAAACTTTACTGCTCTGATTTGTGTGACTCCGCCAATTCTACTGGATTATCCGGTATACTGCATACTTGCCTTTCCTACATCATCGTTACCAAACCCCAGAATGTCTGACTATTTGCTCACTACTGCTTCTGTGTAACATATTCTTGGCTCTACTACGTCAATTCTATCAATTCCAACTTGTCCCATTTTTGTATAGGTGATTAGCTTCTTCTTGCTGTTACAAGCCTCTTATCCATTCCTTGTTCTACTTTTTCTGATGTCATTCGAAAACTCTATCACCAGTCTGTCTACAGGCACTAAACACCAGAGAGTAAGTGAGATATTTTACCATCAAGCTTATAGGAAAAGGGGTGCATAAAGTGAGCCTCCGGTGGGTTCTTTCTGTCCTGGAGAAACCAAATTGCTATGTTACATTTATATAATGAAAGAGCGATTTCCCCTTAAGATAGCAATATTATGAGACCCCCATCAGTAACACTATCACAAGACTCCCCTATAAACAGGGCCAGATCTCTCTACATATCCCCTTTTTCTTTCACCAAGCCAGAATTACATCTGATTTCGAAGAGCCACCACTGGAAACATCCAAAAGCCAATCGTGGTTTTAAAGATGAGTCTATTTATTCTTTTAAATATTTTATTTGAAGGATTTTCATTTCTAACAATTCAGATTCCATATATTATGACAACATGCTCTCTAAACCTGGGATAATCTGCAGTACACATCAATACCAGATGAAGTGGAAGAAGTGTCTCATAAGTGAAGAAAGAAGCCGAATTCTCTGATGAGATATATTACAAAGTTTCTTATAGTCATATGTACTATCGATTTATGCAATATTTGTTGAAAGTACAGTTTCCTCTTAAGATGTTAAATGTCAGATTTTCAATTTCCAATATTGAATATGAAAAAAGCCTAAGCATTAAAAAAATATGTGAGTGTCAACAAGAGACAGCCATCGCAGAGTCTGGTCTGACCGCAAATAAATAAAGGCCAAGCTTATTTGAAAGTTCATCATCCGAACGACACACAGGATTCTGGGAATAATAGAACAGATGCTTTATTAAAGGACATTCATCTGGGGAAGAATTGGATATTCTTCTCTTCATGCTAATTTCTGACAGATCCTATCTGTATGAATGGAATGAAATGCATTGAGCGCCCGGCAAAGAAAAGGTAATATGCTGTTTCCTCCAGAATGACAGAAAAATTCCTTTTCACAACACAGTTAGTCTTGAAATGTAGATTTCAGCTTATTTTCCTTTATTTGTAAGAATCGCAAATGTCAGAAAATTCTATTTATTCACAGATGAAAGCAGCTGAGAATCAATAAATCTGTTGTATTGCTGTCCACAGGTTTATGTATGATATTACATGGTGACGGCGACTCCGCGACAGGTTCATTAACAGCTTCTTATTGCCATTTAGGAAGATCATCTGTGAGGCCAGAGGTGGACTGAGCAGTAATGCCATTTATAATGTGCACTATGTGTGCTACATCCTTCATTACAAAGGAAAAATTTCACTTTAAAGGAGTTATCATGGACTATGCTTATTTTTACTACGGGACTAAAACCTATCGGCAGGTAGTCAACTACCTGTCTGTTCTGCCTTGCACTGACCTCTGCCGGCACAGATAGGTTACGGACCGCTCCTGCCAACGATTCTGTGGCTTCACATCAACAGACCAGCTTCTTTTCTTCTGCTCTGCTATGTCATGATGGGCCGTCACTGCCAATGTCATGCTGACTGATAGTTGGCTCCCCGCTGCTAGGCTGCAGGGAGCCAGCTGTCAATTAGCATGAAGTCGATAGCAAAGCCCTGCGAACAGAGCAGCCCAGAAGACGAAGAGCTGCTCTGTTGACGTGAGGTCAAATGGAGCAGCAGAATCATCGTTAAGAGTGATCTGTGACCTATCTGAGTCAGCAGAGATTGACGTCCGACAGAAGTGGCTTGTAGTTAGCAACCACTTACCTATAAGATTTCAGCCCCACGAGAAAAAAAATAAGCAAAGTTCGTGATAATCCCTTTAAGAGTGATTGAACTATCCAGAGCAAAAGAAAGCAATATCTATTCTATCTATCTATCTATCTATCTATCTATCTATCTATCATCTTTCTGTCAGCACATTTTTCTTTATTTCTTTTCTTCTTAATAGTGTGTCATTGTCACTATTTGTTTATATTTCTATTCATATCATATATATCTACTATTATCTATCATTGCTCCTTCCTCCCTCCCTTCCTTTTCTTTCTCTTTCCTTCTCCCTTTCTTTCTCTTTCCTTCTCCATTTCACACTGACTTTCTGACTCTACTATATGGAGTCTTTCTCAAGCAACGTACAATCATCCATAGCCAGCATATAAAGGCACTAGTAGTCATGCACGTGAATTGCGCACAGCTTTATCCATCTACTTATATCCCATTCAATCACTTTATTATCGTCTTTTGAGTTTTTGGATCTTTTCTTCTATTTCTCATATCAGTATGTCCGATGTAACCAATGTTGAGGTTTGTATATCTAGAGGTGATGGATCTTCTTTGAATGCAGCGTCGCACCTCTGAGGTCAGAGCTCCAGTGTGATTCAGGCAGATAAGGTTTAATTCATTGACTTATGCCCTAGCATTTATCATTGAAGTATCCATGTTTCTATAACATATCTGTAATATTATGCCTTCAGTCCTCCAAGAAACTGACCTGGAGAAAAAGGCAGCGTTTTGCCTGAGGCTAGGACACCCTGTAGAGTTTCTTAGTGAAGGTGGTGAATATTTTATGCATCTTCTGAACAATGCACATGAGAAGTTGGTAGAAACATTAGCAAGTCATTATTGATGCACTAAAAAATTGAATAATGAAGGAAAACAAAAATATCCAACTATGTGAGCTAAGGTACAGCACCGGACTGAAATGCAAATTTACTCTAAATCCCAAAATGACGCATTTTCGTTCCCGTAACGTTTGAAAATATTATTTGACATAACTGTGTGAAACATTTAAAGGACATTAATGTCTTAATTCTAGTGATGAGAGAAGCTTGTAAAATTTGATTGTGCAGTTTTATAAAAATTTATCTGGTAAAATTGATTTGTGTCATATTTATTTGCTGTGAATCGAATGTACCCTCACCTCTTCAGCAGCACAACCAGTTTCCCACGGTGTTAGCGGAGATCTCGCTGAGGTCACTGCAGTTCATTGGGCCACTCACAATGAGCTTCTGGTGGGAACCGCAGCTTCAGTGATGTAACCTCAATGACATCACCGCCAGTCACTGAAGCTTCGCTCTGATGCTCAACTCAGAGTCTCCTGGATGACAGACTGAACGCTCGCATCATGCCACCATTCAGCAAGACATCCAGGTGAAGCAGAGATGGATCACGGTGTGTGACAGATTGTCGGACAGGTGAGGAATATGGTGTTTTCTTTATTCCATCTCACCAAGGTTTTCCACAACACCTATTTTCTACATGGCAGATATCGATACAGGAAATAGTTTTATCTGCTATCATATCAGTATAATGGTTAATATTACTGTATAGAAAGTATGCCCATCACTATGAGAAGAGTATTAATTCGGTAGGCACTAGAGGTGAGCGGATCGCTTCAAGCAGCCACGGTTCACAGTCCAAGTCAGTGATCTTTGGTCGTGGAGAGGAGATACGCAAATTTACTGAGCTTCCAGGTTCCCCATCGCAGTGTTTGATTCATCACTCTATGGTGTACAGGTGACATCTTGTTGGGCCAACTATTTACATGCTGAGCCTGGGGTCCCAGAAGGTGAGGAAATTCATGTTAACGGCCAGAGAGCATTGATCTGGACTGTGGACCACGGTTGCATGAAGCGATCCAATCTAGTAGGTACTAATATTTTGGACAGTGTATGGCATTATTATTTCAGCACAGTGAAGTCTATTACATTGATACAGTATTACACTCTTTTTTATATCTATATGAAGTAAGTTTTATAGATTTAGGTGTGGTCAAAGATTAAAAATTTACATTTTGACCATGTGGAGATAGGTGTCCAATTAGGACATATTTATTACTTACCGTAACTTAGTGGCTTGACTGTATAGTTTCTAAAAATTATACTTGTTTTGTAGTAATTGAATGTGCCAGCATAGAGAAATCAAGGTTTGAAGCCACATGCCGATTTGTCTAAAAGTGCATTGAGGGTGTAGCACTTGAACATCAGATTACTATTATTTTTATTGTTGTTCTAGGACAGTGATGACCAAAATTTTGAGCTCGGCGTGGCAAAATTAAAAAAAAAAATAGCAGAATTCGGGTGGTGTGTCACTTCTAGAAAAATCCATAATTTTGTGAAATTTGGAGCTCTAATAACAAAAAGTATGTTTTAATATTTGTACTGTATTTAGTAATAAAGCAAAAACAAATAATTTTTTTACTTTACCTCAGTGATTTTTTTGTTGCTGAATTTCCTTTGCTAAATCTTTAATTGTAGGCTGGTATTTCGTATACTTCAAGCCCAAGCAAGCGCTACTACCTTCACTTGTCAGTCGGTTTCTTTTATTGGTTTTAATATTATTTAACGCTGAAAATAATGTCTCACAAAAGTACGTAAAGGGAAAAATTGTGAGTAAAGACATAGCTCGCTTTTTTTTAGGGTGCTAAAAGTGTCTGGTAATTGGTTCCAAGCACTCCAAATTTCCTGTTCGTAGCGGCACTCCTCTTCATTCTTCAAGCGATTCCTTTCCAGATTATCAAGCTTTGACCTCAAGTCACCAAACACCTGAGCCCAGATGCTGTCTAGAAATTCTGCAAGGTGCATCTCCAAATCATCAATTTGCATTCATTGGAAACCATTTAATTCCAAACTATTGTAGACTACTACATCCAGATATTTAATTATTTTCATTGTCTGTTCCAAGCTTCTAAATTCATTCATTTTTTTTGCCAAACTGGTCAAGTAAAGAATCTAACATATGCCGGTACTTTGTATGCTAGGGCTCCATTTCATATTGTACAGTTGCACTGGACCTTCTCCAAATACTTTCTTACTCGAGGAAAATACTTATAAGTTTTAGTTTCTACATCATGCTTCAAAATTTTAATTTTACTTTCAAAAGTTTTTATGTATCCAAACACAACGTCAATACTTTTTTCAAAACTTTGCAACTTTAAGTTCATTTTATGCATATGAGCAGAGAGATCGGTAAAAAAAAAACATCAATGTGTTGACCAACTTATGATCATTGAGCTGAGGAAAGTTTGCCAGATCCTTATTCTCAAGAAATACCTTAATTTCTACAGAGCGCTTCACAAATCACTCAAGAACATTTCCTCGGCTCAGCCATCCCACATTATTGAACATCAGCAGTCGCCTGTATCCCCTTGAACCAACTTCTCACTTAAGAAGGGGACTAGCAGCTATTAAATTCACTGTTTTTGTTAGAATTGACATTTAATTCTGTGAATCCTGCCTTGGCACATAACACCTCCTGATGGATAGTACAATGAAAAGGCACAAGTCAATGTCCAATAGCTTCCATAAACAATTTTACAAATCCCACTTTTTTCCCCACCATGTTGGGTGCCCTATCTGTCGTCACGGCCACTAGTTTAGAGATTTTAATGTTTAGGTCACGGAATGGTTTTATAACAACCTTACATATTTCGCTTCCTGATGTACTTTTTGGCACTGATTCCAACTTTAACAACTCTTCTCTCATTGTGAGAACATCAGAATATTGACCAATAATGGCCAACCGAGCATTTGATTTTCAGTAGTTTCTTCAAGAGAGATTGAAACATTTGTACAATTATTTAAGTCTCCTTTTAATTGATGCTGTACGTTTATGTCCAGTCTCTGATGACATGTCTACTGAGTGGTAACTCAGATATTCACTTAATAATTGCATCTTCATTCTGCATATCGTGAAATAGAACTGGTGCATATCTTAGAAGACTTTCTGCGATACATTCTCCTTCACTGAGGGCTTTTCCATGCTGAACTATGGAGCGAGCAATGCTGAAACGTGCAGATGTTATATTTGTAGAGCCTCTTACAAATTTAAAAATAAAATTTGATTGACTCTTATAGAGTTGTAGATGTCTGGAAATCTATTCCTTCCTTTCAACCTCATTTTTTTTTCAAGAGCTGTGAATGATTAGTTTCAAAATGTCTATTTATATTCCACATTCTTACTACTATTTCATTACACAAAATGATCTGCTGTTTCTGTCGATAATACCATACTGCTCGGTCCATATCTCTTGAAGGGGTCGGCTGCTGCTGCTACCATTTCCTTTATTTAATCTTGCTTGTTTATTTTTTGGGTTCTCCATCAGGGGAGCCATGACAGGAGATAGATAGTCTGTTAGCGCTGTAGGCAATAAGGGGTTAACTAGAGTCTCAGATGAGGTGTTCTCTTCCTCCAGACTTGCTGAGCAGTAGCTGTGTGGGGTACGGTGGCAGCACAGTGAGGTCATGGCAGGGTTAACGGTCTCTGCTGGGGGGTTCTATTCCCCCAGTATTGCTGTGCGGTAACTGTGGTGGGTACACTGGCAGCACGGTGAGATTTTGATAGCTGCTTTAAGATAATGACAGGGTGTAAGGAGCTACACACCTGAGTTGTGTCATGCACAGTGTAGGACAGACTAAGTGCAACCCAAAGGGACAAGGGAAGGGAAACCAAACACTAGGGAAGGGGGAAGTGGAGACCCCTAGACTGATCTAACATCACCCTGTCTGTCCTACCTTCCCTATATAGGTTCTGCACTTATCACCGTACAGGATACCTAGTCTCTGTGGGACCCTGGTGATAAGCCCTGCAGTGGGAAGGACAGGATGAATGCTAGTCAATCCCACTAACACTAAAGACAGTAAGGATAAATGAAACCAGGGGGACACTTAGTTTGAGTAGACTCAGAGAGAAATGCCAACACCCTCCAAACTCCCAAGAGAACGCTAGCAGACTGCTACAGCTCCAAGCTTCAACAGACAAGTGCAAACATGAAATAACACCCAATAGGAAGTAGGGAGTTATAAACACCCAGGTCCAAGTGTTGTCATTAGCACCTGGGGAGGTGGCCACTAGTCTGCAAAGCAATAAAATGAGACTTTCTGCAGACCAATGCAGTGCAACGGTCTGCAGCATCTGACACATCCGTGACAAGATGACTCTCTTATACCCCTGTAGTCACTGGAATGGACCTTGGTCCAGTCTTCTACCACTGACAGGTCAACTATGGGACACAGTTCTAGTGTTCCCAGCTGTCCGAGTGCATGTCCGCTATAAAGTTAGTGTGGGTAGGAGCTCTGACTTCCTAACTAACAGCTTTTCACTAACGGAGGTAAAATGGCCACCGTTAGCGCCACGGTGTCATCAGGAGTGTTGCCCCACTTCTGGATGCTGTCGGCTCGATGGGTGTCAGCAAAAGCGTCTCGGTGTGTCACCTATAACAGGTGTGTCATAGGTTAGCCATCACGGTTCTAGAACCTACAAAGCCACATAATTAGTTTTGTAGTAAAATTGTCCCGACAGATTACCTTTAAGAAACCAAATATCTCAAGATACAAATTTGAAATAGAATGATGTTAACAAAACCCTTGACTACCTGCAATTCCCCCTAGTTTAGACATAAACAGTTTTTTCAAACCTGATCGTCTCGTGATACTCATTTTTGGATTTGTTAAGAAGAAAAAATAATGTATAGAAGAACACATTTTAATATCATCCAGGTGCAATAAAGCACACCTCTAGAAGATTTTTTGGCATACTCTACCTCTGTCGCTGCCTTTTGTTTTGCCTCTGCTGCTTGTAAACCACATTAAAGTACATTAACAAAATAGAACATTAAAAACAAACACAGAAAAATCTAATTATCCTTTGTAGCGAAACACCATATGTTGCTTGAGCATCAAAGTACAGAGTGTTAAACACTGCGACTTCTAAGGAATCTGTATTAGGAATGTGATAGAAGAAACAGAGAGGAGGCAGCAGGTGTTTACGGACGAGGATTTCATTAAACATTTCATTTAGTCAAAATATATTATACATTCCATAAAGAAAACTAGGAGGGAGAAGGAAGTTTCCTGCCTTTAAATCCAGCATCAAATTGTGTTCCATCGTTATGAAGGCGGCTATTAATCTTACCTTGTATCGTAAAAGCAAAATATTATCTGATTAAATTGGGAGAAAAGCAAATTTAGTATTCTGTTCCTTGCATTACTCAAAAAAAATTAGATCATCTGAGTAAATATACATCTAGTTAGAGTTCTATTCATGCCTACAGATTCTTGACACCCCAAATTATCAGAAGAACAGGGTTCTTATACTCAGGAGTTGTAGAAAAGGCCGACTACATCCACATGCAGGAAAGATGGCTGTATGTAAGTCTATATCTCTAGTAGAGTCTATCGGAGTAATGAAAATAGCCCAGCCACCACTTTTTCAATGAGTGAGTGGGAGTGCTAGAAGTGGTACCCCCACCTATCTTATCATTTAACTAATATCCTTTGGCAAGCCCAAAATAACAAATTGAAATCCCATTAACCGCTTGGCAAAAAAAACTTTATGGATTTAGAGTAAATTGAATCCCATTTATGGTCCAGGAATAGCACAGGTTCAGAAGAAAAGCCTGTGAGATTCTACATCATACAGCTAACTCTACTGCTCTGGCTGAGATCAGAGAGAGCTCCGATCCTAGTTGTTTAGTCTTTTTGGTACAGTGGTCCTTAGTGAGCACAGCATCTAAGTAGTTAGGCAGATGAAGCTCCTTGCGTCAGTTTATCAACCCCATATTTGTACCATTAGGTTATCCCTACAGCCGGTACGAATTGAATGCCCTGAGGACTGCCATCTTTGTACACCTACAGTTTATAGTATATACCTATAGGATCTGAAAGAGGTGAGGCCTAAAAGAATGCCATGTCATTTACAGTACAGAGTGAGTTCCATAAGAAAAGAACCACAAAATATCCCCAAAAGATAACAAATTGCAAAATAACTGTTTACTTTCCATTCTTTTCCCCAACAAAAAAGTTATTATTATTTCAATATACGTACCCAAAATTGTATCAATGAAACTTAGCCCTCCAGGATTGCCCTGTATTTACCTTCATCCATCTTTCCATCAACTCTGACCAGCTTGCCATACCTTGCTGTAGAAAAGCCTCCTCTCAGCATGATGTTGCTGCCACCATGTGTGATGGTAGGGATGCTGTTTTGAGTGTAACTTGCAGCGTTAGTATTTCACCACACATAGGGTTTTGCATTTAGCCCAAAATGTTCTACTTTTGTGGAAGAAGGTGCTTAGAAAGGAAGGAAAAAATAATAGATAAATTATAGAAGAAGGAAGGAAGGAATAAATATTATACACATTATAGAAAAAGCAAGGAAGAAATAATAGATACATTAAAGAAAAAGAAAGGAAGGAAGCAAGGAAGGAAGGAATATATAGATAAATTATAGAAAAAGAGAAAAGGAAGGAAGGAAAATAGATAAATTATATAAAAAAAATAAGAAGGAAAGAAGATAATCTTCATGTCTTAATCGGCTTCTTTCTTCCCTTACAGTCATATCCAGTGACCATCCTGTTGTTAGGATGACATATGACAACATCTGCTCACTAAACTGTAAAATCTTTTCAACATTGTCAATCTCTATTATGGAGGTCATTTCAGTCTTTGCTCTGTAGTGTGAAAATATTGAGAGAATATTCTTCTGTGTTAGCCTCTGAAGTGTGAGATATTCCCCCCAAGTGCGCACATCTGCTCCAGACTTCTCACCTCGCTTCTCCTTATCACGTATGATCAGGTTTCTGCAGATGAAGAAGGGAATATATGCAGGAATCTTGACTACTTTTCACCCAGTGTACTACTTCATAAAGTATTCATATCCCTGCTTTAAAGAAGTAAATTGTATCTTGCTATGGTGATGTTATCTAGTCTATGTATGGTGGTGTTATCCAGACACACTATGGTAGTAATATTTAGTATCATAAGTCATTATATTTACTATCATTTTGGGTCATTTTCTCTAAGTCTAATATATATATACAGTACAGACCAAAAGTTTGGACACACCTTCTCATTCAATGATTTTTCTGTATTTTCATGACTATGAAAATTGTAGAATCACACTGAATGCATCAAAACTATGAATTAACACATGTGGAATTATACATTACACTTTACAAAAAAGTGTGAAACAACTGAAAATATGTCTTATATTCTAGGTTCTTCAACCCTTTTGCTTTGATTACTGCTTTGCACGCAGAAAAGGTGAACGGATGGACTTTACATGCCTGGTTCCACCGTGAAGCATGGAGGAGGAGGTGTGATGGTGTGGGGGTGCTTTGCTGGTGACACTGTTGGGGATTTATTAAAAATTGAAGGCATAGTGAACCAGCATGGCTACCACAGCATCTTGCAGCAGCATGCTATTCTATTTAGTTGGACCATCATTTATTTTTCAACAGGACAATGACCCTAAACAACCTCCAGGCTATGTAAGGGCTATTTGACCAAGAAGGAGAGTGTTGGGGTGCTACGCCAGATGACCTGGCCTCCACAGTCACCAGACCTGAACCCAATCGAGATGGTTTGGGATGAGCTGGACCGCTCACCGCTTCAATTTTGAATAAATCCCCAACAGTGTCACCAGCAAAGCACCCCCACACATCACACCACCTCCTCCATGCTTCACGGTGGGAACCAGGCATGTAGAGTCCATCCATTCACCTTTTCTGCGTGCAAAGCAGTAATCAAAGCAAAAGGTGTGAAGAACCTAGAATATAAGACATATTTTCAGTTGTTTCACACTTTTTTGTAAAGTGTAATGTATAATTCCACATGTGATAATTCATAGTTTTGATGCCTTCAGTGTGACTCTACAATTTTCATAGTCATGAAAATACAGAAAAATCTTTGAATGAGAAGGTGTGTCCAAACTTTTGGTCTGTACTGTATAAATATATATATATACAGAAAAACCTGATCAGCACCTCCTAATGTGAATACATGCAAGCTGCCAAACTGTATTATATAGACAAAAAAAGAGCACAGCAGCACTGTGCATTAATCTAGGCCATGTGAAAATACAGAAAAACATTAAAAACATTAAATTTAGATTTTACTCCTCAAAAAGATTTTTTTTTCCCAAAATTTTTTTTTAACTTATAGAAATAGATGAAAATGAATGTTCTTAGTGCACAAATTGGCCAATTCATGTAATCCCATCAACCACGGCGAGGTGACCTCCCTCTGATGGGTCCCTGCTCCAATGTATATGCTTCGCTTGGGCTATCAACTTACAATTATGGACACTCATGTCACTCCAGGGCTAAACCTACAATTTATGGGCAGGTAGAGCTGATTACGGCCACCTGCAGGTCAATGTGAGGAGTGCGAAATCAGTCTGGAGGCAGCCAGCATCCGATCAGAACCTCCTAATATGAACAAGTGCAAGCTGCCAAACTGTCCTCCTTAGATTCCAACACTACGTCACATAACACAACTGTCCTGTCATTGCCCTGTGTTAGTTATATATGACTCAGTGCTTGCGGCTCAGCACCAACGCTCTACCATTAGCGGCTACAATGCCATGTCCTGCTGCGGACGGATTTGGAATTTGGCAGTCAGTTACAGTGTAATTTGTAATTTCTTTGCAGATGCTCAGTTGTTCCGTATGGTTATGTTTGCTGTATTGTATGGATGTTTTTTCTATTACACCCTGCACTATGGGACATGATGCTCCAGATGCCATGATGTTTTCTTAGTTTTCTTTTTTATGCCTCTGTTGCTCCACTAGAAATCTCTTTTATTATCACTTATATTTGCATATTTGTATTTTGCTTTACCCTGAATATCTGGCATAGCCACACAGTTCTGTTATGTTAAGGTAAGAAGACAATGAATATAGTTCATAGTAAGAAGAATGTTCCAATTTGATTTAACCTTTGTACACAACCCTTTCCTGTGTTTGTATCTATAACGCTTTGCTAATCCTTCTGTTATGTGTCAGACATTGTCTGATGAAGGTCGCAACGGAAAACGTTCACGAAAAATCTTGTGGTAAATAAAAGATTACTGATCAAATTCAGCAGAGTGCGCAGAGAGTTACATTGTATTTTAGATAAAGGATTTGGAACCTATTGGCAGCACCTTAACTCTCTTCTGTAACCGGCAGAGCCCTGGTTCTATCTTCTGCATGTCCATAGTTTTAGATTAGAGTTACAGACCATAGACTGAAGGTATCAAGATCCTTCAGTCGTGTCACTCAACATCCTCCGTCCCATTTCCTTTCTAACCTACAGGTCAGATGGAAGGGAATTTTGCATGATTACAGGATCTGACTGCACATATAGTTTGTTTGGAGTCTGTAACCACAGAAAAGTGACAATTCTGGTACATTTAACTGTCACAAACCTAAGAACGCTTGTTTGTTTCATTCTTTTTTCCTTTTTTCCCATCTTTTTCCTTTTTTTTCCTTTTTTCCCTTGATTTATCCATTTTTTTTCTGCACTAACCTGCTCTTGTGATTTGTTTGGGATTCCTTACTGTTTTATCTCCACATATGATTTTTATTTTTTGCATATATTGTATCAATGCTACTCACTTGGGAGCGACTTAAGGTATCACAGGGACCGTTTCTATGTAAAGTCTGGCTGGTTTATTGCAGTCCTCATAAACCACATCCCAAACTCAAATACAGCCCTTGTTTGGCTGAAAGTACAACATAAAACATAAAGTCCATGCAATTGTGCTGGTCAGCCCGCCTGGCTTAGAGTCCAGCTTCTTAGCAAAGGCACTAAGTCCAGGAGATCTGCACACCTCCATACGCACAGGCATGTGAGAGACAAACAGCTCTCAATTAACAAAGTGAACCTCAATTAGCAAAGTGAACCACACCCAGGGGTGGAGATATGGTGAGCAGCCGTCTCTCTCAACTCAACAGCTGCTCACAATCAATCTGTCATGGCGATTAACCCCTTTTAGTCCTATATGTAAGTCTCCCAACCACTAGGTGTCCGACAGCTACCTTACAATATGTTCATGTTTTTGTTCTTCATGCACAGATGAACTGTGGAACGTCATTGCATGATCGAAACGTCTTCTTTGCTTTCGTTTGCCTGCACATAATAAAATAATCAGATTCTGTTCATTAACCAAGGAGCCAAGTTTTCTCTACAATTTTATGAGAAAGGATTCTGCTTAGGCACCGTCTACAGGAGTGCCGTGATTACATGCCTGGTCAAAGTCTCAATATAAGTCTATGGGGACCTCGTTCTGGCTCTCATAGAGAAGGGATTTGCAGCCCAGGCAGCAAACTCTGGAGCGATTCTGCAGCTCACAACCTACAGAACAGGATGAGGGTGGTGCCGAGAACAGCAGAAGTTGATGGCTGGTAAGTATTCTTCTAAATGAAGGGGAACATACCACAGTAATACCGCTCTTGGGCTTTAATTGTTCTGTAAATGCACAAAAAACAGGCTTTTAAATGACTGCAGATCAGCAAATCTAGCAAATGCAAAACCCAAAAACAGTGGGAAAATTGCATTTTCTTCCACCATTTTTCCCTACTTGGATTTCTTTCCAGTGCATTAATGATAAAAGAAATAAGGTCAATCAAAATTGTAACTCGTCCCACAAAAACAAAATGCCCTAACATGGAAACATTGATTAAAAACTAAAAACGTTGCGGCTCTTGGAAGTAAGAAAGGAAAAAATGAAAGTCTAAAAATGAAAACTGGCTATGGAGGCAAAGGGTAACGATCACTTAAAAGTTCATTGTTCTCGGCAGCACATGTCCTATAATGACCGAGCATGTGCTGCCGAGAAATATTGTACATCACGTACAGAAAATCAGTCAGCTTGCGCCTTGACACCTGATTGCCAAACGTGTAACCAAATGGCAGTCATTTTCGGTGGCAGATCAATCCCTTTTAGATAAACCAGCAAATGGTAAATTTCCAATGAAATTTTTTTTTTGCAAAAGTTGCTTTTTTTTAATTTAAATTCATTGGAGTGATAGAAAAGTTAATGGCAAAGTAAGCACACACTCAGTGAATACAGCTGTAGTTTATGTACATGCACGCACCCTTCGTGGATTGATAATCTCTCGTCTCCTGCCCTCCATCCTTGAGCCGTGACACCGATAACCTCTATCAATCATATTTCATTCTCCGTCTTCAGGAAGATGTTATGTCTTCCAGCACTGCCAACCTTATCACAGCTCGGCTTCCTACATGTCCTTATTTTTCCTTTCTGCTTTATTCAGTAGTGGATTCAGGGTTGTTTTTCCTTTTTTTTTTTTTGAAAGACTAAAAATGATTTTCTAAAGCATAATTCATGATGGCTCTAATCTTTATTAATGCATAGGACAAAGTGCAAACCAAAAGTGATATGATCTCTTAAGCTGAAAGGAGTTCTCAATTATTTATGCTCTGGTACATTTTGTCACAGTGCGGGGAGCAGCCGATATTTAGTGTAGTGGAAAATGATAAGTGCTGCTTACACGACCAATCTGTTCCGCGGCGCACAATGTCTCGGCTCCAGATAGGGATTTCTATTGTGAGATAAATTAAATATACGTGTATCCTATTGACAACTTGGTAAAGAGGGAGATTTCATACAATGGAAACATTGTGAGACTTTGAATTAGAATATCGCATTCTGTTATTACAGCAGCACTTTACACTCCCCACTTATTCAGGTTCATTATACTCTGCATGTGAGTGCAATTACCTGATAATCTTCTCTCTGGTGGTTCAGCAGTTTGTAATCATTCACTCCAGGGTAGAAGACAATCAGCTCCGATTGCATTGAGTTTCCGATGAGATGGTGGAGGGCTTGTGCTGATATATGGCAGCCAGTCTGAATGAGGAGAGCTGCAGAACAGGTGGAGTTGTAAAGACAAATATGATGATCAAGATCAACCAGTCCTAGCGTGCTCCAGAGGAAGGAAGAACCCTAGGAGTTAAGGGTATGCCACACTAAACAATATCGCTAACGGGATCGCTAAAAAACGTCACTATTTAGCGATCCCGTTAGCGATATTGTTCAGTGCGGCATCTACCAGCGACAAGCTTCCTGCTGTGATCTCGCTCGTCGCTGGAATCGTTCCGGACCCTATTTTCTCGTCGGCGCTCCGCTGGGTAAGTATTTATCGCTGTGTGGCACCTTTTCTTAGCGATTTAGCGGTACTTTTGTACCGCTAAAGTCGTTAAGAAGATCGCTAACGGCGATAGCGTCGTTAACTATATCGCTAAATGCGGCAGCATTTAGCGATATAGAAACAATCCCGCTAGCGATCTCATTAGTATGCAACGCTAACGAGATCGCTAGCGGGATAGCTTAGTGTGGCAGTACCTTTAGAGAATTAGTAATCAGTAATGTAATGTATGTACACAGTGACTCAGCAGAATAGTGAGTGCAGCTCTGGAGTATAATACAGGATGTAACTCAGGATCAGTAATGTAATGTATGTACACAGTGACTGCACCAGCAGAATAGTGAGTGCAGCTCTGGGGTATAATACAGGATGTAACTCAGGATCAGTAATGTAATGTATGTACACAGTGACTCAGCAGAATAGTGAGTGCAGCTCTGGGGTATAATACAGGATGTAACTCAGGATCAGTAATGTAATGTATGTACACAGTGACGGCACCAGCAGAATAGTGAGTGCAGCTCTGGAGTATAATACAGGATGTAACTCAGGATCAGTAATGTAATGTATGTACACAGTGACTGCACCAGCAGAATAGTGAGTGCAGCTCTGGGGTATAATACAGGATGTAACTCAGGATCAGTAATGTAATGAATGTACACAGTGACTGCACCAGCAGAATAGTGAGCGCAGCTCTGGAGTATAATACAGGATGTAACTCAGGATCAGTAATGTAATGTATGTACACAGTGACTGCACCAGCAGAATAGTGAGTGCAGCTCTGGAGTATAATACAGGATGTAACTCAGGATCAGTAATGTAATGTATGTACACAGTGACTGCACCAGCAGAATAGTGAGTGCAGCTCTGGGGTATAATACAGGATGTAACTCAGGATCAGTAATGTAATGTATGTACACAGTGACTGCACCAGCAGAATAGTGAGTGCAGCTCTGGTGTATAATACAGGATGTAACTCAGGATCAGTAATGTAATGTATGTACACAGTGACTGCACCAGCAGAATAGTGAGTGCAGCTCTGGAGTATAATACAGGATGTAACTCAGGATCAGTAATGTAATGTATGTTCACAGTGACTGCACCAGCAGAATAGTGAGTGCAGCTCTGGGGTATAATACAGGATGTAACTCAGGATCAGTAATGTAATGTATGTACACAGTGACTCCACCAGCAGAATAGAGAGTGCAGCTCTGGAGTATAATACAGGATGTAACTCAGGATCAGTAATGTAATGTATGTACACAGTGACTGCACCAACAGAATAGTGAGTGCAGCTCTGGAGTATAATACAGGATGTAACTCAGGATCAGTAACGTAATGTATGTACACAGTGACTGCACCAGCAGAATAGTGAGTGCAGCTCTGGAGCATAATACAGAATGTAACTCAGGATCAGTAATGTAATGTATGTACACAGTGACTGCACCAGCAGAATAGTGAGTGCAGCTCTGGAGCATAATACAAGATGTAACTCAGGATCAGTAATGTAATGTATGTACACAGTGACTGCACCAGCAGAATAGTGAGTGCAGCTCTGGAGTATAATACAGGAGGTAACTCAGGATCAGTAATGTAATGTATGTACACAGTGACTGCACCAACAGAATAGTGAGTGCAGCTCTGAGGTATAATACAGGATGTAACTCAGGATCAGTAATGTAATGTATGTACACAGTGACTGCACCAGCAGAATAGTGAGTGCAGCTCTGAGGTATAATACAGGATGTAACTCAGGATCAGTAATGTAATGTATGTACACAGTGACTGCACCAACAGAATAGTGAGTGCAGCTCTGAGGTATAATACAGGATGTAACTCAGGATCAGTAATGTAATGTATGTACACAGTGACTGCACCAGCAGAATAGTGAGTGCAGCTCTGGAGTATAATACAGGATGTAACTCAGGATCAGTAATGTAATGTATGTACACAGTGACTGCACCAGCAGAATAGTGAGTGCAGCTCTGGAGTATAATACAGGATGTAACTCAGGATCAGTAATGTAATGTATGTACACAGTGACTGCACCAGCAGAATAGTGAGTGCAGCTCTTGAGTATAATACAGGATGTAACTCAGGATCAGTAATGTAATGTATGTGCACAGTGACTGCACCAGCAGAATAGTGAGTGCAGCTCTGGAGTATAATACAGGATGTAACTCAGGATCAGTAATGTAATGTATGTACACAGTGACTGCACAGCAGAATAGTGAGTGCAGCTCTTGAGTATAATACAGGATGTAACTCAGGATCAGTAATGTAATGTATGTGCACAGTGACTGCACAGCAGAATAGTGAGTGCAGCTCTTGAGTATAATACAGGATGTATCTCAGGATCAATAATGTAATGTATGTACACAGTGACTACACCAGCAGAATAGTGAGTTCAGCTTTGAGGTATAATACAGGAGTAACTCAGGATCAGTAATGTAATGTATGTACACAGTGACTGCACCAGCAGAATAGTGAGTGCAGCTTGGAGTATAATACAGGATGTAACTCAGGATCAGTAATGTAATGATGTACACAGTGACTGCACCAGCAGAATAGTGAGTGCAGCTCTGAGGTATAATACAGGATGTAACTCAGAATCAGTAATGTAATGATGTACACAGTGACTGCACCAGCAGAATAGTGAGTGCAGCTCTGGAGTATAATACAGGATGTAACTCAGGATCAGTAATGTAATGTATGTACACAGTGACTGCACCAGCAGAACAGTGAGTGCAGCTCTGAGGTATAATACAGGATGTAACTCAGAATCAGTAATGTAATGTATGTACACAGTGACTGCACCAGCAGAATAGTGAGTGCAGCTCTGAGTATAATACAGGATGTAACTCAGGATCAGTAATGTAATGTATGTACACAGTGACTGCACCAGCAGAATAGTGAGTGCAGCTCTGGACTATAATACAGGATGTAACTCAGGATCAGTAATGTAATGTATGTACACAGTGACTACACCAGCAGAATAGTGAGTGCAGCTCTGAGGTATAATACAGGAGGTAACTCAGGATCAGTAATGTAATGTATGTACACAGTGACTGCACCAGCAGAATAGTGAGTGCAGCTCTGAGGTATAATACAGGATGTAACTCAGGATCAGTATTGTAATGTATGTACACAGTGACTACACCAGCAGAATAGTGAGTGCAGCTCTGGGGTATAATACAGGATGTAACTCAGGATCAGTATTGTAATGTATGTACACAGTGACTGCACCAGCAGAATAGTGAGTGCAGCTCTGAGTATAATACAGGATGTAACTCAGGATCAGTAATGTAATGTATGTACACAGTGACTGCACCAGCAGAATAGTGAGTGCAGTCTGAGGTATAATACAGGATGTAACTCAGGATCAGTAATGTAATGTATGTACACAGTGACTGCACCAGCAGAATAGTGAGTGCAGCTCTGGAGTATAATACAGGATGTAACTCAGGATCAGTAATGTAATGCATGTGCACAGTGACTGCACCAGCAGAATAGTGAGTGCAGCTCTGAGTATAATACAGGATGTAACTCAGGATCAGTAATGTAATGTATGTACACAGTGACCAGCAGAATAGTGAGTGCAGCTCTGGAGTATAATACAGGATGTAACTCAGGATCAGTAATGTATGTACACAGTGCTGCACCAGCAGAATAGTGAGTGCAGCTCTGGGGTATAATACAGGAGGTAACTCAGGATCAGTAATGTAATGTATGTACACAGTGACTGCACCAGCAGAATAGTGAGTGCAGCTCTGGAGTATAATACAGGAGGTAACTCAGGATCAGTATAGCTTAATTCATTTAATGTATTTATAAAGTATTTTTAATCTAAACTGAACTTCTATCTAAACTGAAATTTTGCATAAAGATAGACTTGCCTCCTGATTCTTTAATTTTTGCATGATTTGAAGTAGGGGCCTGTTGCAGATTTCTCTTCCATTCATATGAAAAAGCATTTTAACAAGCTGTACTAAATGCTCATTCTAGATATGACAAGAAATTCCAAATATTTAGAAAATGTAAACAGTTTTGTTTGTTCCTTTTCTTTTTCTTCTCTCTTTTATCCCAGCCTTTAAACCTTAATTTGTTCTTTAACAGCTTTACTTATTATTCATTTTGTGTTCATCAATCAACAAAAGAATTGATTTAATAATTGCACCTTGTAACTCACCTTTAGATTATTCATTGCAGCAACCAAAACCATCATTGTTCAGCTCTGCACCACGAAACGTGGCCGAATGCCCAAGAGGAAATGACAGATTGGAACAGCTCTGGAGTGAATATTAATGAAGACCAAATTTCCTGATTAATAAAGAAGATGGGAACATTTTAAATATATTATTTCAAGTGAAATATTATTATAAATTTATAGGAAATAGCATTCATGCTGTAAACTATGGAACATTCCTATTCCTGAAATAATGCAGGAGGTTTTTTATGTAAATGGTTGTGTAAGTCACTGCAGACAGAAGCACATCATTGCTTATCTACCTGCACATAAAGAGGTAATTCAATTTAATGAAAAGCTTGCTTATATCTTTCTGTTTATTCATGGACTATAGTAGGATTGTGTCCTGAGCAGGTTTATATATTCACAATGTCATCAGTACCGATGTAGAAAGATAACGATATCTCTGCCAGGTAGAAGAAGAACTCATAAAAATGGCATTTTTGCCAGTTCATGAATTTGCAAGTTACGATAGTGAGTATAAACTGCTTTTGTATTCCATAGACCCAACGACCTCATAATATCCCAAATTGACATCATATGCCTCTGTATGGCCAGAAATAATATCTTCTATATTTTTAAACATTCAGTTACTCTGTTTCCAATGTTCTCGATGGTAGAGATGGGCAAACCCGAACTGTAAATTTCCGGGTCAGTACTGAACACCTAGTGTTCAAGCATTGACCCCGAACACGGACTTCTCCAGGACGTCTGTGTTACTGTTCGGGTTCGGTAGCCTGAACATCGGGTGTTTCTCACGCTGTCATCTGCATGACAGCATGAGAAACACTGGCGGTTCTGTTCAGCGGTAAGATCATTACCGCAGGTCAGACAGCTACGGTTCTCATGATGTCAGATGACAGCGTGAACTAGCAGCTGTGACAGGCGGTTAAAAAGGTTAACTTCAGTCACAGTAGTTGGCTGATGGGTGAGTACTACTCCCATCAGCCTTCACTTGCTGTTGCTGATAATGGAGAGCATGCACTGCTGATATGAGTATTCATCAGCCGACTCCTGTGCTATAAAAAAATAAATTTTAAAAAAATTACATGGGGTCTTTTCTATCTTTTATAACCAGCACAGGCAAAACTGACAGCTGTAGGCAGCAACTCTTGGCTGTCTGCTTTATCATGGCTGGTTATCAAGAATAGAGTGACACCATGCCATTTTTTTTAATTATTTAAACAAATAGTTTAAAAAAGCGGCGTCAGGTCCCCCCCAATTTTGACAACCAGCCAAGCTAACGCAAACAGCTGCTTTTTGTGCTCCACCATTCTCCTCCTCTAGCTCCCTCACCATTAGATTAGCCTTTCTGTTTTACTGACCCCAATGAGGGAAACCCATCATATAGGCCTATTGTTCTATTTAGTAACTAAATTCGGTGATTTTCTTAGATATAGTTTGGTACTGTCTATCTGCTATACAGTGATTTTTGAGATACTTGAGATACTTTATTTTTGGTGAGCTTTTTCTCCGGGAAGGTTAACAGGGAGCAATAGCTGGCTGATGCCATTAATGCTTTGTCTGAGGTAGAACAGGATTGTGGATTAAACAAAACTCCAGACCTTAGAACACTGTTCTTTAATCTCAAGGCATGTTATAAAAGGACAACGTTAAATCTTGGTGGGAGATGCAATCATTGGTGAGTTACATCAAGCACAGAATAATTTCCCAGGGGTTTGATGCTATCTATCACACCGGCACTCCTGAGCTCCTAAAAAAATGGGAGAAGGAACTTACTAAAAGTTCATTGTGCTTTATGAGTATTCTATTAGAGGAGGTAAAAATTACATTAGAAACAACCTCCAGCAAATTATCAGATCTCACAGAGAAAATTCTCAAATATAAAATGCATATTGATTTTTCCAGAAGGGAAGCTACCCTACAAACAACCATTGAACAGTTCCAGGAGGAGAAAAAAATTACAAAGCATAAACAATTTACGAGAGATCTGCAAGAATTTAAAGAAAGGGAAATCTACTTCCTACAGGAAGAAAAAAGAGTAGAAGGTACGAAAGATATCTCTTCCTCGGATCTGGAGTTATCGGATATGGATCGAAGAATACTGAAACACTTGGGGGTAGGGGTGCACACGGTGGAGCACTTTGGAAAAACTATGGGACAAAATGGGAGAGAGAGACAGGAGAGGAAAAACTATATGCCTACCAGAAACAGCTATCAAAGAGACTTGTCCCCACTGCGACCCTTTACGTCATCCTCCTCCTCCTCGAGCTCTTTTTTAGAGAAGGGGAGAGGAGTAACAATGGACCCCCCCACTGGAAAAGTTGGAAGACTATACCATTTCCAGTAAATAGGTGATAATAAGATTATTAATATTTCATCATACTTTCTATCCCCACTGGAGAAATCTGTTTTGTTCAAAGGGCTATCTTTTGTATCCCAAACTAATTTGACGAATTTGGCTGGGTGAAAGATGTCAATTTATTTTTCAGGACCCATGACCATACGAATTGGAATCCCTTTGAATTATGGAGGAGGATCTCCCTAGCATGAGGATACTTACAGACCTAATGAAGCAGGGTGAAAGGCAAACAGGACTGGGTCTCTTTACGGATCTAAGGGTAAAAAGTAATAGGATACCCCATACATATAGACCATAACAGCATTGATGTGTTCACTAAACTAGTAACTGATGAATTGAGGTACGTTGGTGAAACTGCGACTAGAAATTATTCTAATATGTCAAGAGTGGAGAGGGAGGCTTGTTGTGTTAGATCATGAGAGATATCTGCAAATGTGTTATAGAATCCTCAAAGATGAGGATACCTACAAAACTCTGAGAGGGGACTCTACCAAAATGTTCTTACGGGAGCTAGAAAAATTACTCTTGGGAGCACTTCACTCAAAAATTATATAAAAAAATGAATGGGACTTTATGTACCCAAAATTCCCAGTCCTGGCTGTCTTTTATGCACTGCTCAAAGTACATAAGGACCTAGCCCCACTTAAAGGCCGACCTATCGTTCCCGGGATTAACTCCATGACTCAGAACTCAGGCCTCTATGGATAAGATACTTAGGCCAATCATGGTATATTTACCTTCCTATGTTAGAGATACCTCTGACCTCCTTCTCGAGCTGGAAAATATAACTGTGGGCTTTAACACATTAGGTGTAAGGTGAGTATAACTGTGTTTTTTATTTTTATCTCAAAGAAAGTAGACTGTGTCTTTCTTCCAATTAATGGATTTTACTCAGTCTGTGTCTTTTTTACAGTCTAACTTTGGGGGATAGTAATGATTGTGTCTTACAGATGCCTCTCCATTAGAGATGGGTGGACACCTGGATTCTCGAGTCCAGCAGGTTCCAGCACAGTACCCGGTCCCGAACTCGAACCCAGACCCCATTCACTTGAATGGGGGTGTAATGTATGTAGTACAGTTCATATAGCGTCTTGTGCTTGGGTGCGATGAAAACACAGGAGTCACAGGTTTGATATAGAAAAGTCCTGTATTACTTCATACAAGTTGGCAGAAATAGTCACACAGTTTGCAGACACAGAAACAGGAGACACAGCAGGCCAGAGTAATCCAAGCTCAGCAATCACTCTCCAATACAGATTCAGGATCTTCTTCTCTGTTACCGTAAGTCCATGCAAACGTGGGTCTTTCAAAGAGCAGGGTTCAGAGTCCACAAGTGCTTCAGAGTTCCTCAGTAGGAATAGCTGGAGTACAAGGTCCAAGGCTTACAGGAGTCAAGTCACAGGTTCACTGCAGGCTAGATTCTGAAGCACTGATTGCTCAGCTGTGGCTGCTTAAGAAGCAAAGGAGAGAATCAGGGCGGGAACATGCAAGCTGGAAACTCCATTTTGACTGAGGGCAAGATAGCTGCAGCAAGACAGAAAGTAAAATGGCTGACGAACAAACTGAGTTTCAGGAATATATACATAGAACCTTACATTACTCCCCCCTTAAGGACAACCTCCGATGACCTCAGACCAGGCTTGTGTGGGTACCTCTGATGAAACTGACGGAGCAAGCGAGGAGCATTAACGTTATTGACCGGTTCCCATGAGTTGTCCTCCACTGGGTAGCCCTGCCATTTAATCAGATATTGTAACTGATTTCTATACAACCTGGAATCTAAAATCCTTTCCACCACAAATTCTTCCTGACCATCGACTAGCACTGGGTCAGGGCAAGGAGAGGAACGTCCAGGAAACGTATTGGGTGTCGCAGCCTTTAGTAGGGATACATGAAAGACAGGGTGGATTCTCATAGTTCTGGGCAGTTGAAGACGACAAGCAACGGCACTTATAATTTTACTGATTTTATAGGGTCCAATGTACTTATGTCCCAACTTAGACGATGGAATCCTTAACTTAAGATTTCTGGTTGACAGCCAGACCAAGTCTCCTACCTTGAAAGCTGGTGCAGGTTTACGAAATTTATCTGCTGCTTTCTTGTACCTTTCTTTAGCCGATTCCAGATTTTCCTTTAGAAGATCCATATTCTTCTGTAAAGACGTGATTCTTTCAGCCACTGCTGGTAAAGGCGTTTCTATGGGAAATCGTGGTAGAATGTTAGGATGATAACCTAGATTAGAGTAAAAAGGAGACTGTTTAGTGGAGGCACTCTGAGAGTTGTTATACGAGAACTCAGCTAATGGAAGTAGATCCACCCAATCATCCTGTAGGTGGCAGATAAAGCAGCGGAGATACTGCTCCAGGGTTTGATTGGTTCGTTCGGTCTGTCCATTAGTCTGGGGATGAAAAGCAGAAGAAAGGTTTACTTTAATGTCCAATGCTGCACAGAAATTTTGCCAAAACCTAGAAGTGAATTGCACCCCTCGATCCGAAATAACCTCATCCGGTACTCCATGTAAGCGAAACACATCTTTAATCATCAAATCTGATGTCTGTTTTGCAGTGGGTAAGCCGACACAAGGGATAAAATGAGCTGCCTTTGTTAGACGGTCAACCACCACTAGAATGGTGTTCTTCCCCTGAGAGGTTGGTAACTCCACAATGAAGTCCATAGAAATGGATCCCCACGGGCGGGACGGGGTGGGAAGAGGCTGTAACAGACCAGTTGGTGAGGAGCGAGGTGTTTTGCATCTTGCACAGACCTCACATGAAGTGACATAATTCAAAACATCCTTCCTGCAAGTGGGCCACCAAAAGAAACGAGAAAGAAATTCCTGTGTCTTTAGAATTCCTCTATGCCCAGCTATCTTGGAATCGTGAATGAGTTGCAATACTCTTAATCTGACTGTTTCAGGAATATACAGACGTTGTCCCTGAATCCACACACCATTCTTAAAGACAAGACTTACGTCCCTTGGGGGTTGTGCCAAAAAGGAATCCGCATGGTATGCTTCCTTGATGTCCTTAAGTAGGTCTTGATTATGAATTACTCCTAGGAATCTAGAGTCAGGAAGAATAGTCTTAGGAGGAGTAATTGGACGTGTCTCTGCTGAGTAAATCCTAGAGAGTGCATCAGCCTTTCCATTGCGCGATCCTGGTCTATAAGAGATGATAAAATTAAATTGGTTTAAGAAAAGATTCCAGCGAGCCTGGCGAGGAGTCAGGCACTTAGCCGACCTGATAAACTCAAGGTTACGATGGTCTGTCAGGACGACTATTTGCTGTGCAGCTCCCTGAAGAAGGTGTCTCCATTCTTTGAAGGCGGCAATAATGGCCAACAACTCTCTATTGCCCACATCGTAGTTCCTCTCAGCCGAAGACAACTGCTGGGAAAAGAAGGCACAGGGATGCAAGACATTCTTCTCGCCTGTTCTCTGAGAGAGTATAGCTCCAACGGCACAGTCTGAAGCATCCACCTCTATTATGAAGGCAAGCTCGGGGTTGGGATGTACTAGGATAGGTGCAGTGGTAAATTTATCTTTTAGACGGGAAAATGCTTCCTGAGCTTGGGGAGTCCAGGAAAACCTAGACTCTTTCCGGGTAAGTTGAGTGATAGGTGACACTACCTCAGAGAAATTTCTAATGAAACGTCTATAGAAGTTGGCAAACCCGATGAAGCGCTGTACCTCCTTCACATTTCTAGGACTTGGCCAATCCTTGATGGCTTGGGTTTTGCTTCCATCCATACTAATTCCTTGTGTAGACAGTACATACCCCAGAAATTGAATTTCGGTCCTATGGAATTCACACTTTTCAAGTTTGATGTAAAGATGATTTTGTCTTAGACATTCCAAGACCATTCTCACATGTCCATGATGTTCCTCTGTGGAGTTAGAAAAAATTAGAATATCATCCAAATAAATTACCACGAATGTATCTAGGAGATCCCTGAAGATGTCATTCACCAAGTGTTGGAAAGTGGCTGGGGCGGTACTCAGACCAAAAGGCATAACTAGATATTCAAAGTGTCCATAGCGTGACCTGAATGCAGTCTTCCATTCATCCCCAGGTCTAATACGGACTAAGTTATAGGCCCACGAAGATCTAGTTTAGAAAAAATTTTGGCATGTCGCACTCTCTCCAATAACTCAGGGATTAAAGGCAATGGATAACGGTTTCTAATAGTAACCTTATTGAGTTCCCTATAGTCTACGCATGGTCTCAGAGATCCATCTTTCTTCTTTACAAAGAAGATGGGTGCACCTGCAGGAGATGAAGAGGGGCGTATGTAGCCCTTGGCTAGATTTTCATCTATGTAATCCTTTAAAGCCTTTAGCTCGGGCCCCGCCAGGGGGTAGATCTTACCAAAAGGTATCTCTGCTCCAGGCAATAATTCAATTGGACAATCATATGGACGGTGAGGAGGAAGCTGGTCAGCGTTCTTCTTGTCACATAAATCCACATAGTCCTGTATACAGCTGGTAGTTCGGGGACTGACATGATTCCTTTAGGAACAGAGCAAGCTGAAACTTTTGGACTCATCTGTTTCTCTGGAAAGTGTAATTCCTTGGTCTCCCAGTTAATGGTAGGATTCTGAGCCTGCAGCCATGGTAGCCCTAGAATAATGGGAAAGTGGGGAGAAGAGATAAGCATAAAGGACAGTTTCTCTTGATGATCTTTACCCATAAGAACCCTCAAAGGCTCTGTTTCCTGATCCACTGGTCCAGAGGTCAGCAGGGAGCCATCCACAGTTTCCATCTGTACTGGAGTAGCCTTCTTCACTGAACGTATTCCCTGTTTCAGAGCAAAGGAGACATCCATAAAATTTCCACTTGCCCCTGAGTCGATCATAGCAGAGCTAGACACCCAAGCTGAGTCAACCCAGAGTTTGATGGAAAGAAAGCAATGGGAATTGTTTTTCTTACAACTCAGCTGGGACACCGCTGAGGAAACTTGAAAAATGGCAGCGTTTACACAGTCAACGTCCTCAGAGGTAACAGAGTTTAAGTCCGAGAAATCAAGATCTGTTGCTGCAGATCTCTCTGGAGCCTGAGGCTCGGACCTGACAGATCCCCTCTCGCAACACTCACAATGAATGAGTGCTGCAGTAGTCTTACGAGAACGGCTGGGGCAGTTTATAATGAAGTGCCCTGACTTACCACAATAGAAACATAGATTCTCCTTAAAACGATGTTCCTTGCGTGCATCACTAACCCGTCGTTGTAAAGAGTCTACCTGCATGGGTTCAGGTTCAGGTTCCCGTGTAATCCTACTCAAAGGTTCCTTAGCTGGAGAGGAAGGTAGGAAAAGGTTAGTACGATTGCTTTCGAACCATCTCTCTTGCCTGCGTTCAGTCAGACGAGTATCAATACGGATGCAGTAGTTAATAAAGTCACCTAACGCAGTGGGAGGGTCGGCACGAGCAAGTTCATCCTTAATCAGTGGAGATAACCCCTTTCGAAAAATAGATTTTTTGGCGGAACTGTCCCAGGTGGTATCAAGGGCCCATCTCCTGAAATCCAAGGCATATTCAGCTACCGAGTGCTTACCTTGGCGCAAAGCTAACATGGCTGCTTCAGCTGTTGCACCTCGATTGGGGTCATCAAACACCTGCCCCATGGCTGAAATAAAATCATCAAGGTGATTCAAACAATCATCCTCAGTCTCAATCAGAGGGTTTGCCCACATTAAAGCCTTGTTGGTAAGCAACATAATTATAGTAAGCACCTTAGATCGTTCAGTGGGAAATTGTGAAGCATGTGCAGAAAAAAAAAGATTGCATTGATTAATAAATCCCTGAATTTCTCACGTTCACCGCCAAAACGAAAAGGGGGCAACTTGGGAATCCCAGCACTCGGGGCTACGGCAGGAGCCTGGACTCGCCCCTCTAGAACCTCAATCCTGGCTCGCAAATCCTGGGTAGTCTGTCCAACCACTTGCAAATTGTGATTATTGAGGTCCTGTAGATTTGTAAAACGGGTCTTTATATTCTGCAAATCTGCAAGGATATTATCAGTCACTCCGCAAAGTTCCTTTATGCGGGCCTCCATTTTCCAGATCTTTTAAGACAGGATTACTGGAAGAAGAGGAGAGAAAAAAAACAATAGTGTTCACCTGTGGCAACACTGCAGAGAGAAAAAAAAATTAAGGGAACTGCTCACCTGGAATTGTTGTGAGAAGTCACAACCACTATCATCACAGAAAGTTTCAACCAGACATCTGGAATGGTTGTGAGAAGTCACAACCACTGTCATCACAGAAAGTACAACCGGACGTCTGATATCCACAGTACAGCAGACACAGCCTTCCAGACCCAGCAGACACTAACGTTTTGGCTTCAGAATCTTGTAATGTATGTAGTACAGTTCATATAGCGTCTTGTGCTTGGGTGCGATGAAAACACAGGAGTCACAGGTTTGATATAGAAAAGTCCTGTATTACTTCATACAAGTTGGCAGAAATAGTCACACAGTTTGCAGACACAGAAACAGGAGACACAGCAGGCCAGAGTAATCCAAGCTCAGCAATCACTCTCCAATACAGATTCAGGATCTTCTTCTCTGTTACCGTAAGTCCATGCAAACGTGGGTCTTTCAAAGAGCAGGGTTCAGAGTCCACAAGTGCTTCAGAGTTCCTCAGTAGGAATAGCTGGAGTACAAGGTCCAAGGCTTACAGGAGTCAAGTCACAGGTTCACTGCAGGCTAGATTCTGAAGCACTGATTGCTCAGCTGTGGCTGCTTAAGAAGCAAAGGAGAGAATCAGGGCGGGAACATGCAAGCTGGAAACTCCATTTTGACTGAGGGCAAGATAGCTGCAGCAAGACAGAAAGTAAAATGGCTGACGAACAAACTGAGTTTCAGGAATATATACATAGAACCTTACAGGGGGCCCGAACATCCAATATGCATGACAGCGCGGAAAACACAGCCTCTAATCGGCAGGGAAATCATCCCCGCCGGTCAGAGAGCCGTGGTTACCATGCTGTGATCAGAGGTATAAAGTTTACCTCCGGTCACTGATGTCAGCTGATGGGACTACTGATCCCATCATCCAACACCTGCTACCAATAATTACAGTGAGAGCAGGAGTGGTGGGCTTGATGTCACCTGACAATACAAAGGTGACATCAACCCCACAAATGTGAACCCCACTTTCCACTGCTACAGGCCAAGTGGGAATAGCCAGGCAAAGCATCAGAATTGGCGCATCTAGTAGATGTGCCTTTTCTGGGTAGTTGCGGGCTGCTATTTTTAGGCTGGGGCAAAATCCATGACCCCTTAGTGGGACCCCACGCCGTTTTTTTAAATTATGTATTTAAATAATTTAAAAAACAGCATTGAGACCCCTCTATTCTTGATAACCAGCCTTGCTGAAGCTGACAGCTGACAGTTGCAGAGTTTTGTCTGGCTGGTTAGCAAAAATACAAGGGAACCCATGCCATTTTTTTTTCAATTATATATTTACAGCACAGGAGCGGCTGATGAATACACCCATCTGCTGCTCTTGCTCTCACTGTAATTATCGGTAGCAGGTGTCAGATGATGGGATCAGTAGTCCCATTAGCTGACACCAGTGACCGGATGTAAAATTTATACCTCCGATCTCAGCTGAGTGCTCATGCTGTCTTTTGACAGCATGGGAACCGCGGCTCTCTGACCGGCAGGGGTGATTTCCCCGCCGATCAGAAGCAGTATTTACTGCACTGTAATGTGCAGCCGAACTCGAACAGCAACAGGGACTTCCTGGTGAAGTCAGTGTTCGGTGTCCGTGCCTGAACAGTAGGTGTTCGGTATGGACTCTGAACTTTACTGTTCGGGTTCTCCCATTTCTAATTAAGAATAATACCTGACCAGTACGTAGAAAAGAAGTGACCTAATAAAAGAGCTTAAGTGCCCCCTTCCTATTTTTATAGCCTGAGTACATTTTCAGATTCCTTGTTTGCTTTATTATTTTTGGAGATCAAATTATCAAATCGCTGTTAAGGTTATCAATACACATTGCAATGGGAACAGCTTAAAGGGGTTGTCAACTACTAGGACAACTCCTATAAAACCTCAGTGTTTGCCGCCTTTAAATTATAAACACTTATACTCACCTCCTGTGCCGGCGCCATTCCAGCAGTGTTAGCACTCACGTTCCCGAGACTCACGTGAGGTTGTTATGACATGTGAGGTCCGCACCGAATCAGAGCTGACGTCAGCAGGGTCCTGATTCTGCTGGAATAGCGCCGTCATGAGAGATGAGTATATGCTTTTTTAGTTTAATGGGGTCAAACAAGGGGAATGAAAAGGGGTAGTTCAAGTAGTGGACAGTTCCTTTAAGCTGCAATGGACCCCCTTGCCAAGGGGCCTCATACCAGAATCATGGGCTTCTTCTATGGCATGTATGCCCTCATATCTGTCCAAAATGACTATTATGCCTCATGTGCAGTCTGGCATTGTCTTTGATGGTAAACTATTTTAATAATAGAATAATAAAATCCTAATATAATTCAACCTCATCTCATGATTAATTCATAAATGCTTTAATCATGCGAGGTATCGAAATTGTATACACATGTACATCAAATTATAGTAAAATGTAAGTAACTTCTTCAATTATTCAGTACAAGTAGGATTACATGCTGAATATATTTGATCCTGACAATGCAGCCTGTGACAGGTTACAAGCATAAGCAATTAGAAATGCTGGGCTAGCGGTGAGGGTTTCTCAAATATGAGTTTTATTCCAATTAAACCTTATGTATTAAGCCTGCATAGTTCACAAGATGCCTCTGAACTCATCTACAAAAGCTTTCCAAGGCCAGAACTAACACAGACCATTTTCTTAGGAAGCCATTAAACACACTTGACATGTGGTTTGAATCTCAAGAATCCAGAAGAAATTTCATGTAATCCCAAGAAGAACATGAAAATCCTATATATATATTAAGCTCCAATTTTTCGCTTAAACCCATGATTACTATGCTTTAAAGGGGTGACCTCATCTTGTATCATCAGGAGCACAAAGCTACCCAACCTCCTGGCTTCCTGCTTGATTGAGAGTTTGGGCCGGTGGCATGGTTGAGCCACAGACTGAAACTGTGTGGTCTCTAATGCTTATCGTAGAAGTGCAGTGGTTCTTAATAGGCTCAGATACAGTGATATCGTCAGGTTCAGAGCAGCACTTCTAAGCCGCGAAGGAAACAGCTTGAAGCACACGCTCCTTATCAAGACAATAGAATTAAAAATCCCTCCATTCTTGACCATGAAGCAATTTTCCGTAAGAGGTAAATTGACTAGTTGCCTATTTTTACAAGCACTTTGCAATTTTACACATAGAAATGAGACTACTGCTTGAAAGAGCTATGTGTATGTACAGAGAGAGACCGGTCAGTCTATAAACTGAGGTGGAACCTCTTGAACTAGCTGTCCAAGCCACGTGGACTCCGGCCGGCTTTGAAATATATGTTTTCACTGAAGCACTGTAGAATTTTACAATGTTGGATTTATGATGTCTATAATTCTGGATGACTGAATTGTCTGTCAGCTCCACATTGCCACCTTTATAATGAATTTGTTTTTGCAACTTGCAACAATACACTGCAAGCTGCTCAATGCTGTTCTGTCTCAATTCTGATATCCGACTCCATCAGCATCTTTTGTCTTCTGAAGTTGGTTCTCAGCTCAAATTTGTTTAGAAAATATTTGAGCTTACAATAAAATCAGGAGAGGAGAGAGAGATGGACTGCTCTTGGATTCAGTTACTTGCACATATAAAAAGTTTGCAGTTTTAAATCCTGCTGACAGATTCCTTTTAACACTTTAGTATGACTTAGCAGCATCTGCAGTATTGGAAAGTGACCTGCAACATTCAAAAGGTTGGGGGTCTCTGCAATTAACGAAAAGTGGGCTTTAAGGATAATCTCAGCTGTATTCGACCCAGTGGGCTTCAATCTTACGTCGTTCAAGGTTCTTCAGAATGTCAACTCAGTTCTTAGAAAAACTTGGGTTGTGGGAGGATGTATCAGTGTTAGTCCCCTTTTCTTTGTATGAGGGGTGGCAGGGTCCTTCAATTTAGGGCTTCAATTTCTCACAGCAAAAAATCCTCAACCGAGCACAATATATAACACCTATCCCAAAAGCATTTCCTAACAAAGTTTTCCCAATTCAAGATTATTTTCTTCTAAGCGATTTTTCTTGGGTGGGATATAGAAGAAAGGAAGATCACCTCCAAATCCATTTACCACAAATGGATCCCCATAAATAAAGTAAAAGTAGCATGATTTTACTGGCAATGAAAATAATTATATTTGGAATATAGAAATAAGAAGTGTTCTTATGTAACACAATACAATGTTACATTAATAAGTAGTCTACACCAACAAATGTGAGAGATGTAAAAAATAGAAAATGGAAAAAAATATGCAATAAATAGGAAAAATGCAAATAAAAATGTATTAAAAAAAAGCGTTTTGGCTGTATCCTGACTTCCTGAATACAACCGAAATGCGTTGTGTTTTTTATTACATTTTTATTTTTGGCATAATTGTTTCCATTTGCTACATTTGCTAACGTGCAAGCACCCTATACCTGGTATCTCAGCTAATCACCGTGCATTACTGGAACTCGGAATTTCTAGCAGCACATCAGGTCGGCTGCACCTGCCAGATTCACGTCATATCTATGGAGTTGTGCTCGTATATCAGCAGATCATACTGCACCTGAATGGGGTCTATATATAAAATTTACCTGGCTGTGCAAAATTCATCCCACAGAATTGCAATTTACAGTATATTACATGGAGTCATCCATTCGTTTTCTATTTACGATGCCCACCATGGGAAGTGATCGCACTGGTGTGCAGACTTGCAATAAACCTGCCCTTGAATGCAGAAGAAATTACTTTGGATAGTCGCAGTTCTAGGCTTTAATGAGCATTGCTGAAGTATTAGGAAATTATTACATCTTGCTTATGTCTGACTCCCTAGATTCCCAGTAAAGTGCAGTATCGGGTTTCAGTTCTATGTAATCAAATACAATTATATTCCTCCATTGGCTTTTAGTTGACAGAGTGATTAATACATGTTAATGTTAATGTTTCCTGATCTGCCTTTTTTTTCCTTTTTTTAAGTTTTAAGTTACGCTAAGTTGAGATGATCCTTCGTTTTGCCCTTGACAAGTACATTTATATTCCTGTCCCCATGGAAACCATAAATGTGACAATTAGCTTTTAAAGAGAAGTAATAGCAATTACCCATATCAGTGTTAGTTTTATACAAGATAACAAATTGATGCAGAAAGAAAAAAAATATCTATTCTGCTGCTATTAAGGCAATTCTGTAATATATTTACAGTTGACTCTATCTGTGTCCGCGTGAAGAGATTGGCCTGTCCTAGGACACCATGACACAACGCAATAGGGGACGGCTAATGAGTAGTTACAAATGCTAACGAGTCCAGTTTCTATATTTATTGCATTATGACTAATTCTGCTGAACTTTCTCAGCTCTGGTGAGATGCAGCTGCCAAAGGGAGATTAATAAAACGATTATCTTTTTGGATAGCTCTCTCAAGTTCTAGATAATATCTATACACATAAAGTATTCCATCGCATTGCCAGGATCGTATTTCTGTCCAGCTGCTTCACCGATGCCGCCACCTTGTTCCAGTCATTGCACTGGTTACCCATCCACTACAGAATACAATATAAACTCATCACTCTCATCCACAAATCTCTCCACAGTTCTGCATCGCCCTACATGTCCTCCTTCATCTCTGTCTATAACCCTACCCATGCTCTCTGTTCTGCAACTATTTAAGACTAACATTCTCCATAAAACAAACCTCCCACTTCCGTTTCTAAGAGTTCTCTCATGTTGCCCTAGTTTTCTGAAATGCACCACCCCAGGAATCCAAATAATACCTATCTCCCACATTTTTAAGGGTGCTATAAAAATAAATTTCTTTAGACAGACTTTTCACCTCACTTCACTAATCTAACTCTGCCCTGTTTGCCCTTCTAATCTGCTCCCTCTTATTCATCTATCTCCATATTCTTCATGTATCCAATAGAACCTTTATATCATCATCAGCCCTATTTATTATAATGATGGCTAGATCATTCTTGACAAGCACTTTCAACCTATTGTCTTCTTGCAAGCAGGAGCCTCACTCCTCCTGTAACTGTTGAACTGTGTTACTTGGTATTATTTTTATTGTCTGGACATGTCCCCTCAATTGTAATGGGCTGCGGAATATGCTGGCACAATTGAAATAAAATTATTATTATTATTTCTGTCATTAAGTACAGAAATTTTAAAGTTGGTTGTCCTGGACTTACCAACCGAATGCTAAACAATACTCATCCTAGCCCCTCAACTGTCATTGCCTCTGTAGCTCTCCACCGGTCCACCACTAGCTTCCTTGGTCCTTTTGCTCTGCAGCAGGACAGGTCTTGGTGGCTCCTCCGGCTCAGGCTAGGACTCAACACATCATGACTATAGAATATGCGTTAACCACATGGCCACGTAGCACATGTCATAATGTCAGTATGTGTGTCAAGGCTTTGCTGGAACAGGAGGCGCCGGCGATGAGTAAAGAAGTGAATGGGGCCTAGAACGCTAGTATAGGACCCATGAGAAGTTGCAGTGACAGGGACAGGTGAGAGGCAGTGATTTTGCCATTGTTTTAAACCGTTTCTGACCAATATGAATCCAGTGAAAAAAAAGGCCAACTGACCAGCAATTTTTGCCGGATTTTCACAATTCGAATTTCAAAAATTTGCAATCATTAAAATCCACACGTTTGTTGGGAAATTTGAAGCAAAGTTGTTTAATTTAGAATCCTTTCTGGGTACCACAGGACGTGTTCACAGGTCTTAAGAAGTCCATGTGTTGATTAATTACAGAAGAAGGGGAACCTCCATATTGCACATTTTACACATTGTTTTTAATTAATTTGTTATCAGAGACAGTTCCCCATGGATGCTTGAGTGAAATGGGGTTATTCAAACCATCTTATAGTGTCTGTAGATTATAATAAGTGGATCACATAAACTGGAAACATTCAATGAAACTATTCAGACTCCTGCTTATCTATGAAATAACAAATGACCACATCATTGGTCGACTCATTGGGATGTGGACATGATGCGGTCACTCGGGAATTCAGCAAAATACCAGATGTCACAGAAGAAGATGAAGCATCTTTGGATGAATAGTTATGGGCTGTTAATGACAGCTCCCTTACGCTAATGAGATTGACAGTTCAGCATAATGTTTGCCAAGATTCGGGACAAGACTAAAATATGTTAAAATGAAGCCGCTTCTGATATCCATGCAGCAGGCAAAAACAGAGATGGATACCGGAAATGAAAGAGCAAGCTGCAGTTATGTGCATGACTGTAGGTATAACTACATGCAATTCATAAAATGAAAGTTATTACCAGATTATCATGGGAAAGAAATATCAAATCCTTCCGTTCTGTCACTGATTCGTAATAAGTAGAAAATATCACCATAAGAAGGAGCTACTGTAGGTGTGCAACTGAGCCACATGAGAGTCAAAGACTTTACAGGAGATTTATAACATCTGAACTTTTAGTGCAAAAATATGGTTTTATTTCTCCAAAAACAGCACAACACATCTTTACATGGCATTAGAGAGCAGTCCTATTCAGGTCAATTTAGCAGCAATTTGTCTAGAAGACCGCCATGTTTTCTAATCCTGGGCAACCACATCTAAACTTTGATCCACAATAGTGACATGGAAGCCAACTACCTGATTTCCACCAACGTTGGACTATATAGCCAAAGAGAGTGTTATCTCAAGCAATGTGGCACACAGAGGAGTGTAGGAAGCCACTGCCGCAGATGGGGGATATAGTGCTCAGAGGTATTGGAGAGGGGAGTAACAATAGATGGACCGATCAGAAACCCTGAGAAGAAATTCAACTATATTTTATTGTTATAGCTGGAGGATGTATGATAGCACCTAAAGATTACAACCAATGATTCGACAGAGACCAGGAATTAGAGAGGATCATCAGAAACTGAGGTGGTCTACACAGCGGATAAATAGATTCATAGATAGATAGATAGATAGATAGATAGATAGATAGATAGGGGCTTGAGAAAGGCTCATTGTGAGCCGAAACGTCGCCACGCCATGTTGGCTTGAATAAATGCACATATCTACCTCATTTTTGGAGTGTTGACTTTTTGTTTCTATAGATAGATAGATAGATAGGGCAGAGATTCACTCGATCTGGAAGGCATTAGGTCTTAGGTAACTTTCACACAGCAATGCAGTTTTGGTCTAAACTCGTGCAGTTTTTATTGTTTTTCACAGGTTACATAGCACCAAACCAACAAAATCATAAACAGAAATTGCTAGCCTTGTCAAGTCGCTAAACTAAACAGTATAGACCCTGACAACTTGCAAACAACACTGAGATAGCCCCAGTTTGGTCAAGCAAAACTGCTATCATCCGTATCAACCACTAATACTTGCAGTTTGGTGCACATGGCAGATGCAGACTCTTCTCAGAGTGATTCTGGCATGTTTCTTTCTTCAACTTCAAGACACATCTAGTCTGCTCCGCCTCCCCAGCAGACTGACTAGACAAACACCTTGTCAGTGTATATGCAAAGATAGTCAGGTGTACTAATCAAAGCCTGCAGAGCAAAGGTTTAACTGTGGACTATCTGGCATTGCTACGACAGATAGATAGATATAGATAGATAGATAGATAGATAGATAGATAGATAGATAGATAGATAGATAGATAGATAATACATAGATAGATAATAGATAGATAGATAATACATAGATAGAAAGATAGATATGAGATAGATAGATAGATAGATAGATAGATAGATAGATAGATAGATAGATAGATAGATAGATAGATAATAGATAGATAGATAATAGATAGGTAGATAGATAGATAGATAGATAGATGGATAGATGATAGATAGATAGATAATAGATAGATAGATAATACATAGATAGATAGGTAATAGATAGAAAGATAGATATTAGATAGATAGATAGATAGATAGATAGATAGATAGATAATAGAAAGATAGATAGAAAGATAATAGAAAGATAGATAGATAGATAGATAGATAGATAGATAGATAGATAGATAGTTTGAGGGCAGGACATCCATGACATCTCTTGAACTATCATTACTTGTGATTATTTCACAATGTGCTATTAAGATCTAAATTTGTTCTGTCTTTGCTGTACTTCCAATAATCCTTCCAAAAATAAATGTATTTCGCTGAGCGTTTAAACAAAATTGCTGTCGCTGACATAGGAAATAATCATGCATGTCAACTTCAAGCTAAATGCATTTCTCATCAAGCCTAAAGCACATGACATTAGATGAATATGATAAATGATCAGGTAATGAAACATTAAGGGCCCTGTCCAGCTGTCCTAATGTCTTAAATCTGTGCCCTGTAGCCTGCAAGCAATGGTAGAGGAAGGCAGACAGTGTCATGCCGGAGCCTAGATCCCAGCAGGTGAATGACGCAGAACATCACAGTCGAAGTACGGGATACTGCTAAAGTCTGCAAACAAACACACAGCATTCATAGTGAAGGTGAAGTTTTACTGTTTGGAACGCTCAGCATTCTCATGTTCATTATAAGAGAGTTTCTATCAAACTCTTCTGGTGGCATCTCATCTTCGAGGAGAATTGCCTGTTTCAAATTCAAAAGGCCAAATCCTTCTCTTCCTGGAATCTGGAGGGCTCGATGCACTTTAGACAGTTAGGCGATCCCATCGATAACAGTTTGCTGTAATCCTCTCCACTGAGCCTCCATCATAGTGCTCCCTACTGTCCATGGCAAAGGTTTGTGAAAACTGAAATATTGGTCAAATCTTTTTTAAACTCAAATTTGCCAGGTTTGTCAACTTTTTCCCCACTGGTAGCCTTTTAGTGATCAAGAGCCCATTTTCTTAACACTGACAGACTTTTCATATTTTAGACATAAAAAATGTTCCAAATCTTATTGCACTTTGTCTTTTGCGATCAGAAATATCATTCCTTGCAGAACACTGACTTCAGCTGACTGTGTCGCTCTCAGAGGTAACATTATCCGGCAGTGACTAAGATGAGTGATATGCCGTACATTTCATAACGCCATTTTCATCCTCCTCATTTATGGAGGTCAGTTGTGACCTGCATTTTGTAGCGCTACTGCCAGAACGTTAAATGCCAGTGGTGGTAAACAGTCACATTTAAATGTCTGGGTTTTAGGATATTTTCTTTGGTATTTTTAAAACACAACTATTCCCTTTTCACAAAAACAGTTGCACAAGAAGTGCAAAAACTCAATAAAATCACACCTCACAAACTGACACTGATTTCAGATTATTGATTTTCTGTAAACAATATTGTGCTACCATGCTGCTGCTTTCTGGTGTAATCAGAATGGAGAAATAAAAAATGTGCAATTGAAACTCAAATTGCAGCAGGAGAAGTGCCAGCAGCACCACATCACTGATCAATAACACTGAGTCTGGCCCTGCTGCTGGTACATCTCTTTTCTCTCTATTCATACACTAGTACTTTCAGCTTCTTCACAGCTGCAGTTCTGCAATACATTACTGTCTGGAATATTTGTCTAATGTTTTAGGGCTCTTTCTTCCTATTTTTATTGCTGAGCTATGAGCTCTGACATCCTCTCACTATCCTAAGTCACCCAATAACGGCTGCTGCATTCCTTGTCTCGACTTTTATACAAGCTATGATAGTCCCTTATGATTGGCTGCTCTTTACACCATGATGTGATAACTGCAAAGCATTATGTGGAAACCCTTAAGGTCATGTCAACCTGATGCAATTTTCTTTAAATTAGTGGCAGGCACTTTTTTGATGATTCACGAAAATCCAATTGCAAATTGCCCTAATTTGCTGGTACCTGTGAATTTTTGAAAACTGACATAAAATCGATTTGCTCATCACTGTGTGTCACACCTGAAATGACATGAAGACAGATTAATAAATGTAATTTTATTCACTGCAACTAAGATGTGCTGTGGGATTTTTTACACTAAACTGTCGACTGGTCCTAATATTGGTTGGCTCAGCGCACTTTATTTAATTGTGAATGGCGGCTCCTCTCTAGGTTTATGTGGATCCTTGGGGAACTGAGTTATGATGAACCGCCTACTCCATCATCTAAGTCATTATACTCTACTGTAAAAATATCACAATCACGACTGCATGGTATATGGAGTATTTTTAAAGATGAGGTTTCTGTAGCTTAAAAATATTACGTAGTATAAAATTCTGACAAATTTGCGTTGTACATATAGTGATCAGATAAAGTCATGCCGTGATCTATAGCAGTGCGCCTTTCACTTGCACAATAAAAATCAAAGTTTGTAGAACGGGTTCAAAATATATTATGTATGAATTCTTGTTCTTCCTTTATCTGGACTTGTAGACATAATATTCTATGGACATTAACAGTCCACCCAGTTCTGATGTTATTCTGTGCACTCTGCAAAGAAAATGAAAGATAATTATCATTTTGCTTCAAATATTTAACTGCTACATAAATCAAATGAAAGGTAAAACATGGTATTAAATGAAGAAGTACAAAACTACCAAAAGAACTGGCCAGACCTCTATGACTATATCTATCTATCTATCTATCTATCTATCTATCTATCTATCTATCTATCTACTATCTATCTACTATCTATCTATCTATCTATCTATCTATCTATCTCTTACGAGCAGGGTCGACTTATTTTGCTTTAATTATTGTATTGTTAACGTTGTTACCTATGACTTGTGTTTTGAAATTGTTAAACTGTAAAACGCTGCGGAATATGTTGGCGCTATATAAATAAAGATTATTTTATTATTATTATTATCTACAGTTAGGTCCATAAATATTTGGACAGAGACAACATTTATTTAATTTTGGTTCTAGACATTACCACAATGAATTTGAAACAAAACAAATCAGATGCAGTTGAAGTTCAGACTTTCAGCTTTCATTTGAGGGTATCCACATTAACCCCTTCACCCCCAAGGGTGGTTTGCACGTTAATGACCGGGCCAATTTTTACAATTCTGACCACTGTCTCTTTATGAGGTTATAACTCAGGAACGCTTCAACGGATCTTCGCGATTCTAAAATTGTTTTCTCGTGACATATTGTACTTCATGTTAGTGGTAAAATTTCTTCGATATAACTTGCGTTTATTTTTTAAAAAAACGCAAATATGGCGAAAATTTTTAAAATTTTGCAATTTTCAAACTTTGAATTTTTATTCCCTTAAAACAGAGAAATATATCACACAAAATAGTTAAGAAATAACATTTCCCACATGTCTACTTTACATCAGCACAATTTTGGAACCAAAATTTTTTTTTGTTAGGAAATTATAAGGGTTAAAAGTTGACCAGCGATTTCTCATTTTTACAGCAAAATTTACAAAGCCATTTTTTTTAGGGACCACCTCACATTTGAAGTCACTTTGAGGGGTCTATATGGCAGAAAATACCCAAAAGTGACACCATTCTAAAAACTGCACCCCTCAAGGTACTCAAAACCACATTCAAGAAGATTATTAACCCTTCAGGTGCTTCACAGTAACTAAAGCAACGTGGAAGGAAAAAAATGAATATTTTACTTTTTAGCCACAAAAATTATCTTTTACAAACTTTTTTTTTATTTTCACAAGGGTAAAAGGAGAAAATGGACAGATAAAGTTGTTATGCAATTTCTCCTGAGTACGCCAATACCCCATATGTAGGGGAAAACCACTGTTTGGGTACACGGCAGAGCTCGTAAGGGAAGGAGCACGTTTGACTTTTTCAAACTAAAATTGGCTGGAATTTAGATTGGATGCCATGTCGTGTTTGGAGAGCCCCTGATGCGCCTAAACAGTGGAAACCCCCCACAAGTGACACCATTTTGGAAACTAGACCCCCTAAGGTACTTATCTAGATCTGTTGTGAGCACTTTGAACCCTCAAGTGTTTCACAAAAGTTTATAAAGCCTGGGTGTGAAAAAAAAAAAAATCAATTTTCCACAAAAATGATTTTTTTGTCCCAAATTTTTGAATTTTCCCAAGGAAATTGGACCCCAAAAGTTGTTGTCCAATTTGTCCTGAGTACGCTGATACCCCATATGTGGGGGGGGGAAACTGTTTGGGCGCACGGCAGGGCTTGGAAAGGAAGTAGTAACGTTTTGGAATGCAGACGTTAATGGGGGTCATGTTCCGTTTGCAGTGCCCCAGATGAGCCTAAACAGTGGAAACCCCCCACAAGTGACCCCATTTTGGAAACTAGACCCCCTAAGGAACTTATCTAGATCTTTGGTGAGCACTTTGAACCCCCAAGTGCTTCACACAAGTTTATAATGCCCGGGCATGAAAATAAAAAATCCTATTTTTTTCCCACAAAAATTATCTTTTAGTCACTAATTTTTTATTTTCCCAAGGGTAACAGGAGAAATTGGACCACATAAGTTGTTGTACAATTTGTCCGAGTACGCTGATACCCCATATGTGGGGGGGAACCACTGTTTGGGCGCACGGCAGAGCTCGGAATGGAAGGAGCACCATTTGACTTTTTCCAACCAAAATTGGCTGGAATTGAGTTTGGATGCCATGTTGCATTTGGAGAGCCCCTGATGTGCCTAAACAGTGGAAACCCCCCACAAATGACCCCATTTGGGAAACTAGACCCCCTAAGGAACTTATCTAGATTTTTGATGAGCAATTTGAACCCCCAAGTGCTTCACACAAGTTTATAACGTAGAGCCGTAAAATTTAAAAATCATATTTTTCCACAAAAATGATCTTTTCACCCCAATTTTTTATTTTTCCAAGGGTAACAAGACTCCAAAAGTTATTGTGCAATTTGTCCTGAGTGCGCTGATACCCCATATGTGGGGGTAAACCACTGTTTGGGTGCATGGCAGAGTTTGGAAGGGAAGGAGCGCCGTCTGACTTTTTCAACGCAGAATTGGCTGGACGCCATGTCGTGTTTGGAGAGCTCCTGATCTGCCTAAACAGTGGAAACCCCCATAAATGACACCATTTTGGAAACTAGACCCCTCAAGGAACTTATCTAGATGTGTGGTGAGAACTTTGAACCCCCAGGTGTTTCACTAAAGTTTATAACGTACAGCCGTAAAATAAAAAATCTTTTTTTTTTTTACAAAAATGATTTTTTGCCCCCAATATTTTATTTTCACAAGGGTAACAGGAGAAATTGGACCCCAAAAGTTGTTGTCCAATTTGTCCTGAGTACGCTGATACCCAATATGTGGGAGAAAACTACTGTATGGGCGCACGTCAGGGCTCGGAAGGGAAGTAGTGACGTTTTGGATTGCAGACTTTGATGGAATGGTCTGGGTGCGTCATGTCACATTTGGAGAGCCCCTGATGCGCCTAAACAGTGGAAACCCCCCACAAGTGACCCCATTTTGGAAAATAGACCCCACAAGGAACTTATCTAGATGTGTGGTGAGCACTTTGAACCCCGAAGTGCTTCACAGAAGTTTATAACGCACAGCCGTAAAAATAAAAAATCTTTTTTTTTTTACAAAAATGATTTTTTCGCCCCCAATATTTTATTTTCACAAGGGTAACAGGAGAAATTGGACCCCAAAAGTTGTTGTCCAATTTGTCCTGAGTACACTGATACCCAATATGTGGGAGAAAACTACTGTATGGGCGCACGTCAGGGCTCAGAAGGGAAGTAGTGACGTTTTGGATTGCAGACTTTGATGGAATGGTCTGGGTGCGTCATGTCGCATTTGGAGAGCCCCTGATGCACCTAAACAGTGGAAACCCCCCACAAGTGACCCCATTTTGGAAAATAGACCCCACAAGGAACTTATCTAGATGTGTGGTGAGCACTTTGAACCCCGAAGTGCTTCACAGAAGTTTATAACGCACAGCCGTAAAAATAAAAAATCTTTTTTTTTTTTGCAAACATGATTTTTCGCCCCAATATTTTATTTTTACAAGGGTAACAGGAGAAATTGGACCCCAAAAGTTGTTGCCCAATTTGTCTTGAGTACGCTGATACCCAATATGTGGGAGAAAACTACTGTATGGGTACACGTTGGGGCTCGGAAGGGAAGTAGTGACGTTTTGGATTGCAGACTTTGATGGAATGGTCTGGGGGCGTCATGTCGCATTTGGAGAGCCCCTGATGCGCCTAAACAGTGGAAATCCCCAACAAGTGACCCCATTTTGGAAAATAGACCCCACAAGGAACTTATCTAGGTGTGTGGTGAGCGCTATGAAGCCCCAAGTGCTTCACAGAAGTTTATAATGTACAGCCGTAAAAACAAAAAAATATTTTTTTTTGTACAAAAATGATATTTTCGCCCCCAGTTTTTTATTTTCCCAAGGGTAACAGAAGAAATAGGACAAATTGCACAATAACTCTTGGGGTCCAGAGTACGCTGATACCCCATATGTGGGGATAAACTACTGTTTGGACGCATGGCAGAGCTCAGAAGTGAAGGAGCACCGTTTGACTTTTTCAACGCAGAATTGGCTGGAATTGAGATCAGACGCCATGTCACATTTGGAGAGCCCCTGATGTGCCTAAACAGCGGAAACCCCCCAATTCTAACTCCAACCCTAACCCCAACACACCCCTAACCCTAGTCCCAACCCTAACCACAAACCTAACTCTAACACACCCCTATCCCAACCCTAACCCTAATCCTAACTTTAGCGCCAACCCTAACCCTAACTTTAGCCGCAACCCTAACCCTAATGGGAAAATGGAAATAAATACATTTTTTTAATTTTATTATTTTTCCCTAACTAAGGGGTGATAAAGTGGGGTTTGATTTACTATTTATAGTGGGTTTTTATGATTGGCAGCTGTCACGCTAAAAGACGCTTTTTATTGCAAAAATAGTTTTTTGCATCGCCACATTTTGAGAGCTATAATTTTTGCATATTTTGGCCCACAGAGTCATGTGAGGTCTTATTTTTTGCGGTACGAGTTGATGTTTTTATTTGTACCATTTTTGAGCATGTGACATTTTTTGATCGCTTTTTATTTCGATTTTTGGGAGGTTAGAATGAACAAAAATCAGCAATTCATGAATTTCTTTTGGGGGAGGCGTTTTTATTGTTCCGCGTGTGGTAAAATTGATAAAGCAGTTTTATTCTTCGGGTCAGTACGATTATGGCGATACCTCATTTTATCATTTTTTTATGTTTTGGCGCTTTTATAGAATAAAAACAATTTTATATAAAAAATAATTATTTTTGCATCGCTTTATTCTGCGAGCTATAACTTTTTTATTTTTTCGCTGATGATGCTGTATGGCGGCTCGTTTTTTGCGGGACAAGATGATGTTTTCAGCGGTACCATGTTTATTTATATGGTCTTTTTGATCGCGCGTTATTCCACTTTTTGTTCGGCGGTATGATGATAAAGCATTGATTTTTTGCTTAGTTTTTTTTTTTTTTTTTTTAAGGGGTTCACTAAAGGGGTTAACTAGTGGGACAGTTTTATAGGGGGGGTCGTTACGGACGCGGCGATACCAAATATGTGTACTTTTATTGTTTTGTTTTTTTTATTTACAGGAAGAAATGAATTTATTGGGGAATATATATTTTTTTTTTAATTTATTTTGGATTTTTTTTTATAACAGTTTATTTTTATTTTTTTACTTTTTTACTTTGTCCCAGGGTGGGACATCACTGTATTTTATCAAATCGCTGGTGTGACAGTGTGCACAGCACACTGTCACACCAGCGATCGCTCAGGCAGTGCAGCAGGCTTCTCAGTGCCTGCTCTCAGCAGGCACTGAGGAAGCCGCCTCCCTCCAGGACCCCGGCGCCATCTTGGATCCGGGTCCTGGGAGGGAGGAAGCCCTCAGAACAGCGCGATCACATCGCGCTGGTCTGAGGGTCTCAGGGGGGCGCGCAGGGAGCCCCCACCCTGCGCGATCCTCCCCTGTGCCCCAGTACACCGCGATCATGTTTGATCGCGGTGTGCTAGGGGTTAATGTGCCGGGAGCGGTCCGTGACCGCTCCTGACACACAGTCACGGGTGTCAGCTGTGATAATCAGCTGACACCCGGCGGCGATTAGCTGCGCTCCCCTCAGGAGCGCAGCTGATCGCCTATGACGTACTATCCCGTCCATGGGCAGAATGGCACGGGTTTTATGGACGGGATAGTACGTCTAATGTCAGAGAGGGGTTAAAATTGGATGAAGGGTTTAGGAGTTTCAGCTCCTTAACATGTGCCACCCTGTTTTTAAAGGGACCAAAAGTAATTGGACAGATTAAATAATTGTAAATAAAATGTTCATTTCTAGTACTTGGTTGAAAACCCTTTGTTGGCAATGACTGCCTGAAGTCTTGAACTCATAGACATCACCAGACGCTGTGTTTCCTCCTTTTTGATGCTCTCCAGGCCTTCACTGCGGTGGTTTTCAGTTGTTGTTTGTTTGTGGGCCATTCTGTCTGAAGTTTAGTCTTTAACAAGTGAAATGCATGCTCAATTGGGTTGAGATCAGGTGACTGACTTGGCCATTCAAGAATATTCCACTTCTTTGCTTTAATAAACTCCTGGGTTGCTTTGGCTTTATGCTTTGGGTCATTGTCCATCTGTAGTATGAAACGACGACCAATCAGTTTGGCTGCATTTGGCTGGATCTGAGCACACAGTATGGCTCTGAATACCTCAGAATTCATTCGGCTGCTTCTGTCCTGTGTCACATCATCAATAAACACTAGTGACCCAGTGCCACTGGCAGCCATGCATGCCCAAGCCATCACACTGCTTCCGCCATGTTTTACAGATGATGTGGTATGCTTTGGATCATGAGCTGTACCACGCCTTCGCCATACTTTTCTCTTCCCATCATTCTGGTAGAGGTTGATTTTGGTTTCAACTGTCCAAAGAATGTTCTTCCAGAACTGTGCTGGCTCTTTTAGATGTTTTTTAGCAAAGTCCAGCCTAGCCTTTTTATTCTTGATTCTTATGAGTGGCTTGCACCATGCAGTGAACCCTCTGTACTTACTTTCATGCAGTCTTCTCTTTATGGTAGATTTGGATATTGATACGCCTACCTCCTGGAGAGTGTTTTTCACTTGGTTGGCTGTTGTGAAGGGGTTTCTCTTCACCATGGAGAGTATTCTGCGATCATCCACCACTGTTGTCTTCCGTGGGCTCCCAGGTCTTTTTGCATTGATGAGTTCACCAGTGCTTTCTTTCTTTCTCAGGATGTACCAAACTGTAGATTTTGCCACTCTTAATGTTGTAGCAATTTCTCGGATGTTTTTTTTTCTATTTTTGCAGCTTAAGGATGGCTTGTTTCACCTGCATGGAGAGCTCCTTTGACCGCATGTTTCCTTCACAGCAAAACCTTCCAAATGCAAACACCACACCTCAAATCAACTCCAGCCCTTTTATCTACTTAATTGAGAATGACATAATGAAGGGATTGCCCACACCTGTCCATGAAATAGCCTTGGAGTCAATTGTCCAATTACTTTTGGTCCCTTTAAAAACAGGGTGGCACATGTTAAGGAGCTGAAACTCCTAAACCCTTCATCCGATTTTAATGTGGATACCCTCAAATGAAAGCTGAAAGTCTGAACTTCAACTGCATCTGATTTGTTTTGTTTCAAATTCATTGTGGTAATGTCTAGAACCAAAATTAGATAAATGTTGTCTCTGTCCAAATATTTATGGACCTAACTGTATCTATCTATCTATCTATCTATCTATCTATCTATCTTTATATCTATCTTTCTTTTTAAATTGGATCATAGATAAAACTTCAGAGGTTAAATCAACACCAATATTTATAATATCACATAACTTTGTCACGTTCTTTTTTAATGTAAATCTATTCAGCCACGTCCATGACTCACCAAGGAATTGGTCGACATTTATTTCTTAGATTAGTTCAGAACATATGTCAGATACGAAATTCTCACCTGAAATATAAGGTTTATTCCTCTCACACACCTGGATGATGAACCTTTTAAAAATGCCTCACTTCCTTAAATACCATCTGCCGGGTAGGTTTTCAATCTTCATTTCTGTCATTGAACATGTCTTGGATGGTTATTATCCCATTCTCCAACACCTTTTGTTTAGGACAAAAGCAGTCGTTATAATTTATGCACTTTTTTACCTTCTCAGCTTTTTTAATTCATGTTATTTATGTATTTTTGTCATTTGTTTTTTTATTTTTATTTGTTCAACAGATTTACCTTGTTGTTTGGAAACAATTTGCAGCAACTGTCTTTGAATAGAATATATTAATATCTCGGTCGTAGAGGTTCCTTAAAGTCTACCTAAGATTCCCCAAAAATCACAATCAATCCTTAAGAAAGAAAATTCTACTATTTTTTCAGATGAAAACTTTTTATGAATCTTATTTTTGGATCAAGAAAAAGTGAAAACACAAACTTGATACAAATTAAAATTATAATCATCTTGGAATCATTCCACCTTGTGTGAAGAAACGGATTATATAATGGCTTCTGTATGAGCTCCCAGGCTGTACAAGATACCCAAATTCCAAACAAACACTGTCAGTTTAAGTCACCGAGGGAAGTAAAGAACATATGCTCATTGCTAAAAAGTGATTATAAAGTGTTATCTTTGAAAAACACAGAGACAACGAGGGATGATGAGGGCATCTGTCTTGTCTGTTGTTTCTACAGAAAGATCACAGTCACCACATAAACATATTACAGTCTTCATTCTACTTCATTGGGTTTTAATGAGGTCAGCGTCAATGAAAGCTCGTCTCATGGCCTTTATAGAATGATACTACTGTATCTATGTTCAAGATGCATTGATTGTGCGAATCGCTTATGGTCAGGTGGAGGCAGCAAAAATCTCTCTTCATCCATCCAGTTTTTGCTCTATATAACTACCGTAAATGAAAAAAATCTTTAAGCTAAAAAGTCAAACTTCTAGCGTTCTTTTAAGGAAGAATACAACATATATTATAAAGGTGCCGCCACATGTTTCCAATATACATATACCGTTATATGGTGTTATTTATAAAAATATCTATGCAGGTTTTTAAATAAATAGAACCTAAGACAAAAACAAAATAAGCAAATACCCTGTAGTAAGTAATTAAATAAATAGTAATAGTATACAGTGGGTACGTAAAGTATTCAGACCCCTTTAAATTTTTCACTCTTTGTTTCATTGCAGCCATTTGGTAAATTCAAAAAAGTTCATTTTTTTTCTTATTAATGTGCACTCTGCACCCTATCTTGACTGAAAAAAAACAGAAATGTAGACATTTTTGTAAATTTATTAAAAAAGAAATACTGAAATATCACATGGTCATAAGTATTCAGACCCTTTGCTCAGACATTCATATTTAAGTCACATGCTGTCCATTTCCTTGTGATCCTTCTGTAGATGGTTCTACTCCTTCATTGGAATCGATTATTGGATAACATACAATAGGACACTGTTTTGATAAAAAAAAAAAGCTTAAAAGCCATCCCACCACAACATGGTGTACAAAATTGAGACAGACCCTACCCCTTGTAGTTCACTTTACTATGTGTCAGCTCAGCAGCCATCAATACAGGCTAGGTTAGGGTTCATCCCAATTGGGAACACCTTGTTAAGGTTGGGATGGCTTTTAGGCTTTTTTGATCAAAATTGTGTAGTCTAAGTATCTTATGTTATTTACTTGTACTATCATTATTTATTAATGAATTTACTTACTACAGGGAATTTGCTCATTTTGTTTTCATCTTCGGTCCTCTCTGTTAAATGCCCACAATGTGAATGTGCACCTACACATTGCACTTATACCAACTTTTGCTCCGAATCATTTATTCAGTTTTGCTTGAATTTTTTTGTACTTTGTACAAACAGTAGTGAAGCTCCCCTTTTTTGGGCTGGGCATTTTGTCTATATAGCATTCCATGGGCAGGCATCTGGACAGTCGGGTCTGGGTCCTGTTCTACATTGAGGTCATCTGACACATACAAATGCAAGAATTAGGGTCCGTCCTGATTGAGTACACCTTGTCACGGTTGGATGACTTTTACATTTTTTTGATCAAAATAGTGTCAGTTAAGCACCCTATGTCAGTTACATGTACCATTCCTATTTATTTACTTACTACAGGGTATTTGCTCCTTTTGTTTTTTGTCTTAGGTTCTGTCTGTTAAGTGGCCACAGTGTGAATGTGCGCTCATGCATTGCATATAACAACATATGTTCTGGCTCATTTGTTTTGTTTTGCTGAATATGTAAATAATTAAGCAAAAGTCAATATGGAGGATTTGTTGCCATTTTGTTTTGATAATTTATAGGGAAAGGTGTTGGAGCTAATCTGATTCTCCCATGTTTGTAGCAGCTACAAGCGGTTGTTTAAAACACTCATACACTTCCAAGAGG
>JARQOD010000007.1:84418624-84541994 GCA_033576555.1 Oophaga sylvatica | reverse complement strand
ATACTGAAAAGTCACCTGAAACAACAAGTAACTATAGCTTTGTGTTAACTAATATAACCATGAGTCTTCCCACAAGACCAGCACACTACTCCTCTGCTGTTTTATCATTCACACAAAGTGACAAGCTACCGAAAATTCTATTAAGACCAAAAAGTATATTGAACAAAGGGCCCACTCAATGTAAGATTAAACTGGAATCCCTCACATAGTGCTGGTTATAACCATACACCCTAAGGCTGTGTTCCCCAAATCCAGTCCTCAAGAGTCACCAACAGATCTGTTTCAGGATTAACTTAGCATTGTATAGGTGATGGGCAATACTAAGGAAATCCGAAAACATGATCTGTTGTTGGCTCTTGAGGACTGAAGTTGGGGAAACATTGCCCTAAAGCATGTGGGATGGTACAACTTGGTATTTCCTTCTCCCATTTCTTTTTCCTTGATCATCTAGTTTGTAGAGAAAAATCTCACCTAAAGCTTTTACTATACAAAGAATCAATGAAACCATTCTAGAATGGTCTTCCTTCTCGAATGGCCCCATATCAGCAACCGGGTCTGACTCTTCATTATATTTCACATGAGCTCATACTACTTAATAACACAATCATGTCAATAACCAATCATATTCTCATAACTTATTCTATAGACTGACTTCTTACTGACCACAACAAAATCAGAACTTTCATCTTCTGCTGCTTGACACATCCCAAGTGAGAACGAAGTGAATAATAATAGCAAGTTGTTTCAAGAAAATTTGATGAGTGTAAGTTAGAAAAATCTATTCCCAACGCTGGGGCCCAATCTGTCTAGATAGAAAAGTATAGGAAAGAATTCTGACTGCAACCCAAAAAACCCTGATAAAAATACCAACACTTCTGATTAAAAAAACCTGAGATCACACGATCTCTACACACTAAATCAGATCTCTGGTGTAACACACAGCAATTCAGCAAATAAAAAGTGACAAAGGAACAGAAAAAAGTGCAAATACAAAATAGCACAATTGCAGCGCCAGACCCCAAAAGGGGACCAGGCTGAAGTCCACTGCAAGCAGCAAACCAGCAAGGAAATCCAACCAGAGGAAAAAAAAACAGCAAATCACTTATCTGAATGAGAGCAGGAATGCAAGCTGAGCTCCAAGCAAGACCAAGAAGAACAATTGATTACCGGCAAGGCTGAAGGGAGTTCAGGTCACTTACCGTATATACTCGAATATAAGCAGAGATTTTCAGCCCATTTTTTAGGGCTGAAAGTCCCCCTCTCGGCTTATATTCGAGTCATATACAGGAGGGTCGGCGGGGGGAGGGGGGAGCGCAGCTGTCCTATATACTGACCCCCGCCAGCGCGGTCTCTGCAGCCCCTGCTCTTCTCCCACAGCCCCGGCGCCTGTGTTCAGCGGTCAGCTGGCACGCTCATTAAAGTCATGATATATGCGATGTTCAGGCAGGGGCGCGATGACGTGGTTACTGTGCGCCGCGCGCTCTGCCTGATCATTGACTGTTGGAGGACCCGGAAGATAGCGGCGAGCAGCGGTGACAGGTAAATATCGCAGGTGCCGGGCCTGAGCGAGCGGTGACACCGGCACCTTTCCCCCATAGCGCGCCGGTTTCCCCGCCTACTCAGGACACCGGCACCTGGTCCCCAGCAACGAGAGGTGAGTATGTATTTTTTTTTTTTCGGTTGCAGCAGCAGCAATTGAGGCCTATATTATGGAGCATAATTTATGGGGGCACAATCTATGGATCATATATGGGGGCATAATGTATGGAGCATCAATGGGGGCACAATCTATGGGGGCACAATCTATGGATCATCTATGGGGGCATAATCTATGGAGCATCAATGGGGGCACAATCTATGGGGGCACAATCTATGGGGGCACAATCTATGGGGCATAATCTATGGAGCATCAATGGGGGCACAATCTATGGGGGCATAATCTATGGATCATCAATGGGGCAAAATCTATGGGGGCACAATCTATGGGGGCACAATCTATGGATCATCTATGGGGGCATAATCTATGGATCATCTATGGGGGCACAATCTATGGAGCTCTATGGGGTCACAATCTGTGGAGCATCTATGGCGGCACAATCTGTGGATCATCTATGGGGGCACAATCTATGGAGCATCTATGGGGGCACAATCTGTGGAGCATCTATGGGGCACAATCTATGGATCATCTATGGGGCACAATCTGTGGAGCATCTATGGGGGCACAATCTGTGGATCATCTATGGGGGCACAATCTGTGGATCATCTATGGGGGCACAATCTATGGAGCATCTATGGGGGCACAATCTGTGGAGCATCTATGGGGCACAATCTATGGATCATCTATGGGGGCACAATCTATGGAGCATCTATGGGGGCACAATCTATGGATCATCTATGGGGGCACAATCTATGGAGCATCTATGGGGGCATAATCTATGGAGCATCTATGGGGGCATAATCTATGGAGCATCTATGGTGGCATAATCTATGGAGCATCTATGGGGGCATAATACATGGGGCAGCATATAGGGCATAATCTCATTTTCCACCCTAGGCTTATACTCGAGTCAGTAAGTTTCCAGTTTATTGTGGCAAAATTAGGGGGGTCGGCTTATACTCGGGTCGGCTTATACTCGAGTATATACGGTATATCAGACCATTCAGAGCCAGCTAAAGGCCATTCAGCAATTAGTTCATTACCCTCAGCAACCACCGGAGGGAGCTCCAGCTCAGAAGTCGCCTCCAGAGTGTTCAAACACATTGCACTAACCAACTTTGCTCTCATACTCTCACACATTCTATAGACTGACCTCTTACTAACCCCCAAGAAAATCAGCACAGTCTTCTGCTGCTTGACACAGCCCAGGTGAGGAAGAGGCACAAAATAGCAACAGCAAGTGGTTTCAAGAAAATTTGACTGAAAATTTAACATTGCTCTCTCCCTATTGTACAGATTAACATCTTACCCCAGCAAAGTCAGTTCCGAAATCTCCTGCTGGAAACATCCCAGGTGAGCAAGAAGCGAAGAATAGAAACAGTAATTTATTTCAAGAAACTTTGACTGAGTGTAAGTTAGAGAAAGCCTTTGCACTAACCAACTTTGTGCTCACACCCCATTCTGTAGACTGACATCTTACTTACCCAACAAAATCAGCACTGTCATCTCCTACTGCTGGACACAGCACAGGTAGGGAAGAGGCGAAGAATAGCAACAGCAAGTTGTTTCAAGAGACTTTAACTCTAGAAGTTATAGAAAGCCATTGCACTGATGTGAGTGTAAGGGGGTGGTGCTGCAATGGACAGTAAGAAACACGCTGCAACTTTAAGAGACAGCACCCTTTGTCTGGTGTGATGGAATGATCTGCCCCCCGTAAAGGACTGTATTAATGAACTGCCCGAGGCTGAGGAGGGGAGCAGTTGAGCCGTGCGAGCTGGAAGCTGCTGTTGAAAGCTGCTGTGCATGGAGTTGTGTAAAAAAGTCTCTCAACCTGAGACTTAGTGGACTTGTGAGATTGAACAGACTCTTCGGGTGTATCAAAGGTGGCTGTCCTGTGCTATTTTGAGAAGCCACGAAGAGACCGAGAAAGGGATTTACAGCTTCCGGGAGCACCTCCAGGACCCTGAAGCAAGGAGAAGACCACGTTTCACGGATCTGCCAGACAGACGTGCGCACCACCATTCAAGACTGTTGGGGGCCCCCGGGACTGGACCTGAGTCCCCAACATCACCGTGAGTTTGTTCCCGTTTGTGCACATGTCAGGGCATAGTGTAGGCTTCAACAGTCAGAACACGGCAGCCGTGTGGCCTGTTTAGTAGAGGCCAGGGAGGTTATACGTAGAGTAGCCTCATTCTTTGTTTATTGTTTGGTTTTGCCTATGTGATATATATTGATCCTGTAACAGTTGGAGCACCGTGCTATTTGACGGCCCAGCTAAAGAATACAAACTCTTGTAAACTATCTTTTGACATTGCATACCCCTGTTTGCACCTTCCTTATCCACTTCATTCCTTGCCTTCCAATAAATTTACCCTTTGCTGTTTGCACCTCATCTTGTGTACCGTAGTCTCCCTGCACCGTGGTGGTTCCCCGGCCATCGCTTCACGAGCGCCCCTGAATATTCATGATGGACAGACCATCGCTAATTGAAAAGTTAAAATGCATTCCAATACAAAAGTGAGCATGAAATGTGCTTCCGCAGGCTTCCATGGGTGCAAGCATTTCAAAACAGAGAACATGCACAAATTATGCCACGTAAATCTTGTAAATGGAATCAGAACGTACATTGCGATGCACAATTATTAAATCTTCAGTGGGAAATGAATAACAAAGTGGATCTGTGCGGATGGCATTGTGCGCCGGTGCCATTAGCTGTGGACCTAGACCACATACTATGCACAGACGTCAAGGTCCCTCTTTCACATCTGAAAACTCAAAACGACAGCGCTACAAATGGTATGTATTCTACAAAGGTCACTGAATACATTTGCACAGAGAACAAACACTCGTATTTTATTGAATTCAGTAAATAAAAAAAAACTTTGTTGCCCTTTGTAACAAATTTTCGCTTTTCATACATTCGATTTTAAGTGAATTGCTCAAATTGTAGAAATGTGTTTACAATTATGAGAGTTGACTATGTTCTTGCTATTATTGTCAATATATTTTGTTTTTTTAAGCAATCACCTGATAATGACAATAGCAGAAAAAGAGATAGAGAGAAGGAATGAATGGCAACAAGACCAAACCATCAACCTGCAATAACGGCTGAACGGCAAAAAGTGAACAGCAGTATACTAGCTTCGGGTTACTGGTGCACAGCATTGAAAAAGCATCCAGAAATAGAAAATTGTAGAAAAAATGCAGTATTCACCCACAAGCTGTAATAAATGAAGTCCTTTACAGTATAAAGAGATGCAAGTCATTTGGACACAGTTCATGGGACAAGCAGGTGCAGGAGAGTAGCGGGGATAGAGCCGGACGATAATTAAATCAAATGCTCAAGGAGCGATAGGTTTGAACGATAAATTTTATTTGTCTATTTTTTTTGTAAAGATTCTTGTAAGATTTTTTCTGTAAGATTTTTCTCTTTCTGCAATATTTGCTAACTGATTATTGTCTGCAAAAACATGCTTGCATATGTATGATCTTGTTAAATAATTGTTTTTAATGCTATAAGATTTTTATTGCTTTTAAAAAAAAAATTTTTGCAGTCATGACTCATTAACCTTTAAATAGGAAATGACCCAAAGACCCGTCTACGACGCGAAACGGCCATCATCTGGTTCTATCCCTGCTACCCTCCTGCACCTGCTTGTCCCATGAACTGTGTCCAAATGCCTTGCATGGCTGAATAAAGGACTTCTTTTATTACTGCTTGTGGGTGAGTGCTGCATTTTTTCTACAATTTTCTATTTCAGGAGAAAAAGAGAGCTTTGCCATGTACTAAACCTAATATTAGAAGATATGGAAAGACCAAAGGTCCATGAGAAAGATCTTTCAAGGGCCCATTTTAAGATGGTTCCAGCATCGAAAGCTTCCGTCTTACTCATAAGGAATACTCAAGTTCTTCAGTAATTGGCATAAGGTGATGCTTCCAAGGATCTTTCTCGAATACTCCATAATGGCTAGACATGCAACAAAGCATTTTGATGTAAAAAATACATTCCAGATTTCCTCGAGACTTTGATTCTGCAAAAGGACCAGCTTACAAAAAAGCTTCCCTTTTTTCAGCCAGGGAATATCACCATCTTAGAAACTGGAGAACCAGACCACTTTGAATGAACACATGAAAGAGCACACACTTGAAGTAATTCAGATTTAGGAAAACTTAAATTTAAAGCTTGTGATGAAGAGTGTGGAATATACACGTCATCGAGAAGATGAGAACATCAAGCAGGAGAACTTTCTATAACAACATTTCCTTCCAAAAAGTAATTTTAAAGTGGATGCCACAAATTATTTTCCTTCTTTCTAACTTGCTGTCCACTGCCTGTTGTCAAGTCTAATCTACCTCTAGCAGCAGACATGCAGAGACGGATTACAGAGATGGGTCTTTGTCTCTGTGCAGGAAATTGGAGCAGTTATTTATCTCTTCAATGTAAGTTTTAGCCCTTCTGCCTGTCAAACTGCATGCAAGCATAACAGAAAGGTAATCTCTCAGTTCTTTGCAAGCAAATTTTTGGACAATACCATGAGCAATGCATGCTGCTGACAAGTGAACGAAAAGAAGTTCCAGATCCTACTGTGCTGGCAAAATGTTCACTCAAAAAGAGCGGATTGCAAGTTACAAAGCATGAGATTTTGGACTAGTTCTGGACATATTAGACTGCTATGTGCACCTACAGCTGCCCCAGACAAGGCATACTCCATCTAGGTGATAGACATGTACCCAGCAAATGCTCTCTATTAGTGCAATATATTCATATTTTCCTTACAGATACATTGTTTATCAGATCTAAAATAAAAACAAAAATTGTCTAATCACATTTTCTGACCCGGTTATTCCAATCCACAAACTATTTAACTCTGTCATCCCACGTATATGGATACTGGAGAGATATGTCCTTAATTATCCAGAACATGGATGTAAATTGAAGTTCACTTTGAAAGAACATTATCCAAATTAATTTGCCATCGACACCTAATCCATTTACAGTCTGGAACGCCCACAAGGTTACATGACAGGCATTTTTATTCAAAGCTTCTCTTGCATCCAATCTCTATTTTCTGTTATGACTAAACTGCAATTGATAAATTTAATAAAAATAACGCCCTCGGCAGCACGAACCTCGGCTTGACATAACTAAGAAATAATCAGCTGCTGCAATCGAGGTTCTATGTACAGATGTACATATACAACAAAATGTTTTGCATTCATTTAAGACTGTAAAGTAATGAAACTTATTAACATTGTTTAAAAATTTTCATTTTAAAAAATTTCGATCCACGTTTCCTGCTCTGAGAATTTCAACCTCTCGTGACATTGTGACATTTCTAAACAAACAAGAAAGTTCCTCCCCTTCTCTGTTGGTGATGTGACAAAGTGGATGACTGCCAAGCTTCATTCATTAGCTGAACCAGCCTCCTTGTCTATCATGCTGGCGTGTAAATAGAAAAGGAGAATGGCTTAGCTAAAGCACCGATCCAAATAGCCAGCCCCTTTTTCAGACCACCAAAACACAATGAGGATGAGTTGGAACCTCACAGACACAAAGAAGTAGCTACACTTCATCCACATGTCAAGTAATAAAATCACGCCATCTGTATAGTCTTAAAGACGACCTGTCAGTCCTTGGGAAACCTCATAAAGTTAGAAAATACCACTGTGTGGTGCAGTATGAAAACGCAGGATAGATCTGTGCAGTTATCTCGCTTTGTGTTGGATTAAGTTGAAGAATCAGAAATATAAGATGTATTCCTGTTGTGGTGTAGTGACTAATGTGGCTGTATAAGTTGCTCAAATTATGCATGGAGGCATGAGATGGATGGGAAACCAGTACCTGGTTTGGTGCTAAATGGAAAGTATGTGTCGCAGAGCTATTCTGTGCTGTAGGTCAGTAATGTTGTTCTGGAACTTGTTGTCCCATAAGAGTTCTGATTGTTGGTAAGGGTGAACCTACAGGGTTAGCTTGTGAGCTAGGTGGGACTTGCTAAACCACACATAAACCGCCCACTGGTGGTGGGAGAATGAATGTTACATACTGGTGATTGTAGGTGTTGTGAAGGACCTGTGATGAGGTCATGAACAGGTGACCAGACCATGTGCTTCATACCTTGGCTTGGGGAGTGGCTACAGGTATGAAAGGCAGTGTTTGGCACATGGTGAGGAGATTGTGTTGGAGACTGAGGAGTCTCTGAAGTCTGGCTGAGACAGTGGAGAGTGTGTCCTGCACAGGGCTGCCTGGAAGGTTCCTGGAAGGTCTGTCGGTGTTGGAAGATCCTGGGGTTGGATCGGATTCCTGGGAGCACGTGGTGAGACTTGGAACTTGGTAGCCAGGGTGTTGGACGGGGGTCTTGAATAGCACCCGGACAGGACACATGGGTGTGTGGAGCCTGTGACGGTCCCACACTGAGAACCATGCGGTTCTATTGAGGAGTTTGGCTGGAGTCAGCCTGGAAGTGACTTTCTGTTACAGTTTGTCAGTGAGCAACGGAAGCGAGTCCAGATCACCCGGGAAGGCACCTGGCGGTCCCTGCTGGCTTGCAGCTGCTTAGTTAAGCCCGTCCCATGCAAGGGTGCGTCTGGGAACAGTAGTTTGCAAAGCTGGAATGCATTGATGTTTTTGTCATATTTAGTTACCTGGTGTTAAAGAGACAGTAAACAATAGATTTTTGGACTTAATGCCTGTGTGTTGCCTCATAACTGCTGTGGTCCGGCCCTTGCCTACCAGAGCAGATCCCTACATTGTGTATTATGGAGCAACAGGCAAAGAAAAAAAGCAGCATCAGAAGTAAACCCCACAGTCTTCTCTTCATTGTATGGCTGCTGTCAACTTTGTACACCATGGTGTCAGTGTCACGGTGGCAACACGCATGTATCATCAGCGCCGCTCCATTCACCGTGCTGTTTCTCCTCATGGTAGCCCATGCCGCTGAACTTATTTCTTCCTATATCCATGTATGTTCATCAGAAGTTCTCTTGTTGTGTTTTTCTTTATTATTTCTTTCCTTTGAAATCATTTAACAAAAAGTATTAAAAAAAAGTCTGGTAATGTAATGCCCAGCTGTAGGATGTCTTCAAAAATGCCTTAAACCTGTGGGGTCTTTGTTACATTGTAGTATAGTTTCAGTTTAACTTTTGGGCTCATTTAAGTTTTCTGTAAAGCGTCATATTTGTAATACCATGGACACATGTGTAAGGCCCCCTTCACATGTCCGTGTTTGCAGTACATATGGCATCTTTTGTTGTCATAGATGGCACTCGTACCCATTATAACCTATGCTGCTGTGCAAAAGTCAGTTTATTACCGGCAACATGGATGACAAAGGTCAACACAAGTCTATAGGTCCGTGAAAAGCAAGTACAGAACACGGATGGCAGCTGTGTGCCATCTGGGTGCTATAAGTGTTTAAGATTGCAAAGTATAGGAGAAACTTTGTAATTTCTTTTTTCTTTCGCCATACTGGAAAACTACTGATGGTGCACTGATCCAAAACACTGATGACATAGATACTGTTTTGTCCGATACCTGTTTTATATGGATGTGTGAAGGGGGCCTAAAGGATAGACTACCAATGTAAGGTGGAGAAACTCAGGAACCAGGGAACCAGATGTCTTCCCTTTGGTAACTTTATTTGTACAGAAAAATCATAATGTTTCGGCCCGCAGGGCCTTTACCGAGTGTAGAAAAAGAACGATGTGATAAAGGCCCTGCACGGCTGAAACGTTGTGATTTTTCTGTAGTAATAAAACTACCTAAAGAAGGACATCTGGTGGTTCCTGAATTTCTCTGTATTGCTACAACTTTGTGGAGGGTTGCCCCAAGTGTGCACGGACAACACAGTGGTACATGGTGTTAGGGTTTGAGTTCCCGCTGCTGCACAAGGGGAGTCTCGAACCAGTCCCGCTGCGGTCCCCCATTCATCTCCGTCCGCAGTGGAGCCTGCTCAGCTTAGACGTCTCGCCCAGTCTAACAGTGTGCAGAGGATTACTGCTGCCTCTCCAGTCTCTGCTATTGTGGCCAGTACTGGTTAGCGGCGAGCAGACGTCTTTAGGACAAAGTCCTTGTTTTCCCCTTCTGAGCATGCCCAGAGTGAGATCTCTCATTGGAGATCAGGGGTCACATGCTCAGGTACTGCAGCAGCTCCTATTGGTCCGCCAGGAAGGTCCTGTGACTACTGGTGTTCTGGAACTAGTTTCATTGGCCCTTGTTTCTGGCAGGTCCTGTAGCTATGACTATAAAAGGGTAGCATGGCTGGGCCGCCATGCGCTAGTATCAATCGTCATTTGCTTTGCGCCAGTGTGGTCATGCGTGTGTGTGGTTAGGGCCCGGCTGAAATAAGCCCCTAGAATACCGACTTAATCGGTGAGGAGTTTGGTATGCTAGCTGGTCAGGGTCGGTGTCCTAGATGCCCTAGATTACCGGCATAACCGGTGAGGAGTTTGATTGCCGTATTCAGGGCCTGGCGTTCAGACGCCATAGATTGCGGGTGACTCCCACGAGGACATTAGCGCATGATCACGTTCTATGTTCGCTTAGCAGTCAACTGTGTACCTGGGTGCCTGACAGGACACAGAAGTTTGTCTCAGCGGCTCTGTGACGTAACAGGGTTCGCTTTCAATGCTAGACAGCGCCCTAGCGTGTTTATTTTGCGACTCAGTGGTGTTAAGTGAGTTCGCACACATCGCCATATAGCGCTGCGGCACTCCTAGCGGCTCTGTGGAATAACAGAGTTCGCACATATTGCCACAGCGCGTTACGACATTTATTTTGGCGACTCTGCGGGATAACAGAGTTCGCTTCTTGCACCATTTTACTAGCAGCAGGCTCCGCCTGCACGGTGGACCCCAGGCTGCGAACGCACCTCTCTACATTATATATTTTGTGTGTTCCGCAGACCCTAACACATGGGACTCATCTATTGCACTAAAAACCCCTTTAATGTTTACAGCAAATGCACTGTTGCATATAAGATCAGAAGGTGTGTAAACTGCGTTCAGCATACAGGAATGTGCAGGCATACACTCACATGAATTCTAGAGAAATCTGCTTACACTAATCGTTAGTAGCGCTTCGGTAAAACTCTTGCCGTTGTCATCTTCCCTTTAATGCTCTTTGACAATTCAAGTGTTCCGCTTGTAACCAAATGAATTAATCTCTTCATAAACTTTTGCTACACAATCTAGTTTACATCCCTCCGTACAAGGATTTCATTTGCTCCTAATGACCAGAAGCGTTGAACAAATTGCATTGGATAAAAGAGCTTCGAATAACTCCCCCATAAAACTATTCTTCCTGCGAATGATGACATGCTGATATTCGCCGCTGAAGGTCAAATTAATGACGAGCATTTTTTTTTGTTAAGTCAAATGAATTTGATTCATTTTTTTCCCTTCCTAAAGCAAAATCGATGTCTAATGACAGAATAAATAAACCTTGTGCTGACATTGGTTCAAGGCGAGTAATATGAATCCTCAATTACTGGGTAAGCTCGGGCTTGCATATCTAGTTAATTATAATGCCGGTGCCATGACTGTTCCAGGGTTCACGCATTGTTACATAGCCTGACTATCGAGGATACATTTGCATAATGCAAGTTGAAACGTACAAATAAGCATATGAGCCATCAGTAAAATAACCTTTAGCGCTCAGTGGGTAACTCTGAGTGCATAGATTGAGTGTGATCACAACTGTTCAAGATGCTACAGCAGAACACGTCATTATTTCCTAACACTTAAAGAGCTATGGAAATGTCAACATAAAGTCAACTTTTTCCAGGAACAAATGTAGCCGTTGTCAGTTTACATCTTTCAGCATCACTTATTCATTGCAGTAACAGAAGGCACTGTGTTATATTTTCACAGCGCCATCTATAGGTGGATAACTGAAAGGCAGATTACGGATGGGGAAGATTTAGCTTTAGGTCGTTCGGTGGTGATATATTATCAAGGAAATTTTGAAACTTACCTTTTTTTGAGTCTATAAAGATGAGCAAATTAATTAGAAGTGAATAAGCTTGACTAGGAATCTTCCGGAAAAAAAAAAAACGGATTTGACACCAAACTGATTTTTTTGCATTTTGGTTTCCTAGAATGAGACAAAATGACAGTCAGCCTCCTGCCATTTTGTTAGATTCTTCTTGAGGCTGGAAAAAGGTTCAAAAGTAAAAATAATTATACTCACTTGTCCCTGCCCAGTCCATATCTGTCTCCCTACTTGTGGCCTCAGTTTTTGGTGCCTTCTTTTCAGCCTCACTTTTTGGAGCCTGCGGATCTGATATCATGATGTTGCAAAGCTGCACATGTCATAATGACTCACGATAATCTTATGGAAACACCGCTTGCACAGCCCATGGGGGAAGGTGCCACCAGTAGGTTACCAAACCATATTATATAGTGAAGAAAACCGGGCACACTCAAATTTTGCAGATGTGGAGGGTTATTTATTTGTGCAATACATACAGTAGTCACTAACAAACGTTTTGGTCTAACAAGACCTTCATCAGTGTGCTAAAGCATAGGTGAAAGCGCTGAAAAAATTAGTGTCTAATCCCATAAAAAGGGGAAAGCAATATGTTGTGAGTGCCACTTTAGGGTAGAGACCAAAATCAATAGAATCAAGTGAAGAGAAGACACAGTACAGCATGCCAGGGACACGGTATCCAAAAAGGCATTTTGGGGGTAAAACATTGCATCTTATAGCCCGAAAAATAGGTAATTCTTCTATTAACCATTAGGTCTATGACATCACATGATTAAAAACAGACTAGCTGAGTTCTTCCAAGCTCTATGTAGAAATAGAAGGTCAATTTTCCCTGCATGAGTCATCACTGCAAAAGTCTCTGGCAGGGAGGAGAAAGAGCAGCTGGGTCAGGAGCTGAAGAGGGAATGATTCATGCAAGATCAGACGGCTGTATAACTCGGATGAGGATCGCAACGCAATGCATGGACTGGCGGTCGGCTCTCCCGTCTCGAAAGTGACCGCTGCATAGAAATGCATTCTCGGGTTGGAAGAACTGACGACCAGTCTGAGCATTGCGTTGTGATCCTTGTCTGACTTTTTCGGCTGCCTGACCCTTCCGTTAGTGCCGTTTTTATTCCAGATTAAAGTTACATTTTATTTGCGTCTTATTCGTTATTCAATTTTCACCTTTTTTAAGTTAAAGAAGCACTCCATTACATTCTTATAACGTGATAAACTTGTCTGCGAATCAAATTTACTGGAAAATCAACAAAAATGGGTAAATTAGAGTTTTACCTGATCCGCTCATCTCTGCTTGGCAGGTCTTAGCACAATGTCATTAATGAGGTTTGTCATATCATCAACAGAAGTTATTAAGCAGCGCGCCGACAATTCTGAGCATCCCAATAACAGGCGTCAAACATTACTAATCACATCACATTATTATTTTTGAAAACTATTTTTTTCTATATAATTATCACCTTCGCTCTGTGAGACGCTAGATTTCATCTACGTCTGTAAAACTTTTTCCTTGGAAGTTGGAACATATTTATTCTGCATAATATACAACTGTCACTATATAAAAGTTTTTCCACGTACATTGGGTTGCTGATCAACGGAGGTCCGAGTCCCCCATTTATCAGCAGCACTGTGTGCAGCACGTGTCACATACAAAACCTTTTAGAAAGTGGCAGTTAAACTTAAGCTCTCGTGAGTTAAAAGGAGCATGTGATCAGAAAGTGGCAGTATTTTTTCAAAGTTTTCTAAGAAACATTTTTAAAAACTTTTCTGACTTTTTTCACGGAAGTGTATACTTTAATTGATATGTTTCAGTTTTCTGGATTGCCTTCTGGAATACACACAATAGGTAGATGCTTCCTGTTTTATGCAGTTCACGTGTCAGCTTTACTGTACAGACTGGGACATAATAGACGGAGTCATCTTATTATTAGAGGGCGAGCACATAAATAAAAGTTCTATGAATACTCTAGATCTGTAGTACAACAACCATTGATTCTTAGCAGGTCTGTGCTCTGGATTTTAAGGCTAGTTAGACCGTGCTCCAGCTCTGAAGATAAAAACCTGTGTATTTTATGACATTGTAATACATATCTCAGTTGTCACAGATCTTCATAATACACACATCAGATGCTGCAGAACATCATGATATACCGTTAATATACCGTTAATCAGCTGCAGAATGTCTCTGTTAACACCTTAGCTACTGCAGAACACCATCACGTTCCTCAGTTACTGCAGAACATCATGTAACACGTCTCACCTAGAGCTCAGGTGGGGTGTAAGTACAGCTCTGGTGGCTATGATGACCCCAAAGCCCCTTCTGTTACATAAGGTACATAGTAAGGGGGCACACGGAGTCACATTTTGCAGTGAAACCCAGAAACTTCAGGCTTCACCTCAGGGTGATCAGGTGGCAGATTTGGCAGCATTCTAGTGGTAAAAAATGTAAAGACTCGTCTTGTCTTTGCCGCTCAGGGAAGAGCCATGAATATTTAATTGAAGCTGCTCTGTGTTTTCACATGCTCTCATCCAGATCTTGTCAATTAAGGATGACAGGTCTGCTCGCTACTTAAACATCACTTCCTATTTTAAAGAAAGTAATTAACCTCTGATATATGAAAGCTAATAAAGTGTTGACATGTGGGTATTGACTAAATGTCGGTCATTTACTGCAGCGTGCCCATTATGACCACGCCAGAACTGTCTGGGGACTTGATTTTGCTTTTACTTATTGCAGTTACATTAGTAATGAGAAGATCAGACGGGTGTAACTCGCCGTGTAATGACAGCTCCGTATATTGTGTGCAGCACGTGCAAGTAAAGAGGAATCTTGGCTAAACTGTGAAAATTAGCATTTAGCCGAGCATGAATATTGGACATCATTTCTCACCTGGACCCTAATATTACTCCTAATCCCAGGATCCCACCGCAGTAGTCAAATATCTACTTTATCATTTATTTTTTCCTTCATATCTTGTTTTCTATTTTTCTATCCAATAGCTATTTCATATCTATCTCTCCGTCCGTCAATCTATCTATCTATCTATCTATCTATCTATCTATTTTTCTATCTATTTTATACAATCACCTGCTTAATTTGTATCTCACTATCTAGTACATTTTTCATAGGTAACTGCTTTTGTGATATATCTATATGCTTTACCTAGCTACCGTATTTTTTGGACTATAAGACGCACTTTTTTTCCCAAAAATTTTTGGGGAATATGGGGGTGCGTCTTATAGTCAGAATATACTTACAAATACTGAGGCGGCAGCAGGAGTCGGGCGATTCTGCTGCGGTCCCGGTCCGACGCTGTCGGGCGATGATTGCACTCCCTTCCCAGGCTGGTGCGGCTGGTGCAGCAGGTGCGGCAGGTTCGTGGTGGTGCTCTGTGGTGCGGGGGGGCTCCGCCGGCATTTTGTAAAAGCCCAGAAGCCCCGCACATCCCTTGCTTTGATGCGGTGCGCTGGGGGCGGCGCATGCTCATGACATCTCGTCCCAAGATTGTGTCTCCTGAGATCTCAATCTGAGCATGCGCCGCCCCCGGTGGCCATTTTCCCGGAAGCCACCGCATCGCAGCAATGGATATGCTGGCCCTCCTGGCTTTCACAAGATGCCATCGGAGCCCCGAGCACCACCGCCGAACCTGCTGCACCAGGCTGGGATTTCCCAGAGACCACCGCAGTGACCGCACCTGCCGCACCAGCCTGGGATGAGCGTCATATCGCCGGACCACCAAACAACCCCTTTGACCCCGCTCCGCTAGCGCTGCTGATCCCCCCGGGTAAGCTAAATTCGGGCTGTAAGACGGACCACCATTTGACACATTAATTTTTTTGCCCTATCTTCCTTCTGAAAATTTGGGGTGCAGTCTTAGGCTATGTGCACACGTTGCAGTTTTGCCGCGGTTTTTCGTGGCGGAAATGCCGCGAAACCGTGGCAAAACCGCTTACACAATACAACTCATTATGACCTATGAGATTCCGCAATGCTGTGCACATGCTGCGGGTTTTTCCGTGGCAGAATCGCATCGCGGGAGAATCCGCAGCATGCTCATTCTTTTTTGCGGAACCGCGGCGATTCCGCCGCCATAGGAATGCATTGAACCAATTACTTTCCGCATGTGGCTGTGCCCACCATGCGGAAAGTAAGCGGTTCATGTGCGGATGGTACCCAGGGTCTGGAGGAGAGGAGACTCTCCTCCAAGCCCTGGGTACCATATCCATGTAAAAACAATAATTAAAATAAAAAATAATGATATTCTCACCTTCCGGCGTCCCACGCAGCTTTCCCGCCTTCAGCGACGCTCCCGGCAATCGCGTTCCCAGTGATGCTTTGCGAGATTACCCAGATGACGTAGCGGTCTCGCGAGATGCGACGTCATCGGGATGATTGTCGCAAAGGACTCTTGGGAACGGAACTTGCCGGGAGCGTCGCTGAGAGGCGGGAAGGCTGCGGGGGCCGCCGGAAGGTGAGAATATCATTATTATTTTTTTTATTATTTTTACATTAGATCTTTTTACTATTGATGCGACATAGGCGGCATCAATAGTAAAAAGTTGGTCACATGATCAAACACTTGTTTGACTCGTGTGACCAACCTGTCAGATCGCTTATCAAAACGCTAGCATTCTGCAAGTATTCGCTGCAAAACGCTAGTTTACGGGATACGATACTATAATATGCGGATTTCCCGCGGCAGGGAGGTGCGGAATTGCCGCGGAAATTTCCATGGCAATTCCGCAACGTGTGCACATAGCCTTAAAGTCCGAAAAATATGGTAACTATCGTGCATTTATTATCTTTTATTTTCCTATTTAATATATGTCTCATATCTAATAGAGAAGGTTGGATCAGCAATTTGTATATTTGTACATTTTTTTAATGGGAAATTCGAGTCACAGAGATTCTATTCTTTGTAAATTTAAGATCCTTTACTGTGTTCTGGGGTCTTCCCAGACCCACAGCGTAATAAATGTAATATGTAAAAAATATTTAAAAAATCATTATACTCCCTCAGCGCTCACCTTTCCAGTCCCTCTGCCCCTCACTGTCACCTATATGGTCTATCTTCTGATCGCCCGCTGCTCTTGTTGGAATCTCCAGGTCTCTTGCACTGTGCAGCAATTTTTATTAACCCTATTAACATGTAGCTACTTTATTAGGGTTTTCCTGATATTTTCTTAGCTGCATTAGACAGCAAATGCCATGGTCCGTAAATAGCTTACAACCATAGCTTACAACATTATTGAAAATTATCAGTTAGGAGAAGCATATAAAAATATTTCCAAGGCATTAGAGATAACATGGAACCCTGTGAAGATGTCATGAAGAATGAGCTTTAATTAGGCATTATTTAGAACTGGACGACCCTCAAAAATTGATAAAAAGACAAGAAGAAAATTGGTCTGGTAGGCTGCCAAGAGACTTACAGCAACATTAAAGGAGCTGCTTGAATTTCTGGTAAGTACTGGTTGTGTAATGCATGTGGCAACAATCAACCATTTTCTTAATATGCCTGACCTGTGGAGTAAGGTGGGAAGATGAAAGTCTTTTATTACAAAGAAAAACACCCAAGCCTGGCTATGTTTTGCAATATCATATATCAAATCTGTAAATATCATGTGGAAAAATGTGTTATAGTCTGCTAAGAGTAACGTTAAACTTTTTTGGCATAATTGCAAAAGATGTTTTGCATAAAGCGAACGATACCATGCATGCGCATAACCAAAAGATCACCATACCTACAGTGAAGCATGGTGGAGGCAGCATTATGCTTTGGGGCTATTTTTTGGCAGCAGGAACTAGCGCTTTAGTCAAAATGTATGGAATTTTGAACAATTCCAAACATCAGTCAATTATGCAACAAAACCTTCAGGTCTTTGCTAAAAAGATGAAGATGAAGAGGAATTTCACCAATCAGCACGACCACTTCCCTAAGTGACCTCCAAATAAAAAAAAAGTGGCTTCGCCAGAAGATCACAGTTTTGGAATGGGCCAGGCAGAGCCTAGACTTGAATTGAATTGAAAATCTGTGAGATTACCTGAAGAGGGCGCTGTGCACAGGACATGTCATTGTAATCTGGTAGATTTGGAGTTAACACAAGAAAGGGTGGCAAAGGCTGACAATTTTTGATGTGCGGTGCTGATAGTCACCTACCAAAAAAGACTGAATGCTGACATGAATTCAAGCGTACTTCAGCAAAATATTAGTTTAAGGATGTGCAACCACATTATTAGTTATTTAATTTTATTTTTCCACCCAAAAAGATTGTAGTTTATTTTTCAAGTGAATTGTAAAAATTAAGAGTGACATTAAAGGCGGAAAAAGTTCTGAAATGATTCTTGGTGTGTTTGGTTTTTTTAATTTACAAAAAACTGGCATTTTATCCGTGGTGTGAAGACTTTTTATATCCACTGTGCATATAAGTTTATTACCGTAACTAGAATATTTTTGCCTCTACAGAAATTTGTAGGAATCAGCTACAAAGTTTGAACCGAATACAGCATCTGCCTTTTTTCTCCCTTGTGTGGTCAATCTTTCACCATTATGTATAGCATTCTGATACATTGGGGAGATCATATTGATTAACACTTAATTGGACCTACTGTAGAATGTTTTTACTTCACATTACAGCATTTATCCCTATATCTTACTGACATTTTAAACATAGTTCAATGAATATAAATTATTCAGAATGATGACTAATGAAAATAGCAGACATCGGACTTTCTACTACTCATGCATGCACTGAGCTGACAGAGTAGGTACTTGATCTCAAAGGGCTGTTTTTAGTCACTTTACAACTGCAAAAAAACTCCTTTCATACTGTTGTTTTTTGCTTTTTGTTTTTAAGCCTCTTTTTATAATTATGTCATCATTGAATATTAGATTTTACTTTGCATAATAATTGTTTATCACATAAAAATGTACCAAATTCCAATCAGTTCTTCTGTCTTTTCTACTGTCTTCCATCCAGATTAGTCTTTTGTTCACTAAGCCCCATGTCGTCAGGCCATGGTACATGTCATTGACAGTGAGCAGAAAACTCTGGTGAATTCAATTTTTGGGAAAAATTTGAAATCAATTTGCTCATCTCTATGGCCAGCGTTATTGGGGGGAACTGCGACATTTCCCATGACTAGTGATGGGTGAATTCCTGGATGTTCAGGTTTGGCGGGTTGGGAAGAAAATTTGAAAAATTTTTGTTCAGGTACCAGAATGGTACCTGAACCGGAACCTGAAACACATTCAGATGAATGGGTGTCATGAGGGTGTCACATCCCCTTAGAAGACCTGGAGTTATACGGTCATGTCGGAAAATGAATCGCAAGTCTTCTTTAGAGTTTTTATTGTTTGTGACACATATTAAATGGATTTATTTTCCTCTGGTACTGAATAGGTTAAAGATCCTTTCTATACTGGTCAAAAACATGCAGCTCCATTTCAGCTGCTTCAGATCTGGTCATTACCTCTTCCGGTAAAAAATGGTCAGACCTTCTTGTTCCTGCTAGTGAAAGATTCGTCTTCCTGGGCTGTGTGCTAAAGCTGAGTGGTTGGAGTTGAGTTGTTGTAGTATTGTTTTTTGCTTTGCTGTAGTACGTGTGAATTTCCTGTTCCCTGTTCCCATTTAGTCTATACCCCCTTTCATTATCCTCCTCCCTATTGTTGGTTAGTACTTTTGTATGATTTGTACCTTTAAGAGGGATAATTAGGGTCCCAGATCCATGGACAGCTTGAGGCCCCCTTTCCTTACCAAAAACACTTACAGCATGACCATGGGGGGCCAAACATACGATGTTTGCCATGCTACCAACTACCACCGGTCACAGAGGCATCATCTGATGTGAATATTACTTCCATCAGCCTTTGCCTGCTTTCACTGAAAACAGCAAGAGCAGGCACTGCTGAAGGGAGTATTCATTAGCTGGAACCTGCGCTACAAATAAATACATTTAAAATAAATGACTTCTCTATTTTTAATAAACAGAGATGGCAGTAATGCTGCAACCCTCAGCTGTCAGTTTTATCATGGCTGGATATTCAGAATATAGGGTGGTCTCCACACTGTTTTTTTTATTAAATTATTTAAATAAATAATTTAAAAATGGCATTGGATCCCCGCCATTTTTGACAACCAGCTAAACTAAAGCAAACAGCTAGGGGTTGGTATTCTCAGGCTGGTAAGTGGCAATGGATCCTGCTCCCCAGCCTAAAAATAGCAGCCCACAGCTGCCCCAGAAAAGAAACATGCATTAGATGCGCCAATTATGTTTTTTTTACCCGGCTCTTCCCTCTTGCAGTGAGGCAGTGGCAAGTGGAGGTAATATTTTTATATATGTAATAATAGATGCGCTTTTTCTGGGCCGGTTGAGGGCTGTTATTTTTGGGATGGGAAGGCCAACATCCATGACTCCTTATGAGCCTGAGAATATGAGCCCCCAGGCTGTCTGCTTTAGCTTGACTGGTTATCAAAAATGGGGGGAACCCATGCCATTTTTTAAAATCATTTATTTAAATATTTAAATAAAAAAATGGTGCAAGGAACTCTCTATTCTTGATAATCAGCCATGATAAAGCTAACAGCTGAGGGTTGCAGCTCGCAGCTGTCAGTTTTACCAGTGCTGGTTATCAAAAATAGAAGAGACCCACGTCATTTTTAAAAAAAATTATTTATAGCACAGGCACTGGCTGATTAGTACTGCGATCAGCGGTGCTGGCTCTCGCTGTTATCAGCAACAGCAGACGTAGACTGATGGTAGTACTCACCTCAGCTCACTGCAGTATTCTGACAGGTGGTGATAATCTTAAAACCGATCAGAGCCACTGGTGTTTCTCGCAGTCATGCAGATGACAGCGTGGGAAACAACCGATGTTCAGGGTGCCGAATACAAACAGTAACACGGACTTCATGGGAATTGTGGCCCAGAGAAGACATAAGAGTTTCTGAATTGTGTTGATATACTGCATGGCTCCTTTGCATGGCATAGCTTCCACTTGCATTTGTGGATAGCTCCACAAACTGTGTTCCCGGACAATAATTCCGGGAAATATTACTGATCCCATGCAGTGATTTTCTCTTCCAAAACAAGCCTATTTTTAGAGCAGTGCCGCCTGAGGGCCCATAGATCACAAGCATCCAATATCAATTGTTCATCTTGTCCATTGTGCTCATGGATTTCTCCAGAATCTCTAAATATTTTTATGATATTTTGTACAGTAGATGGTAGGATATTCAGTTTTTCCAATTTTACATTAATGAACATTTTCTGAAATTATTTCACATTTTTTAGATGCAGTAGTTCACAGATTGGTGAATCTCTGACCATCTTTCTTTCGGAGAGACTCTACCTCTCTAATATGCATTTTTTTTTTAAAAGCTGCAGATGTTCTATCATTAATACCACTTACTTTTCCAGCCTTTAATTAACTCATTGCAAAGTTTCTTGAAATGTGTTGCTGCCATCTATTCCTAAATCAGTTACTTTTTCTGAAGCAAAATTGAAATCTTCAACTTTTAACGTGTTTTATGATCTGTTGTGAACAAAATATCGCTATAAGAGATTTTCAAATCTTTCCATTCTTGTTTTCTTTGCAATTTTTCACATTTTTGCACTCAATAGTACTTAATAACTGTATATATACAGCTAGTGGCTGGTGACTGTATTTGAAATGCCCTATTTATTATGATGATGGCGGACCGTACAGTACGTTCTACCTATTGTGTGCCCCCTATCTCCTTATAGATTGTAAACTAGCGAGCAGGACCCTCACTCCTCCTGTAACTGACAAATTATGTGTTTCTCTGCTTATTATTTAAAGTGCTATGGAATATGTTGGCGTTATTTACATAAAATTCAACAAAATGGTGCCCAGTGAGCGCATGCGCTGGGTGCTTCTGCTCCTTATGCTGTTATCGTTGTATATACGGGGTGCGAACGTGGAATATGACATCACAGTAACTAATCCCTTTGACCCCTGCATGTCATTGATTCATGGATGTGTATACGCTTTAACTATACATGTATCCATTTGACAATTGTCATTATACTAATTTCCTGTAGACAATCAGTATAAAATAGAATTCAACCCCAAACTTTTTATTAAAAAAAAAAACATTTGTGTGTGTGCGTTTCAATAATAGAAGCATTGACTCATTCAGTTTGGCTACACAAATGATTAACTTGTAAAAACCACTTTAATGGCACAAAATGTTTTTTGAAATATTAGTAGAAAATCGACCAATAGCAACATTTTTATTTAAAAATTAAAAAGAAACAAAAGAATGAACAAAAATAAAAAAATAAAAATAAAGAAATCTTTTAATGAGAATAATACAAGGACATCCTTTGCTATTGAAAATACCATAAGCACAAACATTCTTAAATTGTTTTTCGATGGTTGTTCATTTTTTTTCGTAAACAATGATGAATTTGATTGTCATTGATACTTTTTGTTGTTGTTGTTTGGTCTGGTTCTTACTAAGATTCATTCATTTTTTTTCCATATAGTTGTTTATGCACCTTGGATAAATAATAAGTCAACTACGTGGCTTAGAAATGATAGAATAAGTCATGAAATAAACATAAAATAGCCAAAACGACTAGAAAAAGATATAGAAATAAACAAAAAAACTTTTAAGCATATTCAGAACATTTCTTTTTCGTCAAGCAAACTACTTGCACAACTATCACATAAGTCATTGTTTTCAAAAAGGCCTCAAAATGGCAAGTTTTTAGAAATAGGTAGTTTGCATGCACAATGTACAACAGAAGAATTAAAAAACATTTTTTCAAATTTTTTTCCATTTTTTTTCCCTTTTTTTTCATCCTTTTTGAAAGGAAGGATTTAATATACACAATTTAACTACATGGATATAATAAAAAATAAAACATTGTAAGCCCTGTTTTGTTGGATACAATGATAACTGCATATTGTGAGCCAGATTCGTGTCCATGCTTCTGACCAAAGAAAGTTTTTGATTCATTATGGCATGTAGGAAATGGAACAATCTGAAAATCTAAAATGTACCTTATATTGTTATGATATTATTATGACTTATAAGTTGAATTTAAACAAAAAATAGCAAACCTGACACATAAAACTTTGATTAATCGAGCTACTCTTTGTTTAAAAAAAAGTCACAAAAATTTCCACAAAGTGCCGACAGGTTTCCACTATTTTGCTTTAGACTTCATCCTTACAAACTTGATATTAAAGATTGACTGAAGTACATAGATAATTAGACAAAAAATATAAATGGGTCTATGTACATTCTGCTTCGTATTTCAGGCAGTATTTTATAGTCTTAGCAATGTTTTTTGTTTTGATTTTTTGTTAGCTATTTTGACCTCCATTTTTATATTAAAGTTAGACATTATAGTCTAGACCATAGGTGTAACCTGAAGACATTGGGCTCAAATCAAAATCTGTGAGGGTATGTGCCCACGATCAGTAAACGCTGCGGCTTGGACGCTGCACACTTGCCCACTATCTGTCCAGAGACACCCGCTGCTCACCCATGGAGATGGACATGTGGCGTGTCTTTCGAGACCCGCAGTATGTCTATTTATCTTGCGGAGATGCTAGTCTATGCAAAAAAAAAATTCACCAACCGAATTTATTGGACGCGGTGAATCCAAAAAATGGCAGCATTTTGGACGCAGCAAACATGCGCTTCGTCCAAGGCGCCACTAGTTTTGGATCATGGGCACATACCCTCACACTGCCCCACCTAACATGTATCATTTACTGTGTATTACTGATCTTGTCATAAGGCTGAAGTAACTTTGGTGATATTTAGGCACCAAGGCTTGGGTACGGCAGCAACTTCTGCACCCCCTTTTGTTGCCCCTCCTTTGTGGCCACTGGACGCCATCCAAATGAAAATACCATGCACTAATCTATATGGAAAAATGCTAATGAAAATACTCAAATTCGTTTATATCTGTTACAGTACTACTAGAAAATTCCAGAATTGACTATAAGCATAAGACACCATGGATGCTGCAATTTATTTTCATAAATTATTTTATCAGAATTAATAAGGCAAAAATATCTAAAAGTTACATAAAAAAATGCTTAGTAGAGTAGGACTATATCATATTGAATGGGTGGTGCTACATTAAGTGAGAAGTCTTTTGTGTTCCAAAATGTTTCTTCATTGTTCCAACACATTTCGATGCCAGGCCACCACTTTTCTCAAGGTAAAAAGTCAACTATTTATTGACAAAGGCGCCAGTCCATCACTGAAATGCACAGGAACAATAAAGAACCATTACGAAACACAAAAGGCTTCTAATTTACCACACCACAGCCCATTACACACGGCATCACCCTCCTCTACTATTATTCATCTGGAAGAAGTTCTTCTCCAGCCACGGAGCCACAGCAGTAGTTACATGCATCTACAGGTGTTGACCCTTCACCCAACACCGCCAGGTGAATGTATACTGCCACCTTTGACTGTCCTTGCCAAGCGATATTGCTCTATGTGTGTGCTCTTGGCCCCCAAACAGTTCTTCATGAAAAAAAGCTTGCATCAAGTAATTTGTCACTGGTTTGTAAAGTTGAGAGGATTGATTTAAGGGACTCAAGTCCATTGGACAGGTAAGTAGCCTCTGACCGATGTATAGAAGGCTCCCAAACCTCTTATCTTTTGGGATCCCCAATACGGGTTTTGAGTTTGACTGCTGAAATATCATCATCATTGCAGCGTGATGATCAGATGACGTTGTGCAAGCGCGACTAATCAAAAGCCACTCCGAGGATCCAGCAAAGTAAAAGATTTGCAAGCCTCCCGTCCAGTGTTCAGAGACAACTGACCTGACTGATGATTGAGAGTCTTGCAAATTAATCCGTCCAACTCTAGCATTTAGTCCTTTTTATAAAAAAATTAAAAAAAAATTAAAAATTCACATTTATTCTAAATTCAATTTTTTTAAACACAGATTTTGAATATTAATATTACTGTTAAATATTTCTATTATGTTATATATTATAAATTCACAATATACTCTGAGATACTGCTCTAATATGTTAATATATCTGTGGAGTCCAGCACCACATTTGGCAAAACAATATATCTTAGATCTTTTTTTGGAATTTCCATTATATAATTTTTTCTACTGCCTTATTTTTAGAGAGATTATCACGACTATAGAACTTGAAGATGTAAAAAATAAAGATGTCGGAAAAGGTTCTTACATTCAGAAAATATTATCTATGTTATTCATGATTTATATAATCTTTCTCAAAAATATCATATGGGCCCATCCAAGTCTCTTTAGTCATGGTAACCATTACAAAATGTAGGTATTCGTTAAAGTAGAGCAAATAGATTTACATAACCATGGTCCAGCGGCCATGTCGGTAGTCCATGGCCACCAGACCAGAACTCTGGCACTCTACTGATTGGTTGACGCTACATCACAGGCTCCAAGGATGCCGGCAAATATAAAGAGGTTCATAGGGATTTGATCCAGTGGTCACGGACTAAATGGTGACTGCTGGACCAGGGTTCTGCAATTCTTTTTACGCAACTGTAATTTTTTTTTTTACAAAAATATCAACTTATATTACTTTTGACATTATTTTTAAGCCATAACCACAAACATCATCATAATATATATTTTTAAATCACGTTGAGCTTTTTAACTTTGTAAAGCCAACAATTAAAAAATGTCTATTGAAACGATATAACTAATATAATATAAAAAGTGGGCAATTTTTCAATTTGCAACTAATTTAAGGACCCAAAAACAGGGCCACTCAAGTGTAATCTGTGTCAGGTATTGCAGCTTATGGTCATTCACCAGACCCAACCCAGAGATGAGAGATGCACTGTGGAAGGAAAATAAGTAGACCATTTGTTCTAATCTTGGAAACTTTGTTAGTCAATGAAGGAAAACAGAAGTCCAGGAGTTACAAACTAAGTTGTAATAAATTCATTTGCGCTTTATGTTGCTGTAGAGCATGGGAAATCATGGTGAAAGTTCGAAGTCAGTGTCATCCAGCAGGCAGAACGGTGTTAATATAGCACACCATACTAGAGAATGTACTGTGACTGTAATTCCAGATTTACCCGGCCTGAACGATGGGTTTCCTGACCGGAGCTTACTGCCTCAAAGTCATAATGACTGTTGAATTCAAGTCAAGAGATTCATGGCCAATCTAGACATTATGGTCGGTTCTAGAACGTGGATGTCAGAATTGTGAAACACCTAAGGCCACATTCACACTAGTGTTTATCATTAGAACTCTTTTTTGGGGAGGGAGTTACATGTGTCTTAAAAAAAACATAAGTAAATCCACACTGGGGGGATCCCCCTATTTATATGAATTTGTGTCAGTGGAATTTTGAGGAATAATACACAGCTGCACCCCCCACTCTTTAAAAAAAATAAATAAATAAATATCAAAATATAATAGAGTGAACCCTATTTTGGTCTAGTAACCAGTAATTTATTCTTAGAAATGTGATTTTTTTTTCTGCAAAATTGATTGTGTTCTGGATGACCCTGGCATAGAATAATTGAAGAGTTGAGCAATACCTACTAAGCTCTCAAGAAAAATGCAAATATTATAAAATGCTGAAAAGTATCTGTAAAAAAAGAAAAATCCAGGCAAACATTGAAAATCAATTTAAAGGGGACCTATTGTGTTAAAAAAAATTATTATTAACCTGAAGATATGGGCTAATCGGCAGGCTGATAGCATTCTGAGGCTACCCAGCATCCACACTGAGAGCCCAGCTGGAGGAAATTAACTTTATCCCTCCCAGTAGACAGCTCAGCATTAGTGCCGGCTGTCAGTCAGTACCAAAAAGTGTAAACCCTACAAAGTCACAGCAGCTGCTCACTATCCATTGAACGGAGACTGAAGCTGAACCGGCCATGCCGCTATAACTGAACGCCCAAGGTTGCCAGGAGGAATAGTTAATTTCCTCCTGGCAGCGGGAATCTCGGTGTGGGCGCCGGGCAATTTCAGAATATTTTGACCTATAGATTTACCCCAGGTCAATAGCGTTTTTTTACATGACAAGTTCCCTTTAGAGCCTGAACATATAACTGCACACATCAATGCACCCATCAAGCCCTAGAGTAATGTTGTGTGAATCCTCCCGAAAAAAGTCATGATATGGCCAACCGAATGCAGTACTACAGATCAATTTTCCCCAAGTGGCTTTGCTGCCAGTCCAGCGGCTATGTAGTACCGAGTTACAGGCTTTATCCACATGGCTCTTCTGTCTGCATAAAGAATTCGGAAAACATTAGCAAATATTGTTTTCGTTGGATTTGTTTTCTCCTAAAATTTCTTCTTAGCCTCATACCAAATATTCTGATTGCTGAATTCTATTATTTGTGAACTATTCTAAAGAAAGAATGATAGACATTGAAATCATCGGCATGCATAAAGAAAATCACGGTTGACAGCCAAGTGCTTGTCTATTTTGCTCTGGTAGTCTAAAATCTACATCCCCTATCACACAGAACACTGGATTTCCATTGGACACAATAGACGCTCCGGGTCCATGATTCCATAATTCAAACCGATGTCAAAGAAAGTTCCCATTGTTTGTAATTTTTAATGAAAAAATCTAATCTTGAACCTAAAAAAACTGTTCTTATAAAATGGATTTCTCGTTGCCCTTCCTCTACAGAAGAATAGTATGTCCTTTTAGGATTTTAAGAAATAAAATGATTTCCTATAACAGCAGCATTTATAGTTTAAATCGTACTGTAGTGCAGTTTATTTTTCATAAAAATACCATACAAATGGTCAGTCTAGTCATCAGCAAAACAAAGAAAATGAAAAAAGAGGTAATGCTGATGACAAAACAATTATAATACTGTTGGTACATAGAAAAGTAATATTTTATACATTTATACAGAGTATAAAAGGTAACGGAACAGCAGGTATTAAGCCACAGTCTCCCGGATCGTATTTTCAATTTTCTTTGGAAGAAGTTCTCGTCTTTCTTCTACGCTGATTAAGGAATTCCGACAATTGTGTCCTTCCACAAAAAGTTTTGCATAAACTGGGTTGGAGTAATTTGTTGGCTGTGAAACAATAAATGGAGAAAGAAGAAAAAGTTTAAATAAAAGTATAAATCACAGTTGTAATACATAAAGTAGATGATGAAATACTCTGCTTATCTTGAGCTGATCTTGAAATAAATTACTTTTCCTCTTGGCTCTACATATCCTGAATTGAGTTGCTCGTGATGATAAGCTTGTGGAAATAACATGATTTCTTGACACTTTTGACAGGAGTTCTTGGTGCTAAGTGTGTCTATATATGAGGTGCTATAAAAATTGTCAAGAATGTTGCTAGCTTGTCATCAAAATTTATTGAAAAATGTATTTATTGTGTTGTGAGATATTTACAAATTTGTAAAAAGTTGAGATTGGACATATCTGTACATTTAATTTGTAGGCTAATAGAAATTGTAAGGTTGCAGTCGGACAATTCCTGGATGGGAGGTATGTATCACTAAGGTGGCTAGCCTTTGTGATGTAGAACCCAGAGACAAAGGCTCCTATCCAGTCTTTGCAGGCCATTTAAAAGGCAGCTGAGCTGCCTCATTAGGTGTCTGGGAGTAGAGGTGGAAGCACTTGATATATTGGTCTGCTCTGCTAAAGGTTGACTAGGCCTGTGAAACCTGTGTCAGATATATGGACTGTTTCATATATTTTGTTAATTTATGCAGGAGAAAGACTGTTTTCTGTCCTGCAGAAAATGTATACACTTCAATAAACCTATAAACCTCCTTCTTTAGTCCAAGAGTCTGTGAACGCTACTTGTTTTCTACAAGCAAGTGAATCCTTCAAAGATGATCAGAAAGATTTGCACATCACAATGTGATGTGATCAGCTTCCCACCAGAGCCTTGTAAACTGCCTCCTACCTACTACAATCCCTGACGCTTCTCCTGATTTCTAGGCCCAGCGTAACATCATTGTGACAAGACACACGTGACATTGTGTTGGGCATACTAGTCAGAGGAGGCTTCAGAGGTTCTGTCTGGTAGGAGGCAGTTCACAGGGCTTTGGTCAGCAGATACGAATTATCGATGTGGCCAGTGGACCAGGGTTCTGTGAATATTTTTATTCAAATCTAGTAGCCCAAACGAAAACCAGATGGACCTCATATATATCAATGGGATGCCTCTATCTCCATGTGTTCCATTAGTCTGTTTCAATAGGAACAGACAAAAGGAAAGGATACATTGACATCTAAACATAGCCAAAAATTGATGCGGATCTTTAAAAGGGTTGGCCATTCTGGTGTACGATTTCCAAATATATATATATATTAAACTTAAAACTTTTAGTTACTAGTTAATGAATTATTATTGGATATACTGCTTCATTATATCTGAAGCCATGCCCAATATGTTGCATATCCTTCTGACCCAATTCTGACTGTTTCATAATATGGGCAAAGATGAAGGAAAACATATAAAGAGATGTCTACTCTCAACTTGAACATGTGCCAGTTTTCTCAGCCACTCTTGCAGGTCCTAGTCAGGAAAGAAACAAATTAATAGTGATGAGCGTTGCTCGGGTTTTCCCGAGCATGGTTGGGTGATCTCCGAGTATTTGGAAGTGCTTGGAGATTTAGTTTCTGTCACCGCAGCTGCATGATTTGCGGCTCCAAGACTGCCTGAATACATGTGGGGATAGCCTGTTTGTTAGGGAATCCTCACTTGTATTCAGGCTGTCTAGCAGTTGCAAAATGCAGATGCGGCGACACAAATTAAATCTCCGTGCACTTCCAAATACTCGGAGACCACCCGAGCGTGCTCGGGAAAACCCGAGCAACGAGCATACTCGCTCATCACTACTGATAAACTGTATGTGCAGTGCACTTCATCTAAGGTTGCAAAATGAGATTTTCTTTACTTCTTCCATCTGCAGCCATATCGATTGAAAGACACACGTGTAGACAGGCGGAGAGTATGAGAACCAGAGGAAGTGGCTTTATAGATTCATTAGTAAGTTTCCCATACTAACATTTAACATATATTTGATATATTTGGAAATTGAATATCTAAAGATGTCAACTTTAATAATAAAGCATCTCTAGTCTACTATGGCTGTATAGTGTATAGCTATATGCCTGATTTTTTTTAAGGATTTTGCGTTTTTTTGTTTGCTCATAGACAAATCAAATGAATATATAAACACTTGTTCTACTAAAGTGCAAATTTGGCAATGGCAAGGTGCCATAGTACCCAGATATAAGATAAGCAGGCTTTCAGATGACCAAGTGAAACATATAAAACAAATATAACCACAAACATGAACACAAACACAAGCTCCACTGGTTCAAGATGAAATTGTAAAATTAAACTTAAGGGAAAAATTAAAATAAACCATGCAATGAAAATGCATCACATAGCAGGCGATGTCCTTCTCACCCTGGTGCTAGTGGTCCTTTCAGATCTGAATTTAGGTAGATAGGCGGTGCGTTATGGGCCAATTTGAAAGCTGCGGGCCCACCTGCTATGAACCTGGACTGTATGTAAATAATACATATGTTAATTTCAGAGAATTATGAAGCCTTACTATATAATTTATATTTCTCGAAAAAAAAATCTAATTTTTTCTTGTGAAAATTTACCAAACTGTTTGGTTTAGAAAAAAAACAAAACACATATTTTGCACAAATTCAACTGATCGCCATTATGCTGGATTCAGGTACGGATTGGGGCTAAAATTCAGCCCTGGTATTTGAAATCACACAGGCCCATGCTGTCCCTGATCACAAACACCAGATTCGATATATTGCTAATATTTCCCTGGAAGGAAGAAAGCAAGATTTACTACAAGACCACTATTTCCAACGATACCCTTGGCTTGCTGGGGTAAGTGATGGAGTCAGCGACTTTGTGCTCCGTCACAACCAAACTCTTAACAGTATGAGTGTCTTGAGAACACCGATCCTGTTAACAACATAGCAGACAATACAGCCCGCAACCAGACAGGCCCTTCTGGCATTTGCCAGAATTGCCAGATGACCAGTTCGGCCCTGACTGGATTCTATGGGCAAGTAAGGGGTTAATAAAAACCATAAACTGTTATCTCCACCTGTCCTACTACCATAGCTTCCCTGCCAGTCGCTCTACTTAGGCCTACTTCTTGCTCTCTTGATCTTCTGGTGCCACTGACTGAGTCCTATGTAAGCACTTTGGGCACAATGCGTTTCAATATCTGCCTAAGGCCTAGTCAGCGGTGATGCTGGAAGTCATGGAACAAGAAGGCAATAAAAAGAAGAGATAGGACGACTGGGTGGTGAACTGCAGCGGCAGAAAATATATGGGAAAGCTGAGAGGTAAGTACAATCAATTATTGTTTTGTAACCACTGTCTCAGTCTCAGTGCCGATTCAATTTGAATTTCCCAAAATTGGAGTGAATTTCGAGAGATTCACTCAACTCTACTCCAGCCCCCTCCCACCAGGTCCTCTGCCTATCCATGCCAGTCTGTTAATTACTGTACGAGAGAAAGGGAGAGGAGAATATACAGAACTCATAATATATGACCCTATTACCCAAACAGTGCCAATCTAAGATGCTCTTTCATAGGGTGGGAGAAAGATATAGGCTGATGTGAGATCCGCTTAGATGCTCCTCTGAGAGATTTCAGCCATACTGCCCACATTTGAATAAAAAAAATGGAATCATTATTTAGAGAAAACAAAATTCCTGTTACACATTTGAGGAGTGTTAAGAGGAGATAATATGCTCCTTGTGTGCCAACTGGATCCATCGAGATTTTCCCGCAAATCACTAGTTAGGCAGAAGAAGCTTTTATGTTCCGAAGCTTGATTTAAAATTGTTAAATGACTGTAAAGTACAATATGTTATTCTTCGCCCTGCTTTGCTATTGCGTCCATTAGACTAAACCTGTCATCTATTTCCAGTTACCGTACTTTACCTTCCCAGGCAAACCGTACCTATACATAACGGGAAATTATTTCAATAACAAGCATAATAAGCTACAAAAGAAATAAAGGTTTTGCACCAGACTTAAGAAAAAAATTTAATTTTACTTTGGCATTTAAAAAATGTTTGGCCGAATGCTGAACATTTTACTTTCCAGCTATACGAGTGGCCGATACAATTAAACCAATGAGCGTAGTCAGTGCACTACAATGATGTGAAGGTACACGTGAATGCAAACAAATTAAATGGAAAGGTTAAATTGCATTTTATTACTCCGGGCCACACGAAGAATCGGAAAATAACTTTCAAAAGTTCATCATAATTTATTTATTTTTAAGTTTGTATGTAAAGTAATAATTATTTCTGTAGGGCAAATCAGAATTGTTATTTTATTTAATCATTTTCACCTTCTTCGTAAAAAGAAAAATGAAAAGTTATGCAAGGATTAAAGATTATATTCCTCTCTCACACAAGGCAAAAGCAGGACATTTTAGGATGATGATATTTTTTAGAAAATTGCTCTGTGATTAGGTACATTATTTCTGTTACACACTGTTATTCTTTCCCCTGTTCTTCTTTTCATTCTCTCAGAATGTCCATATTATGGGTTCAGCGCCAGTAAGGAGAAAAAGAAAATCCAAGCTACAGATATTTCCTCCGCCACCTTTCCGTCATTTTGCAGTACTCTGTCTGGAGATGTTTATGATATACTGTATGTGCTTACAGGTACATCCAGGCACAGACAAAAGAAGCCCCTGTGCAAGCACAAAATATGGGAACTTGGAAGGCCAATAGCTCATAAAAAATGCAAAAGTCCACCTGTTTTGGAGGTAGTAGTGGCCCCTTTACCTCCTGGACCCTGGTGAATTGCACAGGTTGCACAAATGATGTGTCCAACCTGCCTATAAGTGAACAACTAGTTGTCTGGATGTTAACTGCACAGTCAATAAATTAAGGAAAAGGCAAGGGTGGACACAATAAAGTGAACATTTCCACAAGAATTTTTGCATTTTCTTTAAAATATTCAAAAAATATTCCGTATTTCATATCCAAAAACATGGCACAAAGACATATTGGGGATCACTCCATCTTCAGGTTGTTTGAAACGCAATATATTTATTCCAGTCTTCATACTTTAAGAACTCGTTAAGAGGGATGTGTGTTATGTTTCGGTAGCTGAGGAGTGCAGGTAAAAAAGGAAATACACCAGAGCAGTTGGAATCTATGAGATTGCAGTACCCTGACTAACCACCGCAACTAGAGGCAGCCGTGGAGCGTTCCTACGTTGGTCCTAGACGCCTCGTCACAGCCTGAGAAACTAACTACACCTAAAGATAGAAATAGGAAAGCTATCTGCCCCGGAGCAGAACCCCAAAGATAATAGAAAGCCCCCAAACATGTAATGGCGGTTAGACAAGAGGAAATACTGACACAGAAAGAAAATAGAATGAGCAAACGCTGGGGCCCAAACTATCTAAATAGAAAAGGACAGGAAGGGTACTTACTGCAATCTCAGAAAACCCTGAAAAGCACCAACTCTACTAATTTCAAAATCACCTGAGATCACACGACTTCTACCACCTAAATTAGTTCTCTGGTGTAACAAAATCAAAACAGCAGCCACTGAAAAAACTGGAAAAAGCAAAAGTACAAAACTCAGTGGCTGAACTAAACAGAGAGGGCAAAAGCCCCCGGAGGGGACCCTGAAGGACCCCACAGAAGTGCAGGACAAAATGCAAAAATATAGCACAAACACAAAAGAAGACAAAGTCTTATCTGTTAGCAGGAGATGCAGACACGACACAGCAGGCTACAAGGGAAACTGGAAAGAAGGATTCAGACCAGAACAATTGATCACCGGCAACCCTGATGGGAAAATGACTCCCTTATATAAGACCAGTCAGTAACACCTGATTCCCAGTCCTCACAATCTTCACTAGTACCGCTTGTAACCACCAGAGGGAGCCTCTGCTCAGAACTCATCTCAAACCCATTCACAACAGTACCCCCCCTTGAGGAGGGGTCACCGAACCCTCATTTGAGCAACCAGGTCGGTCAGGATGAGTTCTATGATACGCACGGATAAGTCTCCTAGCATGGATGTCCGAAGCAAACACCCAAGAATTGTCTTCCTGACCATAACCTCTCCATTTAAACCAAATAATGGAGTCTTCGTCTAGAAAAACGAGAATCCAATATTTTCTCAACCACATACTCCAGATTGCCCTCAACCAAAACAGGGTCAGGAGGCACAGCAGCAGGAACCACTGGCTCAACAAACCTCTTCAACAAGGACTTGTGGAACACGTTATGGATCTTAAATGTCCCTGGAAGAAGCAAACGAAAAGAAACAGGATTAATAATCTCCATGATCTTATAAGGTCCAATGAACCTAGGCTTAAATTTAGGAGATGCTACTCTCATAGGAATATTCTTTGAGGACAACCAGACCAAGTCCCCCACTTTAAACCGAGGACCATCAGTCCTATGCCGGTTAGCAAACCGCTGGGCCTTCTCCTGAGAGAGGGACAACCTCTCCACTACCTGGTCCCAAATCTGTTGCATACGCTCAACAACAGAGTCAACACCTGGACAGACAGAAGCTTCCGTCTGTCCTGAAGAAAATCGAGGGTAAAACCCAGAATTACAGAAAAACGGAGACATCAAAGTGGCAGAGCTAGCCCTATTATTAAGAGCAAACTCAGCCAAAGGCAAAAAAGAGACCCAGTCATCCTGATCAGCAGACACAAAGCATCTTAGATAAGTCTCCAATGTCTGGTTTGTTCTCTCAGTTTGACCATTGGTCTGAGGATGAAATGCCGAGGAGAAAGACAATTGAACACCCAGTTTAGAACAAAAAGTCCTCCAAAATCTGGAAACAAACTGGACTCCTCTGTCAGACACAATGTTCTCAGGAATGCCGTGTAAACGAACCACGTGCTGAAGGAACAACGGCACCAATTCAGAGGAGGAAGGCAACTTAGGTAATGGCACAAGATGTATCATTTGGAAAACCTATCACAAATTACCCAGATGGTGGTCATTCTCTGAGAAACAGGAAGATCGGAAATGAAATCCATAGAGATATGGGTCCATGGTCTCTTGGGCACAGGCAATGGCATCAACAAACCACTAGAGCGAGAGCAAGGCTTGGAGCGAGAGCAAGTCCCGCAGGACTGAACAAATTCCCTGACATCGCGAGACAAGGTAGGCCACCAAAAGGACCGACTAACCAAGTCTCTGGTACCAAAAATTCCGGGATGCCCAGCCAATGCGGAACAATGAATCTCAGACATCACACTCTTTTTCCATTGGTCCGGGACAAACAATTTTCCAACAGGGCAGCGCTCGGGCCTATCCTCCTGACACCCCTCCAGAGCAAGTCTCAAATTGGGCGAGATGGCGGAAAGAACTACACCCTCCTTCAAAATAACAGAAGGATCAGATAACTCAGGAGAGTCCGCAAGGAAACTCCTCGAGAGGGCATCCGCCTTAACATTCTTAGTGCCAGGAAGAAAGGAAACCACAAAATTAAAACGTGTGAAAAACAAGGCCCACCTGGCCTGTCTAGGATTGAGTCGCTTGGCAGATTCCAGATAGACCAGATTCTTATGGTCCGTAAGGACCACCACCTGATGTTTGGCTCCCTCCAGCCAATGTCTCCACTCTTCAAAAGCCCACTTCATGGCCAATAACTCCCGATTACCCACGTCATAATTACGTTCAGTAGGAGAAAATTTTCGAGAGAAAAAGGCACAAGGGTTACTTTTAGAGGTCTCTGGATCTTTTTGGGACAAAACGGCACCTGCCCCAATTTCAGAGGCATCAACCTCCACCTGAAATGGCAGAGAAACATCAGGCTGCCGTAGAACAGGAGCAGAAGTGAATCTCTGCTTAAGTTCCTGAAATGCAGAGACTGCCTCAGGAGGCCAATTCACCACATCAGAACCCTTTCTGGTCAAATCAGTTAATGGTTTAACAATAACCGAGAAATTACCAATAAATTTACGATAAAAATTGGCAAAACCCAAAAATCTCTGAAGAGCCTTTAATGAAGTAGGTTGGACCCAATCACAGATGGCCTGAACCTTGACCGGGTCCATTTTAATAACAGATGGGGACAAAATGAATCCCAGAAATGAGATCCTCTGTACGCCAAAAAGACACTTTGATCCCTTCACATACAGAGCATTCTCTCTCAAAATCTGGAATACAGTTCGAACATGTTTCACATGAGAGTCCCAGTCATTAGAAAAAATCAAGATATCATCCAAATAAACAATCAGAAATTTGTCCACAAAATCCCTGAAAATGTCATTCATGAAGGACTGGAAGACGGAAGGAGCATTAGTGAGCCCAAAGGGCATCACTAGGTACTCAAAATGCCCTTCGGGGGTATTGAATGCCGTCTTCCATTCATCCCCGTGCTTAATGCGAATAAGGTTATACGCCCCCCTGAGGTCAAGCTTGGTAAACCAAGTAGCGTTTTTCACCCTGGAAAACAGGTCAGAAATCAAGGGTAACGGGTATTGATATTTCACAGTAATATTGTTCAAGAGACGATAATCAATACACGGCCTTAATGAACCATCTTTTTTGGCCACAAAGAAAAAACCGGCACCTAAGGGTGAAGAGGATGGTCTGATATGACCCTTCTCCAATGATTCCTTGATATAAGACCGCATAGCGTCATGTTCAGGTACAGACAAGTTAAAAAGGCGACCTTTAGGGAATTTACTACCCGGCACTAATTCAATAGCGCAGTCATAGCTCCTATGGGGAGGTAAGGATGCAGATTTACTTTCGCTAAACACATCAGAAAAATCAAACAAAAAGTCAGGAACATCCTGAGCCTGGGGGGAGGCAGAAAAAACAGGAGTGTTGGTATTAACACATTGGCAGCCCCAACTGGTTACAGACACAGATTTCCAATCCAAAACAGGATTATGAGACTGTAACCAAGGGAAACCCAGCACGATAATGTCATGCAGATTATATAGAACCAAAAATTTGCAGCACTCCTGGTGATCAGGTTCAACCCTCATTATCACCTGAGTAGAAAACTGGGGTTTATTCTCAGCCAAAGGGGTAGAATCGATCCCCAGTAGAGGAATAGACTTCTGTAGGGGTATCAAGGGAAACCCACAACGTTTAGCAAAATCATAATCCATCAGGTTAATAGCTGCTCCTGAATCAACGAAAGCCTGAGCAGAAAATGAGGACAGAGAGCATATCAGAGTGACAGTTAATAAAAACTTAGTCTGAACACTACCCAAGACAACTGAGCGTGCAAAACGTCTTCCCCGCTTAGGGCAGACTGAAATAGCATGAGAGGCATCACCACAGTAGAAACATAACCCATTGCGCTTTCGAAACTCATGACGCTGTGCCCCAGACACCACTCCATCACACTGCATGGGCTCAGAAGCTGGCTCACAAGGCAACACCACTCCACGCATACTTCTCCGCTCACGCAAACGTCTGTCAATTTGAATCGCTAATGACATAGAATCATTGAGACCAGAGGGGACAGGGAATCCCACCATAACATCCTTTACATTATCCGACAGACCCTTCCGGAAAAGGGCCGCCAAAGCGTCGTCATTCCATTTGGTCAGGACTGCCCACCTACGGAATCTCTGACATACAACTCAGCGTCATCAAGCCCCTGATTTAATGCCAACAAGGCTTTTTCAGCTTGATCAGTGACATTAGGCTCATCGTACAATAACCCCAAAGCCTGAAAAAATGCATCAACATCACTCAAAACAGGATCCCCAGGTATCAGGGAAAAAGCCCAATCCTGAGGATCGCCGCGCAGGAGAGAGATGATAATTTGAACCTGCTGCGCTGCGTTTCCTGAGGACTTAGATTTTAAGGCAAAAAACAATTTACAATTATTTTTGAAATTCTGAAACTTAGCTCGATCCCCTAAAAACAAATCTGGCATGGGGATCCTAGGTTCCACAACAGGCAACCTAGCAAGATATGCAGCAATACTCTGAACCTCAGTGGCAAGCTGATCCACACGGCCAGACAACTGTGAAAACTCCATTGGGAGAAAAGATCCTCCCCAGCACCCAGAGATACAGAGGGAAAAAAAAAATGCAACAAACAGAAAAATATCTCTGACAACTCTGACAACCTTTCTTCCTTCACAATATTTTTTCCCTTCTGTGAGTACCATACAATTTATGGGCCGGTGATACTGTTATGTTTCGGTAGCTGAGGAGTGCAGGTAAAAAAGGAAATACACCAGAGCAGTTGGAATCTATGAGATTGCAGTACCCTGACTAACCACCGCAACTAGAGGCAGCCGTGGAGCGTTCCTACGTTGGTCCTAGACGCCTCGTCACAGCCTGAGAAACTAACTACACCTAAAGATAGAAATAGGAAAGCTATCTGCCCCGGAGCAGAACCCCAAAGATAATAGAAAGCCCCCAAACATGTAATGGCGGTTAGACAAGAGGAAATACTGACACAGAAAGAAAATAGAATGAGCAAACGCTGGGGCCCAAACTATCTAAATAGAAAAGGACAGGAAGGGTACTTACTGCAATCTCAGAAAACCCTGAAAAACACCAACTCTACTAATTTCAAAATCACCTGAGATCACACGACCTCTACCACCTAAATTAGTTCTCTGGTGTAACAAAATCAAAACAGCAGCCACTGAAAAAACTGGAAAAAGCAAAAGTACAAAACTCAGTGGCTGAACTAAACAGAGAGGGCAAAAGCCCCCGGAGGGGACCCTGAAGGACCCCACAGAAGTGCAGGACAAAATGCAAAAATATAGCACAAACACAAAAGAAGACAAAGTCTTATCTGTTAGCAGGAGATGCAGACACGACACAGCAGGCTACAAGGGAAACTGGAAAGAAGGATTCAGACCAGAACAATTGATCACCGGCAACCCTGATGGGAAAATGACTCCCTTATATAAGACCAGTCAGTAACACCTGATTCCCAGTCCTCACAATCTTCACTAGTACCGCTTGTAACCACCAGAGGGAGCCTCTGCTCAGAACTCATCTCAAACCCATTCACAACAGTTGTGGGAATGTTTGCACATCGTGCGTTTACATTATGCCATGACTAAGAAATAGTGAAGTTCGAAACGCGTAGGATTGTCCTACCCTACTTTGTGATCTGTTTCTGCGCCATTTTACTGGCTATAAAATAACGACTTTCACAAATATTTTAAAGGAAAGGCTGGATTGTGTTGTACAAATTTTTGGTATATTTTGTGATATCCTACCTAAACTCCGACATACTTAACACAACTGATGCAATGTTGGATTATTCTGTCAGCTAAGCATTTTTAAACATATCTTACATGTTTGCTTTTTGTAATGGTTGGCACTAGTGATGCACGAACGTGCTTGGATAAGGTGTTATTGAGCATGCTCGGGTGCTAACCGAGTGACTTCGGCATGCTCGATAAATATGGTCAAGTCTCCACGCCTGAATGTCTCGTGGCTGTCTGACAGCTGCAACATATACGGGGATTGCCTGTTTGTTAGAAAATGAAGAGGAGGTCATATACAGAATACTTGTCTTTATACTAAGCCTACGTGGTTCTTCTCTTAGTACTCCAAAGTCAATATGTCTGGTTGTCGGCCAAAAATGGCACAAGGAGGAAATCCCATTTCCCTTTTTTCTATTGAACCTATGATGCTCACAAGATGCCATTAATTGGTTGCAATTGATAAATCTTAAAATGCTTTTAAGAAAGCTAAACCTATAATTAAAAGGGATTTTCTGGGACTTTCTTTTATTTTGCTATGGGGCAAAGATCATCACAATACAAGTGTTAGTCAAGTCAAGTCAAGAAAATGGTCACTGTACCTTGTCTAGTTCGATGATGAAATTTGGGTCTAATATCGTCCCATCGTTGTGTTCATGGTCCACCTCATACATGTTATAAGATGGATTCCCAATTTCAACATTCATTCCTCCATTGATTATTGGTTGTCTTCTGATAGTTTTTGCCCTACAGTTATTTTATTAAAAAGAAAGAAGAGAAACATTAGTTTGAAGTAGAAGCTTCACGTCGGAGTCTTAGTGATTAATAATGCTAATTCAGAGAATATTCTGTCAACCTGTAGAAACTTCAGAAAGTACAACTTATCTAGAAAAATGACTAAAAGACTGTGTTCACGCGATGTAATTTTTGTCTACAATCGCGGAAAAGTTGCATTGTTTTTTGCCACAATGTTTGAAAATCATGGCAAAACGGTGCGTTAACACTACAAATGTGGCTAAAGGATGCAACTTGTTTCCAACTTGTGAACACAGCCTAATAGCATGACAACCACTGTCTATTTGATATCATGTGCTTAACTTACCTTCTCCTTCTTTTACATAGAATGAGCCCGATAACCAAAGTGGTTATTAAAGTCACCAGTAGAACAAGTGGCACAATAATTGCAATACTTCCTATGAAGAAGGATAAACGTTGATATTAGGAAATGATATGTAAAAAAATGCAAGAGAACTAGCAGAATACTATAAAAGAGCAACTAAAATTCTAAGAGCTGTAAAACTGGTGGCCCCATCTTTAGTATAGGAAATCAATATAAAATCAGGACGGCTTTCATCGGTAACCTACATATTGGTTTGTGCCATGTAGAAAAATTGAATACCGTAAATTTAATCAATATAAACTAAATATAGCTTTAGCCTAAGGTCACACAACCATTTTCTCTCCATCCGAGAAAGTTGGTCTGATCTGATCAGAATTTGATCAGTGTGGGATACGATTTTGCCAGAAAAAAATTCCCATTATGTAAGTCTGTGAAAATCGGACTACAGTCAGATATTATCCGAATGTGGTCCAAGGGACCAATACACATGAATGGGCAAATGCCAGCCGATTCTTGGAGGCAAATTCTGCATTGGGAGGTTAGAGGGAAAAATCAGATATGTGCACAGCCCTATAAAATAACATTGGAACAAGTGCTATCCATCAAAACCACTTGCATTGACTTGCTGCTATTTTTTCCACAGACTGGCTTGACTAGAGGAAAATATTGGACATGTGCATGACCCCATAGAATAAAATGTTTTGACGGATCACACTTGGACCAAAAGTACAGTCATGTGCACGGGCCCCTAGGCGGGACTATCATAATCTGAATAAAAGCCGAGGCAGGGAAAGCAGCGGTTATTTTTTATAGTGAATCTGGATAGTGAGAAGTGGTTACAACTCACAGCTTAGCCATTGAAGTAGGGATTAGGTACTAAAATACTGAATAAACACTGCAGATAGTGTATGACAGGATAGCAGCAATGAACATCTATAATCTGTTTTACCCATAACCATACATTTTCTTTTGTATTTTTTTTTTACTTTATTGCATTCATTGTTTAGGAAAAATAATGTGATGCATAGGTTTTCACCAATATGGATGTAGACTGATTTTCACTCATTGACTTACATGGTGTTGGATCAAACTCGGACATGCAGTGACTTTTATCTTGGACAGTCTCTATTCTAGGAAAAATCAAACATGTGCATGCCCCATAGAATAACAGTGTTCTGGGCGTGATCCGATGATTTTTCGGATCTCACTCGGACAGATAATACAGTATGCGCATGCCCTTAGATGGGAAGATCCAGTTAAGAAAAAATTCTAAATCAATATCATCCTATAGACAAGATAATAAATATTGCGCTACACTTTACATAGAACTTCTCTTAGTCATAATTACTGAGAAGTCCGAATCTTGTTCACATTAGAAGGGCAGTTCAACAACACGTTTGCAGCCACGGTGGACGCTAATTTGAGATACTTACTTGATCCGGCATTGTCAGACTTACTGCTCTTGGGAGCCGGCCTCTCGCACTGCTTTCCTGACCAGTTGGCTGAACATCTACAAAGATCCAATTAAACAGTGAAATTAATGAATGCCAGCTGTGAGCCAACTAACCTGCTAAAAACTATGTCATAAAAGCTCAACAGTCTGAAAATCTGACACTTAATGCAAAACATAAAGAATGAAGCTTTTGTTTAAGAAGATTTGTTTCAAACTTTTGCAAAATGTTGAATCAGATCATGTTAATGTCCAATCATTAACTTTCATTTCCACCTTTGATAAAAGCCGGAATAGAAATTTGATTGCAGGCACCACCGTGAATACTTTATGGCTCTGCCAGACTGTTATTAGCTACATTATGCATTGACTAGAACCCAACTATTGACAGTCAATGATGCTAGAATGACTACTAAATGACCTTGGTAGTTGTACAAAATTAGAAAGAAAGGGGCTATTTTTTCCTACCTAGAAAAAGCACCACCAATGTCTACGCATTGTGCTTGGACTGCAGATAAGCTGCATTCACACACAACTTTTGGACAAGAAGGCACTTTTTTCTTCTTAGTCAGCCATTTTACGTCTTAGAGGCAAAAGTCCTAAAGGGGTTGTCCAGGACTAAGATACTGTTGATCTGTGCTTTGGATAAGTCATCAATATTACATTGGTGGGGGTTAAAGCCTCGGTGTCCTCACCAATCCACTGTTACCTCTAGCAGAGGCCAATGGAAGTTCACAGTGCAAGGAGCTATACCACCACAGCTGTGTTCACCGTGTAGTAGCTAGTCTTTTGTCAGTTGACATTCTATTCAATGGAATCGGAGCTACAGTACATGAGTATGGCTAAAATGCAGAGTTTAGAGCTGTAGGCTTCCGGGTCCTTCAGTTGAACTCATATTCAGGTACCAGCTGAACATGAGGATGTTGGGTGTCAGATCTCCACTAATATGATATTGATTCTTCTTATACACTCAAAAATTGTAGCTGGAGCCCAGCTGTATATAATAACTAGGCTTCAGCAGTGGTCTTAGCAGTACAATGGACAGTAGTCACGAGATCATCATACTAGATATATCCATCATGGTGTGGAAAAAACACCAATTGGTAATGGCTATATTTATCATTCAATAATTCCTATCGTCACCTTTGCCAAATTGTCACCGCAACAAATCACATTTTTCTGCTCGATCTTTCATGTTACTAATATACAGTCATGAGAAAAAATGATGAAACTGAACAAACTTTAGAGGTGCTTTCTCCTGGTAACTCTGCTAAACAAACCTACTTTTCTTTACTCTTTTTTAATTGTAATGTCATGAACTTAAATAATTGATATGCTAAGGCCTTTAGAGTCTGAGCTGTAGCTCTTGGGTTTTTACAATATCTCTGAGTAAGGTATGGTCTGACCTTGGGTTGAATTTGCCAAGATGTCCATTTCTGGAAAGATTGAGAACTGTCTGAAATGTTTTCCACTTGTAAGTAATGTCTCAATGTAGAATGATGAACTCTAAATGGTTTGGAAATGGCCTTAAAACCCTTCTAAAGGGACAGCAACAATTGCTTCTCTAAGATTATTGCTGATTTCCTTCCTCCATGATATTCAGTCGATGCATGACTAAAAAAAGCAGAAGTTTGGACAGTTTGTTGGTCTGGAGGGTTCACTTAGCACATTACAAATAAATAATTAATAAAGGGCATTTGATTGACAGCACTAACCTGCAACTTGCCATCTTAAAATCTATGAAAGCAGAAAGGGTATACTCAATTTTTCAAACACTGCTTCTGAATTTGGGCTTAGTTTTTGGACAAAAAAATAATTACACAGTGTAATTGATCATGTGTTGTTCATTTGAGGCTGTATTTATCTAATTTTAAGACCTTATTAGGACGAGATTTTTTTTCTATTATGTCCTGATACATAAGAACATAAAATGTACTTTGCTTTTCTCATGGCTGTATATGGCTATTTTTTAAGTTATGTGCATATTTCCTTTAAGCTATTCTTTTACAAAATGGTTTTGTAAACACTTGCAAGCAATATCTTCTCAGTTTATTAACCATGATGTTTCCTTAAGACTGCACAGTAAAATGTGTTTCATGCATACATAAGAAATAACATTGAGCTATCGATGAAGGAGATGAAATTGCATAAATCCTAGCTGTGTAAATCAGTAGATTACATTTCCATGATGTAACTAGTCTGTAGGTTGCAAGATAAGGAATGCATTTTCTAGAGCACTGGTCTCCAACCTGTGTCTTTCCGGCTGTTACAAATCTACAACTCCTACCAGTGTCACAGTCGCTTAAAAAAGTATTTCCTTCATAGAATATGATGGCATATCATTAAGTTATATCATAAGATTCTGATCATTGACGGTCCTCGGCAACAGTCACATAGTATGCTCATCTAAAATCAGCTTTGCAGTCTTACAAATAACCTCACCACTCCAGTGTTTTTTTATCTATTGCAGTGCAGAAGTAGAGCACCAAATCTAAGTTCACTGAACCTAGTCAGATACATACCAGGCGCTGTCTTCTTCTGTTATTGGTGCAGCTCTGGTTGTCTTCTGCATGTCTTGACCTGCCAGAGACCTCCAGTGTTTGCTGGGTGAGTTGGAAGTCACAACTCAATGTAAATCTACGCGGGCCAGAGTGAGGCTCTCATAGACTTGCATTGAAAGCCTGTGACCGTTGCCTTCAAGTTTCAGTAAGTCCAAAGTTGGGGTTACAAGAAGGCATCACAGCACCGGAGCGGCACCGTGAAGAACTAAAGATGGCGGCTAGTTAGTGTAATACTACAGTGAGGGAGCTTAGATTAGTTGAACCATCTCTACACTGAAATAAAAACAAATTGCTGGAGTGATGCTTTAAGCCTGAACTACATGTCCATCCTGAAATATTCTCAACAACTCCAAACACACCACTTATAAAGATGTGTCCACAATAAAGACTTTATCCACTCTTTTGATATTGATAAACTACACTTAAAATTGGCCATTACTATCAGACCAGTTGGGACTGACATCCAACAACCCCACCAATCAGCTCAAGGAGCATCTCTGACACTGGAGGACCCAACAGCCTATTGATTAGAACAAGCACTGTGTAATGCTTCATGTCTCCAGTGGAGGCACTCCATGGAATGTGAACACTTGCTACCAGGTTGCATCAAAAATGAAAAATGATCACTGTGGGAAGACTTTCAAACATTACAAGCTAAGAAGTATTTCTGAACCCCAGAATTAATATGTGAAATGGAACATACATAGTAGAATGTTCTGTTCAATAACGGTGCACACACATTCAGGGAACCAAAGCCATATAGTTAAGAAACTGTCCAAAGTAATGAATTGCTTTATGGGCAAGCATCATGATTCTTTAGACTTTCATTTCATTGCAGATTGCTAGATGGATTTCTGATTTCTTTCCTTTCTTTTTTTTTATTGAAGGGTCTTGACCCCTGAATGCAAAGTCTTATTCATCATTTGAACAAATGGTCAACAATCAGAGAACACATACACAACTAATCACGGGAGGCAAGTTGTTATTGGATATGCTAACTAGGCTCGTGATTGATTGAACAATATTTTACTTGGCCTAGAAATGAAAAATGAAATCTGGAATTTAACGAAAAGATACAAAAATTGTAATAAACATGATTTTAAAACAGTTGTCTCTGACTTTTATATTTTGATTATAGAATTTTATTTAGAAAAAAAAGTCTCTTGATCCACGGTCAACAAATAGCAGTACGTCTGAAATATATTTATTGATGTAGAACTGGCGAGCTTGTGCCCTGAGGTTTTTGATGAGTTGTTAACTCAGCACCCTGAATCTATTTAGATACAATGATTTTCTGCACCAGAGGAAGTGTCTTCGAGCTACAATTCCAACACAGAACATTCTCATTACTTTACTGACTTAGACCTCTTGTACATTGAAGAGCCATGAGCTTGAAGCTTTCAGTATATCTAGCTCTAATTAAGTTTGAATCTGATAAAAAAAAATCAGTGGTATATAGAGATATTGAGAAGGGATAGGGTTGGCCTTCAGAAATTTCTTTATAGTCAAGCTATACCATAAAAGATGTATTCGGAAGATGCATAATAATTGCTTAAATGCAATTAAATACTCAAAAAAAATTAAAGGATTTTCCCAAAATTGGAAGCGTGAAGGTATAAAATAAAGAAATGTTTTTACCACTCCAATGCACTGCCACTCCAACACTTCGACACTGGTCTCTCCATCAGTCCAGAAGTGATATCGTCCCATCAATCACCTCAATGCTTAGACCATTGACTGGTTGCTGAGTCAGGTGATTGATAAAGACTTAGTTGTCATTCAACCAGAAGAAAAAAGGTAACATCCATCACATCGGTCAACTCACACTACAGTCAATTAGTGGTGTCAGCAGTCACTGATAGACAGGGTGTCACCACTTTATATTCCGGCAGAGACCACTGGAGTGGCAGCATTTGAGAAGGGAACATTAAGTAGCAAGTAATCCCTAGTTCTTTATTTATTAAAAAATCCTACTGTTTACCATTTTTTTAAGCATCCTGGAAAAAACCCTTTAAGGAATATTAACATCCGATAACATTAGTGTAGTCAGGTAGAAAATGTGAAAATAAGCAAGTTTACAATTCGCTTGCTTTTTCTATCTGTTTACCTTGTCTTGTTAAGTCTTCTTTTGGGTTTCATTGTTTACAGTTTATTACTATGGGGTTGTGGCTTAGGAGCAATGGTCAAAAACAGGGCAGTGCTTCCAATCTCTTTCCTATATAATCTGTAAGCACTGCATTGAGGCCATCTGGGATTGCTGGAGCATGCTGTTAGCTCCTTCATGCATCTCTCTCTCCAGCACAACTGCACATCCTTTGCTGCAGAGGGCATGGTGCCTCATATAGCAACATTGAATGCATGCACAATTCAAGCCAACAGCGCCTGTCACTCAAGGAGGAGCACCTGCCTGCCCACCCCCACCTAGCAATCATGAAATTGGGAGTCTAGAAAACAGCGCATTCCCAAAGATATCAGTTGAGAAGAACCCTTTAAAGGAAAAAAAAGAGTTACTTGGTAACAAGGACAGCTTGCCAAGGGTGACTGGTTGAAGATCACTGCTAAGCACAAGATTATGAACAGATAAAAGTCAATTAATAAAGTGGCAGGAATGGTTTCAAAAATAGCAGGCTGCTATCATAAACATAAAAAATTGTATCAAATTTTACACAATTTTACATTTTTCTTTTTATCTCAAATGTAATTGCAAGATGTTTTTTAAAAATAAACTGGACCCAAGTCTTGAGGGTAAACTCAAGCATTTTTGACCCATTCCTGTTCTTTTGGAAATCATCCCTTGGAGTCACATACACAGTACAAGCAGAATAAAATAAGATGCAGTTTAGCAGATGATGGTGAGAAATATCCATGTCACATTCTGCAATCCCTGTCCCCTCAGCTTGGCTATAAGGACGATTCCAGTCTGATGAGGATATTTCTGCCATTATTTTTTCATGCAGATTAGCGGTCCCCAACAAGTGGCTTTGGGGCTATAGTTAGCTCATGACCCCCAGTTGTGTGTCACATAGTGATGGCCATAGACATTGTGTCCAATGCGACACAGATCCTGACAATATTGGTGATACATATTATCCACTAATCAATTGGATTGTCTAATATCAATTTGTGAAATGTCACGTCAGTTAAGCAGACAACCATGTATTCTCTTATCTCTCGAGACAGTCGGGTCAATAATGCAAATCATGCTCTGATCAAACTCTGATCAGAGTGTGAGCATAGTGCGACCAATTGTCTTGGATGAGGAGAAGATGGAGAAAAACATTTCTCCATCTTCTCCATTGTGTCAGTCCATGGAAATCGGACATCACTTACTTGTCATCCGAAGTGCACGCCGATGATTTCCACGCACACCTTGACTTGCATGGCCGAGTGCGATGAGAATATTGGATTAAACTCGGTCATGCAATGATTTTTTTACTTGTACAGGCTTAGTCCAAAAAAAGATTTGACATATGCCCGGCCCCATAGACTAACATTGGTCCAGGTGCGATCTGATGTTTTGTCGGATTGCACTTGTACCGAAAATATGGCCATCTTGCACCTACCCTAATGCAGTGAGGAGGAATTTTGGAGTGGCAGAAGTCAGACATTTCTCACCTATCCTTTAAATAATTGATAGATGTCTTTTTTGGGATAACCACTGAAAATTGATCATTCAATTCAGGCAGAGAAAGTGACAATTGCCCCTCTAAGCCAGAACTGTGCTCAGAACTGTTGTCACTTTCGGTACCTGAGTCCAATGAGCACAAGGAAAAAATCTCCTTCCATGGTAAAAAAGTAATATTTATACTTAGAAGAAAAAAATAATTGGGAAAAACCATTGGTTCTCTTGGCAAAAGTATCAATTGTGAGTGGAATTGTCCTTTAGCTCATCTTTGAATCATTTTTTGAAAACAGTAAGATAATCCTAAAGTATGTGAATACGCGCAACATTTTCTCCAATTAACAACATCTAAAGTTGACAATATAATAAAACATTCATATGGGAACATCACAAATGAACTTAGGACCACGAAATAAACAATAGAAATCAACAAAAGTAAAACCTTTCTTTACAAAAAAAAGCACAGAACATTGCGCGAGTTGTCTTCCATGTTAAAATAAAAAAATATGAGACATGTCGGGTTATTGTTCATGGTGTAAAGAAAGTTCCAAATGATGAAAAGAAACGGTGTCAAAACAAAGAACAGCGTTAAGTGGAAGGTTAAACCTACTTGCATTTCGGTTCATTAAACGCTGTTAAAGTGCAAATTCCCTCATTCTGACAGTAGTAATCACAAGGGTTCATTTTCTGGTCACAGCGCTGACTTTTAAACCCCATAGAGCATCTGTAGAATTTCAGTAAGACACAACTCCAATGAATAGTCTGCCAGTCTCTCCAGTATCCTAATGTTTCTCATTGACAATTGATGGAACATCAAAAAAATGTGAGCTAAACTGTTCAAAAACAGATCCGCTCTCCCCAAACAGTTGATACTCCACAGCCCATACTGGGTGGCCACCATTTTTAGGACTCAACCAATTCACTAGGAACTTTTGTGTCTACAATTTGCAGCTCTAATATGTGTAATAAAAAAATGAATACTATGGAAACTTAAAGGCGTTGTGCACTGCTGGATAACACCTTTTTAATATCCCTAGGATGTAGCATTAAATGAATAATCTAAGTACTTACCTCCCAGACCTGCTCATTTCTTCCTACGTCAGCAATGTGTCCACCTGGTGACCACATAAGATAAAAAAGTCACATGACATTAATTGGGTGATGTGACCACCAGGGAAAACCGTGCCGTGACTGGAAGAATAGCACCGATTCTGGAAAAATTGAGGTTTTTTTTATTTTATGTTCCATCTTGGGGCTATTATGAAGGCATTATCCAGTAGTGCACAACCCCTTTAAAGTAAAAGTCGAATTTTTAAAACTATATGCATTTTAGGATCAATATTCTGCTCTGAAACATTTCATAATATAGCCTTACTATTGTTAGAGCCCTCTTCATGTGGTACAGAACTCTAAATCTCCTCTATACTGCCATGAAGATCAATAATTAAAGTCTGGCAGCCAGAAGACACCACTAGGGGGAGCTCACTGTATACAGATGTATTACTTAGTTCAACATTGCATACAAATATATAAAAAGTGGCATGTAAAAGTTTGGGCACCCCTGGTCAAAATTACTGTTATTGTAAACAGTTAACCAAGTTGAAGATAAAAGTTGAAGATAAAATGATCTATAAAAAAGGCCTAAAATTAAAGATGGCACATTTCCTTTGTAATATAGTCAATATACATATATATATATATATTTTTTTTTTTTTACATTTTACAAATTACAAAAAGTAAAACTGGGCCAATGCAAAAGACCTTGGAGATGTGTGTGCTCATATATCTTTGACCAAGGTTTCAGACCTTTACCCCTTAACGACCACGGGTACTTTTGGTTTTGCATTTTCAGTCTTTGCTCCCCTTCTTCCCAGAGTCATAACTTTTTAATTTTTTTGTCATATGGCCATGTGAGGGCTTGTTTTTTGCGGGTCGAGTTGTACTTTTGAACGACACCTTTGGTTTTACCATGTTGTGTAATGGAAAAAAGAAAAAAAAATTCCAAGTGCGGTGAAATTGCAAAACAAGTGCGATCCCACACTTGTTTTTTGCTTGGCTTTTTTATTAGGTTCACTAAATGCTAAAACTGACCTGTCATTATGATTCTCCAGTCATTACGAGTTCATAGACACCAAACATGTCTAGGTTCTTTTTTATCTAAATGGTGAAAAAAATTCCAAAGTTTGTAAAAAGAAAAAAAGAAAAAAAAAAGTTGCCATTTTCCGAGACCCGTACCGTCTCCATTTTTTTTGGATCTGGGGTTGGGTGACGGCTTATTTTTTGTGCGCCAATCTGATATTTTTATTGATACCATTTTGGTGCAGAGATGCTCTTTTGATCGCCCATTATTGCATTTTATTGCAATGTTGCAGTGACCAAAAAAACGTAATTCTGGCGTTTCAATTTTTTTTCTCGCTATGCCGTTTACCGATTGGATTAATTCTTTTTTATATTGATAGATCGGGCGATTATAAATGCGGAAATGCTAAATATATCTATATATGAAATTTTTTATTGTTTTATTTTGAATGGGGCAAAAGGGGGGTGATTCGAACTTTTATATATTTTTTTAAAATATTTTTTAAAACTTTTTTTTACTTTTTACTTGCTTCAATAGTCTCTATACGAGACATGAAGCTGCAGTTGTCTGATCGCCTCTGCTACATAAAGCAGGGCTGCAGCCCTGCTCTATGTGGCAGATATGCTCACTTGCTATGAGCGCCGACAACCAGGCGGTGCTCGAATAAATCCAGCAATGACAACCAAAGAGGTCTTCTGCTGACCCCGGGTAGTCATGCCAACCCATCGGCGTCCCACAGTCAAGTGACACAGATGCCGATGGGAGGAGGTAATGACGTGCTTCCTACACGTGCATGTTATTTGCCGCTGTCAGAGTTTGACAGCCGCTTTTAACATTTTAACAGCCATGAGTGAATCGCGACTCCACCCACATCTGTCCTGGCACATGTCTAAATCTGTGCCAAAAACAGCAGCCATGGATTCTTGTAAGCAGCTGCCTAACACTATGAGAATGAAAATGGCAGAGGCCCACAAAGCAGGAGAAGGCTATAAGAAGATAGCAAAGAGTTTTCAAGTTTCCCTTTCCTTAGTTCAAAATGTAATTAAGAAATGGCAGTTACCAGGAACAGTGGAGGTCAAGATAAGGTCTGGAAGCCCAAGCAAAATTTCAGTGGGAGCTGCTCATAGGATTGCTAGAGAGACAAATAACAACCCACACTTGACTGTAAAAGACCTTCAGAAAGATTTAGCAGACTCTGGAGTTGTGGTTAAATTGTTCTGTTCAGAGACACCTGCACAAATATGGCCTTCATGAAACAGTCATCAGACGAAAACCTCTCCGGCATCCTCACCATAAAATTCAGAAGTATGCAGAAGGACATCTAAACAAGCCTGATGGATCTTGGAATTAGTCCAGTGGACCGATGAGGTTAAAATAGAACTCTTTAGCCACAATTATCAAAGTGGAGCAAAAAGGGCACAGAATTTCAGGAAAAGAACATCTCGACAAACATTAACCATGGGGTGGATCAATCACGCTTTGCGGTTGTGTTGCAGCCAATAGTAAATGGAACATTTCACAGGTAGAGGGAAGAATGGAATCAATGCGATGTCAACAAATTCTTGATACAAACATAACACATCTGTAAAATGCAGAAAAGAAGATGGATTCTACAAATGGATAATGATCCTAAACACACCTGAAAATCCAAAATAGACAACCTCAAAAGGCCCAAGCTGAAGGTTTTGTAATGGCCCTCACAGTCTACTGATCTGATCATCAATGAAAATCTGTGGATAGTAGTGTTGAGCGATACGATACTGCAAATATCGGGTATCGGCCGATATTAGCTGTATCGGGCTTTCGATTCCGAGTACCGATATTTTCGTCATATCGGATACCGGAATCGGGATTGTCACTGTCACTGTCAGTGTCCGTCGGTCGGGTCTGTCAGGAGTCAGCGGCACTTACCTGGCAGAAGATCTCCGGCGGTCACGGGCTGGACTGCTTCATGGCCGCCATCATCTTTCCCCGGCGGTCACATGCAGTTTCTCGCGATAACTGCAGTGACTGCTGGGTAATCCCGGCCGTAAAGCAGTCAGTCCGATGACGTCACCGCCGGGGAAGCAGGTAATCAGCTGTGCTGCGTTGCGATGACAGGCTCTGCCTGTCATTGCGATGTAGCAGAGCTGGATCGTCGTGGGACACTCGTTACTATGGACTGCGTCGGACAGGTGGTATACTGTTGGTTTTTTTTTTTTCTTTTTTTACAGGAGATCGATGGCGTCGCAGGAATGAGAGTATAATAAAATTAATGAAAACTGTGTTGTCTCTTTTATTTCATTAAAATACTTTTTTCTTGCTTTGTCTTTTTTTTATACATTTAATAACTTTGGGATTAATAATGGATTGGTGTCTTATTGACACCTCTCCATTATTAACCGGGCTTATTGTCACCGTGCAATCAACGGTGACATTAACCCCTTATTACCCCACTTGCCACCGCTACAGGGCAGTGGGAAGAGCCGGGTAAAGTGCCACAATTGGCACATCTTTTGATGCGCCAAATGTGGGGCTGCAGTAGCCTGGTATTATCAGGCTGTTGAGGGCCAAAATCCATGGGCCTTGACAGTCTTTTAATACCAGGCCGCAGCAGTCTGCATTTTACTTGGCTGGTTAACAAAAATAGGGGGACCCCTACGCCGTTTTTTTTTCGAGGGGATCTCCTATTTTTGTTAACCAGCCAAGCTAAGCAGACTGCTGTGGCCTGGTATTATCAGGCTGGCAAGGTCCATGGATATTGGATCCTTACCAGCCTGAAAAACCAGGCCTCAGCGGTCTGCTTCATCTGGCTGGTTAACAAAAATAGGGGGGACCCCACGCCAATTTTTTTCGAGGGGATCCCCTATTTTTGTTAATCAGCCAAGATATGCAGACTGCTGTGGCCTGGTATTATCAGGCTGGCAAGGTCCATGGATCTTGGCTCCTTAACAGCCTGAAAATCCAGGCCTCAGCGGTCTGCTTCATCTGGCTGGTTAACAAAAATAGGGGGGACCCCACGCCAATTTTTTTCGAGGGGATCCCCTATTTTTGTTAATCAGCCAAGATATGCAGACTGCTGTGGCCTGGTATTATCAGGCTGGCAAGGTCCATGGATCTTGGCTCCTTAACAGCCTGAAAATCCAGGCCTCAGCGGTCTGCTTCATCTGGCTGGTTAACAAAAATAGGGGGGACCCGACGCCATTTTTTATTCGAAGGGAACCCCTATTTTTGTTAATCAGTTCCCTCTGACGTCACTGATTGTGTCCCTGGCTGACCTGAAGTGAAAGTGGAAAGCAATCAATTAAGCTTTCCACTTCCTCTCCTGTCAGCCAGGAGAGGAACTCATTCATTTGGGGGTTTACTGTAAGGCTGCAGCATTAGCTGCGGTCCCTGCAGTAAACATTAACCCTTTCTGAAGGATTACACCGTGGGACCTGACTGTGCATGGGATAGGTAAGAATAATTTTGCTTTTTTATTTTATTTTTATTACAGGAAATGGTTTTTGCAGTCAAATAAAAGATGGTCAAAAACATGTGTCTTTATTTCATTAAAATGATTTTTAATTAAAGTGTGTGTGTTTTATTTTTATTTCATGCAATAGGATTAATAATTGATAGTTGTCTAATTGACAGCTCTCAATTATTAACCTGGCTTAAGGTCACCTTTCAATTGCAATGTGGCTTTAACCCCATATTAACCCATTCGCCACCGCTACAGGGCAATGGGAATAGACGGGCAAAGTGCCAGAAAGGGCGAATCTTATTATAGATTTGTCTTTTCTGGGGTGTCTAGGGGCAGATGTTAGTAGCCAGGGGGGGCCAAAAATAATGGTCCCTCTCTGGGCTATTATTATCTGCCCCCATTCGCTGACTTTGTCTGTCTGGTTGCGAAAATAGGGCGGGAGCCCACGCATTTTTTTTAAACAATTTTACACCTCATATATATATATATACATGTCATTGAATTTGTGACACATATATATATATATTTATATTTATAGTTCATACACTTCTACATAGTATAATAGCCGCTAATTCAATTGACGGCTTTTGTGAAAATGCAGAACCCGACATGAAATGACACTTGGTGTACATAGGGTTAACCATGTCTTTTCATGTCCTTTGCTATCTGATTTGCACAAACAATTACATCAGTCTATGTGTGCAAAATTTCACACCTGTAGGGGTTAATTAAAGGTGTAAATTCGTAGCAAAAAAGTCAGTTTTTTTTACAACGAATTTACACCTTTAATTAACCCCTACAGGTGTGAAATTTTGCACACATAGACTGATGTAATTTTGCACACATAGACAGATTGCAAACAACATGAAAAGACATGGTTAACCCTATGTACACCAAGTGTCATTTCATGTCGGGTGCTTCTGTCTTTTCACAGAAGCCGGCTTTACCCGGCAATTGAATCAGAGGATATTTTACTATGTAGAAGTGTATAAACTATACATATATGTATATATATATGTCACAATGACATGTATATATATATATATATATATATATGTATTCTATGTGTGTATATTTAGTGTTTACAAGGAAATAAAGTTTTTTTTTAGTTGCGATATTTTGTTCCCATAGACTTACATGGGACTTCCGGTATCGGAATCGGATATCGGCGATATTTAGTGATATCGGCGATACCATTCCGATCCGATATTTTTAGATATCGAGCAGTATCGCTCAACACTAGTGGATAGACCTCAAAATAGCAGAAGATTCAAGACGCCCAAAGAATTTCACAGAACTGGAAGAATTAAGGAAGAATGGACAAGAATTGAAAGACTCTTGTCTGGCCGCAAAGAGCATTTACAAGCTGTGATAATTTCAAAAGGGTAGGTACTACTAGGTACTAACCATGCAGGGTGCCCAAACTTTTGCCAATTTTCATTTTGTAATTTTAAAATGTAAAAGATTAAAATATCAGTTTTTTGGGCCTAAAATACAAAAGAAGTTTGTCATCTTCAACTTTAGGCCTTCTAGAGATCAACTGTTCACAATAACAGTAATTTTGACCATTACCATTTGAACATTTCCATGCCACTGTATATACACACACACATTTACATACTAGAGCTGCACGGAGACAGAATTTTATGAAATTTTACAGGAAACCTATGACACGTATCAGTCTGATCTGCCTACATCATGATAAAGAGCAGGAAGAGCTGAGCAGATTGATATAATATACAGATAAAAAAAAACTTTTGATAATCACATGCCCATTTAGACCGTATTTTGCCAAAATCTTCTACTGGTGTGACTAATAGAAAAGTCAGTTGTTCCTAGGGAATTGATTGTTACATCCTTGCAGATGGACTTTCATGCTCAGACTAAAAAACAGTAGCCTTCCATGGAGTAGTTAACTTACATGTTTAGAAAAAAAAATAAAATAAAAACATTTTGTAGCAAAATTAATAAACTTGAACATTAAGGAATAAACAACACAGTGTTACACAGCGTCATGTTTTCACACAATCACAATATGCAATTATTTCAATTTTCTTTATATTGTATTTTGATCATTTGTATTAATTGTTTTAGTCGGAGTTACATGATTATTGTTTCCTCCGCGACTATATTCTTGGTCACATTTCACAAAAGTCTGAAAGAAAACAGCAAGTGGAAAAACAACAGAAAGATTGAACATCAGCTGCCAACAGTAATAAGTTTACTCGACACCTTTCAAATGTCTTTGCTCCGGCTTTTGCTTAGATTTTTTTTTTTTTTTTATGTATGACTTTTTATTTCTCCGCTGCTCTTCTGACAGCAATGAGCGAGAAGCCGTTGGTCGATGGTGATACATTTAATGGGATAAGTATAGATGTAACCTAGTTAACATCCTTTCACCTTGCTAGGAAGGAGACTAAATGGGAGAAAGGCAATTAACCTTTGGCCTTACTTTTTCATCCTTCTTCAAAGGTGAACTTCAACACCCCTTTAAAAAAAAACTACTTAGTGGATACAGTGTTCCTTACCTCTGATCTTGAAGAAAGCTGAAAATGGGAATACCTTTTGTTTTAAAGGATGCTTTAACCTACCATTGCAGGAGATAGAATGTGCTCTCTTTTTGTAAAAATTCAAATTACCTAAATTTGAACTTAAATTATTTTTAAACCTTAGCTACCACTCTACGGTATGTAGGATTACATAAGGCTCTCGAGAAAATTACACTAAGATATATTCATATCCTTTTGGAAATACATGTTTTCTGAAATATTAATAAAATTGACTTCAACCTGCTCTTTATTTAATATTAATGGGACTGATAGAAATATGCCAGTTCTGCACTTGACTTTATCCAGCAGTCTTGAAAACAATGAATGTAGTAGAGGTTGACCGTGTGCACCTCCGCTCCATGCAAGATGGAAAACATTGTTCTCAGGGATCCAAAGCCGCAGTCTCAGGAACCACTGAGGATTTTGTGAGTAGGGGGTGAACTTTTGATTTTGGGAATAACCCTTCAAACTAGATCCATTACTGGTCCTTAGTAGATTTAAAAGGATACGTTGACCACTAAACACTTTCAACTAAATAAAATGCAGATAAAGGTTAGGAAGTAAAAGCTGGAAGTCTCACTTAAACTCTTTAAAATAGTTGCCCAGTCTTAGGCTAGAAGCCTGCAGTGACTCTAAGTTACTGCAGCCTCGTGGATCCTCACACCATGTGCACATCACGCTATGAGTTTTTTCCAGTGCCAGACCACAAGTATTCAATTTGCATTCTTACGGTCACATAACGACTAGATGTGCGCGGCCTCATTCAATGTCTAGTCGGAATGTGGCTGGAAGTATGCAAATCGCATACTTGTGGTCACATGACCGCCACTCCTGGCACCAGAAAAACCTCACAGTGTGCTGTGCATGCGGTGTGAGGATTCATAAGTCTGTAGTCAAATAGATTCACTGCAGACTTGTAGACTAAGGCCAGATTGTTTCCGGCTTTGCTCTACTTAGAGTCAGCCTTGGCTTTAATAAACCCTACGTTGCACTAATAAATACTAATAAATTTTATGAAATATTTAGATTTTTTAAGAATTTTACATATTCAAAAAACAATCTATCGCTAGGATAGTTCATCAATATGAGGTTGGTGGGGGGTCTGAGATGCCGCACCCTTATCGATCAGCTGATACTGTCTCCGGTGGCTCTCTTGAATAGGAGTAAAGCTGAAGTTCTTGGTTATGGCCAATACACATTGAAGGAAGCTGTGCCGCTTAGCTCTGTTGAATCTTTACATCCAGTCGACCCCGGAGCTTATAACAGCTGATTGGTGGAGGACTGTCACTTGTTATTTCCAACAATCTCATATTGACAGAACATCAATATTGGATGTCCTTAAATCAAACTAAAGGTGCATTTACACCAAAAGATTATCATTTCATGATCATAATGCATCAGAACCAGGCTTCTGAGAACCCAATGAATAAGCATAATGCTAGTTCATCAGTTGAAATGATCTTTTGTGCTGCTCAAAAGATCAGCAATCTAGGCAGCGCATCATCTTCTGTATACAGAATTAATGCTGCCGAGGGCAATGGTACCGCCCCCGAAGATCGATCCGCTCATCTCTACAGCCAATCACCGACATCAGTGGTCAATTGTTGTATTAACTTGCATTAACTCTGCAGATCACTGACTGCCTGCAGTGGTTATGTGCCATTATGGCTCATTATTGCTGGTGGAACTGAAGCAGAGATCTGCTATGAACCATCTGAAGGTCAAAACTGGAGAAAAGATTATTTAACAAGAAATATATTCATTTTCAACTGTCAGGTTTAGGTTTTTAGTTTTCTTTTGTCTTAGAACATTATTTAAAATAATGGATGAATGAAGAAAATAATAATTTTTATTCCAGCCTATTTGGATGCTACTCGGTGATAATATTCGGTGTTATCATTTACAAGTTACGCAGAAGAAGGTGAAGAGAGAATCATTACTGTGCGCCCCTGTTATTTTAACATCATTGGCAGTCAGTACATTGTCACAAGCGATACTCACAAACAGACCGGTATGTTCGTTTCAGGGTCCAGCCGACATGTGCCCCCATTATAACAGTATCCGTCACATAACTGACAGCTAGGGGCGATCTTTCCATTACTGCAGCTAAGGAAAAAAAAAAGAAAAAAGTGGTTTAATTATTCCTTTAATTTCTAAGCTTCTCAATGTATACCTGTCATCTAACCTGTAAAAAAGAAAAGAAAAAACAAAGAAATATCAGCTGAATGCGAAAACACTATCTCTATGACAGGTCAGCCCTGGGCGATCATTTTTTAAACACCATGACAGCAAGCGTATTTTTTTTCCTCTTACGCTACTATATTTGCAAACCGTTAGTTCAGATAAACAAGGCAATGCTAACATTTACTTATGCCATGCAAACATCCAGCATGGATCCTCTAGAGGCCAACTGCCACATTCCGCAGACCCGTTCTGCTTTGTATGCATACAGCAGACAACCAAACCGCTAACACGCGAGCGAGAAAAAATAATAATTTGGAGATTTCATCTTCCCCACTCTGCCTAAACATACCAAGTTGAGGCTGTTTGTTTCTGTCAATATGTCAAAACTATCACCGGTCTGTTTACAGGGGATTACAAACATTACAAATTACTGCAAACCCATGTCAATCACGGCATCCGCCAGTATCACATTTACTGATGCCAGAGATTTTCCCAAAATTTGGATAGATACAAATAGCAAAGATTTCAGTAAATCCCGCTGCCCTGCATTCATCAACACGACTACAAGCTTTTCTATAGACTCAAAACATAGGCTTATTAGAAGTTTATAAAGTCCAAGCCCCATGGCTGTCTTAAGAGTACAGCGAAGATGCCGTAAGGATCACTAAGAATAATATTATTTGCGATGAAACTTTCGTGAGTTTTGCGGCAAAATCTGGATTTTGCTGTTGATTCACGACGTATTTCACCCTATGACTGGAAGTGAAAATCCGTGGCATTTCACTAGATAATGGGCACGCTGTTGGTTTGAAAATCTGCACTGTACTTATTTTTTCATGTAGAAAATATAGATGAGATTTCTGATCATGGCCTAAGGATACAGATGAGTCCTCCTTTACTTTCCATGGATTTCATTGATTATAGTTCTTGGCAAGCCAAATCCAAAATATTAACTTGATATGCTCTCAAAACTCTTGTTAGTGCAGTTCATAACACAACCAGTGGGTGGCAGTATATAGTATAGTCATCTCCTGACAGAGTATCCTAAAATTTAGTGTTTTTTTTTTTAAAGATGCTCATTTTGCACTATTCGTCTTTGGATATGTTGAGCCAAGAGGAAAGGTAAGGAAGAACACATCTGTCTAGCCTCCACTTTATGGTAGGCTATGCCGCCATACACAATATGTTGGGAGAGCATGACTTGACTCTTTTTCTTAACCATGTGGACTATCCTGAATTCATGTGTTCTTTCAAATTTGGTCATCTTGAGCTGATCATCTTGGGATATGTCCTACCAAGAAGTTGAGCTCTTTCAACAAAATGGTCTACAAAGAACATATTGTCCTTACTCGTCCAAACAGATAAAGTATCTACTAAGAAAAAGTCAATGAGTTTGCTTTGGAGACCCATAGAATCATATTGACAACCCAAGTTATCCCCATGACTAGAGTTGAGTGAATATGTTTGGAATCAGTCGCCAAATCTGAATTGGCCATATTCGTGCCTTATCGGTACTCTATTCATGCCAAATTTATGTTTGATGATCGGTTCCGAACATATTCATTCATTTATACGCCCATTGAGTCCAATGACGTTCAGCTGTGTTTGGTGAATATTGGAAAAACAGTATTCGGCGCTGATTATAATCGGAACCAAATTTTAAAAAATTTGCTCAACTCTACCCATGAGCCATCCTTATGTGTTATATGAGGACAGATAGAAAGTGGCCATAATTTTCATGGTTCCCTTACCAACTGCCATAGTCATAATACACATGAGCCAGATTTATACTGATTCATTTGCATGAAAGGTTAGGGATGCCTTCAGAGCGACTGCTGACCCAAAAGCAACACACCACCCAATATCCAGACTGGATGAGATACAGCAAGCATTCTGAAGTATACAACCAGCAGGTAGCAACCGGAGAGTAAGAAGCTAACGGAAAGTAGAGTTGGTGAACAGAGGCGTAAATGAATATTTATTGATAGTTTGAAATTACTTTAAGTTGTCAACTGAACTTACATAAAAGAAAAAAGTAATGGATGTTGTAATTTGCCATTTTCTGAAAACCTTGATATCTTTTAGTCAAATCTAAATGTCAACTTTATTTATTCCTCTGAATAAGTATAGAAAAACTGACTTATTTCTCACTCAATATATTCAATGCACCCTTTCATCCGGCAGATTATTCCGCAATAGTCATCCTTCTTTTTGTATTATGTTTTCAGTATAATTTTTCTAACGCAGGAATTGAACAGAATTAGCGATTCATCATAAACCTCATTAAGCGATTTATGCAGAACGTCCTCTATTTATATTTGTGCCGTGCTGGAAATCCATTGTAATAGCTTAGCCTGACATAGAAATTATGCTAACCTGTAGAAGGGGTTCACAGCAGATTGTGATTTTCTCTATACATTGTACTACGTACAGTACAAGTGATCAGAGCTTTAAGTTCCCTAAGGGGACTAACAAATGCAATTTAAAAAAAAGGTTTTAAAAATATGAAAAAAAAACACAAAAGTTCAATTCGCTCCCCTTTGCCCTATTAAAAATAAAAAAATGAAAACGACACATATTTGGTATCGCTGCATTTGTAAAAGTTCAATCTATTAAAACATAAAGTAAATTAATCAGATCGGTAAATGGCGTAACGAAAGAAATCAAAAAGAGGCGATCAAAACGGTGTATAATAATAATCTTTATTTTTATATAGCGCTAACATATTCCGCAGCGCTTTACAGTTTGCACACATTATCGTCGCTGTCCCCGATGGGGCTCACAATCTAGATTCCCTATCAGTATGTTTTTTGTAGTGTGGGAGGAAACAGGAGAACCCGGAGGAAACCCACGCAAACACGGGGAGAACATACAAACTCCTTGCAGATGTTGTCCTTGGTGGGATTCGAACTCAGGACTCCAGCGCTGCAAGGCTGCAGTGCTATCCACTGAGCCACCGTGCTGCCCCAAAAAGGAATCAGTAAACACAGCAGCTCGGGGTGCAAAAAATAATCCCTCACACAGCCACATACCTCAAAAATTGAAAACATTATGGGTCTTAGAAAACGGTGGCAAAATCAAATACTTTTTTTTTCTCGCATGTCTGACCTCGGCCTAACACTGAGATAAGGGAGGGAGCAAAAGAGCAGACAGAACAAGGAACAGGAGCTCTGATGGATTTATAGCATTACTGTAGAGGACTCCGCTAAAAAGTTACAGACTGGGCCACAGCAAAATAGCAGAAAGTCGAAAATGAAGACTATTTCTAAAGTTGTTTAACTTTATATTTTAAAAGCAAATGAACAATAAAAAATCTGTGCAAAAGTGGCATAGCAGGTAACGTATACAGCCCCCATTTAAATGTACTTCAGTAAAAATTATTTAGCTGAGTATTTTGCACCCAGTGTTACATTTTCATGGGTGATATAGAAATTCATTTCAAAGAGCATTTTCATCAAGCTGTAAAAAATTGATGACATTCAATGGCCATCATTATTGATTGCTAAATATTGATTTTTTTTCTGCATCATTTTATAGGGTTTATGATTGGAGGCTTGTAACGCTTTCAGATATGGATACATATTTCCAGATTTGCCTTACTGATAGTTTGCTAAGAATTCCAAATTCTAACTATACAATTTAAAAAAAAAATATCAGGACATGACAGCAAAAGTCTCAACATGGTTCAAACATAGCAAAACCAGCGGGCGGCCACCAATAGACACAGAACATAAACATCTCCCGCAGAGTATTACAAAATCATATTTTTCTTTGCAAAGCTGGTCATTTTGCACCACTATTTTCATGATATGTTGAGCTAATAAAAATGACAACATAGGACACATCTTGAATTATAGAATGGAAGAAGACAAAAATCTGAATCCATAAAGGGGTTAACTACCGTTGAAGTAGAATTCTGCTTTTCCAGAAATAATAGCACATTCATCCTTCTTTTGTACGTAATATTGCACTTGATCCCGTTGCATCTAAGCAAGTAAAGCTAAAATAACAGACCCCATAAGACCCCATGTGATCGGCTGTTGGGGAATCAATTAGCAGTGCACACTAACGAGGAAAGTAGATTTAGACAAGCACTAACGTCAGCAGATAATTGATCTCTTTGTGGAACCTTTCTGGTTAATAGAGGAGGTTCCTAATTGGAAGGGGAAATCCTTTAAACACTTCAAAATTGCCCTGAAAGAGTATGTCCATCACTGTCCGACCCCCCAGCAATGCAAATTGAACAAGTCACCCACCTGAATGACTAACTTTATCTTGTTCTTGACTTATAAGGAAACTGAACACATGAGATACCTTTCTTTTTGGTTGTAACAGGTTCTAGGGTGAATGGTGCAATATTACCAGTTTTTGAAAAAAAAAAGATTTTTGATGCTCTGTCAAGAGACGTTTATGCCAATATGTATATATTGTGGCCACCCCGTGGTTATGATGTGCATTGCAGCTTGTGCAGGTTCCCACTGCTAAGTTGCAATAATATATTTATTTTGCTGAAATGTGAACATGAACGCATCTGTAATAACATGAGGAAGAGCAACCAAATATTGTACCTAGAATGTAAAATACCCACAGGATATTATAGAAATAAGTATTTGTTCACATATGGTGTTTCTTATGCTTTTTTTTTTTGCAGAAAAGAAAGGACTTGTGTGACCATAGCCTAAGTTTGGATATCAAAGGATAATTCTATTTTAGAGCACTATGCCTACGAATGATCATAAGATCTCCTAGGACAATACTAACTATAAAAAATAAATCTAGGGAGCCATATTTCTACTCCAGGCTCACACCTTGGCGTAACGTAATATCATGCATGGCCATATGTCCACAACTTTGATGTTACATCTGCTGTGTTACTGATATAGGAAAGATGTGTATCTTCGTACCGTGTTAGCCAGTAGATAGAAAAATATTTAGACTTGAGAGTCCTCAGTGGTTGATACCTTTTAATGGCTAACTGAAAAGATGGTAACAAATTGCAAGCTTTCGAGACAACTCAGGTCTCTTCATCAGGCAAAGACTAAAAGACTAAAAGTCTTTGCCTGATGAAGAGACCTGAGTAGTCTCGAAAGCTTGCAATTTGTTACCATCTTTTCAGTTAGCCATTAAAAGGTATCAACCACTGAGGACTCTCAAGTCTAAATGTGTTACTGATAGACACTTACAGCGATCAGCTCATGCTGACCATCCAGAGGATGGAAAATCTGCCGCTTGGATGTTGGGGACGTTAAAGTCTAAATATTGTAGTTGGAGTTCTTTAAGCTCTTTATAGACTCGTAGACTCAATATGACTTTTCTTTTTTGTTGCGGATGAATATTCATACAAACAATATAATCAGCTTAACACATTTCCCTTTTTTCCTGCATTACAAATCTGGAATGCATTACTTTCACGTGAGCTATGAATATTAAGTGCTTCAATTTGCATTTTTATGAATAAAAATGCTGAAACTGACTTGAGAAGTATATGGGAATACTGGAAGCCGAGATCTGGGAGTAAAAGCTGAAATCAGCCAGGGTTCTGCCAATTTCACTGATGCACCAATTAATAGTATGTACAAAGGGAATGGTGATATTGTCGGGATTCATTTCCATTTTATAGCACGTCTATTAGAAGGTTATTCATTTTTACATTTTTTAATTAATGTCTGAATATATTTTAATACAGGAAGAAAGGCTTGAAATGTAAAGATGGCTGATCTGCAATGACGTGTTTACTAATATATCATGATTTATTAGGAATGGAAACAGAAAATTGTACAACCTGTCCTGAAAGGGATGTTCAAAAACAACATACTGATTACCTATCCTTAAGATATTGGATTGGAGGGACCAGAAACCCACCAACCTCACTAACCAGCTGTTAACAGGTCCAACAGCTAACTGGTCCATAGCTGCATACATTGAGCTAAGCTGCAGTACCGAGAAAAGCCACTACTTGGTGTGATGAGCTGTGGTGTCCTGACTTCATACACTGTGAACTTCCAGCTTCTTCCAAGGAGAATGTCATCAATATTTTAGTCCTGGACAACTCCTTTAACCCCTTAACGACCTATGATGTATGGATATATCATAGGTCGTGTCTCTCCCTTTGATGTGTGCTCAGGAGCTGAATCTGCATCTTTCCCTGATTTGTCCAGCTGTCATGTGCTTTTAACAGCAGTGGGTGGAATCACGATCCACTCGCGGCTTTTAACATGGTAAATGCCGCTGTCAATCACTGACAAACCACGCCCACTGATGCTCCTATCACATGATCAGGTGCTGCCGATAGCTTGGCATGACAGCCGGGGGTCTTCAGAAGACTCCCATGCTTGTCATTGCAGATCTCCTATTAATATGGCCAGCATTCATAGGAGATGATGATTTTTGCTATAAAAAGCGTTGGCTGCAGCCCTGCTATGTGTGGCACAAGGGATCGGATGATTGCAGTTTCAATTCTCCTAAAGTAAAAAGTAGAAATTTAAAAAATATATATTTACATTTTTAAAAACAATATATAAAAGTTCAAATCAGCCCCGTTTTGCCAAATTCAAAATAAAACAAAAAATACACATATTTGGTATCCCGATTTATTGAAATATACACTAAATTAATCAGATCGGTAAACCGTGTAAGCCAAAATGGCAGTGATAAAAAGTTAGCTCTGCGCGCAAAAAATAAGCCCTCACCCACAGCTCCAGATCCTGAAAAAATGGAGAAGCTACAAGTCTCGAAAAATGGCATCATTTTTTTTCTTACAAACTTTGTAATTTTTTTCACCATTAAGTAAAAGAGAACCTATACAGTACAGACCAAAAGTTTGGACACACCTTCTCATTTAAAGATTTTTCTGTATTTTCATGACTATGAAAATTGTACATTCACACTGAAGGCATCAAAACCATGAAACCATGTGGAATTATATCCTTAAAAAAGTGTGAAACAACTGAAAATATGTCTTATATTCTAGGTTCTTCAAAGTAGCCACCTTTTGCTTTGATTACTGCTTTGCACACTCTTGGCATTCTCTTGATGAGCCTCAGGAGGTAGGCTCCGGAAATGGTCTTCCAACAGTCTTGAAGGAGTTCCCAGAGATGCTTAGCACTTGTTGGCCCTTTTGCCTTCTTGGTCAAATAGCCCTTACACAGTCTGGAGGTGTGTTCGGGGTCATTGTCCTGTTGAAAAATAAATGATGGTCCAACTAAACGCAAACCGGATGGAATAGCATGCCGCTGCAAGATGCTGTGGTAGCCATGCTGGTTCAGTATGCCTTCAATTTTGAATAAATCCCCAACAGTGTCACCAGCAAAGCACCCCCACACCATCACACTTCCTCCTCCATGCTTCATGGTGGGAACCAGGCATGTAGAGTCCATCTGTTCACCTTTTCTACGTCGCACAAAGACACGGTGGTTGGAACCAAAGATTTCAAATTTGGACTCATCAGACCAAAGCACAGATTTCCACTGGTCTAATGTCCATTCCTTGTGTTCTTTAGCCCAAACAAGTCTCTTCTGCTTGTTGCCTGTCCTTAGCAGTGGTTTCCTAGCAGCTATTTTACCATGAAGGACTGCTGCACAAAATCTCCTCTTAACAGTTGTAGAGATGTGTCTGCTGCTAGAACTCTGTGTGGCATTGACCTGGTCTCTAATCTGAGCTGTGTAAACCTGCGATTTCTGAGGCTGGTGACTCAGATAAACTTATCCTCAGAAGCAGAGGTGACTCTTGGTCTTCCTTTCCTGGGGCGGTCCTCATGTGAGCCAGTTTCTTTGTAGCGCTTGATGGTTTTTGCAACTGCACTTGGGGACACTTTCAAAGTTTTCCCAATTTTTCGGACTGACTGACCTTCATTTCTTAAAGTAATGATGGCCACTCGTTTTTTTTTTACTTAGCTGCATTTTTCTTGCCATAATACAAATTCTAACAGTCTATTCAAAAGGACTATCAGCTGTGTACCCACCAGACTTCTCCACAACAGAACTGATGGTCCCAACCCCATTTATAAGGCCAGAAATCCCACTTATTAAACCTGACAGGGCACACCTGTGAAGTGAAAACCATTTCCGGTGACTACCTCTTGAAGCTCATCAAGAGAATGCCAAGAGTGTGCAAAGCAGTCATCAAAGCAAAAGGTGGCTACTTTGAAGAACCTAGAATATAAGACATATTTTCAGTTGTTTCACACTTTTTTGTAAAGTGTAATGTATAATTCCACATGTGTTAATTCATAGTTTTGATGCCTTCAGTGTGAATGTACAATTTTCATAGTCATGAAAATACAGAAAAATCTTTAAATGAGAAGGTGTGTCCAAACTTTTGGTCTGTACTGTATATGTTTGTCATCTGCGAAATCGTAATGACCTCAAGATTCATAATGGCAGGTCAGTTTTAGCATTTAGTGAACATAATAAATAAGAAAAACAAAAAACAGTTGTGGAATTGCACTTTTATTTGCAATTTCACAGCACTTGGAATTTTTTTCATGTTTTCCAGTACATAATATATGGTAAAATCAATGCGTCATAAATGATCAGCCTGTTCTGGCAAAATCAGTGAATTATTCAGACATCAATCTTGTGTAGGGTCAACTTTAAAGTAAAAGGTCCTAGTAGTCTTAGTAGTCCTAATAGAGTATATCCGATCTATCCACATGACCGGATGCGCTCGTGGTACTGTGCTCAATGGCTCTGTGCTTATGACCTGTTGCTCATTGACGTCATTGAAAGTAAGGAATCTGTGTATGAAATTATAAGAATTTGTGGAACACTTTTTTCATGACCTTTTATGCCAATGTCTATTGTCTAGCAATGATTCTAGGGGAGAATGCCAAAACGGACTACGTACGATTGAACATAATTCTGTTATCTTTACCGTGATCTAGGAAGGAGATTTTTGAGCAGTAAATTTAATGAAACACGCTCTTTAATATGATTTTTAATACTATGTGTTACTATTTAGTCCAATTAGTTTATTTTTTATTACTTTTTACGCTTTTATGGTGATTTTGTTTAATCAATAATCAGCAAAGATACGGTATACTGTGAATATAGCAGCACCCTCGAGGCACTATGGTCGGAGATCGAAATTGCGGTTTTGCCAGTATTTCAAAGATATTGTGCATTTACACATAGAAATCTTCAGCATTCTAATCCAACATCCTAGGAAGATTTTCAAAATCACTTTGTGTAAACCTAGAAAACCAAAAATACAACTATGCGACATATCCCATATGTTAGCCAAATATCTTTCTGTATGACCAAAAGACCAACAAATGCTCTTCACAAAAGTTGAGACGTCGATGTTGTCTTCTAATACAAGAGATGGAAGTTTACCACTAAGACTTTCTTTTAGTTGTGGACTTACTTGCACATGACATCATAGATGTTCTTATCTATGATACAGAATCCTCCGTGGCACCGTTGACATTTGTCGACTTCACATTTTGAGCCTTCATATCTTATGGGACACACACATTCCACCCGGCCATCGTCGGAGATTGTGCAAGATTCAGAATTTACACAGTAGTGGTGGCACACATCTACGGTGAAAAAAGAATCAGACAAGAATAGCAACATACCGAGAAGACAAATTTTACAAATTGATTTAGAGAATCATAATCAAGCCGAAAAATTTCCTGTAGGTTGTTAACTTGTTTTTTTTTTTTTGTTTTGGCCTTCAAGGTTTGGGCGTGAGAATCCTGTGATCTCTCCTGATCTTATATGAGGTTTTTTATTTTAATTTTAGCGTTAAAGGGGTTGATCACTACTTTTTATTGATGACATATCTTTAGGATAAAGTTACACCCGCATCCTAACCGATCAGCTGTTACTGGGGCCAGACGGAAGCTTTTTGATGCTGCCAGAACACAGCCGCTCCATCATTTCACGGCTAGGTATTTCTGATTCACCACCTACTCATTTGAGTAGGAGTTGCATCTGCAGTACCAGTCACTATAGTTTTGATGGAGATGCTGTGCTCTGGCAGCTTCCGAAAACTTCTGCTTGGCACTAGTAGCAGCTGACCGGTGTCAGGTGTCATACTCCCATTTCCAGATATTAATGGAGAATCCTAAGGCTAGACCATCAATAAAAAAGAAGTGTCCAGACTTTAATATTTTACGCTACCTCAATTTTATAGATAAAAAAGTTCCTATTAGGTACAGAGAATAAGTAGTTGCAACATATTCTTTAGAGAGTCTAAATTGGTGGTTTTGAAGTTGGGCCATTAAAGGACGTTTGAGTCCCATGGAACAGCTGGCACTCATATAAAATAACAAAAATAGTAATCCAAGCTATCCAGTTCTTTGTTGTTTCAGTGCCAAGGCTTCCAAATCTCTTTACCCACCTGTAGCTATTTGACTCAACATGTGACTAGTGCGCTAAACACTGGCCACTGACCTTAATGATGTCCCGTTATTGCTAGAGTCTGGTAAGCAGAGACCGGAGGAGAGCTAAGGATGTCATAACTGGGTACACCTGGGAAAATGATAGGTATCGGTTGGTCCAAGGGCCCATTACAATCTGGATAATTATCCTTTAGACTCGGGGGAGAAAAAGGGCTCACATGGATCCAAAAGCCCACAAAAACACAAACCTGACCCTAAAGTTATGACACACAATAAACGTTTAATATATTTAAAATGTTCAACCTTTTTTTATTTCTTATTCTCTATGCATTTTTCTCTTGAACAGAGATTTTATCTCTTACACCTTCTTACTTTTCTGTTCAATAAAATTTTATTTACTGGATGAATTACGAAGCAATATTTTATGGCTAAGTTTTTACTGCTCTGGTAAAAGAATAATAAATTAAAAAGCTGTTACCTCACGCTCCTGATAATGATGGAAATGGCATAAAATATTTAGCCCTCTTCAAAGCTATACTTTAATTCAGTAGTGGGTGGCGGGCCGTGAAGTTATTATGAAGAGATTACTATTTGTGATGGAAGCTATGATTATGAAGAAAATTAGCAGTTTTCCAAAGATTTCACAATGAATATTAATCCAGAATAGACTCAAGTTGAGCATAAAAGCTCCGATTGTTCCCTCCCTATGCTGAAAACACAATGAGAAAGGAGTAAAATATATCAAAAGCAAATGCCTTCTCTCCTGGTGAGCTTTCTTTGTGAGCTAAATCACAGTCTCATAGCTTCTTTGGAAGGCGAACTGGTTGGAGAAGAAGGAGCAATACATAAAGCATCAAAATTGTCTATCATATAAGCTTTTTACAGCATAAGAAAAGTAAAACCTGTTGTTTTTTCCTTCACGGTTGAGCTGTAAAAACAAGGTTTGTCCAACCATCTAACTTTAAAAAAAAGAAAAAAATTAAAATAAGACTACATTACACATCCATGTAACACGACCATGTGATGCCTCAATTTTTTCTCGGACAGCACTCTGGCACACAGAATTTCATTGATCCCTTCAGACATCAGTTTTAAAAATGGATCCATATCTCCAGTCCATGAGACTCAGAGCATGTCCTCTTGTGATCCATTTTGTGGATCCAAATCGGCAATTATAAATTATAGGGATCCATGTAACACTAATAAGATACCGAAGCCAAACTTTGTACGTCAGAGTTTTTCAGAATTCCATCTGTGATTCATACGTTTTTTAAGCTAAGAGTATGAAAAATTGTCTAATTTTGGAAATTATGGCTGGCAGCAGGCGTGTGAAGCTGAGCTCTGTGAAAATCCTCTGACAAGCAACTACTAAATTACTAATATATGATTGCATTTTATTTCAAATGCTTTTCAGCTTTCCGGTTTTTTCGCTGAAAATGTTGAAAACTGAAGCTGGAAGAAGAACCCAAACAGATGACTGCTTATTTCTCGAAGGTTGGAGCACACTGTCTGGAGATTGAAGTGCTCCCCTTACCTCCCAAACCCCTTTATCTCCATGGAAAAAGTTGGCTCTAAGTGAAGACCCTGAGGTCACTGGGAATCTCACCATGCCCAAAGGGTCTCAATATCAAGCTTATGGAGATAAGGGTATGTTGGCTAGAAATCAAAATGTCACTACAGGAACACTGGGCAGGTCTCCATCAAGGAGTACAGAAAAAGAATCTGACATGGCCAAACCATCAGATAGCACCGTTAAACCAAAGGAAAGAACGAACACCACTGAATGTCCCAGGATGCTGGCATCATCTGGCCCAGCAGAAGACTTTGCATAGCGAGCAAAGATAAACTCCGCTAAACTTCCAGTGGCTTGGGATATTTGGATTATGCTCGAAGCCATGAAAATCTCCATATCTAGGAAGTTGGACACCAAGTTAAATGTGCTCACTTTCAGAAAAATTACCCAATTTTCATCTGGAAAATGTAGTGAAAGTGAGAGAAAATTAAAATGGCAAAAACAATATTTTTTTGCAAGTGTTTTTTTTTTTAAAGTAAACAGTAAACAAAAAAAGTCTATGAACCTTTGTTATCATAATAACCATAAAAACCTATAGAACAAAAGTTCTCGGGTCATTTTTGCCATAAAGCAAGCATAAAAAAACAAAAGCGGAATTTCATTTTTCTTTAATTGCACCCCACTTGGAATTTCTTTCCTGTTTTTCTGTACTTTATGTGCCAAAAAGGATTGCTGCCATTCAAAACTACAACTTGTCCCACTAAAAAAGCAAGGCATCATATGGCTATGTTGATGAAATTAAAAAAAACAAAAAAGCTTAAGTCTTTTGAGGAAGAGGGAATGAAATTGTGAAAGTGCAAAAATAAAAAATGTCTTTTGTCCTTAAAGTGAATTTGCATTATAACTGATATGCAAACGAGGCTGAAGAACTACGGTAGATCTGAAGCCTCTGTCACTCCAGCTCTATTACCTGCTCAGTAAGGTCTCTTCCTGCTTCTGTGATAACTCCTTTGCCTGATGTCACACAAAATAGAGGCTGTCAGTTGAGTGGGAGGAGGAAGCGTTGCTGGGTGGCGAATAGAGTTGGAGTCACAGAGGCTTTACATCTATTTAGTCTCATTTGCATATCAAGACAAATACTGATTTCTCAGCAATAAAGGAAGGACAGGCCATGTAAAGATGTTGCTGGACTTGTCATTAAAAGAGGTACATGCACATAGAAATAGTTTAGAAATTAAATCCTAATTACGGATTCCCTTTAAGGGGTTAGAGCCTAATTTGAGTAGATGGTCTCTTACGGAAACTTACGGTATTGACATCTGTCTCCGGTATATTCAGCAAGGCAGCGACATAGAGGTTGATTTCCAGGCGATACACTACATGTGCCTCCGTTTTGACATATGTTGTCACAGACCTTTTTTACCACAGTTAGGACCGGTGTAACCCAGTGCGCAGTTGCAGGTTGGTTTTCCTATTAAAGAACAAATGATATTATTATCATACAATACAATCTTGAAGACCATTCACACTTGCACCACCGTATTCCACCGGGATCCAGTCGTAACTCCCTACAATAAGGCTATGTTTATTACCATAGTCCATTTATTCCAATCATTGCGCTATGTATGCGCTTCACCTACCCAGATGTCCCGTTGTGATATATAAGTATTGTGACCTTTCTCCAATGATATTAACTCTGGAGAACATGTTCTTCGACTAAATGCAGATGATAGATTCACATATTTGATTATCTGGGTCAGTGGCAAATCAACTATCTGTAAAAATATAATAGACCCAATTGTTCAAGGAGAAGCCAATTTCAAGCCATAAAAACTTAAAGCTGTAATACAGTATTACTCGAAAGTTTGTGAACCCTTAAGAACTATTCTTATTTCTGCATAAATTCGACCTAAAACCACATCAGTTTCTCACACCAGTGCTAAAAATAGATAAAGAGAACTAAATCGAACAAATGAGTCAAAATATTATATTTTGCAATTTTTTTTAAAGTGAATGATCCAATATCAGATGTTTATAAGTGACAAAAGTATGTGAATGTGAACCTTTAGAGTTAGCAGATACGATAGCAGATAGCAGGAGGTGAAAAAAATTAAAGGCAGGTGTTTTTAATCAATGGTATGACATAGGCTGGAAAAGGTCGAAAAACATATTTAAAGAATTTGGACTCCACCAATCCACAGACAGATTGTGTACAAATGGCGAAAATTGAAGATCATTATTAAATTCCCATAGAGTGTGAGCTCAACAAAGTTCACTCAAGAGTTCGGCATATATAAGACCACAAGGTTACAAAGGAACCCAAGATAATCTCCAAGTAACCAAATATCACGGGAAGGATTGCAAGAGAACTCACCAGTGCAATCTCCCTTAAGACGGGTACAGAAGAACGCTTCAGGCTCCTAGGAACGCGGGGTGAGCAGTCAGGAGAGAGATTCCTTCACGACCTGAATCACCTGACAGTTGGGGGCGTGGCTTAAGCTTAGGTGATCTAGAAGCTGAAGGAAAACGCCTAGAAAGGTAACTACGGGACAAAGTTTCCCAGGGGCAAAGACAGAGATGTAAATCAGAACCGGCCGGGGTCAAAGCACGAGATAGCAGGACAGTATCAAAGGATAAGTCAAAATGGATTGTCGGGGCCAGGCAGAGGTCAAAAAAAAAAAAAGAGAAGGTACAGAATCCTGTTATGAATGTTTTAGAAATGAATTCTGAGCAGAAGCTCCCTCTGGTGGTTGCAAACAGTACTGAACCATTCAATGAGGATTGGCAATCAGGGATCACAGACTGGCTGGATATAAGGGAGGTTTCCCCCCATCATGTTTGCCGGTGATCAATTGTTCTTGTCTCAACGTTGTTTCCTGGTTCACTTGGAAGCTTGCTGAGTCTTGCCTCTTCTCCTGCTCTCAGATAAGATATTTTCTGTTTTTTTTTTTGTGCTTGCCATTTGTATATTTCTCTGCATTTCTGTGAGGTTGGCCAGGTTCCCCTCCCTGGGGGGCTTGGTCTCCTCTCGGTTCCTCTGGAGCCATTGTTGTTAGTTCATTTGCCTTTTCCAGTTTTTTTCTGTGGCTGCGGCTTAGTTTTGTTACACCAGAGAACTAATTTAGGTGGTTTCTGAGCTGGGATCGGAGGGGAAGTATGTGTGTACATCCAGTTGTACTGAGTGAGGCTGTACCCTGACTAGTGATGCGGCCATCCAGAGGGCGTAGCCGACTAGAGGACGTGGCCTCGCTTCATACAAGTGTAGGGAGAAAGGCCACGACGACTGGATGGGCTCTGGCCGGGGGTATGTATAATGCATGCATACCCTCCGGTCTCGGCTCATAAGCCCGCGAATCCTCACAGTGCACATTGCATGCACTAGGGGATTCATAAGTCTGCAGTCACACAGACTGACTGCAGACTTATCATTTTGGACCGGACAACCCCTTTAAAATAAGGCTTTAAGGAGAAAATCAACTCTATACTTCCGGAGGGGCACAAGCTTTCAGTCATAAAGGCGCTACTACAGTTAGGTAGTATCAAGGTTTGGTCTTGTTGTGCTGCATTTGGGCTAGGATGGCCAATAATGGAGCAATGAATTCTAAATTCTGCCAGAAAATTCCAGTGGAAAATGTCAGGACATTTGTCCATGAGCTGAATCTTAAGAGAACATGGGTTGTGCAGTAAAACAAAGACCCAAAGCCACAATTCGTTCTACAAAATAATGGTTGCTGAAGAATAAAGGGGGAGTTCGGGAGTGCTCAGTCCAAGTTTGATTTTAATTTTATAGAAATGTTGTAAAAGGATCTAAAGCAAACAGTTCATGGGGGAAAACCCACCAGGTGAACCTGTTTTGTAGGGTGGAATTCGTTAAGATTCTTCCAAGTCGATGTGCTGGACTAATCAGCAAGTACTAGAAAAGTTTAGATGCAGTTATTGCAACATAAGGGGGTCACATCAGATAGTGGTAGCAAAGGTTCACAAAGGTTTCTTTTATCTACTTTTATTACTTGTGTGAACATATGATATAGCTCTAAATCAAATCTATGCAGAAATAGGGAAAATTCTGGTGTTCTAACATTCTATGGAGAAGGGAGGAACTAGAAGCAGACAGATATTCTACTGCAAGTTTTTCTGAAATGGTAATTACAACTTTAATCAGTATAAAATTGGTAATGCAAAATGCCTTCTTTTGGAAACAAAAAACTACATTTTTTTTTAAATATATTTTTTTAAAAAAATCAAATTACAAGAGCCACTAGAATACCAAAGAATCACCTGCTACATTACAAAGCTAAAGAAGAAAATAACCGGGTGCCTCTAGTGGTCACCTACAATACAAATCTGGAGGTGCTAAGGGGAGCTGCACGGAAACTACAACCTTTACTACAAAAAGATGCCCGATTACAATCCATATTTCCAGACCCCCCACTACTGTGTTTTAGGCAGCCCCCAAATCTAAGAAGCATCATTGTCAAAAGCTCCCTGTCCTCTCCAACAGCTGCAGGAACCTTTCCTTGCAACAAGAAAAAATGTAAAAGCTGTCCATCTATAATGACCACGGACAAGATAAAGATCCCCAACTCCCATCAGGACTACAAGATACCAGGTACTTTCAGCTGCATCACATCTAATGTGGTGTACCTAATTATATGTACTAAATGTCCAACTGGGGGTCTGTATGTGGGAGAGACCGGGCAAAAACTGAGAACAAGGATGAATTCTCATCGCCACACAATAAGAGAAAAAAGAATGGATCTACCTGTGGACAAACACTTTTGTATCCCCGGTCACAGCATGATGGACATGAAATTACTTGTATTAAAAGCTAAATTTAAATCTGAGAGAGACAGAAAAGTTTGGGAATATAAACTCATGACGACCTTTGATACACTCAGTGCTGGAATGAATGTATCGCATGGATTTATGTCTTTTTACATCAATTAAAGAATTTGCACTTCAGACCTTCTGGGGGATCACAACAATACCAGACCCCAATCAGAGGGGAATAAAACGTTCACACTCCTTATCTATGAACTATTGCAATATTTATGTTCATCTCTATCTCCCATAATGACAGTTCTGCTTCGCGTCACTTGTCTTACCTATTGCATTGTTTCTGTGTTGTGTTGTGTATAAATATGTGATTCTTCAGATTTTCTATTAGTTTAGCCTGATGAAGAGACCTGAGTAGTCTCGAAAGCTTGCAATTTGTTACCATCTTTTCAGTTAGCCATTAAAAGGTATCAACCACTGAGGACTCTCAATTCTAAATATTTTTTTTTGCTAATTGTAGCATCGGTTCCTGCATTCATTCAGTTTTTACTGCGGTTCCCAGTCTTTTATTAATAATTATGTAACAATATATTTTGTAATGTTAGTGATTTTTTTTAATGATTAACATATTACAGTCCTATATAATTAAGGGAGAAAAAAAAGGCCAATTTTTTTTTTCATTCTGATTCTGCAGGGGTAAAAACTCATTCCGCAAGCTGTAATAACGTTACCGCTCATTACTGATGAAATCTTATTAATTTGGTTTGCTCAAGAACTTTCTTGACTAAATCTAAAGTTTTAATTATATCTCTCAGAAGTGTGCATTTAATTAACTGATGACATTTCCTGGTTCAATTATTGTGGTTCAATACAACTGTCATAAACTTATAAATTTTAATTAAAGATGCCCCAAACCGATGCCGTGCAGTGTCCGCCAAGGAATTCACCAAAGGGCTTCATGAAGAACAGACCGACAATATGTGCCTCACCGCTGGGATTTGCAGAGCAGTTTAACATTTGTACAGGTGTAATAAAGCTAATAAAACTGGCAATATTAGACTCGACTTTAATAATATCATAGCAAGAAAATTAGGGGGAAATTACATCCTATTACTGGATAAGGAGGATGATGGACTTAAATAAAATTTGATATATATTGAAAAGTCAATGCTTACAGGAAAGTAAGGCTAGGCACCAGATCTAAACTTCCAGAGAAAAACAGGGGTGTAACTAAGGCTCTGCGGGGGCGGTGCTAATGCCCAAAGGAACAGCAGTAGAACAATAGGATTACTGAGCCCCAGAAATCATTTGTAGGGTCCATCTGTGCCGAGCATGTGTATGTCCATCTTTAGCTGCAATGAGTTTTTGTGAATAAACTGGTGTACAATAATAAATTATATTGTGGTACCGTGTTAGCCAGAAAAATAGCGAATGAATAAACTGAAAAGAAATACTGTGAATAAACTGAAAAGAAATGTAAAGTAGAGGCGACTTCCGATTGTCCCCCCTTCTGTATAAGGAACTAAAAATGAGTGAATCTCCGAAAATTAATTAAAATAAAATTTGGTCCCAAAAAGACATTTATTATTCACTCTCTACACCCCAAAATGTATTAAACATTTATGCTCAACTGCCCTAGGCCTGACATTGGCCTATCCTTTGACCATAGCTTTCTGCCTTGTCCTACACACAATTTTGGTCTTCAAATCAGTCTACTCTTCAGTGTTCTTCACCCTTCAGTTCTCTTATCAATCCTTTTTTCACTTTTTGGTCTTCAGATTGGGCTTTGGTTCGGCTCTTGAGGCCAAACACATCTTGACATCAATGACATATGTCGTGCCCCTCATAATCAAGTGTGGCCTTAACAGCATCAGTAGATCCAGATCAAAGACCGAGCTAGAGACCAAAGAGGGGAAACAGAAGAATAAAGACTGATCCGAATCGAATGGAGGACTTGACAGGGAGGTGCAGCAGTAGGACAGGAAATAGTCGAGCTTAGGACAAGTCAGTAGAATATTTCATTATTTTTTAACCCCTTCCTAGCCCTATAAAGACTCCAGCAAAATGGAGACTTTTTGTGTGACTCAAATACTGAAAAATTCAGATCCTGGTGTATTGGAATTGTTTTGAAAATATGTAATGAATTTGATTAATCTCCAATTGATTCATTTATCTCTTTAACGGATCCATCATTGTCTCAGAGGCCAAGTTCCACCTGGAATTTTTTTTGGTCATCCTAGGGTTGTTAAAGGGAATCTGTCACCCCATTTTGGCCCTATGAGATGAGGCCACCGCCATCAGGGGCTTATCTACAGCATTCTGTAATGCTGTAGATAAGTCCCCGATGTTACCTGAAAGTGAAGAAAAACAAGTTATAAAATACTCACCCAGGGACGTTCCGGGGGGCGGTTGGGTCCGATTGGCGTTGCGGTCCGGTCCAGTGCCTCCCATTTTGTGGCGATGCCGGCCTCTTCTTTTGGTCCCGTCGCGGCTCCTGCGCAGGCCCACTGCTCTGCCCTAGTGAAGGCAGAGTAGAGTACTGCAGTGCGCAGGCGCCGGGAAAGGTCAGAGAGGTCCGGCGCCTGCGCACTGCAGTACTCTGCTCTCTCCTCACCGGGGCAAAGCAGTGCGACTGCGCAGGAGCTGCGACAGGACCGAAAGAAGAGGTCGGCATCGCCACAAGATGGGAGGCACTGGACCGGACCGCAACTCCCTCCGGACCCGACCGCCCCCCGGAACGCCCCTGGGTGAGTATTTTATAACTCGTTTTTCTTCACTTTCAGGTAGCATTGGGGGCTTATCTACAGCATTCCAGAATGCTATAGATAAGCCCCTGATGGCGGTGGCCCTATCTCATAGGACCAAAATGGGGTGACAGATTCCCTTTAAGTTTCTGTTCCATGTTACACAGCCATATTAAACCCTCAATTTTCAAAAGGCACTTGTCTAAAAATAGCTGAAGTGTGAAATCATGCCATAGCAGAGGTGTCCAGAAGTGTCAAGTACAGTCCAATACAGCCTTTACTTTGTGCTAATTTTATTGAGGATGCCAATTTTTTATGATACAAATTTAATGCACTATTGTCACATTCTACGAAAACTCTCAAAAGGATGTAATGCACACCACAACCTCTGGGTGGCAACAAATAGACACAAATAGCATAAACATCTCCCGACAGAGTATCACTAATCTATATAAACATTCACTGCCTGCGTTAAAACTTATATACTGTAAATTATACATTTTTATGAGTATTTCTGTATAGGAAAGTGAAGTACACTATAGTTTAGCACAGTGAAAAAAAGATATGCCGCTGAACAACATTCCAGCATACACCCAATGGATACTCTTTTCGGAATAGGGTGCTAAGAACATATTTTCCAAAAGAGTCATCAAGAAAGGAGATGAGAAAATTGCTTCAAGGTGAATCGTGTATGCTTCCAATCTTTTGTGATTGATTTCGCTAGATTCGAAAAGATTTTAAAAAGGTTACATTTTTAACAAAAAAATATACAGAGATATACCTGTATAACCCTGATGCTCCACTTTGCTTTGCTCTTCAGTGGAACTCAGGCCTCTAGCAATGACCCGGCGTCATGATGTCATGAGGCTTAATCAGCACCAAAAGTGCCAAACGTTGAAAAACAGAATTAGAAGCGGGGGCCAAGACGACCTGAGTATATATCGCATGTTTTTTTACATTTTTTTAAACCTCTGTTTATGAGGCTCTGGGGTCTGGAGAGACCTGAGATCACTTCTGATTCGCATCAGATAAATTCATCATAAATTGAATTCTCCAGATGAAGTTGAGCTGAAACTTCTGAATTCGATTTGCTCTTCACCAGTCAATATTCAAGATGTCAATGGGAGATTAAAATGTGTGCACCTTTAGCTCTAATCAAATTTCATCAAGGACTTCAATTTCCCATTCTACGCATTATCGCGACACGCCAGCGTAATTATCGACAGGCTGCAATTCACAGCACAACCACTTGGTGGCAACATATAGATTCATATAGCATAAACATAAAAGATGAGTGAATCATTTGAAATTCAAATTGTGCAGCTTTGTTGAAATTTCCACAAACACTTAATTTGCAGCAAATCAATCACAATTACAGTAAGGCAAAGCCATTCATTTCCCTGAATACATGTGTGTAACACTCTGGGGTGTTTTGGTTCTATATTGGGTATTTTTTAAGGTCTTTAACTCAAACATAACCTTAGTAATTTCTAAGCAACCTCAGCAAATATGGCTCTGGATAAACGAATGGTAGCTGTTTTTCAATGCAGTCCTGTCACACACTATCTGCAATGTTGATACAGTGTTTTCTTTTTTTTTCTCTATCTCTGTAGCTTTTGACTATCCACATCCAATACAAAATGGCTGCTGCATTCCCTGCCTTGGCTTTTATATGGGTTATGACGGTCACTCCTGATTAGAAGTGCATTACTATATGATGCCGTAGTTACAAGACAATATGAGAAAGTTCACACAGTTACACCTGAAGGCATGTCATGTGAGCCTTTCTCTGGCTTATGCAAGCTTCGGCTTTGTGGGCATTTTTTTTGTGGAAATCAAAAAATTCCACAGAGCTTTACATATATTATCAGCACTGTCCCAATTGGGGTCTGCAATCTAGATTCCTTATCAGTATGTCTTTGGAGAGTGGGAAGGAAGAAAGAGGAAACCCACAGAAACATGGGGAGAACATACAAACTCCTTGCAGATGTTGTCCTTGGTGGGATTTGAACCCAGGACCCCAGCGCTGCAAAGCAACAATGCTAACCACTGAGCCAACATGCTGCCAAAATACAAAGGATCCAATGAATTTCCTAAGATTTTACATGTATCCGATTAACATTGAATAGATTTTGTCGTCATCTATGATAGACATCGCCCAACAGCGTATTGCAACAACATGTTTGGTCATTACGTGTCACATATCTTGGGACATATCAAGACAAGAGGTAAGATGACAGCGGACATATCTGTACTATGTATGCTTAGTGTGAATACTGCAGCAATATCTCATAGAATAACGATTTCTGAATGCTCAAACAATGGAGGATCAGAGAGCCCCGTCAGCTCTGCCAGCCCCCGCAGTATCTGATATGAAAGCCCCCATTATTTTACTAAGCTTTCAGGAGACACGGTATCTGGGAGGCTGCATGGACGGGGAGTGAATCTATATTCTTGTATTGCTGATTAATCACTGATGAATTGTGGCTGACAAGTTTATAATCTTGTTCACCTCCAGCCTCGTTATATTCACCGGCCAGAGGCGACAGAAGTGTAAACATAATTATTCACTTACTCAAACGCAAATTGATTTTTGTATTATTAACATTCAATCTCCTATTCTCTTTACCAATCGGGGTCTGTGATGTGTAAATGATTATGTTACAGGCGTAAATTCATATTCATGGTAAAACAGAGTCACTATTTATAGACAATTTGTGCTTCATTGGTATAAAGGAGATAAAATAACTCTACATATTTTTTTACTCTTAGTGTAAATGTTGCATTTTTTTCCCAGAAAATCTGTTGCCAAAAATTTAAAAAATGAAAATGTAACTGTCCAAGGAAAGTGGATGTGATTGAATGAAAACTCGTGCTCATTGTGCGTCTAGAAACATTGAAGTTTGCATTTTTTTCTCTATTGGTTTTTTGGAGTCTGAAAAAAAAAATTGCATGTGAAAATGCATACGAAGGGAAACGGGCAATAGATTAATTTTAAGGGCTTCACGCACATGGCTGTATTTTCAGTCCGAGTGCAATCCGGCAAAACAACAGATCTCATCAATGTTATGCTATAGGGTTTTGCACAGGTCCGATTTTTTTCTCATACTGAGCCGGTTCCAGGAAAATAATCGTCCGAGTTTGATCCGATGTTCGGATTGCAATTGGCCATGGAAGTCGATGAGTGCGTGGAAACCATTGGACTGCAGTCAGATGACATCGCAGTGCAGTCCTATTTTTGCGCATTGACACAGTGTAGAAGATGGAGACATTTTTTCCTCCATCTTCTCATCTGAGAAAATCGAATCACACTATGATCAGAGTATGATTTACATAATCGACCCGATTCTCTCGGATGGGACTGAACCTCGCCTTAGACTAATGGAAGAGCTGTAATCTCTGATCATAGATATATTATACTGGGATACATGTGAAAAGTGATTAACAATAAAGGAAATAAGAAGGGAGCTTGTCATTACCCAAAGATGCTGAAAACTTTTTATCGATTTAGAAAACTTTAATATAAATATATATACATATCCTTGGTCTTCTGGAAATCCAAATATCCAATGCTTATATATGAGTCCCCGAGGCATTAGGGCCGTAAAATAAAGCCGCTCCTACATCTAAAGATATGTATCTACAGCAAGTCAATTGAAACGTCTTCTAGCATGCAGTCTCCATACTCCTTCACCGCTTGACACGGCATCTTGGTCCTGAGCGGCTGTACGGTAAGACACATGACATATCACTTGTTTAACAACACAGCCTTGAATCTCGTGGACCATGAAGCCCGACTAGTAGTATTAATAATGCATTATTCATGATGTAAAGTCGCTGTCTGTTTGTGATTCATACGCCTGTCATAATTTGTCACCAGTGTGTTGTGCAGAAGTAAAAAAAAACCTCCTCGCCACCTGTTATCTTACTCCCTCAAAGTAATTCCCTCTTACTGTACATCTGGAGCAGGAGAAACTTCCACGGATTGGTAGATTAATGCACCGAGCTTCAGAGACATGGGAAATTTCTATTTATAACAGTGCATCACTTAGAGAAAGATGAATAAGAGCGGACTCAGAAAGTAAAGTCAAGTTTGCGATAATGGATGTTGAGTGCTCTTTTTTCCCCTTATAGTTGGCAAGAAAAAAATTCTATTGGGAAAAACAATTTGTATCAGTAATTAGGAGTAAATAACTCAATGAACATGAGAACAAGAAGTGAACAGAACACCACGAGTTTGGAAGAAGAAGTTGCGCTTAATAATAAATATTTACCTAGAGCTGACGCCGTACAAGTTCCTCCGTTCAGGCAGTAATTACTACAGTGGTTCATTTCGCATCGTTCTCCTGAGAAACTGGGCCAGCAGTGGCATCTTAGATTGCCCTTCTCATTTATAATGCATCTGCCTCCATTTTCGCAAGTCAGTTTGCATAAGTCATCTATGGTGTAACCAAAAGAAAATGAATTGTATCGAGTTCTAAACAACATATGATACGGCACGCTGGAGCAGACAATACGGAGCAGAGAACACATACAGCAGACTGGCGTAGAAAAACTCTGAACTGTATGGGTGGAAACACACAAGCACTTTTTTGACAAAAGTGGATCCAACAACAAAGAGAAGGACAAATTCTTTCTTTAGAGTTTCCATTCTATTTTAATCTATTCTTAGATTTAGTTTTCGCTCAATGGCATCAAAAACTACACCAAAAAGTTCTACATTAACTGCTTGCGTGATTCCAGCCTCATAGAGCTGCTATATTACGTATGTACCAACACTGCTGTTTGGAACTTTAAGTTTACACTCGATTTTACATGGGAACATCCCATTACCCTCGTGAACACCGACAAACCAAGAAGAAATGCTCACACTAGGTAGTGTTTATAGAACCCATTTCCTTTCTAAAATTGTTTCCAAAAACCTGGACATTCCTGGCAAATTTGGGGCTGTTGACAGCTATAATAGTATTCTTCTCTACTGTACTGCATTATGCCTTTGATTTTATACTAGGTTCTTTAGGTTGAATTCTGAAATCAAGACACTCTCTATTGGAAGAAATAATTTATGGGTGTGGACAAAATTCTTCAGATGTTACCGGGAAGAAGCGCTAATATTTCAGAAAAATATTACAATTTGAGAGTCCTTCAAGGTTAATACTTTTTAATGGCTAACTCAAAAGATGCTAACAAATTGCAAGCTTTCGAGACTATTTAGGTCTCTGCATCAGGCATCAGTAAGGTGGGCACCACTACTGAGCAAGTTTCTGGATGGGTAGAGGGTATTCTTAAACCCCTGGTAAAGGAGACACCCAGCTACATTCAGGCCACAACTGACCTATTTAATAAAGTAGCAGCAATAGGTCCTCTACTAGAAGAAACCATCCTGGCCACCATGGATGTGGAATCTTTGTACTCTAATATCCCACACCAGGATGGATTAAATGCCTGCAAATTATTCATGGAAAATTCAGGAATTGATGCTTATTTTGCTGTGAAACTTATCAAATTCAAAGTAGTTGTGGGTGAATTAATTTTGTAACAACATACTGTATATCTACAGGAGACTGGTACAGCAATGGGAAGCAAAGTGGCTCCACATTATGCAAGTCTTTTCATGGCCAAGCTTGAAAGTGACTTCTTGTTCTCTTGTCCCATCAGACCTCTGGCCTATCGCCGTTACATTGATGATATTTAAATCATCTGGACAATATAAAGCTGCCCAACTCACATCAAGACTACAAGATCCCAGGCACTTTCAGGTGTGTCACATCTGATGTGGTGTACTTAATTATTTGTACTAAATGTCCAACTGGAGGTCTGTATGTAGGGGAGACAGGACAAAAACAAGGATGAATTCTCATTACCACACAATAAAAGAAAAAATAATACATCTACCTGTGGCCAAACATTTTTGTATCCCTGACCACAGCATCATGGACATGAAATAACTGGTATTAAAAGGTAACTTCAAATCTCAGGGAGACAGAAAAATTTGAGAGTATAAACTTATGACAACCTTTGACACACTCAGTGCAGGAATTAATGTGTCGCATGGATTTATGTCTTTCTATATCAACTAAGGAATGTGCTCCTCAGACCATTTGAGGGTATCACAATAAAGGACCAGACAGTAGGACAACAGAACTTTCACACTCCTTATCTATGAACTGTTTCAATATTTACAACCCCCAGCTGTTTTCCCCCTGTCCCTGTCTTATCTATTGCATTATTCCTGTGTCCTCTTGAGCATAAAAATCTTCAGATTTTGTGTTATTCTATGCCTAATGAAGAGACCTAAGTAGTCTCAAAATCTTGCAATTTGTTAGCATCTTTTCAGGTAGCTATTAAAAGGTGTAATTTTTTTCTATCTACTGGCCAACATGGTACAATGATAGATATTTTTCCTGTACTAATATTTCAGAACACTTATGGTTGCATGGTATGGAGCCATATGGACTCCATGTGTCTCCGTCAAGGCTATGTCCACTATGGTGCTTATAAGGATATACAGGAATTTTAATTAATACACATCATTTACTTTTTATTCAGACATCTCTTTTAAAGCTCTGGTTATAGAATGCTATCTTAAGTAATAAAAAATATATTAGAAAACTGGGAATACATTTATTGCTAATTATATCTTAATTTTTTAAGTTTGAAAATTCAATTCATCTTTTTTTTTAAATTCTTACTGTTTATGTTAAAGGTTTGGTGAAACTCAATATAGCTACCAAGATAACTCCCATCTGGATTGTTCGGTAGGTCTTTACTATGAACTACTACTATTTGTGTACATGTGAAATGCACACATGTTTAAAATATTGCCAAAGAACCACTTATCCAATTCTTCTCCATCAATTGCACTAAAAATTACATTTTATACTTTTATCTCTTCAGGGAAACTGATCCAAGAACCAACAAGACTGCATGGGAATTAATTACAGATAATAATTAAAGCATTAACCCTAACCTGCATAATTTTGGTCTGAACATGATCCATTAATTAAAACTTTTCCTTCTGGACACCCACAGGTTGCCCCTGTGGGGTTGAGCAAACAGATGAAGTCACATTTTAAATCCAGACATGGATTCGGCACTGTCAGGAGAGAAAAAAAACAGTCAGTCATTATAAGAGATAGAATTCCAAACAGAGCAAAGAAATGTTGCCAGCTTTTTCCGAATCCAGCTTCCTTCTACCACAGATGGAGCAGTCACTTTGAACCTCTTAAAAAGAATCTTTCCCCAGTTTGAGCATGTTAAACCTGGCCATATAATGGAATAGTGACTAGTTCCTCCTCTCTGTTGCAAAGATATTATCTTATAAATTTTAGGTTATAATTTATATGCCCAACACTTGGCGTTGTCATAGATTTGACTTTTGGGGCTTGTACTTTGTCCCCTGTATGATAACAGCCAATCATAAGCTGGCAGCAACATACAGTGGGAAAAAACCACACCCCCAAATTATGTTTAACAGGCTTTATCCTATGTGAGGCATGTAATGATAAACAGTGTGCAGAGATTTTACAAATTAATTGAGAGTTTTAAGAATGAAAGTTCAGTCCAGGAGGAGAAAGCAGATTTGCTTGATAGGATATATTACAAAGTTAAGTGTACTATTGATTTATAATAAATGAAAATAAATAAAATGACGGTTACTCTTTAAGGTCTTATATGGAACCATATGGCCTTCATGCTCAGCTCCACTGTTCCGTTGGGTGCCATATGTATGGAGTTAATCTTGCAAGAACCATTTATTTGATACATAGTTCTATTGCTTTTCATTACCGCAATACATAGTGATTATATGGAATATGCCATACTTTGACAGATTATGCCTCTGTGAGAAATTGAAGTATACATATGCACAGTAGAAATAGCCTTTCACTCACCATGCGTAAAGGTTTAGTTCACTTTCCTAGTATCTAAATACCCTATTCAGGGCACAGTGATTTGGTGACTCTTCCTAGGTACCAAACACCTAAATCATTGCCCCCGCAAGCATCAACTGTTCATAGGAGCTTTATGGAGTTAAAAAAAAGAATCAGCCTGTGAATAACATGGATGGCTCATCAATAGTAATTGTCCTTTCATGAAATACTTCCTTATTCCTGTGGGGGCGCTACAGCAGAATGTAACATTTGATGTCAGGTTCATCCATAAATTACGTCTGATTCCTGCAATTCACAATGCTAAGAGGACGATTCATCAAAGTGTTTTCACCAATTTTCTGAAAATTCGCTAAATGTTTGTACAGCGAAAAGTTTCGCAAAACTTTTGTGACTTTTCATAGGGTTTTCTTGCCTGTCGAGGGCAGCTCCGCCAAAGTGGACAAAACATGGGCGGTATGCGACGTGGTGGCGCTTACCTGTCAAATTCATCAAAAGTTATGGGACTTTAGTAACTTTCTCCAGAATTGTAACTCCAGTCCCTGACTTGAGTAGCATTTCTGTAAATGTGCATATAGGCACACGCCAACAAGAAGATGCAGAGATTAGTGAAGTCCCACCTCATCTCTTCATACAGACTGGCGTGCATAATGCGAGTCTTAATAAATCAGTCACTAAGATTATATGCTACTGTTTTATTTTCAAGGGAACCTTCTAAAAAACATTTCTTGGAAGCTTTGGTCAGAAAATTGTGCAAACAAAAAGTTGCATGGTGCCACTTGGGCCACGTGGTCTTTTACCCTCCTGGCTTCATGAATGACATGTAGCCTGGAAATAAAAGCCATACAGATCTACTCAGGTTTTTGCTTCCCTAAAATAGCAATACTTACAATAAGGCTGCTTGTAGTGATGCGAAATTAAGACACTTTTTGCTTTTTCCACATTTAGGTTCAGATACTCCATTGCACCATTCCCAAACTTCTGTATCCTAAATGCGCCATTTTTTAGACCAGCTCCATAAATATAGTCCTCAAATATATCGATTCTGTGAGGGTACATCAGTCCTTAGGGAGAGGAAGAGAAATAATTCAGCCACCGGAGCTGTTTATTAGGAACATAAAACCAGACGGGGCTCTGACCAGAGTATGATGTATGTGGATGTTTGCTAAAATGTTTTACAACTCGGCTGTCACTCCATTATGTTTTATAACCTGCCGAAGAACAACCTGCTTCAGATGTTGAGACCTTCAAGGTCTACACTTCTATATCCTCTCATGTTTGTAGTATAGGAGTGTATCCATAACTTGGTAATTCATTGAAAAATCTTGAATTTTTGTTTTTTAATTTTCAGCCTATTCCGGTTTATCTAGCAATATCTTGGAATTTTCCCTCTTCAATAGAAAGCAGGAAAATAGGTCAACATTTAATGTGACATGCAAAGAAATAGTAACTCAAGTGCCGATGCTGTTGGTTCCTGCATATCCTGCTGTGATGACAACCTGTTGATCATTTACATCACCACTGCAGCCAATCACTGGCTTCAGCAGTCACATGCATACATATGTCACAGATGAAGCCAGCGATTGGCTGCAGGACAGACACATAACGTCAGAGCAGCAGCCAAGGTTTAATAATAAAATTCTTAAATTTCTTCATTTTTTAACACTCCCTGCTCTTGGCTACATTTGGAAAGATTCCCCCCAAGTTTAATTGCTATGATTTAGCTTTGGTGCCCCTTGATGTAACTTTAGCAAACTCTCATTAACAGGTTGGTGTAAATTTTCATTCACTGTTGGCAAACAGTTACTTACTTAGTAATACAATCCAAAGTATATAAAAAATAGGGGAAATAAAGGCCAGATTCGATCAGTGTGGAAGCCCATGATCCATGCCACTGCAAGGCGTTCAACTTTACAGGAGAAAAGAAAGATGATCCAGCTTCCAATTTAATGTCCAAGAATTAAAAATGTAAGTACTTTAATATCAAACTTAAAATGTGGCAACAAAAAGTAAAAATGTATGAAAAAACACACCGACAATCTGGAAGTGTGAGATGAGTGTGACATGGGGATCTAATACCAGACGCGTTTCGAACTCAACCTACGTTCTTCAACTTGGTTTGAAACCAAACCATCCAAAACAAGTTTAAGAATGCAACTTGCGGTCGAAACGCGTCTGTATTGGTATTTGTTCCCCATGTCTCCCCTCACACCTCCAGATTGTCGGTGTGTTTTTTCATACATTTTTTCTTTTTGTTGCCATATTTTAACTTTGATAATAAAGCACTTACATTTTTAATACATTTTTGTATTTTGAACGGGAAGCTGGATCATCTTTCTTCCATCCTAAGAAGTGGCATAACTTTACTGTGACTGTGATAACTCGAGTTTGATAAGTGGGTGGGAATTTCCCGCTTTAACCAATGCTCTGAGCCAAACAAATGGCTGAGTCCAAAGACACTGTGCAATACATACTGCAGCTGCATCCCCCTCCTCCTTTACGTCTAATTATTCAATTGCTTTGGAAGCCTTCGATGGGGACTGAAGATACTTACAAGACTCACAGACGTGGAAACAGGAAACGATAAGGCACTGGTGAGTAAGCAATATGCTAGACAGCAAATAGTATAATTGAATATTGATCGAATATTTTTTTTCATAATAGTCAACTAACACAGCCCAATGAACCATTTCACATGATATTAGCAGGTCACAGAAGCAGAGCCTGTGCATATTTGGGTGTAGGATACATTTTATTTCCAGATTCATATGTCAGGTCACCCCTGCAGTCATTCCTCAGCCATTGATCAACTGCAGTCTTCACATTTTTTCACTTAGCGTGATTCATGCCCCACTGATGTTGATGTCTGAAATAGGCGGGCAATAAAAAAGAGAGTGCCGAGGAGCAGTTTTGGTCCAGGAGGTGAAAATAAGATTTTTTTAGACCACCCTGGGCACCACTGAAAATATCTTTTAACATAGTGAAAAAACCCTTTAAAGCTTTGCCGTTTACATGAATGCTGTAGACATGTGGGTAGGTATTAATTGGTTTATTCCAAACTTGGCAAAGTATCTTTGGTGATAGTGAAAAGAGAAGGAGGTTCAGCAGCATGAAATAAAGGCACGTGAAAATTTCTCCAAAAAAAATATGTAGAAATAATTATTTTTATTAATAATATATTATACACGAAAAACAGACGTATCTTAAAAACATAAAAAAAGTACAACAAAAGTATACATGGAACAGCATAGATAACTCATGCTAAAGCCAAAATTGTACTGCATAGACCGATGTGATATAAATGGAAAAACGGCGTTCTCAGCAACGTAGCAAGAAAACTCTAGCTGAGAATGCCGATGCCGTTTTTCCATTTATCTTATGTTTATCTGCATCGGTTTTTGAGCTCTCTTATGATTATTCACAGTGTCTGCCATAAAATAGGTATTAAGGTATCATTGGAGACAATTTGCAGATCACCGGGAACACATAGACGCCCTCTGATTTTGAGAACAGTGTTCTAAAATGATCTGTTAGAACATAGTGGTGTCTGTTGATGCGTGACGCCGCTCCATTTATTGTCTATAAAGTAAAGACGAGCGTCCGGCCAAAATTGGAATTCGCTTGTTTACATGGAATTTACCGGGGTATTTAGTTGAAAGAGAAGTTATTCTCTGCAAATGTAATGTCTCTCTAGACCCCAGATGATATTAAAAAGTGATATATGAAAAAAATAAAAGAAACCTTGTACACCTCACTGCTCAATTCTCCAACACTTACGTAACTTGTCATCACTCATCCAGTCCTCGCCACATCTTCTTTTGCCATTCACGCTGAAATCCTCATCAGTGCTGGAAGTCCCAGCCAGCATGAGAGGTCAGGAGGGTTCTGCTCATGTGCGAGAAAGGTCACCAATTTTTTTCATTTATCTAAAGGTCACAGTGTCTTGAGGTCACAATGTGAACCGTGACCTTACACGTGCATGCTCAGTGCTCTTCCTGGCCTTTATTAGCGCCGGAAGTCATGGACTGGTGGGAAAGACTCAAGGATTTCTGTGTAAGCGATGGTGATCAAAAGATGCCCCGAGGTTGGGACCCGACGTGTGACGTTGTGAAGTGGAGAAGCCAGAGACGTGAATGGCAAAGAGAATATAAAGACTATTTTGTAAAACATTTTGACAGCCCTTTATGAATCAGATCAATGGCAGTCTGCAGCCGCTTTCTTGCGGCATCCATGTGAAAGCGAAAAACAAAAAATCTTGGCATTTTGGCAAAATTTAAGTAGAATTCAATTCCACTGGAATATAGATGCTTATCTGTGCTATAAAGAGCTCATATCCTAAGGATAAGAAATAACTTGGCAAGTTGGGAATAACCTTTTCTTTCTCGTCAGACGTTTTGATTAGGAGCTGACAAGGCGTAAAGTCGGTAAAGTCAATATTTGGATCATTTGAACATTTTTACTAAGGCTGATTACTCACCATGCTTACTTCGAACAACCATGGCTAAATCGGAACCATCTAGCCGGATTGTGCCGATGACAGAGAGTTCAAAGTCTGCCCAGTAAAGGCGTTGACCGAAATGATCGACAACGAGACCTAAATGAAAAAGAGATGAGAATTCATTTCTGATCTTTCGCAAATGTATATTTTTAAAGATGCTTTGTTTGTATCACATGGAATTAAAATAGTTATTTAGAACAGAACAAATTTGGGGGAAAGAGAATGAATTCCAGGTCACAGCGGGCAGTTTGCAATCCGTTAAGTTATGCACATTGCTCTTCACTTGGCTGCATCATCCAAGCTTGTTGAGCAGCAAATTGCATTTGTTTTATTTTTCTGTTCAGAAAGAATTTTTCTTTTGATCTGCTGTAAATCCAGTGAACGGCGGGCTCTTAATAATGAAACACAAGCTGTTTGTATTCTCTGAGATTTCTACAATGGCCGGATGCGAAGCTGTGTGTTCAAAAACTTAAAGTCGGCATCCTTCCTGATAATGGCTTTATCCAAAACAAATTCTTCTGGATCAACTTGAAGCCTGCCTCGACTTACAGGAAACACAATATACTGTTGGAAGTATCAAAATAAAATATTTTTATGCAAAGGAGAAGTCAAAATTACAACCGTGCTTATCCTCTTTAAGCAGGGGCCATTTTAAATATTCACCCCATTCCGTTGGGTAAAGGCCTTGGAATTGCTCAGAAAGTCCTTTTTAATGAAAAGCATCAGTGATCCTGCCATCATTGCAGCTCAACTCATAGGACTCAAGATCAGTGCAAGACAAGATATATAATGTATGTATACAGTGACTACACCAGCAGAATAGTGAGTGCAGCTCTGGAGTATAATACAGGATGTAACTCAGGATCAGTAATGTAATGTATGTACACAGTGACTGCACCAGCAGAATAGTGAGTGCAGCTCTGGAGTATAATACAGGATGTAACTCAGGATCAGTAATGTAATGTATGTACACAATGACTGCACCAGCAGAATAGTGAGTGCAGCTCTGGAGTATAATACAGGATGTAACTCAGGATCAGTAATGTAATGTATGTACACAATGACTGCACCAGCAGAATAGTGAGTGCAGCTCTGGAGTATAATACAGGATGTAACTCACGATCAGTAATGTAATGTATGTACACAATGACTGCACCAGCAGAATAGTGACTGCAGCTCTGGAGTATAATACAGGATGTAACTCAGGGTCAGTAATGTAATGGTAATGTATGTACCCAGTGACTGCACCAGCAGAATAGTGAGTGCAGCTCTGGAGTATAATACAGGATGTAACTCAGGATCAGTAATGTAATGTATGTATGCAGTGACTGCACCAGCAGAATAGTGAGTGCAGCTCTGGAATATAATACAGGAGGTAACTCAGGATCAGTAATGTAATGTATGTATGCAGTGACTGCACCAGCAGAATAGTGAGTGCAGCTCTGGGGTATAATACAGGATGTAACTCAGGATCAGTAATGTAATGTATGTACACAGTGACTGGACCAGCAGAATAGTGAGTGCAGCTCTTGAGTATAATATAGGATGTAACTCAGGATCAGTAATGTAATGTATGTACACAGTGACTGCTCCAGCAGAATAGTGAGTGCAGCTCTGGAGTATAATACAGGATGTAACTCAGGATCAGTAATGTAATGTATGTACACAGTGACTGCACCAGCAGAATAGTGAGTGCAGCTCTAGGGTATAATAAAGAATGTAACTCAGGATCATTAATGTAATGTATGTACACAGTGACTGCACCAGCAGAATAGTGAGTGCAGCTCTGGAGTATAATACAGGATGTAACTCAGGATCAGTAATGTAATGTATGTACCAGTGACTGCACCAGCAGAATAGTGAGTGCAGCTCTGGAGTATAATACAGGATGTAACTCAGGATCAGTAATGTAATGTATGTACGCAGTGACTGCACCAGCAGAATAGTGAGTGCAGCTCTGGAGTATAATATAGGATGTAACTCAGGATCAGTAATGTAATGTATGTACACAGTGACTGCACCAGCAGAATAGTGAGTGCAGCTCTGAAGTATAATACAGAATGTAACTCAGGATCAGAAATGTAATGTATGTACACAGTGACTGCACCAGCAGAATAGTGAGTGCAGCTCTGAAGTATAATACAGAATGTAACTCAGGATCAGTAATGTAATGTATGTACACAGTGAGTCCAACAGCAGAATAGAGAGTGCAGCTCTTGATAATACAAGATATACTGTATATGTATAACTTGTAGCTTAGGGTCTCAGATGTTAAATCTGCAACAGGTCCTTTTAACTTTCACACCAAAAGTTATGCGACAGAAGATGAATTGATCCTTCAAGGATCATTGCAACTACCAGATTTATAACATAAACCTTACTAATAAAATCCATGTCTTTTTGATCCTGTAACAGTGAAAGACTTTAACTTATTACAGTGTAATAAACACTTGTTTGGACTCTTTTTCCTTCCATGATTATTAAATGCCCATTTTCTTTTGTTCTCCTATCTGATGGTTTTGTCCGACCAAGTATTCCTCTGACTTCAGTCAATCAGTCTTCACACCATGAAACCAATAACCGGAAACCACTGTCAGCAAGAAAAGGCAATTGTCCTAATTCTAAGCTGCGCTTGATTTTAATTTTGTAAACTGCAGGCGACAACCTGTACTGTCAGTTTGGGGCCTATTTGCACCATGAGGGTCCACAATGCAATAACTATCAGCAGCAGACATCAATGAAACATTCCCATTTTTTTTAGGCCTGAACCTGCAGAATGTATCACAGCGCTCCTCGTATTATCAGTAGGAGAAATCTGTCATTGGAGTATTGCTTTAGTGGAAATACACAAAAAATCAGCTATAAAGCCAAGACTCACGGCTTTGCAAATAGTTAAAATAATGGCTTTATACAAATGGAAATTTTAACGTGGATACAATGAAGGAACTGGAGCTGAGCAGAAACATTTGCAGGTCCTTGGGTTTGCAGCCAAGTCGATCGTCCATGGCATCCGGAACAGAGGCCTGGAAACCTCCTACAAACATCCCAACAAGTCTTCAGATTGGTAGACAAGTCATGATATCAATACAGCTTGATACGTGTAGGACGTTGCACTGGACGTACTATCCAGAAGAGGTACTGGAGATGTCGGCAGGTAGGATGATCGCAGGACTATTGACGTGGCTGCTGGAAGAGAGTCCTGCAAATCTTTTTTGCTCAACTCTCCAGAGATCTACTGCAGATACCTGTTGGTCTTTGTAAGTTTTTCTGTATTATAACTCTTCTTAAAGTACCATCCATGGCCGCCTCCTCAATGTGTGACCGATCTCCAATGACCGTCCAGTACATCATCCTGATAGAAAGTGGACAAGCAAATAACATGAGACCATCAGATGGAAAAAAATGATATGATAGCTAGAGCAAAGAAAAAAGGGAGACACAAAAGCGCAAATAGGGTCTTATCAAACGTTACACAAAGGTACCCACCAAGAGAACTACTCACCTGGTGAGAGTGAAGGAAGGACATATATTAATGGCGGCTGCTGCAGATCCACAGGGCAGTGCAAGACCAGATTAAAGCATACACTTAGGTAGGAAAAAAGGATCATCCCCGCGCTGCCGCAAGAAGAATTCCAAAAATTGTAGAGGCTTCAACGTGGTTTATTCTACGCATTTCAGGGTACAGGTGACCCCTTCAACAGGACATACCACAAATATTGTACAGGTGACCCTTCATCAGGACATACCACAAATATTGTATAATATTTGTGGTATGTCCTGATGAAGGGGTCACCTGTACCCTGAAACGCGTAGAATAAACCATGTTGAAGCCTCTACAATTTTTGGAATTCTTCTTGCGGCAGCGCGGGGATGATCCTTTTTTCCTACCTAAGTGTATGATAGCTAGAGCGACAGATACAAACAAAACACATCCAGATTGTATGGAGTATCCTAGGAGGAAAAAAAGAAACTGCCGCGCTATCTAAGCGTAATAAGTTCAACAATATAAAGCGAGTGGTAGGAGAGTCTTACACACCCGGTATAGTTCTGCTGATGGAGGCACAACTCTCATTTCAGATCAAATCCAAACGTAACGGGCTGCAGCCATTCCAGGAGGAACAGAGGAGTTCCCCACAGTGGAAAATTCAGAGGTAGGAACCAGAACCAGGATCAGCGTTGCCTTTGGATAACCACGCTAGAATTAAGAACAAAGTAGATTGTTTCCATAAGCATTTATTCAAACTATTGAAATAATTTTTTGTTTTAAGTTAAAAATTATATAATGTCCACACAACGCGTATCGGCTTCACTGCAGCCTTCCTCAGGTGTATGATAAGAATGTGCATACTTGTCCAGCCTTATATCCTTTTCCATCTCCAGCGATACAAATGATGACCTGTATCCTAGAGACGGTAAAGGATATAAGGCTGGACAAGTATACACATACACCTGAGGAAGGCTGAAACGCGTTGTGGGGACATTATATGTTTTTTAACTCTAAAAGAAAAAAAATATATTTGAATGGCTGGAATAAATGTTTATGGAAGCAATCTACCAGACCGTTGATTCAAACGAGGTTATCCAAAGACAGCGCTGACACTGGTTTCTACCTCTGAAAACATATCCAGAGAAATAACGGGTGCTTCAAACCAGCATAAAAAACTGTCTGTGTATTCTAAGAAAAAACAACATTCCCCAGGAACCTTTGGTGCAAAAAAAAAGGATTTTTATTCACCCATCGCCCATCTTTCATGGGCTGAAAAAGGCAGCTGTTTTACGTAGAGCGGCTATGAAGTGCCTTTTTTTGATATTGGATATAGTTAGAAAGGGTTTATAAAAAAAGGGAAAGCTGTCACTGTACTCTTTGGGTTTGTTCACACATGTAGATAGCCTCCAAAGATTTTGTCGTTATCTTTGAAAAATTTGCAGTGTATCTCCAAATGAATTGGATACAAATTATCACCACTATGAGTTTCAATAAGACACAGATTAAATTTACATGCAATCTGTAACACAAGCTGGAGCAAAATCTGCATATAACATTGATGTACATTGGAGGCGAGTTCCTTGGTAGAGACTTTTTGAAGAAAGTAAGATCTTTTCTATATTCCCAAAATTGCTTGAGGTCCTGGTGGTTAAAAATTATTCTGGCATTGCTATCTTAAAAAGTTGTGGCCTTTTACTAGAATTCGCCATCATTTTAAGATCAGTCGGGCCCTCAACAAACCAGAGAATGAGGGGTCCGCAGCACTTCGTCCCCTTCACTAATTTTTCCTATACAACATAGCTTTAGTTATCTGCTGTGCATGGAATTACCCCAAACGAATGCCGCTCCTGGTGACCTGGAGTATAAAAGCCAACCTGCTATATCGGAATGGCTTGGTGTATTTGATATCAATGTGCAACCTACCCTTTTTTGGGATTTACAGCAATTGCATAAGGCTCTCCGGCGATGTTGGTGAGAAGTCGTGTACAGTTTTGTCCATTTATTTGACCGACATTTATGGAATATCTCAAGCTCGCCCAGTGAGTGGTGTAATAACTGAACCAATGCATGCGGGAGTGGTCCGTCCAGTAGATGTTTCCTGCTACCCAATCCACAGCGATATCCCGGGGTCTTTTAAATTCAGAACACTGAAAGGCAAATCACTCAATTATAGTTGTTATACATTATGTGGGAAAACAACTCTTATACTCTCCAGATGCAGTTAATGCAAGGCTTTACTAAAAATCCTAGAAACTAAGGGCTTGATCACACATTCATTAACTACGATTCACAAATCTACCAAAATCCATGTCATGGAGATCCGCTTGGAATGGCCACCAGAATAGATTAATTCCAAATCAAATCTGCCAAGGAAAGAGGTACAGTATATTATACTCTAAGGTCTCTCCAGACCCCAAACCATAATAAATGGAGTGGAGAGGTTAAAAAGTAGTATAAGATTAAACTCATCTGTCCTAGGTCCTTCCAGCACTTGTCCTGCTGATGCAATTCCTCTCCTGGTTTTGCACTCTGGATTATCTTTGAATTAACCTGAGGAGTTTCTGGTGCTGACTTGGTTTACCATGGTCACATGAGGTGTGATGTCTACCACTGATCATATGAGACCTAGTCAGCGCCGGAAGATACCAACCAAAGACTGATCTGAAGGCCGATCCAAGGACCGAATCGAAGCAAACAATTGGGAGGGGAGCTGCATCGATAGGACAGAAGAGTAGCTGGCCTAAGACAGACAAGTATAATGTTCTGTCATTTTAAACCCCATCTCAGCCCTCAATACCATCCATAAAAATGTTGACAAACTACCTGACATTTTGTTAGGTTCATGCAAATTGAATTTTGAAATTTTAAACTCCGTTGTATCTGAAGTTTTTGTGAAATTCATATTTGATTCATTGCAAATCAATTTGTTCATTACCAACAACTTACCACCACTGCTTTCCACAAAATAGAGACTGCCTGTAGCCCTGTCCTTCAAAGATGCATGATAAGAGCTGAAGCGGGCCATACACCCTAGACAGTTGTCAGTTGAACTTCTCAAACACACAAATACTCGATTTGGCTTTCAAAGGCCAGTTGGTAGAAAGCCACTGCCAGATTAATCTGTCAATGTCTTATCCTCCTTAGAAATAAAAGAATTGGGCGTTGAATTCTCAACTGCCCTAATCTAATCCTCCTGAGAGATAAATAGTCCCTGGTAGACATCAGATGTTTGGTCCATCTCACCAAAATCTTTGGTTCATCTTCTGTTTTTCGGAGCCTTATGAGGTTTTTCCCAAGATAGTAAGTTATGCCTTATCCCATGGATACTGCCTGTTCAGGGTCCAACCATGATTCAAAGTATGGGGCTCTGGAACCTGGGAACTGAGTTCTGTAGAGCTCAGTTTTGAATGGAGTGGAGCTCAACCTATGCTCCATTCATTTTCAATGGGACTACAAGAAATAGCTGAATACAGCTATCCATTATTTACGGAAGTCCCGTATACAATGTATGGAGCAGAGGTCAAGAATGAACACCTGTGCACCATTCAATATGAGGCTCTGTGAAGCCTTGTTTTCACTATCACTTGGGGTCTCAGCAGTCAGACCACCAGTGATCAGTAAGTTATTTCCTTTAAGGGTTATCTCACTGGTCTTGGAGCAGAGAACATGGGTCATAAGTCACATACTTTGGAATAAAAAATGTAATATTTAGTCTCAATGACCTCTGATCATCATCTTCGGATCATAAATTTTGACCAATGACAGAATCTTACGGTTACTCTTACATTACAAAATTGCCCTCTAAATAATGAACTTACAATTAATCCACTTCTGGTCTCTTTTCCTCCTCTGCCATGAAATGTGTTGTAGAAAATTCCTCCTGGGTTGAATTGTGTGCTCCATATAATCATATTGCCTTGAAGATACATCTCCATTCCCGTGATCCGTGAGTTGTGCGCGATATGAGATATATGCTGAAGCTCTGAGCTGTAGCCAAAGGGATATCTGAAAGCGAGGACCTCAGTGTCATTGGCGACATAGAGTATTTGTTCTTCTGAGTCTGAAATAATACCAGATATAATAGTTATACAAGTAATGACTTTATTTAGAACTAGAAGGAAGTATGGTTACACTGAGAATTCATTGTTACATTGCATACGTTTTATGTGACGGCATTTTAGACCACGATATAGAGACAAGAAGTTTTGCGATTAGGACTTATTCATATCAATAAGCCTTCCAAGGGCACAATTTTAAGCACTAGGGCCACATATCAAAATAGTAAATTTGGGCTCCATGCTCATGACTATTAGGCCCCTCTTGGTGTTCTGCACCATTTTCTCATTAATCACTGCCATGGTTCTCAGTTCTACCCGCTCCGTTACAACCTGCCAATGCCGAATCGGTAGCGATGTAGGAGGGACTGGTGGGACTCTGGGGGGTGTCAGAGCAGGTAGCACCTCAGGCAGGACACCCAAACTATAAATGTAATTATAAAAGGGTGAGATATTTTAAAGAGGAACCATGGATGATATTTTTATTTTTTCATGGGGCACAGAAAATACAAAAATATGACTTGTCAGTTGTCAACCTCGAATAGAAGCATTATGTAAAAAAATTCAATTTACCTTTGATGGTGCAACTGCTGCCCCCTTCTATGAAGTTTCTGTCACAGGAACAGTGATAGGACCCTTCAAATCAGTACAGTGATGGGAACAGCTTCCTAGGAGCAAGCACTCATTGATATCTATATCAGAAAAAATAAGATGTATCGTATTAGGGCAAACAACAAGTGAGGACATGTCAGAGGACATGGGGCAAAACAGGGGTCTATGCATTTCGAGGATGCCTGGGTAACCAAATGATAACTTGTCACTAATAATGGCTGCTGGCGTTCAAAAGCAAAAATTCAGGAAGGACTTAAATCCTTAAACAAGTAAAACGTGTATTCCATAATGATAAGATGTCAAAACTTTGTGTTTAATTTTGATTATTCCGGCTTCCATTTTTTTTAGTGACTTCACAGGATTGTGTAGTAGCAGAAAAAAATAATACAGTGAAAATGATTTAAAAATAGAAGTGTTTATAATTTATTTTTATTAATTAACAATTTGCAAAGTGAATGAAGAAAACACAAATCTAAATTTCATCAATACTTTTGTGACTGCTAGTGTTGAGCGATACGATACTGCAAATATCGGGTATCGGCCGATGTTAGCTGTATCGGGCTTTCGATTCCGAGTACGATATTTTCGTCATATCGGATACCGGAATCGGATTTGTCACTGTCACTGTGAGTGTCCGTCGGTCGGGTCTGTCAGGAGTCAGCGGCACTTACCTGGCATAAGATCTCCGGCGGTCACGTCCTGGACTACTTGATGGCCGCCATTATCTTCTCCCTGGCGGTCACATGCAGTTTTCCGCGATAACTGCAGTGACTGCAGGGTAATCCCGGCCGTAAACCAGTCCGATGATGTCACCGCCGGGGAAGCAGGTAATCAGCTGTGCTGCGCCGGGATGACAGGCTCTGCCTGTCATTCTGATGTAGCAGAGCTGGATCGTCGTGGGACACTCGTTACTATGGACTGCGTCGGACAGGTGGTATACTGCTGTTTTTTTTTTTTCATTTTTTTACAGGAGATCGATGGCGTCGCAGGATGAGACTGTAATAAAAGTAATGAAAACTGTGTTGTGTTTTTTATTAAATTAAAATTTTTTTTTATGAACATTCCCCGTCCGGGTACATCAACAATTTAACTATTTACATACAGGGACCCTGTCCGGGTTATTTATAATTCTTTGGCAGGGGTGTTCCAGGTACCACCTGGTACTCTTCTGATGCTTGCCAAACATCCGAGACACCAAGGACCACCAGGACCTGATGACGTCGTGTGGCCTGTACAGTCAAGTCGTGACCCGCTATCTGTGTCTGTGTGGCCACCTCTTTCATCTCCCTCCGGGTCTGGAGCCCTATGTCCCGGACTGAACGAACCCCAGGGGGCCTAACAGGCGCCGGGTAGGGGCCAGCTATAGTTATCATGTCCATAGCTGGGGCTGCTGAGGAGACCACTGAGGGAGGCTGGGGAGATTTACGGCGTGGGGTGGGCACTTGTGCAGAGGCCTGGATGTGGGAGGCTGAAGGCTCCGAGGGTCTCACAGGTTCCTGACACTCTGGGGAGTAGGGGTCGCACCTGGTAACATTTAGGGCATACCATCCATTGTAACCCCAGTGTCGGGTGTAAGTCACCAAGTCTCCTGGCAACAGGTCCCTCCCCGGGTGTCCTTCTGGGAGGTGAGTCTCCACGTCCCGCCGGGTCACAAAAACTTCTAAATAAAGTCCAGGCTCCTGGATGAAGCCCCAACCACCTTTCAATTTAAAGCTCCGTACTGCACCCTTACGCCGCGGCTCCCACAGGGTTCCTTTATCTTTTCTCATCCGGTCCTTATCTGCCCGGTCCTTCTCCAGGTGACATTGCCGAAGCTTTTGGGATTCTCGCTGCTCCTTTTGTCGCTCTGCTTCCCGCTCCCAACGTCTCCACTCTTCCTCCTGACGCCGGTTGTAATTCTCCTCCACCAGCTGCTCCATGTCTCCACTATCAAACTGCAGCTTATGATGTCCGGTTTGCGGCAGCTCTCCTGGCGCCCCCCAGTCCTGGCGGCGCTCACCTGCGGAGGAAGCAGCCGGCTATGGAACAGATGACAGTCGGGGCTCCGGTACAGACAGGTAGACCTCTGGTGCCTGCGCGGCCTCCTCCATGAGGACGGGTGTCGCTTCTTCTGTCTCAGCGACGGGGGCAGACAGCGGGATCTGGGGTGCTGCCGGTGCTGCGTTTTTTGCAGGAACGGGTGCCTCCACTGCGACAACGTCAACCGGATCACATTGCAAGGGCTGGGATGCCCGCACGGACTCCTCTACTAGAACGGGTGCCTCACCTTCCGGTACAGACACTTCAGGTAAGAGGGATTGGCGCCGCTCCAAGTTTAGTTTTAGGGCACGCCAGCTGGCTTCCATCCTGGCGACCTCCTCCCGGTGCCGGGCCAGGCCTCTTAGGGTATCCTCCGCTTCTTGCAGCGTAGGAGGGTTTCCAGGCCGGGTGCCCAACGGTGGTTCCGTGGCGATCGGGTCGCTTCCGTGGGGGGAGAGCTCTGACTGCTCCATCCCTTCACACTTCTGCTCGTGTCCATTAGCCATCTCTGCCAAGTCACATGTGTCATTAGCATCTGGAGAGGGCCCCTCTTTTGTAGGGAGGCGGGACCTTCGCGTTAGTTTCCGCACACTGAGGAGGATGAGGAGGCGGAACTCAAGAGCTGTGGGGCACGATCTTACATTGCAGTACCATTTAGAGTGGGCGGCCATCGTTTTCGAGCCACTGAGTGAGTGTACACCCACGAAGAGCACGCCCTTCTTCTTCACCAGTGCCTCGTCGTGACGCAGATATGGCGGAAAAATGGCAAATACATTCTCTGATGATTTTAGCAATTCTCAAGCACAAAACCAGTTCAATTCAGGCACACAGGACTCGCTTATAGCGAGCTACAGAATCCTGTTTGTGACGCCCAAGTTGAGTCGCACAGAGCCAGAGGTTTTGGGGGTACTCGGCACCGAGCCCGTCGACTTCTATGGGGTATGTCACGGCTTTACCCGCAATTGAATCAGAGTCTATTTTACTATGTAGAAGTGTATAAACTATAAATATATGTATATATATATGTCACAATGACATGTATATATATATATGTATTCTATGTGTGTATATTTTGTGTTTACAACGAAAGAAAGGGTTTTTTTTGTTGCGATTTTTTGTTCCCATAGACTTACATTGGACTTCCGGAATCGGAATCGGATATCGACGATATTTAGTGATATCGGCGATACCATTCCGATACGATATTTTTAGATATCGAGCAGTATCGCTCAACACTAGTGACTGCTCTTTTGCCGGCAAACTAGCATCAAGACTTTAATTCTTCTAGGTAAACTTGCAATATTTGAAGGAACTTGTCAATGAGGTTGTTCTAAAAATTTCGGAGACCTAATCAGAGATCTTCTGTAGAAGTAAACTTAAGATATGTTCACTCTTCATGTTTTTGCTAAGTTTTTTTTTTACATGAAAACAAGATCAAATGACTCAACCATACCTGAAAACTCAGGAAACGGGGCAGCAGAAGCTCTAGACTGATACATCAAAATATTTGGCTGCAACAGAAGCCAGTTTTTTCATCGAAGGGTTGCAGAGCAATACAATCATGGATGGGAAAAGTGAAGCAGGTGGAGGGTCCTGCAGTTTGGGGCTGCATTTCAGCAAATGTTGGAGGTTTGATCACGATTAATGGTGTCCTCAATGATGAGAAATACAGGCAGATAATTATCCATCAAGTGATACCATCAGGGAGGCGTCAGATTATTCTGCAGCTGGACAACGATCCCAAACAGCCATCCAATGTCATTACGAACAAGGCGACCTGGAAGTGATGATCCCTTCCCCATAAAGACTTAATATCAGAAGGATTTGCACACAATGACATCCACAGACGATCTGTGCTTAGTCCACCAAGATGTTTGGAACAATCTCCCTGTTCCTTCAAAATCTGTGTACAAATGACTAGTGTACCTAGAAGAACTTCTGCTTCACGATAATTTCCTCTGTTGGGTCTAAAGTTGAAGGAATCAATGCAGTTTCCATATTTTCACATTCTGTATCATTCAGGTTATGTGGAAAATACAAGTCCATAAAAAGAATGTTCTTGGAACCTATCTGAATCCCAACTCTTTTATGAATTCTCAAACTTCTACTTCTCAAGACCTGCAGCAACTTCATGTAACATCTAAGGTGTTCTTGGAGAGAAAAAAGAAAACTTGACTTTCTATGACTGAAAAATCTGTTCTCAATAATCATCTCTGGCAGCGGCATCAGAAAAAATTATCTTCCATCCCACAGGATACTCAAGAGAGAATGTGCTTTCTAAGCCTGTGTATCACTAATCCATGCTGAATTCATGATGACGTCTGTCTGGCGCAGAGTGGAGAAAACCACCGGGCTGATAATAGTCACACTTATTAGTGATGGGACATTGTATGTTTATTTCTTCAAAGACCTCCATATGCTTTGTTCCTTCGATTAACAGAGGTAGAAAGTCACATATATAAGATATATGCAGATCTGCACATCGGGATCTTCTTAAAGTGTAACTGCAACACGTATCTAACAATGCTTTGTGCAAAAAAGTCAAGAGTTAATATGAATTCGGGGCTCAAAACAAATTGGTCAAAGATCACAAATCCTTCCATTAATCCCTTTTGTTTCTGACATGGACGAATATATTTTTAAAGCACCACTTCAGCACATTTTTTTTTATTGTACCGCTGGAGTGGTGCTTTAAATGCAATTCCACTGCCCCTGTCTCATACTCACCTGCCACCACCTTCATCATTTTACAGCGTCGCTCTTGTCCTTCTCCTGCAAAAAGTGACCTGTCGACAGCTTCAATGTTTCATGAAGGTCACTTTTCAATACAAGCCTATGGGAACCTCATTCTGGCTCTTGAATGAAGAGTTTGTGACATAGCTGCTGGCCAGTCAGAACTTGGGCTCACAAGTTGGCGTCGTGTGACTGGAGCGGCACCGAAAAACATTGAAGTTGCCGGAGGGTGAGTACAAGACCTGGGTCAAGGGGCTTACAATATAAAGCACCACTCCAGCACTGAAAATAAAAAAAAAACGCTGGAGTGGTGCTTTGCCTTTAATTTGACTGGCATTATTAATCAATGATATGACTCAAAATAAAGCTACATTCACACATCTGTGTGACACATCCTAGTGAAGCCTCTTTTTCTCGGATGGACTGTGCACTGACCCATAGTGTTTCATTTTAAAAAATGGGTCAGTGTCTTCAGTCCTTTAGACTCAGAGCATGTCCTATTCTCATCCGTTTCGCCGATCACACTCGACCATTAATGTCTATGTGGATTCATTTAAAACGGATGAAACACCCAGGACAGTCTTAGTAATTCACAGATCCATCCGGGGTTTTATCTATTGTAAACTGATCCATTGTTTGGAGTCAACAAATAAAATACGTTCATCCAATCTATCTGCTTCAGTAAAAAAAAAAACAAATGAGAAAAAAAGGAAGAAACTAAGGTGACACCCGAGATAAAAAATGGATCCATTTTTGGTTCGAGTGCTGCATGTGGAAAAATGGACAGCACTCAGGACAGCATTCAGGACAACTCCAGGGAGAAACCACCAGAGCAAGCTTCGCGAAAGTGATGGGGTTTAGAGCTGGTGAGTATGGCTTATTGTATCATTTTAGAACAATCCCAGTTTGTTTGTTTTTTAAAATTGGACCTGGACAACATTTTTTTAATAAAATTTAATTAGTAAGGTATAACAGTGCCATTAAAAAAAAAAATCTCACCTTGCAAAACTACAAGTCCTCATAGTTATGGCTCCTTCGGGACTGAGCACCTATATGGGCTTGGTGTTTAAGGGTCAAAAATGGCCCCAAACGGTATAATTTTTATGATGTTTGACCTTCTTTTATATTTTAAAGAATGTGGGGCAGCATTGTGTAGCCTACCGTAACCACACTATTCTATCCTCCAAAAAACAAACATATGATGCAAACAAATGTTTCACATTGATCTCACTGGGTAATATATGAAACATAATGTTATTTATTTCTTTAATTTACCTTTTAGGAAAAAGAGAAAATTAAGGTTTAACCCACAGATATGTTTTTAATTAAGAAAAAAAAAATAATAATTGGAAACGTAGATTGAAAATGTGATGTGAACATGGTCTAGATTTGTCAACTTCTTGGCTCCTCTTCCAATTAAGATTGCTAGATTTCGTTTATGGCTGCAGACAGTACAAAATCTAACTATCACAATCTCAATGAGGCTGAACCCTGAGAGGGACGGGTCAGATTTACATTTACACTATAGATCTTCGCGTCACGGAAATGACCTAATCCAAACATTCCACTTAGCGTACAATCAGTCAGGGCGCCAGGTTCATTTTTCTTCTTGATGTGGCAGATGGCCGGCTGTTCTTCATGTCGAAGGAGCTAAAACAAAAGCTTCGTACACAGAAATGTTTGCTGAACTTGATATTTTTTCACAACTCAAACTCTTGAAACATTATTAGTGACCTAACTTGGTCATGCTCCAAGTTAAAGAACTCAAAAACTTTTCTAGATGACCTCCTCAAAAGGGTTCAAGATGGTCTTTAAAGAGCGGTGGTTTTCTCAAAGAATAAGGGAAACTATATGTGTTGTCTGATGGGACTGAAAAATTTCCACAGTGAAGGTTTGCTGGGTCTGCTTTATTTCTGTTTATCCTCCTAGCTAAAACCTATTGCATCTGATTTTTTTTAGTCCCAAAATTAAAGCTGGTTCTTATTAAAGGGAACCTGTCATCTGATCTATGCTACCTTAACCGTGGAAAGCATGCATCAAAGCCTTGCTACACAATTGCAGTCAGGTATGTTTTTCTCTGTAAGGCCAGGGTCACACTTGTGAGTGTGATGCTAGAAAATCGCGCGAGTCTCTCACATCAATAACCGGCATTGCCCCGGTACTCGGACCGGAGCGTGCGGCTGCATAGAAATACATGCAGCTGCACACTCTGGTCCGAGTGCTGGCGGCAGTGTCGGGTATTAATGCGAGAGACTCGCGCGAGTTTCTCGCATCACACTCACAAGTGTGACCCCGACCTAAGGCTATGTTCTCATGATGAGGTTTTGATATTGTAGATTTTCTGCGGCCATTAAATTAAATAGGTTACTTGCAATTTTTTTCCAAAATATGCAGTGTAAAATACTCATCGTAGGAACACAATACTATTATATTGCAGTATATAGTATAAAGCATCAAACAAATACAGATGCAACAACCATAAAGGGACTAGCAAAAAAAAGTTTTTAAAACATACTGAAACTTTTGTTAAAAAATATAAAAACTAAAATTATCCCCTTTCACCTCCTTAAAAATAAAGAAAGGAGAAAAAAAAAATTAGTAAAAGTCCGGCACACTAAGGGTAGGTACACATGAGTGCATCCGTGAAAAATAATGGACAGCACATGGACAGCGCTCAGACCAATGCTCTTCAATGCTGGTGAGCTGATTCTACACGTGATAATAAAATCTCAGCAAACGCTAGTTTCTTCCCACCTGTATTGGATGAGACTCGCCTATTCAAGTCTATGGGTGCGCTGGTGTGAACTCAGCCTAAGGCCACATTCACACCTTCAGTATTTGGCCAGTATTTTCCATCAGTATTTGTAAGCCAAAATCAGTAGTGGGTGATAAATGCAGAAGTAAGACTAGAAGCAATGGGATGAAACTGAATGGGAGGAGACACAGATTAGATATTAGAAAAAACTTTTTGACAGAGTGATCAATGAGTGAAACAGGCTGCCACAAGAGGTGGTGAGTTCTCCTTCAATGGAAGTCTTCAAACAGAGGCTGGACAGACATCTGTCTGGGATGATTTAGAGAATCCTGCATTGAGCAGGGGGTTGGACCAGATGACCCAGGAGGTCCCTTCCAACTCTACCATTCTATGATTCTATGATTCTATTATACTTTTTCCTCTGATTGTTCCGCTCCTGGTTTTGGCTTACAGATACTGATGTAAAATACTGACCAAATACTGACTGTGTGAACGCGGCCATACAACAGTAAATCTGCCCCCCATGTGTCAGCTGGAGGCGCACTCAAAGTTCCTCTAGTACCGACTCTACGAATGAAGCCCTTGTATTAGCAGCACTACCATCGCTTGTCTCTTTTGAAGACCATTTTGCATTTACGTACAAACAATTCCTAGAACGCAACTTAAATCCTCGTCTTCCTGCTTCTGTGCGATAATACAGGCTGCTATAAGATACGTAGGAGTATAGAAATTACTTTTTTTTCCTTCTTGTATACATTGCCGAATTTATCCCGGGATTAACACCTCCCCCTCCCCAATATGTGTATGTAAAAAGACGAGTTCATATTGACAGCGCCGTGTTGACGGTAATGCACGTCGTCATTAAATTCTTCAATATCTTATGATGTCGGTTTAATTAATTGGCATTGCTAATTCACTGCAGAATTAAATTCTTTAATTCCTTTCATGTGTAAAGCGGCGCCTCTATATTATGGCTACAGCAATTCTTCATTATGTGATGTGATTCTTTTCCTAGGTTACGCGCGGAGAATTAACTTGTCCCCGTAGACAGACTGCAGCATTCCTTCTAATAAACCAAGTGCGTTCAGAATGGAAATCACGTTTTTTTTTTTTTCCCATCCAAGCTCGCGGAATATTTTTTATTTATTTTTTTATAAGCGATCTGAAACACCTACCTTCACATTGTCTGTTCTTTAAGTTTCTTTGAAAGCCGGTCTTACAGTGACAAAAAGAAGGTGTGCTCGTTTGATTGCAGGAGGCATCGTCTCCGCAAGGATTTACTTCGGATTCGCAGTTGTATAAGCTCGGCTCTGAAGGAAATTAAAATTCAGCATGAGCGCTCTCTCGGAAATCGACAAATCAAATCAACGCAAACGTTAGTTTTGAAACTCTTTACATATATATATATAATATATATACCGGTATTTATTTTTTAGCTCAGTCGCAAAACCTGTGTGTAAAACCAAAAGGAAGATAAAAGAAGATTTTCTACTGATGGTATTCCGAAAAAATAAAAATCAACAAATGGAGCAGACAGAAAAATTACAAATATAGGGAAAAAGTTGCAAAGACTCAACAAAAAAAATCATAGGAAAAAAAGAACAAAATGGAAGTTTAGATACAGATATGACAGTATTAATATCCGTTCACAAAACGGATTTGTGCTCCTGCAACAAAATTCTGCAAATGGCGGCAAGGTGCATGCTGATGCACCAAGAGGACTAACTGTGCAAATATTATGAAGAGGACCCCTTCATTTTATGCTTGGGTGGGATATTCAAGTGGGTAGAAAAAAAATTACTGATTTAGGCCGATGTCACACTTGCGCGTGTGATGCGAGAAACTTGCACGAGTCTCTTGCATCAATACCCAGCACTGCCGCCGGCACTTGGACTGGAGCGTGGGGTTGCATGTATTTCTATGTAGCTGCATGCTCCGGTCCGAGTGCCGGTGGCAGTGCGGTATTGATGCAGAGACTCGTGCGAGTTTCTCGCATCACACACTCAAGTGTGTCACCGGCCTTAGAATCAGCTTCTTTTAAACTTTGTCCATTCAAAAGGGTTGTCCGGTCTTAGGATACAAGCCTGCAGTCACCCTATGTGACTGCAGACTTGTGAATCCCTACATTGTGTGCACTGCGCGTCTTAAAAATTCTCCTTTGCCAGTGTTGAGAGAGGCGGACGCGTGACTGCAAGTGATTTGCATATATGCTGCCACTTGCCGACTAGACATGTGCAGCCTCTCTTAATGCAAGTGTATTAGGTGAGGCTGGACACGACTTGTCGGAATGTGGCCGGAAGAATGCAAATCACACATTTGCCGGCATCGGAGAATCCTGACAGTGTGCAGTGCGCATGATGTGAGGATTCACAAATCTGCAGTCATATAGAGTGACAAATAAAGTGATTACAAACTTGTACCCTATGAACAGACAACCCCTTTAAGTTCAATATTTAAGAAAAATCTGTCATGTTGAGAATGCAGCATGGCCGCCGGTTATACAGCAAATTAATATATATTTGTTTGAAATGAGAAAATTATACAAGTATATCTCTGACTATTTTGTGTTTAGGAGTCCAATGGAAGGTCTTACTTATTAACAGCCTTCCCTGCATGAGTCTGCATACAGAGACAGCAGCTAATCACTAAGTAAGACCGCCCACTGGACTCTTAAGGCTAGAATGAGAGGAGGTTTAAATGAATTAATGGGTATACTCTTCTGGACTCCTGGAGATGCCTGAATCCTATAGAAAATGAGCTGTAGGGCGCATGCCGAGGACCAAAATCCTTCATTCTTGTTTCAGGGAGGTCTCAGCGGTCAGACCTGAATAGGTGATAACTAATTCTTACCTTTAATCATTTCTCATAAATACATACGAATCTATTGAGAACATTTTTGACTAAAATGTGGTGCCTGCAGATTTGACTGCATTTTCAGTATGGCAGGTTCCCTTTAGAGAGTTTTCTGCTCCATGTTTTAAGTTTACAAACTGCCCCAGTTATTGTAAAAAAAATAAATAGCATCATATATTCACCAATTGATCACCTGCTGCTCCCCTGTCACACAGGACATGTCCCTCACCAATCTCCTCTCCTTATCTTCCACCATCGTAATGATGTTGAATCAAATGACAAAGATGTTGCTAAAGGAGAGGAGACTGTCAGGGGACATGACCAGCGGGACAGAGGAGCAACGAGTAATTGATACATGAGTATTTGCATGCAATCTTATGCCAAACATACTAAAAGAGACGGAGAGGAAACAGGCGGGACATGACCAGCAGGACAGAGAGCAATGAGTGATTGATAATGAGTATCTGTATGCAATCATTGCTAAACATGTCAAAGAAATGGAGGAGAACAGGCAGGGCATGACATGAGACAGAGAGCAGCGGGTGATTTATGGATCAGTATTGTGTGCATCATATGCAATTGCTGAAAGAGAACAAAGAGACTGGAGGGACATGCCAGTGGACAATAGCAAGGTGATGCTAATGAGTTTTGCATCACATATGCCAAACATGTGGGAAAGGAAGGAGAGAAACAGGCAGGGACATGACCAGTGGGACAGAGGAGCAGTGGGTGATTGCTAGATGAGTTTTTGCATCATCATATGCCAAACATGTGGGAAAGGAAGAGAGGAACTGGCAGGGACATGACCAGCGGGACAGAGAGCAGCGGGTGATTGCTAGATGAGTTTGTATCCAATCTATGCCAAATGCTGGAAGAGGAGGAGTCGCGAATGACATGGCCCAATGAGCAACGGTGATTGCTAGATGATTTGCATCCACATATGCAAACTGCGGAAAGGAGAGAGGAAACAGGCAGGGACATGACCAGTGGGACAGAGGAGCAGCGGGTGATTGCTAGATGAGTTTTTGATCCGATCATATCAATGTGAAGGAATAAAAGCAGGATGACCAGCGGACAGAGACAGTGATGCTAGATGATTTTGTATCCAATCATATGCCAACATGCTGAAGGAAGGAGAGAGACAGGCAGGGTAATGACCAGTGGGATAGAGGAGCAGCGGGGATTGATGACTATTTGCAAGTTCTCATCTTTTTCCCCGCTGTACAAAAACTTAAAAAAATGGGTTCAAAGCCTTAACTCTATGTCAACACAAAGGATTTAAGTGACTCATACACATTCAAAGTAAGTCACTGGAACCCAATTTTCATGGGAAACTATTTGGTATATATGATGGTCACTCACTGATCACCCAACAGCAGATTTCAGAAAAATAAAAAAAATGGACATATTGCCAGTGAGGCCTATTCCCTATGAAAATCACATGCCCGCTCGGCCGATAGCTCGGAATAGCTGTCAGCGTGTAAATTCCACATGGGTGCAATGAACGAGTGATGTAAAAACACAGTTTATCTCTTTACATAGAGCCTTTAAATACATTTATGATCTTTAATACAACAAACAAAACACGCACTTTCTAAATCTCGCAGAAACTTCTATGAAAAAAGCAGCAACTTTGAATGTTTTGCAAATCTTAAGAATTTATTAAGCACATCAGACAGAGCTTTCCATAAAAAACCCAGCGCTGGGCATTCCGCTGCGATGTGAAGAAAATATAAAGTGCTTCCTCACGGCTGTAATTCGCTAAATACTCCGGCCGGACCATCGCTACAATATTTCCTGTTTTAAATGCAAACCTTTTAGTAAGAGGCAAAATGTCAGTGTGGACGGTATATCACGCTGCAGACCGGCCGTATACATGCCACTGCGGTTGGGGCTCCCGGTGTAAAATTTTCATGGGAGTTAAAATGAAATATTCTCAGTACTGAGGATTTCTATCTGAGCCATAAGTTGAGGTATATGTCCCTTGTAGCTAGAGAAAAATACACAAATATGACATACAGAGTAATGATGCAGCCGGAGATCTGTTATCTTGGCGTTTGGAAGAAAAACTAGACTGGAGGTGTCAAAAAAATATGGGCTCATAACGCAATACAGAAAATAATATATGTGAACATGAAAAAATCAGTGGAAAATGTCGACATTGGTGAGAACATCACCTATACTTTATTGTTCCAAAAAGTTTGGACATTACTCCCCATTTCAAAGAAAAAAAAAACGTTCTCAAAAGGGCACTTTGGTGCAAATTCACATTAACCTCTTCCATTTTGTATTCTGGTTTATAATATTGTCCTACTGAGACTCGGGTTAGTCGACATCGACCACAGGAGAATTGCTTAAAGGTTCGTACTATTACTTCTCAATATGATGTTCACAAAAAAGAAAAAAACAGACAATGTGTTCAAGAAAAAGAAAAATTGCAAACTCAGGCACTGATACTCCTTGTAGAAATCCAGCAATCTGGAAAATGGAAAAGCCCTTTACTCTCTCCGCCCGACCCCTAAGTCCAGCACTGAGCCTCCACCTCTGCAACTGGTGTCTGTTATCATAATTCACTATTCTAGGACAAAAAAAGTGAAAAATTCAAAAAGTAAATGCAACTTTTATTAGAGAAATATAGAAGATAAAAAACATAGAAGAACAAAGGGGCCTCTTAAAACAGGGAGTGGAAATAGCCTAAGGCCTCATACTCACTGGCGCCGAAAACGGATGATAATCAGAGGAAAAAAAATCGGATTCAAATCTGACCAATGTTATTCAATAGGTGAGTTCTCATTTGTGATTTTTTTCTCATCAGAAATGGTGTGAGAAAAAAATCGCAGCATGCTGCGATTTGATGCGATTTTGGGATGATAATCGCCAATGCAAGTCAATGGGTGCGATTAAAAAACGCACAGCACTCGCACCATGCAAGTGCTGTCCGATTTATACGCACCAGTCTCCTTTGAAAAGCGGGCAATTCATCCCCGGCTACTGTAAAATCACACTGACAGCTCACAAAACACTAGATACATACACATAGAATACATATATATATATATATATATATATACACACATGTCATTGTGACACATACATAATATATATATATATATATATATATTATAGTTCATACACTTCTACATAGTATAATAGCCGCTAATTCAATTGCCGGCTTTTGTGAAATCACAGAAGCCGACATGAAATGATACATTGTTTCCACACAGTTAACCATGTCATTTCATGTATTTTGATATATGGTTTTAACTTACAATTACATAAGTGTATGTGTGCAAAATTTCAGACATGTAGGGGTTAATTAAAGGTGTAAATTCGTTGAAAAAAAATGCGTGGGCTCCCGCTGTATTTTCTCCACCAGACAGACAAAGCAAGCGAGTGGGGGCAGATAATAATAGCCTAGGGAGGGTACATTTTTTTGTGCCCCCCCTGGCTACTAACATCTGCCCCCAGACACCCCAGAAAGGGCAAATCTCTAATTAGATTAGCCCTTTCTGGCACTTTGCCCGTCTATTCCCATTGCCCTGTAGCGGTGGCGAATGGGTTAATAAGGGGTTAAAGCCACCTTGCAATTGAAAGGTGAGTTTAAGCCAGTTTAATAATTGAGAGCTGTCAATTAGACAACTATCAATTATTAATCCTATTGTATGATAGAAAAATCAAACACACACACTTTAATAAAAAAGAAGTTTAATTAAATAATCACACAGTTTTTGACCATATTTTATTTTCCTGCTAAAACCATTTCCTGTAATAAAAATAAAATAAAAAAGCAAAATTATTCTTACCAATCCGATGCACAGTCAGGTCCCACGCTGCAATCCATCAGAAAGAGTTAACAGGTTACAGTTAGCAGAGAGCTAATGCTGTCTCCTAGCTGTAACACCCCAAATGAATAAGTTCCTCTCCCAGCGAAAGGAGAGGAAGTGATTAATTAGTGGAGCTTAATTGATTTATTGCCACTTTCACTTCAGTGACCTGACCTAAAGTGAAAGTGGGACACAATCAATTAAGCTTCATTCATTAATCACATCCTCTCCTGTCGGCAGGAGATAAGCTCATTCATTGAGGAGCTTTCAGCTGAGCACGCAGGATTACTTGCGCTGCTTAGCTGATTGCTAGTTAACCCTTTGTGAAGGATTACATCGTGACAGATCGCCAGATAGGTAAGAATAATGTTGTTTTGTTATTTTTTCTTTATTATAGAAGATCAAGGGCTTCGCAGGGATTAAGAGTTTAATAAAAGATGGTCAAAAAATGTGTTTTTATATCATTAAAATTATTTATTCTTAAAGTGTGTGTGATTTTTTTATTTCCTTCAATAGGATTAATAATTGATAGTTGTCTAATTTACAGCTCTCAATTATTAACCTGGCTTAAAGTGACCTTTCAATAGCAAGGTGGCTTTAACCCCTTATTAACCCATTCGCCACCGCTACAGGGCAATGGGAATAGACGGGCAAAGTGCCAGAAAGGGCAAATCTAATTAGAGATTTGCCCTTTCTGGGGTGTCTGGGGGCAGATGTTAGTAGCCAGGGGGGGCACAAAAAAATGTACCCTCCCTAGGCTATTATTATATGCCCCCACTCGCTGGCTTTGTCTGTCTGGTGGAGAAAATACAGCGGGAGCCCACGCATTTTTTTTCAACGAATTTACACCTTTAATTAACCCCTACATGTCTGAAATTTTGCACACATACACTTATGTAATTGTAAGTTAAAACCATATATCAAAATACATGAAATGACATGGTTAACTGTGTCTAAACAATGTATCATTTCATGTCGGCTATTGTGAATTCACAAAAGCCGGCAATTGAATTAGCAGCTATTACAGTATGTAGAAGTCTAGGAACTATAAATATATGTATATATGTATGTCACAATGACATATATATATATATATATATGTATTCTATGTGTGTATATGTATTGTTTCTATTCTTTATTAAAGCTGTCAGTGTGATTTTACAGTATAGCCAGGGATGAATTAGCGGCTATTATACTATGTAGAAGTGTATGACCTATATATATATATATATATATATATATATATATACATATATATATATATGTATATATATATATATATATATAATTATTTGCTTCTTGTGTACATTTTTTTTTACAATGTGATTTTTACATGACTTTTTACATAGAGATAACTGCTCTATGTAAAACTTCATGTTAAAATCGCATTGCATACAGATGGAAAACTGATGGAAAACTGATGGAAAACGCATGGTGCGATTTAAAATCGCATCAAAATCGCATGCCTTTTTACAACAAATGTACCGTTTTTTTCCTGCAGAAAACAGACCGATTTTTTTCCAGCCAGTGAGTATGAGCTCTTATAGTGCAAATACAGAAGATAATAAATATACTAATGTGGTTACAGGGAAGGGTATCACTCGTAAAATAAGGGATACTCAAATTTCCCTACACGCATATGTTAGACAATATCCATCAGCTGAAAGAACATTATGATTTGGTTTTTTTACCTGTGAGATGGGATCTTATATCAACAGTGGGGAGATTATCAGTCACCGCTTCTCTCCACAGTGATGTGCGTTTTGCTTCGCTTCTTCTGGGGGCAGGTTCATATTTAGCGATATTTATCTAATAAAAGTTGCATTTACTATTTGGATTTTTCCCATTTTTTCTGGGACATTCACTACTTTCCTAGAACAGTGGGTTACATTCTATGCTCAGTGTTATCCACTACAATCCTCTATTCAAGGGACATTTATGGTATATACTAGTGTCTGTTATTGTCTGCAGTGTGGACACATACAGGCAATCAGTGAGATCAATGGCTCCGAGTGACCAACGCTGTGTGCTGGGGCAGTGAGCTCAGTTATTGACAGCAGCGCTGTCATCGTGACATCAGCAGTTTATTATCAGACACTTGGAGCAGGGTTGGACAATCAGCGCTGGACTCAAGGAGTAAATCTCAGTTTGTTTATTAAGAACACATTGCAGCTGAAAGATAGCGGTTTTCTGAAACTGGAAAACTCTTTTAAGAGCAATGATTCAAAGTGCTGCTACTAAAGCAGATCACTCGACCAGATAGGAAGCAAAAGCTGAAATAGCGCTGGACAGGCAGCTGTCAGTCAAAATGTAGGGGCGGTGCTTACAAATGCCACTTTCGGAGCTGTGAGCAGTGACTCTAGCCACGCTGGCGCACCTGTCTGACTGAAAGTCGGTGGCTCCCAGGAGGATAAAGTTAATTTTCTCCGCACTTTCAGCATAGCAGCCGGATCCACCTTCCTAACGCTATTAACCAGAAGAATAATCCTATATTGGCAGATCATTAGTGTTATCCAATGTTACCATTTCCCTTTAACGAGTTCTATGATACGCACGGATGAGTCTCCTAGCATGGATGTCCGAAGCAAACACCCAAGAATTGTCTTCCTGACCATAACCTCTCCACTTAACCAAATACTGGAGTTTCCGTCTAGAAAAACGAGAATTCAAAATTTTCTCAACCACAAACTCCATATTGCCCTCAACCAGAACAGGGTCAGGAGGCAAAGCAGTAGGAACCACTGGCTCAACAAACCTCTTCAACAAGTACTTGTGGAACACGTTATGGATCTTAAATGTCCCTGGAAGAAGCAAACGAAAAGAAACAGGATTAAGAATCTCCATGATCTTATAAGGTCCAATGAACCTAGGCTTAAATTTAGGAGATGCCACTCTCATAGGAATATTTTTTGAGGACAAACAGACCAAGTCCCCCACTTTAAACCGGGACCATCCGTCCTATGCCGGTTAGCAAACCGCTGGGCCTTCTCCTGAGAGAGGGACAACCTCTGCACTACCTGGTCCCAAATCAGTTGCATACGCTCCACAACAGAGTCAACACCTGGACAGACAGAAGCCTCCGTCTGTCCTGAAGAAAATCGAGGGTGAAACCCAGAATTACAGAAAAATGGAGACATCACAGTGGCAGAGCTAGCCCTATTATTAAGAGCAAACTCAGCCAAAGGCAAAAAAGAGACCCAGTCATCCTGATCAGCAGACACAAAGCATCTTAGATAAGTCTCCAATGTCTGATTTGTTCTCTCAGTTTGACCATTGGTCTGAGGATGAAACGCCGAGGAGAAAGACAATTGAACACCAAGTTTAGAACAAAAGGTCCTCCAAAATCTGGAAACAAACTGGACTCCTCTGTCAGACACAATTTCTCAGGAATGCCGTGTAAACGAACCACGTGCTGAAGGAACAAAGGTACCAATTCAAAGGAGGAAGGCAACTTAGGTAATGGCACAAGATGTATCATCTTGGAAAACCTATCACAAATCACCCAGATGACGGTCATTCTCTGAGAAACAGGGAGGTCGGAAATGAAATCCATAGAGATATGGGTCCATGGTCTCTTGGGCACAGGCAATGGCATCAACAAACCACTAGAGCGAGAGCAAGGCTTGGAGCGAGAACAAGTCCCGCAGGACTGCACAAATTCCCTGACATCACGAGACAAGGTAGGCCACCAAAAGGACCGACTAACCAAGTCTCTGGTACCAAAAATTCCGGGATGACCGGCCAACGCGGAACAATGAATCTCAGACATCACACTCTTTTTCCAGTGGTCCGGGACAAACAATTTCCCAACCGGGCAGCGCTCGGGCCTATCCTCCTGACACCCCTCCAGAGCCAGTCTCAAATTGGGCGAGATGGCGGAAAGAACTACACCTTCTTTCAAAATAACAGAAGGATCAGATAACTCAGGAGAGTCCGCAAGGAAACTCCTTGAAAGGGCATCCGCCTTAACATTCTTAGTGCCAGCAAGAAAGGAAACCACAAAATTAAAACGTGTGAAAAACAAGGCCCACCTGGCCTGTCTAGGATTAAGTCGCTTGGCAGATTCCAGATAAACCAGATTCTTATGGTCAGTAAGGACCACCACCTGATGTTTGGCTCCCTCCAGTCAATGTCTCCACTCTTCAAAAGCCCACTTCATGGCCAATAACTCCCGATTACCCACGTCATAATTACGTTCAGTAGGAGAAAATTTTCGAGAGAAAAAGGCACAAGGGTTACTTTTAGAGGTCTCTTGATCTCTTTGGGACAAAACGGCACCTGCCCCAATTTCAGAGGCATCAACCTCCACCTGAAATGGCAGAGAAACATCAGGCTGCCGTAGAACAGGAGCAGAAGTGAATCTCTGCTTAAGTTCCTGAAATGCAGAGACTGCCTCAGGAGGCCAATTCACCACATCAGAACCCTTTTTGGTCAAATCAGTTAATGGTTTAACAATAACCGAGAAATTACCAATAAATTTACGATAAAAATTGGCAAACCCCAAAAATCTTTGAAGAGCCTTTAATGAAGTAGTTTGGACCCAATCACAGATGGCCTGAACCTTGACCGGGTCCATTTCAATAACAGATGGGACAAAATAAATCCCAAAAATGAGATCCTCTGTACGCCAAAAAGACACTTTGATCCCTTCACATACAGAGCATTCTCTCTCAAAATCTGGAATACAGTTCAAACATGTTTCACATGAGAGTCCCAGTCATTGGAAAAAATCAAGATATCATCCAAATAAACAATCAGAAATTTATCCACAAAATCCCTGAAAATGTCATTCATGAAGGACTGGAAGACAGAAGGAGCATTAGTGAGCCCAAAAGGCATCACAAGGTACTCAAAATGCCCCTCAGGGGTGTTAAATGCCGTCTTCCATTCATCCCCGTGCTTAATGCGAATAAGGTTATATGCCCCCCTGAGGTCAAGCTTGGTAAACCAAGTAGCGTTTTTCACCCTGGAAAAAAGGTCAGAAATCAAGGGTAACAGGTATTGATATTCACAGTAATATTGTTCAAAAGACGATAATCAATACACGGCCTTAATGAACCATCCTTTTTGGCCACAAAGAAAAAACCGGCACCTAAGGGTGAAGAGGATGGTCTGATATGACCTTTCTCCAAAGACTCCTTGATATAAGACCGCATAGCGTCATGTTCAGGTACAGACAAGTTAAAAAGGCGACCTTTAGGGAATTTACTAACAGGCACTAATTCAATAGCGCAGTCATAGCTCCTATGGGGAGGCAAGGATGCAGATTTACTTTCGCTAAACACATCAGAAAAATCAATCAAAAAGTCAGGAACATCCTGAGCCTGGGGGAGGCAGAAAAAACAGGAGTGTTGGTATTAACACATTGGCAGCCCCAACTGGTTACAGACACAGATTTCCAATCCAAAACAGGATTATGAGACTGTAACCAAGGGAAACCCAGCACGATAATGTCATGCAGATTATACAGAACCAAAAATTTGCAGCTCTCCTGATGATCAGGTTCAACCCTCATTATCACCTGAGTAGAGAACTGAGGTTTATTCTCAGCCAAAGGGGTATAATCAATCCCCAGTAGGGGAATAGACTTCTGTAGGGGTATCAAGGAAACTCACAACGTTTAGCGAAATCAAAATCCATCAGGTTAATAGCTGCTCCCGAATCAACGAAAGCCTGAGCAGAAAATGAGGACAGAGAGCATATCAGAGTAACAGTTAATAAAAACTTAGTCTGAACACTACCCAAGACAACTGAGCGTGCAAAACGTCTTCCCCGCTTAGGGCAGACTGAAATAGCATGAGAGGCGTCACCACAGTAGAAACATAACCCATTGCGCTTTCGAAACTCATGACGCTGTGCCCCAGAAACCACTCTATCACACTGCATGGGTTCAGAAGCAGGTTCACAAGGCAACACTATTCCACGCATACTTCTCCGCTCACGCAAACGTCTGTCAATTTGAATCGCTAATGACATAGAATCATTGAGACCAGAGGGGACAGGGAATCCCACCATAACATCCTTTACATTATCTGACAGACCCTTCCGAAAAAGGGCTGCCAAAGCGTCGTCATTCCATTTGGTCAGGACTGCCCACCTATGGAATCTCTGACAGTATAACTCAGCGTCATCAAGCCCCTGATTTAATGCCAACAAGGCTTTTTCAGCTTGATCAGTGACATTAGGCTCATCGTACAATAACCCCAAGGCCTGAAAAAATGCATCAACATCACTCAAAACAGGATCCCCAGGTGTCAGGGAAAAGGCCCAATCCTGAGGATCGCCGCGCAGGAGAGAGATGACAATTTGAACCTGCTGTGCTGCGTTCCCTGAGGACTTAGATTTTAAGGCAAAAAACAATTTACAATTATTTTTGAAATTCAGAAACTTGGCTCGATCCCCCAAAAACAAATCTGGCATGGGAATCCTAGGTTCCACAACAGACAACCTAGCAAGATAGGTAGCAATACTCTGAACCTCAGTGACAAGCTGATCCACACGGCCAGACAACTGTGCAAACTTCATTGAGAGAAAAAAAAATCCTCCCCAGCACCCAGAGATACAGAGGGAAAAAAAAAATGCAACAAACAGAAAAAATATCTCTGACAACTCTGACAACTTTTTTTTATTTTATTTTTTTATTTCACAATATTTTTCCCTTCTGTGAGTACCATATAATTTTCAGTTTAGGCCGGTGATACTGTTATGATTTGGTAGCTGAGGAGTGCAGGTAAAAAGGGAAATACACCAGAGCAGTTGGAATCTATGAGATTGCAGTACCCTGACTAACCACCACAACTAGAGGCAGCCGTGGAGCGTTCCTACGTTGGTCCTAGACGCCTCGTCACAGCCTGAGAAACTAACTATACCTAAAGATAGAAAGAGGAAAGCTATCTGCCCCGGAGCAGATCCCCAAAGAACATAGAAAGCCCCCAAACATGTAATGGCGGTTAGACAAGAGGAAATACTGACACAGACAGAAAATAGTATGAGCAAACATTGGGGCCCAAACTAACTAAATAGAAAAGGATAGGAAGGGCACTTACTGCAATCCCAAAAAACCCTGAAAAGCACCAACATTACTAATTTCAAAAACACCTGAGATCACACGACCTCTACCACCTAAATTAGTTCTCTGGTGTAACAAAATCAAAACAGCAGCCACTGAAAAAACTGGAAAAAGCAAATGTACAAACATCAGTGGCTGAACAAAACTGAGAGGGCAAAAGCCCCCGGAGGGGACCCAGAAGGCCCCCACAGAAGTGCAGGACAAAATGCAAAAATCAAGCACAAAAGCAAAAAGAAGAAAATGTCTTATCTGTTAGCAGGAGATGCAGACACGACACAGCAGGCTACAAAGGAAACAGGAATCAAGGATTGAGACCAGAACAATTGATCACCGGCAACCCTGATGGGAAGGTGACTCCCTTATATAAGACCAGTCAGTAACACCTGATTCCCAATCCTCACAATCTTCACTGGACAGTCCAGTACCGTTTGTAACCACCAGAGGGAGCCTCTGCTCAGAACTCATTTTAAGTCCATTCACAACAGACACTCTTCTCAAAATCAGGTAATAAACACTGATGAAACTAGGTCTGTGTTTCAGGAACTTAAAAAAAAACAAATGTCTGAATGAAGCCTTACAGTAGACTGATGCTTCCTGCTGATTATGGATCACTTCTCAGAAGGCATCTCATTATCATCACAGGCAATGAGAACAAAGAAAGGTAACATCTATAAAGATAACACAGGATCCACCTCCACCCTCTCTGCACAATGACCTCAGCACAGTTCACAGAGCATGCCCACAACTGGCCACCAAAGAAAGCAATGACCTCCTCTAGTCTACAGGTTCCTATAGTCCATGTGGCCACGGTAAAGTATATTTCTGAACTGCTGATAAAAACAAGCAAGAAGACCGACCCATAATCGTGTACAAAAATAAAAAAAAATACAATCAGACAATAAAACACATAAAAAACTAATATCACATTTTTTTATACATTCCTTTTATTATTAACTATATGGTGCAGAATTTCCTCATGACTTGACACTCGGTTCATGATTCTTAGGCTGGGGTCACACTTGCGAGAAACTCGCACAAGTCTCGCACCTCAATACCCAGCACTCGGACGGAGGTGCGGCTGCATGTATTTCTATATACAACTTGAAATTCCTAAGTTGCGATACAAACAAGTCTACAACAGGTTCCAACCCCTATCGTGTGCCATTTATAATACTGGGGTCTTGTTTGGCAAAAAAGTCTTGTGACACTGACCTGTATAAGAACTGAAGTAGGATTGTTACTTCTGCATAACCTTTAGCTACACCCCTGAGAAAATCATGTTACTCCCCTGAGGAGGTCTGACTACTTTTGGGTTATCCTGTTATACATTGTATGTATCATAAACCAAAATGTAACAAATTTATCCAGAGATTATTAGTAAATTAAACTTGATTATTTTTCATAATTAGAACACAACACAGCGACATTGTCTACATAGATAATCTGTAGTATTTAATAATGATAGTCAGGAGTTAAAAATTTGTATCACTTTAGATTTACATTAGTACTGGATTTTTATTACTCGAGTCAACATAAATTTAGATTTTTATGACTTCAGCTGCACCTAGAAAGCTGTTAAAGGCAACCACAATCTTGATTCAGAAGACCTTTCATGGTTGTTACTTACGCATATATAAATACCTGTGAAAAAAAAATCACTGCCTATTATTTCGCTCAGGAGACTTGTACTGTACCATTCAGAAATAAAGGTTCAACTTTAATAAAACTTTCTATGAAGAATATAAAATCTATAACACTGTCCTCTACACAGAAGAAAACAATTTTTTTTCTAAAGCGCTAACATATTCCACATCACTTTACATGTTAGAGGGGACTTGTACAGACAATTAAAGACACTACAGAATAACAATAGTCACATAAATCAACACATAACAAGAGGAATGAGGGCCCTGCTCTCAAGCTTACAATATATGGGGAAACAGGCGATGGTATGAATTGCTTGTATTATACGGTATAACTACTATAATACTGTCCCTATGTACAAGAATATAACTACTATAATACTGCTTCCTATGTACAAGAATATAACTACTATAATACTGCTCCTATGTACAAGAATATAACTACTATAATACTGCCCCTATGCACAAGAATATAACTACTATAATACTGCCCCTATGTACAAGAATATAACTACTATAATACTGCCCCTATAAACAAGAATATAACTACTATAATACTGCCCCTATGTATAAGAATATAACTACTATAATACTGCTCCTATGTACAAGAATATAACTACTATAATACTGCCCTTATGTATAAGAATATAACTACTATAATACTGCCCCTATGTACAAGAATATAACTACTATAATACTGCTCCTATGTACAAGAATATAACTACTGTAATACTGCCTCCTATGTACAAGAATATAACTACTATAATACTGCCTGCTATGATTTGGTAGCTGAGGAGTGCAGGTAAAAAAGGCAATACACCAGAGCAGTTGGAATCTATGAGATTGCAGTACCCTGACTAACCACCACAACTAGAGGCAGCCGTGGAGCGTTCCTACGTTGGTCCTAGACGCCTCGTCACAGCCTGAGAAACTAACTATACCTAAAGATAGAAAAAGGAAAGCTATCTGCCCCGGAGCAAATCCCCAAAGAACATAGAAAGCCCCAAACATGTAATGGCGGTTAGACAAGAAGAAATACTGACACAGACAGAAAATAGTATGAGCAAACGTTGGGGCCCAAACTTACTAAATAGAAAAGGATAGGAAGGGCACTTACTGCAATCCCAAAAAAACCCTGAAAAGCACCAACTCTACTAATTTCAAAAACACCTGAGATCACACGACCTCTACCACCTAAATTAGTTCTCTGGTGTAACAAAATCAAAACAGCAGCCACTGAAAAAACTGGAAAAAGCAAATGTACAAAACATAAGTGGCTGAACTAAACTGAGAGGGCAAAAGCCACCGGAGGGGACCTTGAACGCCCCCACAGAAGTGCAGGACAAAATGAAAAAATCAAGCACAAAAACAAAAAGAAGAAAATGTCTTATCTGTAAGCAGGAGATGCAGACACGACACAGCAGGCTACAAAGGAAACAGGAATCAAGGATTGAGACCAGAACAATTGATCACCGGCAACCCTGATGGGAAGGCGACTCACTTAAATAAGACCAGTCAGTAACACCTGATTCCCAATCCTCACAATCTTCACTGGACAGTCCAGTACCGCTTGTAACCACCAGAGGGAGCCTCTGCTCAGAACTCAATTCAAGTCCATTCACAACAGTACCCCCCCCTTGAGGAGGGATCACCGAACCCTCACTTGAGCAACCAGGTCGGTCAGGATGAGTTCTATGATACGCACGGATGAGTCTCCTAGCATGGATGTCCGAAGCAAACACCCAAGAATTGTCTTCCTGACCATAACCTCTCCACTTAACCAAATACTGGAGTTTCCGTCTAGAAAAACGAGAATTCAAAATTTTCTCAACCACAAACTCCATATTGCCCTCAACCAGAACAGGGTCAGGAGGCAAAGCAGTAGGAACCACTGGCTCAACAAACCTCTTCAACAAGGACTTGTGGAACACGTTATGGATCCCTTTAAAAGTCCCCGAAGAAGCAAACGAATAGAAACAGGATTAAGAATCTCCATGAATCTTATAAGGTCCAATGAACCTAGGCTTAAAATTTTGGAGATGCCACTCTCATAGGAATATTTTTTGAGGACAACCAGACCAAGTCCCCACTTTAAACCGAGGACCATCAGTCCTATGCCGGTTAGCAAACGCTGGGCCCTCTTTCCTGAGAGAGGGACAACCTCTCCACTACCCGGTCCCAAATCTGTTCATCGCTCAACAACAGAGTCAACACCTGGACAGGGAGAAGCCTCCATCTGTCCTGAAGAAAATCGGGGTGAAACCCAGAATTACAGAAAATGGAGACATCAAAGTGGCAGAGCTAGCCCTATTATTAAGAGCAAACTCAGCCAAAGGCAAAAAAAGAGACCCATTCATCCTGATCAGCAGACACAAAGCATCTTAGATAAGTCTCCAATGTCTGGTTTGTTCCCCTCAGTTTGACCCTTGGTCGAGGATGAACGCCCAGGAAAAGACAACGAACACCAAGCTTAGAACAAAAGGGCCTCCAAAATCTGGAAACAAACTGGACTCCTCTGTCAGACACAATGTTCTCAGGGAAAGCCGTGTAAGCGAACCACGTGCTGAAGAACAAAGCACCAATTCAGAGGAGGAAGGCAACTTAAGGAAAAGGCACAAGATGTATCATCGGAAAAATTATCACCCAAAACCCCAATGACGGTATTCCTGAGAAACGGAGGTCGGAAAAGAAATCCATAGAGATA
>JARQOD010000007.1:84401160-84418524 GCA_033576555.1 Oophaga sylvatica | reverse complement strand
CATGAGAAAGTTTTCCTCCCGAAAGGAAATCAGCGGAGCTGCTGCTCTGTTCGAGTGCCTCATTCATCCCGCTCACTTTGCATAATCACCTACCACAGTTGAGTTCATCGGAATTGTCCCCACAATCGTTTTCTCCATCGCATATAAAAGCTGGGAGGGCGCAAAGTCCGCTGCCGCATTGAAACCTCCCCGGCTGGCACTTGAATTCGGCTGTGAAAATGGAAAATGTATTCTAATTTATGAGAAAAGGCTGGATCGCAATCACTGTTATGTACAAGTAGGAAAGGAAAGTGGCTCTTGTGTATCAGTCAAGTAATAAAATCATTGACAGAAGGGTTGGATAAATAAAAAAAAAAGAACCTTTATTCTGCTTTGGATCCGAAAGGCGGAAAAATATGCCAAGACACAGGCTCATTTAAGGAAATGGTATACGAGAGTGTAAATGGGCCGTCACCATAGTAAAAACTTAACAATGGAAAAGGAACAAAAGCCGCTGCGCACGTCAAATTCTGAAATCTGTGAATAGTTCAAATAATCCTGGAAAAGAGCAACTTGACTTGTGCTGCACTGGTCTGATCTTATGTGGCAGGTGGTCTTTCTTTAGTGCTGCACTGGTCTGATCTTATGTGGCAGGTGGTCTTTCTTTAGTGCTGCCCTGGTCTGATCTTATGTGGCAGGTGGTCTTTCTTTAGTGCTGCTTTGGTCTGATCTTATGTGACAGGTGGTCTTTCTTAGTGCTGCCCTGGTCTGATCTTATGTGACAGGTGGTCTTTCTTTAGTGCTACCCTGGTCTGATCTAATGTGGCAGGTGGTCTTTCTTTAGTGCTGCCCTGGTCTGATCTAATGAGGCAGGTGGACTTTTTTTTGTGCTGCCCTGATCTGATCTTATGTCAGGTGGACTTTTTTTTGTGCTGCCCTGGTCTGATCTGATGTGGCAGATGGTCTTTCTTTTGTGTTGCCCTGGTCTGATCTTATGTCAGGTGGACTTTTTTTTGTGCTGCCCTCGTCTGATCTTATGTGGCAGATGGTCTTTCTTTTGTGTTGACCTGGTCTGATCTTATGTGGCAGGTGGTCTTTCTTTTGTGCTGCCCTGATCTGATCTTATGTGGCAGATGGTCTTTCTTTTGTGTTGACCTGGTCTGATCTTATGTGGCAGGTGGTCTTTCTTTTGTGCTGCCCTCGTCTGATCTGATGTGGCAGATGGTCTTTCTTTTGTGCTGCCCTGGTCTGATCTGTTGTGGCAGATGGTCTTTGTTTTGTGCTGCCCTGGTCTGATCTTATGTGGTAGATTGTCTTTATTTTGCGCTGCACTGGTCTGATCTTATGTGGCAGGTGGTCTTTCTTTTGTGCTGACCTGATCTGATCTTACGTGGCAGGTGGTCTTTCTTTTGTGCTGCCCTGTTCGGATCTTATGTGGCAGGTGGTCTTTCTTTTGTGCTGCCCTAGTCTGATCTTATGTGGCAGGTGGTCTTTCTTTTGTGCTGCCATGGTCTGATCTTATGTGGCAGATGGTCTTTCTTTTGTGCTGCCCTGATCTGATCTTATGTGGCAGATGGTCTTTCTTTTGTGTTGACCTGGTCTGATCTTATGTGGCAGGTGGTCTTTCTTTTGTGCTGCACTGGTCTGATCTTGTGTGGCACTGGCAGGTGGTCTTTCTTTTGTGCTGCCCTCGTCTGATCTGATGTGGCAGATGTTATTTCTTTTGTGTTGCCTGGTCTGATCTTATGTGGCAGGTGGTCTTTCTTTTGTGCTGCCCTCGTCTGATCTGATGTGGCAGATGGTCTTTCTTTTGTGCTGCCCTGGTCTGATCTGTTGTGGCAGATGGTCTTTGTTTTGTGCTGCCCTGGTCTGATCTTATGTGGTAGATTGTCTTTATTTTGCGCTGCACTGGTCTGATCTTATGTGGCAGGTGGTCTTTCTTTTGTGCTGACCTGATCTGATCTTACGTGGCAGGTGGTCTTTCTTTTGTGCTGCCCTGTTCGGATCTTATGTGGCAGGTGGTCTTTCTTTTGTGCTGCCCTAGTCTGATCTTATGTGGCAGGTGGTCTTTCTTTTGTGCTGCCATGGTCTGATCTTATGTGGCAGATGGTCTTTCTTTTGTGCTGCCCTGGTCTGATCTGTTGTGGCAGATGGTCTTTGTTTTGTGCTGCCCTGGTCTGATCTTATGTGGTAGATTGTCTTTATTTTGCGCTGCACTGGTCTGATCTTATGTGGCAGGTGGTCTTTCTTTTGTGCTGACCTGATCTGATCTTACGTGGCAGGTGGTCTTTCTTTTGTGCTGCCCTGTTCGGATCTTATGTGGCAGGTGGTCTTTCTTTTGTGCTGCCCTAGTCTGATCTTATGTGGCAGGTGGTCTTTCTTTTGTGCTGTCCTGTTTTGATCTTACGAGGCAGGTGGTCTTTCTTTGTGCTGCCCTGGTCTGATCTTATGTAGCAGGTTTTCTTTCTTTTGTGCTGCTCTGGTCTGATCTTATGTAGCAGGTTTTCTTTCTTTTGTGCTGCCCTGGTCTGATTTTCTGTGGCAGGTGGTCTTTCTTTTGTGCTGCACTGTTTGGATCTTAAATGGCAGATGGTCTTTCTTTTGTGCTGCCGTGGTGTTAAGGGTCTGCGGAACGCACCAAATATATAAAGTAGAGAGGTGCGTTCGCAGCCCGGGGTCCACCGTGCAAGCGGAGCCTGCTGCTAGTAGAAATGGCGCGAGAAGCAAACACTGTTATCCCGCAGAGTCGCCAACATAAACGCCGTAATGCGCTGTGGCAATAAGTGCAAACCCTGTTACTCCGCAGAGCCGCTAGAAGGAGAGCCGCAGCGCTATATGGCGATGTGTGCGCACTCACTAGACACAACTGAGTGGCAAAGAAAACACGCTAGGGCGCTGTCTAGCGTTGAAAGCGAACCCTGTTACGTCACAGGGCCGCTGAGAAAAAGTACTGTGTCCTGTAAGGCTCTCAGATACACAGTTAAGTGCTAAGCGTACATAAAGCGTGATCATGTGCTAATGTCCTCGCGGGAGTCACCCGCAATCTATGGCGTCTGAACGCCAGACCCTGAATACGGCAATCAAAACTCCTCACCGGTTTTGCCGGTAATCTAGGGCATCTAGGACACCGACCCTGACCAGCTACCATACCAAACTCCTCACCGATTAAGTCGGTATTCTAGTGGCTTATTTCAGCCGGGTCCCTAACCACACACACGCATGACCACACTGGCGCATAGCATACAATGGTTGATATTAGCGCATGGCGGCCAGCCATGCTACCCTTTTATAGCAACAGCTACAGGACCTTCCAGGAACAAGGACCAATGAGAAGCTGTTACAAACAAACGTAGCTACATGACCTTCCTGGCGAACCAATAGGAGCCTCTGCAGCACCTGAACATGTGACCCCTGATCTCCAATGAGAGATCTCACTCTGGGCATGCTCAGATGGGAAAACGCAGGACTTTGTCTCAAAGACGACTGCTCCAGCACTGGCTATAATAGCAGATCCAGGAAAGGCAGCAGCAAGTCACTGCACAGTAGAGGAGTGGGCAAGACGCCTGGACCGACGTCTCTGCTGAGCAGGCTCCACTGCGGCCGGAGATGAATGGGAGACCGCAGCAGGACGGGTTCGAGACTCCCCTTGTGCAGCAGCGGGAAATCGAACCCTAACATTACTCCCCCTCCTAGGGCCCCCTCTTCTTTGGGCCTCGCTGCGCTCAAAGGCAGCGATGAGCTGCGGAGCGTGAATATGCTCGGCAGGCTCCCAAGACCTATCCTCAGGCCCATAGCCCCTCCAGTCCACCAAATAAAACTTTTTGCCCCGTACCACCTTACACCCTACGATGGCGTTCACCTCATGGTCATCCGTAGATGAACCCGATGTCCCGGCAGATGACTCAGAAAACCGGGACATGAGCACGGGTTTCAGGAGGGATACATGAAAGGTGTCGGAGATACCCAGGCGTCATGGAAGAGCCAAACGGTATACCACAGGGTTAACCTGCTCGAGGACCTTGAAAGGACCCAGGTAGCGGGGTGCCAACTTAGTGGACTCAACTCGCAGCCTGATGTTACGGGCGGAGAGCCACACCAAGTCCCCAGGAGCAAATGTTGGAGCGGGGCGCCGATGTGCGTCGGCGGAGGACCTCATCCTCTCCTTGGACGCCTGAATTGCATCCTGAGTACGGTCCCAAATGTCCCGTGCCTCCACAGCCAAGTCTGCCACTCTGGAGTCGGCGGAAGACACGGGCATGGGCACCGGAACCCGCGGATGCTGACCGTAGTTCAGAAGGAAAGGAGTCTGTCCGGTGGAGTCAGCCACAGCATTGTTTAATGCAAACTCAGCCCATGGTAGCAAGGATGCCCAGTCATCCTGCCTGGCAGAGACAAAATGTCGTAGATAGGTGACCAAGGTCTGGTTGGCCCTCTCTACCAACCCATTCGTCTCAGGATGATACGCTGAAGAGAGATTTAACTCAATACTGAGTAGACGACAAAGCTCTCTCCAGAACCGAGACGCAAACTGGGGACCTCAGTCACTGACAATTTTGTCCGGCATGCCGTGTAGACAGAAGATGTGCCTAACGAACAACGCTGCCAGAGCCCGTGCAGAAGGTAACCGTGGTAGTGGCACCAGATGCACCATTTTAGAGAAATGGTCGGTGATTACCCAAATGATGGTGCAACCCCGAGACTTGGGCAAGCCCACCACAAAGTCCATCCCAACCATCTCCCAGGGCCTGTCTGCCACCGGCAAAGGATAAAGTAAACCAGCTGGCCGTTGTCGTGGAGACTTATTTTTGGCGCAGGAGACACACACCCGAACATAGTTCCCAACATCACGGACCATATGCGGCCACCAATATGTCTTCGCCAGCAATTCAGATGTCCTCCTTGCCCCAAAATGTCCACCAACCCTGGACGAATGTGCCCAAGAGAGTACCTCCGGTTGCAAATTGGTAGGCATAAAAGTCTTGCCCGGGGGCACAGACTCTAGTGAAACCGGAGCCACTGTTCTCAGGCTCTCTGTGGGAACAATAAGCCGAGGCTCCTCTACCTCCTCTTCAGAGGACACCACAGAGCGAGAGAGAGCGTCGGCACGAATGTTCTTCTCTCCCGAGAGGAAATGGAGTGTGAAATTAAACCGAGAGAAGAACAAGGACCATCTGGCCTGGCGAGAGTTAAGCCGCTGGGCTGTCTGCAGATACACCAAATTTTTGTGGTCGGTGAACACTTGGAAGGGAAAACGGGCCCCCTCCAACAGATGTCTCCACTCAGAGAAGGCCAACTTCATGGCTAGCAACTCCCTATCCCCGATGGAATAATTCCTCTCCGCTGAAGTGAAGGTCTTAGAGAAGAAGAAGCAAGGATGCTTCCGACCTTGAGCATCCTTTTGGAAGAGGACTGCTCCAGCACCAACGGATGAGGCATCCACCTCCAATAAAAATGGCTTATCAACATCGGGGCGATGTAGGATGGGAGCGCTAGAAAAATGAGACTTAATAGAAGAGAAAGCCATGGAGATCTCTTCCGACCACAATTTGGGATTTTCTCCCTTCTTGGTGAGGGCTACCAAGGGAGCTACCAAGGTAGAGAAATGCGGAATGAACTGGCGATAGTAATTAATGAACCCCATAAAGCGCTGCACCGCTTTTAGAGAGTGAGGTTCCTGCCAGTCCATCACAGCCTGTAGTTTGGCCGGATCCATAGCCAATCCCTGGGTTGAGATGATATAACCAAGGAAAGGTAAAGACTCCAGCTCAAACATACATTTCTCTAACTTAGCATAGAGGGAATTAGCCTGTAAGAGGTCAAAGACTCTGCAGACATCTCTCCGGTGGGAGTCAATATCTGGAGAGAAGATGAGTATATCATCCAGATAGACTACGACCGAGGTGGAGAGCATATCCCGGAAGATGTCATTGACAAAGTCTTGGAAAACGGCTGGAGCATTACAGAGCCCAAAGGGCATCACCAGATATTCGTAATGCCCATCCCTGGTATTAAAAGCCATCTTCCATTCGTCCCCCTCACGGATGCGAATCAGGTTATAAGCACTGCGCAGATCTAGTTTAGTGAATACTCTTGCTCCCCGAAGCTATCAAATAGCTCAGAAATCAGGGGCAACGGGTACTTGTTTTTAACGGTGATGGCGTTAAGACCCCTGTAATCAATACACGGATGCAATTTTCAGTTTTTCTTCTGCACGAAGAAAAATCCCGCCCCTGCCGGTGACACCGACTTCCTAATAAACCCTCTTGCCAGGTTCTCCTGAATATATTGCGACATGGCCTCTGTCTCAGGAAGAGAGAGGGGATAGACCCTTCCCCGAGGAGGTTCTGCGCCAGGCAAGAGGTCGATAGGACAGTCATAGGGGCGATGAGGCGGAAGAGTCTCCGCAGCCTTCTTGGAGAACACATCTGCATATGACCAGTAGTGCTTGGGAAGTGGAGTAAGATCTGCGGGTAACTCCGTAGTGGTAACCTGAACGCAACTCCTGACACATCTGCCTCTACATGCATCACTCCAACCCAGTATCCTACCCGAAGTCCACTCTATATGTGGGGAGTAGAAACGGAGCCAAGGTATACCTAGTAGGATCTCGTCTAGTCCCTCGGGAAGGACGAGTAGGGAAATAAGTTCCTGATGGGAAGGAGATACAGACAATGCAAGTGGAACAGTCTGGTGTGTAATTTGTGAGGGCAATGTCGACCCATTCACTACCCGGACAGTCACTGATTTGTCAAGCGCCACCAGAGGCATTGCATGACGGCGAGCAAAGCTAGAGGACATGAAATTCCCCTCTGCTCCTGAGTCCACGCAAAGGTCGGCGGTGAGAATGGAAGTACCAACAGTGATTGTCCCTTTAAGTGTCATATTGGAGGAAAATGCCGCTGTCTCTAGTGAACCTCCTCCCAGGGCCACTAGACGCGATCGCTTCCCCGATTGCTGTGGACATTTGTTGGCATAGTGTCCTGTCTGCTGACAACGGTTACAGACCACGGATACTCGGATGGACCGAGACTTAGGTCCTGCATGAGGAACTTCTGGGGCCTTTTGGGGTTCGGACGCCAGATCGGGAAATTCGAGAGGTTTGGCAAAGGTGGGAGCCAACCGAAACCTCTGCCTACACTGGGCCCGCTGCAACCTCCGCTTGTGAAAACGGAGGTCAATGCGGGTAGATATGGAGATAAGCTTCTCCAGTGTGGCGGGAATCTCCCTGGTAGCCAAAGCGTCTTTAACATGGTCAGCCAGTCCTCGCCAGTAGATAGGAATAAGAACTTTATCAGACCAATCTAGCTCAGAAGCTAGAGTCCGAAACTGGACGGAAAACAGACTGACCAAAGACGAACCCTGTGCCAATGCCAGCAATTGTAGCGCCGTATCGTGGGTGACCTGAGGTCCTAAAAAGACCTTTTTAAGAGCCTCCAAGAAACGAGGAGCACTCCGCACCACACGATCGTCGCGCTCCCACAGCGGCGTTGCCCACTCCAACGCTCTGCCCGAGAGTAGAGAAAGTACAAAACCCACTTGTGCCCGATCCGTGGGAAAACGTGCAGCCAGAAGCTCGAGCTGTATAGAGCACTGACTCACGAATCCCCGACATTGCTTGCTATCACCGGCAAACTTGTCAGGAAGCGGGAGGTGGGATAATGTAGGGGCAGAGGTGGCAGAAGACAAACTGGCTGCAGCCACGCTAGCAGCCTGAACAGCGACTGCGGTAACATCCACAGCTGAGGTTGTGCGTTCAAGAGCCGCCAACCTACCCTCCAGCTGCTGGATGTACTGCGATAGACGCTGTTCATCCGCCATTTTACTAGCCAGACCCTGGCGCTAATATTATGTTAAGGGTCTGCGGAACGCACCAAATATATAAAGTAGAGAGGTGCGTTCGCAGCCCGGGGTCCACCGTGCAAGCGGAGCCTGCTGCTAGTAGAAATGGCGCGAGAAGCAAACTCTATTATCCCGCAGAGTCGCCAACATAAACGCCGTAATGCGCTGTGGCAATAAGAGCGAACCCTGTTACTCCACAGAGCCGCTAGAAGGAGAGCCGCAGCGCTATATGGCTATGTGTGCGCACTCACTAGACACAACTGAGTGGCAAAGAAAACACGCTAGGGCGCTGTCTAGCGTTGAAAGCGAACCCTGTTACGTCACAGGGCCGCTGAGAAAAAGTACTGTGTCCTGTAAGGCTCTCAGATACACAGTTAAGTGCTAAGCGTACATAAAGCGTGATCATGTGCTAATGTCCTCGCGGGAGTCACCCGCAATCTATGGCGTCTGAATGCCAGACCCTGAATACGGCAATCAAAACTCCTCACCGGTTATGCCGGTAATCTAGGGCATCTAGGACACCGACCCTGACCAGCTACCATACCAAACTCCTCACCGATTAAGTCGGTATTCTAGTGGCTTATTTCAGCCAGGTCCCTAACCACACACACGCATGACCACACTGGCGCATAGCATACAATGGTTGATATTAGCGCATGGCGGCCCAGCCATGCTACCCTTTTATAGCAACAGCTACAGGACCTTCCAGGAACAAGGACCAATGAGAAGCTGTTACAAACAAATGTAGCTACATGACTTTCCTGGCGAACCAATAGGAGCCGCTGCAGCACCTGAACATGTGACCCCTGATCTCCAATGAGAGATCTCACTCTGGGCATGCTCAGATGGGAAAACGCAGGACTTTGTCTCAAAGACGACTGCTCCAGCACTGGCTATAATAGCAGATCCAGGAAAGGCAGCAGCAAGTCACTGCACAGTAGAGGAGTGGGCAAGACGCCTGGACCGACATCTCTGCTGAGCAGGCTCCACTGCGGCCGGAGATGAATGGGAGACCGCAGCAGGACGGGTTCGAGACTCCCCTTGTGCAGCAGTGGGAAATCGAACTCTAACACCTGGTCTGATCTTATGTGACAGATTGTCTTTCTTTTGTGCTGCCCTGGTCTGATCTTATGTGACAAATTGTCTTTCTTTTGTGCTGCCTGGTTTGATCTTATGTGGCAGGTGGCCTTTATTTTGTGCTGCCCTGGTCTGATCTTACATATAATAATACATACAGTATGTGTGGGCCCAACGGGTGTTTCAGTGGTCCTTTGTGGAGTCTCGCCCCGCCAAGTCTCAGGCATAGGACTTGTTACAGCTAGTGAAAAAATGACTTCAGCCTGAGACCTTAGCCCCTTACCAGATGGTGGAGAGAGTGGTGGTCAACCAGTTAGTAAGAACTCTGCCAGCTGCTATTCAGCAATGGGTGGGCCAAAGGGATCCCGGCACCCTAGACCAGCCTGATTGAACGTTATACAGCCACTTAGGACTTTATATGGGATTCTGCTCCACTACTGCTAGCACGTTGGGACCCGCCAGCCCAGGAGCCTGGGAAAGGTCCACGAGCCTCTGCTGGGGCCAATCAGGACCGAGCCTGTTCTGAGGGGGTACCCTGAAGTGAGAGTGACAAGAGACCGGTTTCCCTATACTGATATACTGATATACCCTTTCGGAAGTAAATATCTTGATGATATAGAATGTCACTTAGTAAATGAAACAATGCATTTGTTTTACTATAGTAAGAGAACATACTGGAGACACATCTTAAATTCAATATATTAATCTCAGCTTGTGATTCCTGCCAGCACCAGAGCGGAGTTGCTTAATATACTAGGTAATTAACCAGAGCGCCCTATATTTCATGTGCAAATTCTGTTCCTGTTTAATTTATACTCAGTTCTCTAGAAGGTAGCGAAGTGTGAAGTAGTTTGTATTCTGAACTTTTTTGCACATTTTAAATAACCTGGCACTGTAGTAAGAGGTGCTAATTAGATCAAGAGCGTGAGCTTCATACATGTACAGAATTATGTAGCAGGACGAGTCGGACTTTTTCACAGCATCTGAATTATATGCACAGTCTTTACAAAGTAAATATAGTTCCACTACCTCTAAACCAATAATGGTAAAGTACTGTGCAGAAAAGCTTTCACACAAAGCTGCGCTCATCGAAAAGGCAAAAACGAGAAGAATTTGTTCAATTAATAGTTCTAAAATAAAAGAAGCCATGCATGCGGCAAAGTCAGGTGCAGGGAGCCTCTATTGCACGGCATGGGGACCCTTTAGGCCACTTCTTGATAATGAATGGCACTATTATTTGGGCACCACACTGCATGACTGTCATATCATTTACAATGGTAAAGTCAAGCACATGACCCCCATGGCACAGCACACAGCCCTTGTGGTTTTCTATTGCGTAGCCTGTAGGCACTCCATGAATGGTTGCGTCATGAAAATATGAGATGTGTTGAAACCTCTTTGTGCCTTTATATGAAGTCAGATGCTCTGGGTGCCACAGAAGTCTGGGGTGCTGCCCGTTCTATAGTTTGGGTGTACATTTTTGATTGGGTGTGTTAGTTAGAGTAGGCAGACGGATGCACCAGTTATGGCTCATGGCGGTGGATTTATAGTAGATCTGTAAAGCTGGCCATGCACATAAGCCGAACAAACGTTCATTCGGCTACCAGATATCACTCCCAACTCCCGAAACGCACAAGCGCTCGGCCAAGCATTTATGTGTTTTCAATGAGGAAAGAGAGGAAAAAGCCACTGCCAGACACCTCTCTCCCCTTAAATTAATAGCATCAGATGTTAACATTTCCAACTGTCTGATATTCTCTTACCAGACATCATCAGTTGAGAGACAGTCAGAGGACATCACATACTTGGCCGGAACCACCAAAGTTGTTAGGTTCGGACTGCTGTCTTCTAAGGTATATAGGGGCTTAAACTCAGATATTTCTATTAAAGTTAAGAGAGCTCCGATGGCGAAAATGATTTAATTTATATTTTTCTTTAAATGAGTCAAAATCAACAGGAGCTAGATAAGCAGGGGCGTTGCTGGGGTCGTGGAAGGTGGAAGTGGTTTTGGGAAAGGAAGCTAATAAAAAGATGGCTCGTCTGTAACATAGGAACTCATAGAATATTTTCACATGGGATGAGAAAGCTGAAGGTTTTATCTAGGGATTTGCTCAGGTTAAATCTGCAGCGGAGTACGGTAGCATGCTGTGGAATATCTCCACACGGAAACTGACCACCATTCTCCAAATCCATATCAATGTAGTAGAGATACAATTCAAAGTAATTCTACAACAAAATCAGCAGTTTGCTGTGGATTTTTGGCAGGAAAGCCAACATAACTCTAACTCTACAGGCCATGTAAGTAGGTTCAGTCTGTGACCGATGCCCCTGAACAGGGTGTATTGCCCAATTCTAATGCAGTGGATTCCAGTGATGACCTACAACCTATGGCTTTTAACCACTTCAAATCTTATTAAAAATTAGATAACAGTAGTATTAACAACTTTCCAACATGATATACAGATACATTATATGTCACGTCCCTATCTTTAATGTAAGCTCAGAAATTGAGCCACTTCATGCATGGCAGATGATGTTTTTGAGTCATTATCTGCCTTTAACAGCAGCTGGTGGAGCTGAGCGCAGCACGCTGCAGTTAACCACTTAACTGCTGCTGTTAACTACTTAAATGTGGCTGTCAATCTCTGACAGCCGCATTTAAATCACATGGATGTGGGCGACACGGTGGTTCAGTGGTTAGCACTTCAGCCTTGCAGTGCTGGGGTCCTGGATTCAAATCCAACCGAGGACAACATCTGCAAGGAGTTTGTATGTTCTCCCCGTGTTTGCGTGGGTTTCCTCCGCGTTCTCTGGCTTCCTCCTACATTCCAAAGACATACTGATAGGGAATTTAGACAGTGCCAATAATGTCTGTGAAGCAATGTGAAATTATTGTCGCTATATAAATGAGTAAAATAAATAAATGGACGGGGAGGGAAACACTATTCCGCGTGACAGTTGCCCCTTGTGATATGATCGTGGGGCAATAATGGTTTGCAATTTGACATGACAGTCGGGGGTTTACTGAAGAGCCCTGTGCCTATCCTGATAACACTTATATGAAAACCAGCAAGTGGCTGCCATTTATAGGAGGCCGTGATTTTTACTATATACTACATAGATTCCTAAAGGAACTAATACATAAGTAGAAAGTAAAGAAAAAATATATATGTATATATAGTTTTAATCACTCATCTTTCCTCCCATTAAAAATAAAGAAATAAAGAAAAATGAAAAGCATATGTGGTATTGCTGGGTCCATAAAATGCTAATTTATCAAATATTTAAAAAAAATTACCCAGCTGGTAAACACCGTAATGAGAAAAAAAAATCAAAATGCCACAATTGAGATTGCCGCAACTCTACAAGAAAAATGCAAAATGTTGAATCTACTCCAAAATGGCATAGCAATGTAAAAAACAGAATTTACAGTGCTCAATTGACTAAGCGAATAAAACTTTACAGGTCTCGGAAAACTTAAAAATCCCTATAAATTATATATAAAGGAAGTTTGGTTTGTTATGGAGAATCATTGTCCACAAGTCGTTTTTACAAATCAAAACTCTAAAAAACACCTGTGGAATTTTACAATATCACTGCAATCGGAAGTTTGTTTCCCATTTTCTGATACATTTTATGGTCGAATGAACCGTGCCATTAAAAACTACCAATATGGTCACCAAAAAGCAAGCCCTTATATAGCTATATCAACAGAAAAATGAAAAGTTATGACTCTTGGCAGGAGGGAAGGAAAAAGCAAAGCAAAAAATGGAGAACGAGATGTTGGGAAGAGGTTAAGACTTTGTATAACACTGTGACGTGGCAGTGGGCTTCATACAGTCTGATCAGAATGTTAAATTAAGAACCTCATGATCAGTTATGTATATTTTTGCCTAGCGGCATTAGATTATTGTATGATTTTGGCGGTGCATTCCACTCTCTTTTTTTCAGCACCTTGCATAACACTGTGGCTAAATTACTTGTATAGAGGTAATATTTAGTCCCTGTATTCTGGTAATATTTGAGAACTGCATGGAGATATTTACTCTGTGTGAGGCACATAGGGATCATTTATTATGATTTTTTGTGTCAATTTTTGCCTTAAAAGGTTGAAGTTTTTGCACGTCCTTTTTTCACAAATCAAATTGAATCTTTGCTATTTTCCATCGCTTTCACCACTTTTAAAAAGCTTGTGCAATCTGAGCTTGGCTAGTTATTAGTGATGAGTGAGTATGCTCGTTGCTCAGGTTTTCTCGAGCATGCTCGGGTGTCCTCTGCGTATTTGGGAGTGCTCGGAGATTTAGTTTTTGCCGCCGCAGCTGCATGATTTGCGGCTGCTAGACAGCCTGAATACATGTGGGGATTCCCTAACACACAGGCAATCCCCACTGTTATGTTTTGGTAGCTGAGGAGAGTAAGCAAAAATGGCAATACACCAGAGAGGCTGGAACCTATTGGACTGCAGTAACCTGAACTAACCACACAACTAGAGGTAGCCGTGGAGCGTTCCTACGGTGATCCTAGACGCCTCGTCACAGCCTGAGAGATAACTAAACCTAAAGGCAGAAAGATGAAAGCTATCTGCCCCGGAGCAGATCCCCAAAGGAAATAGGAAGCCCCCAAACATGTAATGGAGGCTAGACAAGAAGAAACACGGACACAGACAGAAATTAGAATGAGCAAACGCTGGGGCCCAATCTGTCTAGACAGAAAAGTACAGGAAAGGATACTCACTGCAATAAAAAAAAAACCCTAAAAAATACCAACTCTACTGATTGAAAAAACACCTGAGATCACACGACCTCTACCACCTAAATCAGTTCTCTGGTGTAACAAAACTAAGCCGCAGCCACTGAAAAAACAGGAAAAAGCAAATGAACAAACAACAGTGGCTCCAGATAAACTGAGAGGAGCACAAGCCCCCGGAGGGGACCTGGCTGACCTCCACAGAAGTGCAGGGAACAATGCAAAAAGCAAGCACAAAAATAAAAGCTGAAAATATCTTATCTGATAGCAGAAGATGCAGGCAAAACTCAGCAAGCTTCCAAATGAACCAGGAACCACAATTGAGACAAGAACAATTGATCACCGGCAACCATCATGGAGGGAACCTCCCTTATATCAGACCAGTCCGTGATCCCAGATTGCCATTCTTCGCTGAAAGGTTCAGTACTGTCAGCAACCACCAGAGGGAGCCTCTGCTCAGAAACCATTTTTAGCACATTCATAACACCCCACATGTATTCAGGCTGTCTAGCAGTTGCAAATCATGCAGCTGCAGGGACAAAAACTAAATCTCCGAGCACGCCCAAATTCTCGGAGGACACCCAAGCATGCTCGGGAAAACCCAAGCAATGAGCATACTCGCTCATCACTACTAGTTATGTCAATAATTTGCAAGAAAGATTTATGAATTTCTATTTTTTTTAGAAAATTACAAAAAAGTCATAAACTCAATCCGGTAAAGGGGGTAGCATAAAAAATGGAACATCGGTTCTAGACAGAAATGCTGTATGTAAAGATGCACAAGTAATGGGAACACAGTCACAAATAAAACGACATTAGGAATTCCCCTCAAGTTCCAATGTAAGGCACTAATATGATTAAGCCTGGTGTAAAAAAAAAATCAAAAACAGTAAACTTACGGCATTCAGGAGGCTCGTCGGATCCATCTCCACAGTCATCTACTGTGTCGCATTTCCACCAAAATGGAATACATTTATCTGTATTGCAGCGGAACTGAAAGAAAATAACCTTCCATTAATGATTTAATGAAAGCTTTGCTTTGATGAATGATTGTTGTTGGAGGTTTATAATTCTGTTTTCTGCTAAGTTTTGCCCTGTTTAATATGATAGATGTTTTTTGCGTTCCTGGAACGGTGGAATCATTTGAGTGTTTCAAAGCCTCGGTTTCTTTGAAGTTCCTTACAGAACATTTCTCAGTGAATCTAAATGTGACAGACGTTCTCCCATAGTTAGCTAAACCTGTTATGAGCTTTGGAAAGTAAATCTGTGATTTTTCTTTTTTTTATGTTTGCTGGAATAAATGTGTCAAAAAAGAGCAAAAACAATCTGCCGGGTGTCCAAAATCAAACAAGCAAAAATCTATCGCCCGGTACTCAATCAGCTATTTTACTTATGCTAATCCGTGTGTGACAGGTATGAATCTTCGTAAGTTGTAGGAAGAAGTCAACCACACATTTCTAATTTGAAGCTTTAATCCAGATGCCCCACATTTCATGTACAGAAAGAAATAACTATGAGGGTTTTTAGGTTACGAAATTCTTGAGTCTAAAGATACAAAAGTACTGGATGATACATTCGCACTAGACTTTGCAGCCAGCGAAAACAAAATCTTTGCTCAACCAAGAAGACATAAGAAATAACAACATGAACTTAGGTCATGTTCACTCCATACATGGGTACATTTTTTTTGGCATACACACTGAAAACATGCCCCACTACATACCTGCCGGAGGGTGACCATTTTGGTCTCCATCAATGAGGTATGCATGTTACACCTTTCCACATAGAAAAACACAATCGAAAAGTTTTCCTATACAGTGGGTGACTGCAAAAAATGCATACAGCCATTGTATATTCATAGTGACCCAGTGCCAATAGATGCCAATCTATGGCTAAGCAGCGACTTTCATCAGAAAACTACATTTATGAATACCCTAGTATATACCTGTGAACAAAGCTTTACCCATGACTGAGGAAATGACGGACCTTTTGGCCTTCCTTCAATCGCCGGCTTCGTTCTCTTCCTGTCACTCAATAACAACAGATATTACAAACTTGGATGGAAATGGCCACAAAAGCCTTTCTAAATAACATTAACAATATTAAAACTAATGTCAGGCTATATTTTAATTACTGACATGAATAGAAGGAAAGGGTATTCAACAGATAAAAACCTTGTGCCATCAGCTACTCCTCTTCGCTTCCAACCGCATGAATGGTGCCCCAGGAATTGTCTACTGAGAACTTGGCCACTAGGTACTCCAAGTATTTTATGAACTACTTACAGAAGAGTTACCCTACCAAAACGAGTCCTCTCCCTCCTTTACCATACCACAAATTTGCTTTCCAAAGTCCCGTTCCTGCCAGCTGCAATGACATAATGCCTAACCTTGTGTAACCAAACAATAACCTAATCTCAACTTTTAAACCACCAGTACCTTTAGAATTCAACCAACATTAGGAAAGGGTGGAAGAGATGCTGTTCTACCAAACGGATAGCCAATGCACCACCCAAGCCGCCCTGTATATCATGCTGCCTCAAACAGTCAGGTAGGACTATGTACTTCTCTTTTCTCATACTCCCCTAATCTACCCCCACCTTTCTGTGTTGACCCTGCCTACTGCCTCCCAAAGCACCATATTAAGAAACCTACTAGGTACCCACATTAACTGATGCCCCACTAAATTCCCAAGACACTGGCATACCTCCTAGTCATATGGCCCTCCTCTGTAGCCCCTTTGGGTTGCAGTACGGGATCTACTTTTGTTCTTCAGAGATGTTTAAGAAGACTTTAAAGCTAACTTCATGCAGTGATAACTAACGTCTAACATTTCATAAAAGATGGTTTATTGGGGTTTCTTGTTACAAAGGCCTATTCCTTTGGTATTCATTGGCCTTGGTTGGTTTCAGAAGTCACAGTTACAATTAATGCTTTGGCACTAGCTCCAACTTTGTATTTCCAATTTGTGTTGTACAGACATGGGACTGCTACAGTTACTCCAGTGACAAGTTTGTCACCTCTGAAGTTAGTGCTCATTGGATTGACAAAAGAACAACTCATGATGGTGCTGATCTTTGTTCCGAAACAAAGGAGGTAGATTTAAGAAATGGTTAAGTTGCAAAAAATCTTCTTTTTTCTCAAAGACTGTACAATGGACTTTAACAAAAGGGCCCTTTAATGAAGGCCCTTATCTGGGGCAAAACCATGTGGACAATATTTAAAATAATAGAATGTCACCTCTTCATATTCTCATGAGACTCTTTCTCCATTTACTGACAAAGAACAGCACCATTAGGAGTCAGCAATTGATTACTCCAACATCTGTGAGATAAAATAGGATCTCACTGGAGTGCTTCCATTGATCAGCAGTCAGGCTTGATGATCAGTGTCTCCAAGATATTGAGCCATCAGCAAAATATGGGCTTTTTTTCCTTCGGGCATTATACCAGTAGCCCAACCAATTTGAAAGACCTTATGGTCATAGTGTTATTCGTAGGGAGTGAACAATTATATGGGCTGGTCAGCAGAACAATCAGAGGTAGGGTTCAGCAGCCAATAAGCATTCCCAGGCCCCAATTTGCATTTCCCAGTGTCATGTCTACTTGACAGTTATTGACTTAGCTGTGATCCTGACTATCTCTTTAATTAACCCCTGGATTCCTTGTACTCCATGGTTTTGGGTCCAAGAGCTGCTCCTCCCTCTCAATAGGAAGACATTTGC
>JARQOD010000007.1:84371466-84401060 GCA_033576555.1 Oophaga sylvatica | reverse complement strand
TTTTGGGGGATAAAGTTCATTTTCTAGCCAAATAAAGACTTTGCAAGTAATTGCTGTTAAGCTGATCACTCTTTATAACATTCTGGAGTATATGCAAATTGTCATTAGAAAAAGTGAAGCAGTAGACTTTGTAAAAAATAATATTTGTGTCATTCTCAAAACTTTTGGCCATGACTGTACCTGTAAGTGTTTGTGTAGTTAGCGATGTATCGGAAGGAAATACTTTCTCGGCAATCTACAGCAGAAGTTATACTGCATAGGACTTATTGTTTGCATTGTCCCTTTAATTTGGCCACCATATCGGTGTGGATGATCTTTATATTACATTTTGGTGTTTTCTCGGGTTATTATAATTTACACTGTGGAAATGAGTATATGGCAATCAGAAAAGTTCTGGTCACTGGCACCATAGGATGATATCTGGTTGGACTAGTAGTGATGCAACAGCATCGCGTCACTGGTGGGGTCTACACCAACCTGTCATCTATGGTGTCTTAATGATGATCATGGGGATTAGATGCTTTTCTTCTAAAAGATGGTGGAAATCAATTTGTAGGACCCTGTCCAGAGGCGACGTCGGTATGTGTGGTCATTTGTTGGGAGCCCTGCGAGCCACCTTTTACCTGACGGCATACCGGACTCCTCTACTGATGGTGTGACGTCATTGCGCCAGGACTGGTAATCAAAAGAAGAGCCTCTGATGCCAGGAGATAGGAGATGGTTCTCAGAGCTCCCATCCAAAGACCATAGATTACCGACGTGGCCAATGGAGCGGATCCTAAAAATCGATTCACGCTATCTCTATTTAGTTTCAATCATCTGACACATCCACCTTTTGCATGTGGTTGTTACAGGTCTAGCAAAAGTTTTCTTGCCTGTAATAATAGAGCACTGGGATATCACTGCACTAAAAAAAAGTTTATGTTGATATATGCCTTAACTTTGGTCAATGGCCTGTGTAATGGTAAATTATCTTAATCCTCTTAAAGAAGGACTGTCACTTGCTCAAAAAGAATTGTGTTTAATACCTTATAAAAATCCCTGCGCTCCACTGCTTCTGCCGCTGTTTTCCATTTTGTCCTGCGTTGCGCTATTGCAGAGCTATTCACATTTGTTGCTTTTGTAATACAGTATGAGAAATTTCTGTTTGTAGTGCAACTGTGCATTTCTTCTCTGGGGGTTTTGCACTTTCATCCCTCACTCCCAGATGCTACAAATCACAGCTAAGCAGCATCTGAAACTACTAGACTGCTAAATAAGCTGCTGAGTTATGATAGGCAGGATCTGGGAGGGGTGAAATCACACAATCCCAGAAATATCCAGATAGACTACAAGCAGAGATTTCACATACCAATCTCCAAAATGAATAAAAGTGAATATCTCTGCAATAGAGCGACGCAGCACAAAAAGGAAACAAACAGCAGAATTAGGGAAGCTCAGTGAATTTTACAAAGTTTTTATCTGAATTGTTTTGATTGATCCTCTTCAATTTCCGTCAAAGGATTAACCTTCAGTTACAAGTTATTAAGACGCTGAGTCATAAATAAAGTAATAAAGTTCACCTTTGCTACATCTGTAGGTCACGTTCCTTAACGCTGATACATTATGTTACTTTGAAATGCATTCTAAATTGGGATGTGAGAGGTTTCTTGGAAAATCCAAGTGAAAATCAGTATGTTTTATTATATATAAATGGTAAAGCTGTCCACTCTTCTTGGCAAAAAGCCTTCCGTTCCTGTAAATTCCTGTGCTGTCTAGCATGAACTGCGCGCTTGAGATCACCCCAGAGTGGCTCAATGATATTGAGGTCAGGAGACTGAGATGGACACTCCACAACCTTCACTTTGTTCTGCTGTAGCCAATGACAGGTCGACTTGGCCTTGTGTTTTGGATCGTTGTCATGTTGGAATGTCAAAGTACATCCCATGCGCAGCTTCTGGGCTGATGATTGCAAATTTGCCTCCAGCATTTGCTGTTTACATGCTGAATTCATTTTTCCTTCAACTTTGACCAAGTTTGCTGTGTCTTTGTAGATCACACATCCCCAAAACATCAACAATCCACCTCTGTGCTTTACAGTAGGAATGGTGTTCCTTTCATCATAGGCCTTGTTGACCTGTCTCCATATGTAACATTTATGGTTGTGGCCAAAAAGTTTAATTTTGGTCTCATCACTCCAAATTACCTTGTTCCAGAAGTTTTGAGGCTTGTCTCTGTGCTATTTTGTGAATTGTAGGCAAAATACTTTGTGGCATTTGCGCAGTAATGGCTTTCTTCTGGCAACTTGACCATGCAGCCCATTTGTCTTCAAGTGTCTCTTATTGTGCATCTTGAAACAGTCACACCGCTAGTTTTCAGAGAGTCCAGTATTTCAGCTGATGTTATGTGTGGGTTTTTCTTTGCATCCTGAACAATTTTCCTGGCAGTTTTAGTAGCCATTCAAAACCCATTTGTGTCAGCTTCTGTGCATGTTATCAGGCCCAAATCACCAGTGTATGTAAACTCTTGATCAGGGTCATTTGGATGTTTTGGGTTGTCATTATAATTTAAAAAGAGAAAACACTGTAGTTTGACAATAAATGGCTTCACCCAACCACCAACGATGAGTGGAGAAAAAGGAATTGGTGTTATCATTTATATTCTCTGAATAAAGGCCAAGAAAACAAAAATTCTGCCGGGTTATGTAAACTTTTGAGCACAACTGTATATACACATTTATACACACACATACATACACATAGTTACATAAAAGGACTTCGATTAAGAAACATAATAGGCCGCAATAAACAGATGTGTTTTGAAGGAGCGCCTAAAACTGTGTAAGTTGTGGATAGTCCGAATTTCTTGGGGTAGAGCATTCCAAAGAATAGGTGCCGCTCGGGAGAAGTCTTGGAGCTAGGATTGGGAGGTACGGATTAGTGTAGATGTTAATCGAAAGTCGCTTGCAGAGCGTAACGAGCAGGAAGGCCGATAAACAGAAATGAGGGAGGAGATGTAATGGGCCCGCACTGTGGAGAGCTTTGTTGTGAGGACAAGCAGTATAAATGGGATCCTATAATGAATGCGGAGTCAGTTTAATTACTGTCAAAGAGAGGAGGTGTCCGAGTACTGAAAAGCCAGCTAGACGACCCTGGCTGCTGCATTAAGTATGGACTGGAGAGGGGAAAGTCGAGTGAGGGGAGGCCAATTAATTCTAGAGATGTTCTTTAGGTGTAAGCGGCAAGAGTAGGCAAGAGATTGTATATGGGAGCAGAAGGAAAGATTGGTTTCAGACATAAAACCCAGACAGCGCGCCTGCTGCTTAGGTGTTTTTATGGTGCCACCCATGGAGAGGGAGATGTCAGTGTTAGGGAGGTCAGTAGATGGTGGGAGTAGAAGAAGTTCAGTTTTGGAAAGGTTGAGTTTCAGACAGAGGGCGGACATGATGTCGGAGACTGCGGACAGACACTGGTGTTCTGTAGTACAGCGGGGTAAGGTCAGGGGATGACGTGTATCATCAGCCTAAAGATGGTACCGAAAGCCAAATCTGCTGATGGTCCATCCAATTGGGGCTGTGTAGAGAGAGAAGAGAAGGGGGCCAAGGACTGAGCCCTGAGGGACCCCAACAGTGAGAGGAAGAGGAGACCAAGTGGAGCCAGCGAACGATACACTGAAGGAGCGGTCAGAAAGATAGGAAGAGAACCAAGAGAGGGCAGTGTCCTTAATGCCTAGTGACTGGAGCCTAGAGAGTAGGAGATGGTGGTCGACAGCAGCAGACACGTCGAGAAGAATGAGCAGAGAGTGGTCACCATTGCGTTTTGCTGTCAGAAGGTAATTGGTCACGTTGATGAGTGCAGTTTCTGTCAAATGTAGGGGGCAGAAACTGGACTGTGATGAATCTAGGAGAGGGAAGGTAACAGATAAAGCAGGAGTAGACTAGGTGCTCCAATAGTTTAGAGATGAAGGGGAGGTTGGAAACTGGTCTGTAGTTATTTGTGCAGGATGGATCGAGGGCGTTTTTTTAAAATAATGGAGTAATGATAGAGTGCTTGAAGGAGGAGGGTAAAATAACAGAGGAAAAAGGATAGATTAAAGATTGTAGTTAGGTCAGTAATGACAACACGAGAGAGAGACTGGAGGAGATGTGAGGGAATAGGGTCAGTAGTGCATGTGGTAAGATGAGAAGAAGAGAGGAGGCTGGAGACTTCTTCTGTGATGGGGTCAAATGTGAAGAGTGAGCCAGGGGAGATGCAGGGAGGATGGGAGTCACTGCACTTGGTGGCTGGGAGCGAATAGTGTTTATATATTTTTTACTTATTTATTTATTTTTGTTTATATATGTTTTTATATTTTTTATTTATTCTTCTTTTTCATTTACATAATTTGAGAAATTAATCAGGGTAGAGTGGAAAGATTTTTTTTAAGGAAAAATGTTGTCATTTTTCTTTTTTTTCCATTTTTTTTTTAGTGCATACATTGAAAATGTCACAATAGTTTAGAGTCCTGAACTATCTTTCCTGCCCCCATATTTGGAAAGAATTGTCTTTTCCGGCTTTGGGCTGAACCTAAAATTACTCTGCTGCACTTTGAGCACTTCAGCCTGGCACAACAGCCATAATTCTCCTAATAGTCTCTTCCAGTCATTCGGCATTAAAGTATTTACCCCCTATCTCCTAAGAGACTGGATAACTGCTTTTAAAGGTTACTTCTCGCTCTGAAGAAACCATTCACTGTGTAACCAATTGGGGAAAAAAAATCTAAATGATGAAAACCTGTAAGGCTGTAAGAAATCATTTGCAGTCAGTGAGGTTCTTGTGCCGGTTGTGGTTCTCAGTTTGCCGAAGGCTCCGTCTTATTTGTGCTCAAATGTCACATTGTGTCAGTTAGCAGATAAACCAATCCAGCAGAACAAGCTTTTTCCACTTTGTCAAATTTCTTTTTTCTACTATTTATAAATAAAGTTTGAAAACTGTCACTGGTGATAATAATATGTTCTAAGACGCACGGAGCATCCATGAAAATTGCCACGTAGTTATTTAATGGTCTAATGAAGTGGACCGCCTGCAGTTTAAATCTGTTCATTGACATTAAAAGGCATGTAAACTTTTGCAATGGCTTCTATTGTTCCGATGCAGTGGCCTTCAGTGGTTATTCAGCTGTTGGAAACACTAGAATGCTACTTTAAAGGAAACCTGGCACCTCAAAAAACACTATTTACCTGCAGATATAGGGTTAATATGTAGGTAAACTGGATTACAATGCTGCTCGGACATCTTACTGAAAGGGTAGCTGCCGAGAGAAACAAGCTTAATTTCCTCCTGGACTCGCCGGCTTTCAGTCATGGGGGTGTGCATAGAGTGGCTACAATGAGCGCCACCTGTAAGCGTGCTCCAGCACATTGATTGACAGCTCACTCTGCACAGATGTGCTCCAGATACAGCTGTCAATCAAGGTGCCAGGGCATGTTTAAGGTCACCCATCACAGGGCTGTGTATTGTGCCCGCCTCTATGACTGAAAGCCGGCGGTTCCCAGGAGGAAATACGTTTTTTTTTCTCCCAGTAGCCGGGCTTTTAGTAAAGCGTTGTAAAACTATTTAACTGCAAATTAACCCTATATCTGCAGGTAAATAGCATTTTCCAAGATGACAGGTTTCCTTTTAATGCATCGTAAAAAAAATGGAAGCAACTTTGCAAATAGTCTTGTTAAATTTTTCTCCGTTTTATATTTACAGCTCCTTTTCAGACTTATGTGCCTTCCTGATAGTTAGATCCTGAACATGCTCTTTTACTCCCACAGCAAAAGAAATATTCAATGATGAGATTTTTTGACAGTTTATTATTCTAAATTCCATTTTGTCAAATACGTTCCGTTTATTCTGAACCGCGTACACTTTTATTTCTGCTTTTGCAGCCTTGCTTTATTTAGTGGTGGTTTTAAAATTAGTTGCTGTAAAATAAAATAAAGTAAAATAGAAGTGCTTTAAACAAATCACCTGTGTAAATAGTTTAAAAAAAATCTTCACCGTTTTGTGCATACAGCTTCCTTGCAAAAGTATGAGTTTCTATAGTTAGAGGCTAAAAACAAACCCTGTGTGGTCTAATTTTGCAGTCACGTTTTCACTCTAAAAATGAGCGAATCGATTTTACAATATTTTGTTGGATAAAACAACAAATGATCATATACTTGTAAAAAGGAGCGACACATGACTGCAGAAACAGGTGACACACAAAGTTTGTTTGTTACTCTGTAATCATGGAAACACATAAGCATGCATAGGAACTGTATACATGAAGCGACATACTTTTTTTTAGATCAATACTATCTGTACAATCGTTTTAGCTTTTTATGTTAAAGGCACAGCAGCAATCATAAACTGGCTGCACCTATCATTGAAACTGGAAAACGACTTGTAGCTTAATAAATAACACTGTAATAAATAAACTTAATCATGAAATATTTAGTTTTTCTTGCTGATTAGAGTATACAGTTAGAAGGTGTGTGTCTCTTTAAGACCAGGTAAGAGATCATCATCACATGTTTCCCCCCTGACTACTAATGCACGAGTAAGAACATCCCTGGAGCACGGCTATAAAGACTCAATAAGTGCAAATACGAGGATAAAACACTATTTACCAGACCACCCTGCTGCACCCCATCGCTGCCTCCGACGTTACCTAGCGGAGGTTGTAAAGCAGAAAGGATGATGGATGCCGAACGCTAAAACAGGTTCAGCGCATTATTTAGTCTTATAAAATCTACTTAGCTTACAGTGACTGGAGCACGGCACAGCTCTGCCGCCGCTGCGGATGCAAAACAGGCAAATATTAGAAATATCTTCACAAATGTTGGGACCTGTATTATGGCCCCAATTCCTGGACCACCCAAAAGTTATCACTGCAGAAGAGGTGAGCAAATCACTTGATTTTCTCAGAAATGCTGAGCTATGCCAAAAAAAAAAATTGATTTATAGCACATTTGGTCACTGCAAAAATGAAAGTTCTCCAAGCCATCCAGTTCTAGTCATGCATGTGTGATTGAAGTGTGGCAGCACTACGACCACACTGATGACGCCAGCAGCTGCCATCTACATGTCCCTCCCAGACCCGGCCTCGCAGACACAGTGACTCTGCTATCTCTCACTCCCCATCAGTTACATCTGAATGATTCTCAGTTCCCCATACTTTACTCTTTCACTTCTGTGCTGTCACACACACTATCTGTACCGTTTCTTCAGTAATTATGGCTGTCACTCCATATCTCTATGGCTGAGCGGTGACGTCTTCTCATTGTCCAGATTCACCAGTAAAAAGGCAGCTGCGTTCCCTGCCTTGGCTTTTATACAGGTTCTGATAGTCTCCTCTCCTCTGGTTGTTTGTGCTATAACATGTGATGTGAGAACTTCAATATATTAAGGAAAAGCTTACCTTAAGTCATGTGTTTTTTCTTTTTTCTAGCATCGTGATAATGTATCGAATTTGTTTTTGAGAATAATGGGAGTCCTTAATAAAATCTGCGTAAGATTAAGAGTGAGCACATCTGTTGATAGCTAGAAACTGTAGATAAAAAAGACTAAGAAATATTGGATAGATTAATGACATCGTTATTACACATAATGAGTTATAAAAGTAATTACTTAGTGATTTTGCTAATTTTAGTCCTTTTTAGTGATTTTGCTACTTTTAGTGGTTTGTTGTAATTATATTATTATTATTATTTTATTTTTAGAGTCTTTCATTGAGAATAGATAGATGAATAATCCAACAAAGATATTTTTTTATATTTTCGTCCATTTTCCCGTCTCCCACAGTGTCAGTGCTGGCCAGGCTTTCGATTGAAGAATGACGGGAAGACGTGCGTGGACATTGATGAATGTTCTGACGGTTTTCCCTGTAGCCAGCAATGCATCAATACATATGGGACGTACAAGTGCTTGTGTTCAGACGGGTATGAAATACACCCTGAAAATCAAAATGGCTGCAAATCTCTATCAGGTATCACAAAGGCATTTATGTACTAGTGACGGATGACGAGTGATGTGCGGGAGATAAGATGTCAGTACGTGTTCGGCTGAGAAATTTCTCTGTGATTTTAGTCCATTTTTTTTATACGTCTTTTGAAGGATAAAACTTCAAAAACCGCCATACTTTTCTCAAATACCAAAACCAACATACAGTGATCACATAATAGATTCATGCAGGTGGATTCTGATTGGTTGCTGTGTGTCTTAAAGGGAACCTGTCATCATATTTTTACCTACAGAACTCGTGATTTGGCTGTCAGAGGAGACTGTGGAGCAAAGAAAGCGCAAATAGGGTTTTATCCGGTGTTAATACTCATTAGAAGAAGAAGTGCTCGCTCACCTGATGGTGTCACAATTACAACAATCTCTAGGCAGACACCGGCTGCTGCAAACCACGGTGATCGGACCAGAGGAGGAATAGATGTGTGGAAATCAAGAGGTTTTTCTCTGCGCTGCTGGTAGAATCCCACAAATGGACTCGGGAGATGGAGATGAATAAATTGCAGTTTTTAGAATTCAGTTATAATATTTACGCGTTTCGCAGATATCCAACTTCTTCCTCAGGGCACAGCCGAAGTCTAATATAGTTGTATCCTGAGGAAGAAGTTGGATATCTGCGAAACGCGTAAATATTATAGCTGAATTCTAAAAACTGCAATTTATTCATCTCCATCTCCCGAGTCTATTGTCCCTCGATACATTGATACCTTTTTTTTTGCAAAGATCCGATGTGCAAGTTATGAGATATCTGGTGTAGAAGCCATATGCAATCAGTCAAGACTGATTCTTCCAAGTGCATTGACACGCCCCCAATGCACTTCCAGCCTAATTTGCATATGGCTTATACTGTAAATTATCGGATCTGTACAAAAAACGTATCATTTTAACTAGGGGACAAGCTCCTGTACAGCCACATTACTACCTGCATGTGTAAAACCGTGCCGACAGGTTCACTTTAATGACACTCTTAGCACTAGTTTTCATGCTTGACGTTTCCTGTTTACCGCAAACGTGCAATTTTATTTACACATTTCTATTCATATTTTTTGTGAAGGCGGATAAACTTCTTCATTATAACCTTAGTTTCATCACATACTAACACATTTTTCTACTTTTAAGGGTATATATGATTGCGCATTTTTTTTTATTGGTCCAATGCTTTTAAAATAATCCAAAACAGTTAATTTTGCAAAAAACGTTTAGCTAAAAAATCTTTCCTTTTTTCATGCATATACATTGTTCCAGTATTATCAAATCGCAAACTCTGTGTGTAACCTGATCCTGCAGTGTTATGTCTCTCCCACCTGTAGGTTAGCAAGTTAAATGAGACCAGAAAGTGACCGATGACTGACAAATATATATTTTTTTTATATAATTATAAATAGAAGCGATATACAAAAAACACAAGATATGTAGCAGGAATTAGTTGCTTTGTTACATTGAAGCCAAAACAACGAGTGCAAAAGTTTACATGTCCGTTACCGGGTTTCCCATGGCTCTCTGCCACTGCTACTGTATTTATTTTTTGGGTGCAGTGGTGACATCATAGAGGCAGCACAAATCACCACTGCTGCTAATCACTGAGATGACGTGAACTGTCGATGCGATGTCACCACTGCAGCCAAACACTGGACTCAACGGCTTTGCTGATGTAGACGACACAATCTGCTGATCTCAGTGATTGGCTGCAGCAGTAATGTGCACTGTCAACGTGACGTCACCACTGCATCTAAACACTAAACTCAGCGGTGATATTGATATAGATGGCATGAGCCATTGATCTCAGTGATGGGCTGCAGCGTTGATGTGCACAGTCAATGTGACGTCACCACTGCATCTAAACACTAAACTCAGCGGTGATATTGATATAGATGGCATGAGCCATTGATCTCAGTGATTGGCTGCAGCGGTGATGTGCACAGTCAACGTGACGTCACCACTGCATCTAAACACTAAACTCAGCGGTGATATTGATATAGATGGCATGAGCCATTGATCTCAGTGATTGGCTGCAGCGGTGATGTGCACAGTCAACGTGACGTCACCACTGCATCTAAACACTAAACTCAGCGGTGATATTGATATAGATGGCATGAGCCATTGATCTCAGTGATTGGCTGCAGCGGTGATGTGCACAGTCAACGTGACGTCACCACTGCATCTAAACACTAAACTCAGCGGTGATATTGATATAGATGGCATGAGCCATTGATCTCAGTGATTGGCTGCAGCGGTGATGTGCACAGTCAACGTGACGTCACCACTGCATCTAAACACTAAACTCAGCGGTGATATTGATATAGATGGCATGAGCCATTGATCTCAGTGATGGGCTGCAGCGTTGATGTGCACAGTCAATGTGACGTCACCACTGCATCTAAACACTAAAACTCAGCGGTGATATTGATATAGATGGCATGAGCCATTGATCTCAGTGATTGGCTGCAGCGGTGATGTGCACAGTCAACGTGACGTCACCACTGCATCTAAACACTAAACTCAGCAGTGATATTGATATAGATGGTATGAGCCATTGATCTCAGTGATTAGCTGCAGCGGTGATGTGCACAGTCAACGTGACGTCACCACTGCATCTAAACACTAAACTCAGCGGTGATATTGATATAGATGGCATGAGCCATTGATCTCAGTGATGGGCTGCAGCGTTGATGTGCACAGTCAATGTGACGTCACCACTGCATCTAAACACTAAACTCAGCGGTGATATTGATATAGATGGCATGAGCCATTGATCTCAGTGATTGGCTGCAGCGGTGATGTGCACAGTCAACGTGACGTCACCACTGCATCTAAACACTAAACTCAGCAGTGATATTGATATAGATGGTATGAGCCATTGATCTCAGTGATTAGCTGCAGCGGTGATGTGCACAGTCAACGTGACGTCACCACTGCATCTAAACACTAAACTCAGTGGTGATATTGATATAGATGGCATGAGCCATTGATCTCAGTGATTGGCTGCAGCGGTAATGTGCACTGTCAACATGACGTCACCACTGCATCTAAACACTAAACTCAGCGGTAATATTGATATAGAAGGCATGAGCCATTGATCTCAGTGATTGGCTGCAGCGGTGATGTGCACAGTCAACGTGATGTCAACACTGCATCTAAACACTAAACTCAGCGGTGATATTGATATACAGTAGATGGCATGAGCCATTGATCTCAGTGATGGGCTGCAGCGGTGATGTGCACAGTCAACGTGATGTCACCACTGCATCTAAACACTAAACTCAGCGGTGATATTGATATAGATGGTATGAGCCATTGATCTCAGTGATGGGCTGCAGGGGTGATGGGCACAGTCATTGTGCCAGCACCACTGCAGCCCATCGCTGAGCTCAATGACTCTGATGTAGATGGCTTGAATCGGTGATCTCAGTGATTGGCTGCAGCGGTGACGTGCACTGTCAATGTGACATCACCATTGCAGCCAAAAAACAAAAGCAGAAGCAGCGGCACAGAGCTGACCCGGGACCAGGGGAGGGTGAGTATTAGCGGATTTTGTGTTAATGAGTCCCATCATTTGGGGACCACTATTTTAAAAGTAGAAAACCCCATTAATTATCAAAAGCGATTCTCTCAGCATGTGGAAAGCTAGGTGACAACCTCTGCCACCATCGCTGTATAGGTTAGTGGGTTGTCATCTTGAAGACCACCGGTGTGTTGTTCCTGCGGTCGGATATGTTCAGGCACTTGGGCTACAGCCCTTGTGGGGGATTTAATTGGTTTCCTATTAATTGTCTTACCCTCATAATCATTGCCGCGCAGGGTTTGTCGCATTTGCTGCTTTCCAGAAGACTCGGTGTAAACTTTTCAGTGTGTTTTGCTCAGTGGCTAAAGGGAAATGTAACTTTTTCTTGAGTTTAGCGGAAGACCCTTTTCTCCTCCTCGCTGACCACCATGAAATAAGAAGAATGAGCACGGACGGATCTAACTACACTATGCTGAAGCAGGTTAGATGTTTAGCAATGTGAACGTGTGTGCCGGAAAAACGCGAGCCTGTTCAATATGACATGATGTTTAGGGGTAACAGTCACGGATTGGGAGGTAGCAGAGAAGAATTTGTCATTTACTTCTCAAAAGGTCCAGGGCTCCTCAATGTTCCTTGCTTCTTCAGCCCTTTACTGGCCATTATCTTCTGCTATTCCTTTTACTTTCCATCCCTTCTTACACTTTAATGGTAGCCCCCCTACCCAGCTGGGCCCCACTATGGCTGTCATGCCTTTTTATTCTGGTATTTACATTCTAGCTAGTCCCAAGATTGTAAGTTATCCCCCACCCTAAGGACGGGGTATTACTTTTTGATCGATGGTGATCTGATCGCTGGGATCTTGAGAACTAGCCGAGTCTCCAGCAGCCCCATGTATTACTGTGCATCCTATTGAACAGCACAACGTGTGGTCAGACAGGGTACTGCAAGAAAAATCTATTAATAGACAAACTCATGCACGACCTGTGCATCATTCAGACTAGGCTTTGGAGAGCTCTTTTCTTATAATCCCTTCAGTTTGACCCTCCATCAGTAAATTAATCCAATCCTATGAATATCTTACAAGCTTGGGACAACCCCTTTAAATTTGTGTGGCTCATGCTCTATGGCAGTGATGGCTAACCTTGGCACTCCAGCTGTTGTAAAACTACAACTCCCAGCATGCCCTTGCAACATGCAGCAGTTGAGGCATGCTGGGAGTTGTAGTTCTCCAACAGCTGGAGTGCCAAGTTTAGCCATCACTGCTCTATGGCATCTCTCCTGGGACTTGGTAATTTACGAACAATGTGGAATTCATTCTAATAAAATAATAATTGAAAAATTCCCTTTATTATATACTTTCTGTTATTTGAAAAACTTTCAAATACATTTTACTTGCAGTTCCCAACCTGACCACTTGTTGTGCTGTTCAGCAGAATGCACATTGCTGCATGGCTTCACCTAGTGGTAGAAACGAAAAGTGCAGCTAATTACATCTATTGTGCAAAACACTAATTAAACTTTGTGATGTGTTTTAGGAAAGAGTCAAAACCCAGGACTTAAACAATAATAGCACCCCCTTTGTGAGACGGCAATGAAACAGTAGCAGCATCTGTACTTATTCTCTGTGCAGAAATCAATGCATTAACTAAATGTGCTGCTTACATTTTCTCATGAATTTTTTTTAAATAAATCCGTGTCTGATTGTATCACGCTCTGAATATTTTTTTGAACCGTATGATAATATATGTGTGTACTTGTGCCCTTCCATTTACTGGCAGCTTAACAACATTATCAGAATGATTGTATTCTTTGTCAGGGATTAAACAATGCAATTGCAATGGACTTTGATTACAGAGAAGAGGTTGTCTATTGGATCGATTCCAGCAGATCCAACGGAAGCCGCGTTAATCGGATGTTTGTGAACGGCAGCGACGTAAAGGTACAGCGACACCTCAGTGTAACATCTATATAACCTCCATTATGGGAGCACCATGTACATGATAGGGCCCTGTACAAGATCTGTATTCAACAGCATATTCCCTACCCTAAAAAAAATAATCATAATAAATATATATATATATATGATTATCAGGTGAAGGTCACATTATATGACTTAATGGAAAACATAGTCAGAAAATAGTGAGAGGCTTAAAAGGAGATGTGATTCTGTACGGTCCCTTTCATAACTATTTAAAAGGTGTATCCATCTAATGCAATCAATCATTTTCTGCATCTAAAATAATAAATGATGTAATAAAATATCTACAGACTACAAAAAAGAATTGTAGTCTGTAACCGTGGAGACGCATAAGTCTGCATAAGAACTGTATACATGTAATGGTTGCTTCCCACTGGAGCAATACTAACTTGGTTGTAGTTGTGGGCATAGGCTTTAACTTATTGGCAAAATACTTTAAAGGGGTTTTCCGGGACCTTAGTGTTAATGACCTGTCCGGTGGATAAGTCATCAATGTCTCACCGGCGGGTGTGCGATAGTCAGCATCCCTGCCGATCAGCTGGTCTTGGTGTCGGCGGCAGCCGGATCTGCTCAGTTACAGAGCTGCACAGCTCCATCAACTGTACAGTGGCCGTGGTCGGGTACTGCACATTCAGATCCTATTAAAATCAATAAGGGATGGAGCTGCATGAACGGACCATGGCCACTATTCCATCGATGGAGCTGTGCTGAATAGCTGAGCTGATGACACTGAGAACAGCTGATTGGTGGAGGTGCAGGGTTTCACACCCCCGACGATCAGACATTGATGACCTATTCTATCAGTGTTAAATTCCCGGAAAACCCTTTTCCTTGTCATTCTTTGAAAAGAAGAGCATCGTAAGTATAACCACACGTCCCTTTCCTAAAAAAAAAAGTAATTAATTCTGATGAAGCCAATAACTAGTGTGGTTACAAGGGTCAGCTTGAAGCAACAACATGGCCCCTTCCTGTTCCCCTTCCGCCTCCTAAAAAGAAAGCGCTAGTTCTGTTGGAATCGATAACTTACGTGTTCCATAAATAACTGCTCAACCCCTTTCTTTCCCAGACCACCTGATGCCCACAATGGTTGCTTGCATGCATATACTCGGTAGGACCATGGCTGGGGTTGCAAACCTCATAAAAATCCTTCATCACTATACATTTCCTACTGTATGATGTCACAAATGCATAAACTGCTTGAACAGGTTCCTAAACAGTTTGATCCACTTGCTCTCTACTGTTCCCCTTTAAGGTGATACATAACACCGCTATACCCAACGCACTTGCCGTGGATTGGATTGGGAAGAACCTCTATTGGTTTGATACAGAGAAGCGAGTTATTGAAGTTTCCAAGCTGGATGGATTATTCCCCACCATACTTGTTACCAAAACAATAAAGTTTCTAAGAGATTTATCACTAGATCCTCAATCAAGGTATTACTCATAATTCAAAACACCATTTTTTTTGTTTATTTTGTGAAAAGTCAATTATTATTCAGACTATGAATCTAGAATTTTGTCTTCCGGCAGCCACCACTAGGGGGAGCGTAGGAGCTATCTGAATACAGGATGTGGATTGACTATTGGATCCTATGTATAATAGTATTGTTAGCTCCCATCTGCCTCTAGTGGCCGCTGCCGGTAGCCAGAATTTTAGATCAGATTTTTTTATTACTTTGCTACATTAAAATTTTAATCAAAAAATAATTTAATTTACGTAAACACAAAAGTAGAGATTTTTATTATTTATTTTCCCCTGCTGTGATTGAATATCCTATGACATGACAGAAAAAAAAATCTTTATTGAATAAGAGAAGGTGTCAGACGCCTTGAGTGACATTGCTGTAGTTCAATAAATATCGCAGCCGCCGACTCCCACCTTTGCTCATCTCGTACCGGGAGCGTCGGACGTAAAATAAATATTGGAAACTGAAGTAAACATCTTGTTTATTAACTCTGCATAGGTATTTGTACTGGATAGACTGCTGCGAGTATCCTCACGTCGGGCGCGTTGGGATGGATGGATCCAATCAAAGCGTTGTCATAGAAACAATGATTTCCAGACCGACGGCCATGACGATAGATTATGTCAACAGGAGAATTTACTGGGCTGATGAGAATCATATTGAATTCTCAGACATGGACGGATTCCACCGACACAAAGGTAGGAAGCGCGGCTCAGCGGGGCCCATGATCTACCTCCCGCGCGCTCACATTTATGAATATTCAAATGTCAACAAACGAGCGAGATAATGGGATAAAGGTGAGCAGGGGCTTTATCAATGTGTCATTTACATGTATTTTTATTTAAAATAATAATTATTATCACTGCGCAATTTATATAAATTATTTAATTCAAAGAATGTATTTGCAACTGATCTAATGGACCTTGAATGTTTTTCAAAGCTCTAGAAATATATATATAATAATAATACAGTATATGTATAAAGTATCAAACAGAATGATAGATTTTATTGAGATAAATTGCAAAAACAAAAATAATGAAACAAAACTTAGATAATAGATATATAATAGATAAATATAAGAGAGATAGATAGATAATAGATGGATAATAAATGGATAATACATAGATAGATAGATAGATAGATAGATAATAAACAATAGAGTGTACATTAATGAGATAAAATGAACTTTTTTGCATTTACCAAATGGCTGCAATAAAACAAAGAGTGAAAAATGTAAAGGGGTCTAAATACTTTCCGAACCCACTGCATATATATAGTATACCTTATATATTTTTCCCACATATAAAGTCCCATATATATGTATATTTGGTAGAAACAAAAATCTCAGAATAGCAAATGTAAAGCATCCAGGAGACCATAGAGTGTTTTGAACCATGTAGAACTAGTTTATTGACGTCATTACACAAACATTAAAAACATTAAAAAAGAATACCTCTACACAGAGCAGGAAGTGAGGGTCCTAAATCCAACATGCTACATAATGAAGTACATGGTCATGCATGAGATAATAATTCTGTATACATCAATAGCACAACACGATATAAAAATGACTACATTTTAGTCCAGTCCATGCCTGATAACAAGGAACCTGGCTAATCCTCCAACTATGCCTAGCCCAGGCAATGTGCCCACGTAAAGAATAAAGGCTAAGTAAAGTGCATGTGCCGAGGTAAAAAAGGAGTGCAAGTGCATGAAAAGGGCTGATACTTACTAGGTGTGTAGTGAGAAAGTGGGAGGGAGGATAGGAGCGGTCGGCGCTCATAGCAAGTGAGCATTTCTGCTACACAGAGCAGGGCTGAAGCGCTACTGTGTGCAGTGTAGGCGATCAGATGAACGCAGCTTCTAGTCTCCCATAGAGACTATTGAAGCAAGTGTAAAGTAATAAAAAGTTTTTAAAAATATAAAAAAAATAAAAAATATAAAAGTTTAAACCACTGCCCATTCGCCCCATTAAAAAAATTAAAATTACACATATTTGGTATCGTCGCTTTCAGAATCACCCAATCTATCAATATATAAAAATAATTAATCCGATTGTTAAACGGGGTAACGAGAAAAACAGTCAAAACGCCAGAATTACGTTTTTTTTAGTCGCTGCAAGATTGCATCAAAATGCAATAATGAACGATCAAAACTTTGCATCTGCACCAAAATGGTATCAATAAAAGTGTCAGCGCAGCGCACAAAAAGTAAACCCTAAGCCAGGTTCACACTTGCATTTGGCTGGTCTGCGTATGGCTGCGGACTTCCTCCCTTAAGCTCCGCCTACGCTCCGCCTACTTCCTCATGCGTCCTGCATGGTCCTGCGTACCTATTTTTAACATTGGGTACACAGGGACATGTGGAAGTATGAGGGTGCGCCCGCACGCGGCGTTTTGAAGTGCCGCGCGAACACAACATGTTGCATTCCCGTGAGCTTAGCCTAACCCAGACCCAGAACCCGAAAAATGGAAACGCTACAGGTTTAGGAAAATGACACTTTTTTTTTTGACAAACTTTGGATTTTTTTTCACCACTTAAATAAAAAGAGCCTAGACATGTTTGGTGTCTACAGACTCACAATGACCTGGATAATCATAATAGCAGGTCAGCTTTAGCATTTGGTGAACATGGTAACAAAAAAAAAACAATTGTGGAACTGCACTTTTTTTTGTAATTTCACCGCACTTGGAATTTTTTTCCCGTTTTCCAGTACATTATATGGTAAAACCAATGATGTCGTTCAAAAGTACAACTCGTCCCACAATAAAACAAATAAACAAGCCCTCACATGACCATATTGATGGAAAAATAAAAAAGTTATGGCTCTGGGAAAAAGGGGAGCATAAAACAGGAATGCAAAAATGAAAAATGGCACTGGGGTGAAGGGGTCAAAAAACAAGTAAAAATGCATGTAAAAACCCGCATGAAAAATTGCAGTGAAAAAATGCAAGTAAACAAATGTAGTTAATTGTTGGAGAAATGCTACAGAAAATCTGAAACATCAAAAACTCACCAATTGCTCAAAATCCTTGTGTAAAATACACACCAAATGCATCATGTGTGAGCCAAGCCATAAAGTGTCCCCATATAGATAGGTTTTCTGCGGTCTGGTGGTGTAATATTGTAGATGTGAGTATTTTTTATGTATAGTCTGTGTATTTTTTTTATATATTATCTACTCTTCTTAGTCCAAGAAATGCCTCACTTATAAGAGATATTTGGGTCGGTTAATAAAAAAGCATAATATATATAGTGTGTGACTACGGATTATTAAGGAATACAGAAATCTATTAATTGTGGACCTGTGACATCACTGGAGCAAGAAATACAAGATCTGTACCCGGGTCCCGACATGTGACTGATCTCAATCCTGATGTTTTTAGCTCCCACTCGGAGCGGTGAGTGGGTAACCGATAGACTTTAATTTTGCAGGAACCTCGACATCTCTTCTAACTTCATTTCCATTCCGCTGTCATTGTCAGTTGAGTGATGGAACGCTGAGATGTGTCGGTCCGGGGGCACACGGGACTCTAAATAGTTTTGCTTCCTAGTCCCCTGCTTTTTCGGATTTCCTGTTTACCGAATTGCTGCGCATTTTTAGCAGATGTTTTAACTGAATTGAGCGAAGTCTGCTGAGACCCGACAAATGTTACGTTTCGGGAAAAGTTAGAGTAATGACATTTAAGCACACATTAATATACTCAGTTGCATCTGCCAAGACCTTGCCAAAGTCATAGTGTACATTAATAGCGCTGCTTCAGATGTAATGGGTTGAGAAAAAAAAAGTTTTAGTTACACAGGATCTGAGGAACGTGAACTTTGTAAACTTAAGCGAACGTCTTCAACCAAATATTGTTTTTTTTAAAAAAAATTCTTACCACAAATGAATGACAATGGCAAAAAGTATGCTCTATAGCAGATTAAGTGGAATCTGGACCCTTGTAACGCAGACGAGCTGAGCAAGTTTGTGATGGATTTCCCGAAATTTGTGGTTTCACGCAAATTTGAACACTTCCATTTATGATTAATAAAAACAAAAACTTGCCCTGCACCGCTGAAGCATCATAGAGCAGGCTTAAGTCACTTTATGTTGCCACTCAGGTCTACCTATAATGCCCTGCAACTATGACTACTAGCGGATTAGCATAACTTGTACAGTGGTGGTCAGTACTGCATCTATCACACATCAGTAGCTCCCAGTGGAGCAGTTTGTACGGTAGAGTAGTTTTACATCTTCAGAGTCACTGGGTAAGACTCTCTCTCCTGTAGAGTGTAAGCTCTTACGGTCTGTAAGGGCCTCTCTCTCTCTCCTGTAGAGTGTAAGCTCTTATGGTCAGCAATGTTTTCTCTCTCTCCTGTACAGTGTAAGTTCTTATATTCAGAAGTGTCCTCTCTTTCTCTTTTGTAGAGTGTAATCTCTTATGGTCAGCGATGTTCTCTTCTGTAGACTAGAAGCTCTTATAGTTAGTGATGTCCTCTCTTTCTCTCCTGTAGAGTGTAAGCTCTTATGGTCAGTGGAGTCCTTTCTTTCTCTCCTGTAAAGGGTAAGCTTTTAAAGTCAACCGGGTCCTCTCTCTATTTCTCTCCCGTAGATTATAAGCTTTTATGTTGAGCAGGGTCATCTATCTCTCTCCTGTAAAGTGTAAGCTCTTATGGTTAGTGGAGTCCTCTCTTTCTCTCCTGCAGAATGTAAGCTCTTATGGTCAACGGAGTCCGCTCTTTCTCTCCTGTAAAGTGTAAGATTTTATAGTCAACCGGGTCCTCTCTCTATTTCTCTCCCGTAGACTATAAGCTCTTATGCTGAGCAGGGTCATCTCTCTCCATCTTGTAGAGTGTATGCTTTTATGGTCAGTCGTGTCCCTCTCTCTCCTTTCTCTTGTAGCTTGTAAGCTCTTATGGTCTTCGCTCTCTCTCTTCTGTAGAGTGTAAGCTCTTATGGTCCTTGCTCTCTCTCTTCTGTAGAGTGTAAGCTCTTATGGTCCTCACTCTCTCTCTTCTGTAGAGGGTAAGCTCTTAAGGTCAGCAGAGTCTCTCTCTCCTCTAGAGTGTAAGCTCCTATGGCCAGTGAGGTCCTCTCTCTCTCCTGTAGAGTGTAAGATCTTATGGTCAGTGGGGTCCTCTCTCTCTCCTGTAAAGTGTAAGCTCTTATGGTTAGTGGAGTCCTCTCTTTCTCTCCTGCAGAATGTAAGCTCTTATGGTCAACGGAGTCTGCTCTTTCTCTCCTGTAAAGTGTAAGATTTTATAGTCAACCGGGTCCTCTCTCTATTTCTCTCCCGTAGACTATAAGCTCTTATGCTGAGCAGGGTCATCTCTCTCCATCTTGTAGAGTGTATGCTTTTATGGTCAGTCGTGTCCTCTCTCTCCTTTTTCTTGTAGCTTGTAAGCTCTTATGGTCTTCGCTCTCTCTCTTCTGTAGAGTGTAAGCTCTTATGGTCCTCACTCTCTCTCTTCTGTAGAGTGTAAGCTCTTATGGTCCTCACTCTCTCTCTTCTGTAGAGTGTAAGCTCTTATGGTCCTCACTCTCTCTCTTCTGTAGAGTGTAAGCTCTTATGGTCCTCACTCTCTCTCTTCTGTAGAGTGTAAGCTCTTATGGTCCTCTCTCTCTCTGTAGAGTGTAAGCTCTTAAGGTCAGCAGAGTCCTCTCTCTCCTCTAGAGTGTAAGCTCCTATGGCCAGTGAGGTGCTCTCTTTCTCTCCTGTAGAGTGTAATCTCTTATGTCTGCAGATTCTTCTCTTTCTCTCCTGTAGAGTGAAAGTGCTTATGGTCAGTGGGGTCCTCTCTTCCTCTACTTTCCTGTAGGGTATAATCGCTTTTGGTCAACGAGGTTCTCTGTTTCATTCTCTGTCTCTCTCTGCCGCTCTCTTTCCTCTTCTCTCCATGTGTATTTTAAAAGCAATTACAAGTTTTCTAGTATTTAGATTATATATATATATATATATATATATATATATATACACAGTATATATAGATATTATATTATAATATCAAATCACCATCCTTCCCTTAACAATCTTGTTCTGTACCAGCTATCCACACTCTATCACTAATGTGATCACTGCTTATCTTGGCTTAGGCAATAAATGAAAACATCTAATTCTACTGTAAACCTTTGCACTTACAAATGATAATATTAATCTGTAGTAAAACAAGATAATATTTTTCCCATCTGCTGATGCCGTATAATTTTGTAAAATTAATAAATTAAAAATTTTTTAAAAAATTCTGCATTGATCTTTTATTTTAACGTTTCTCCTATGATTCTATCAATGTCCCTAATAGGTATATTTTTTAATATATTAACATTTTCAACCTTTTTTCTCTAACCCCTAAACATTTTGCTCTATTTCAGAGCCAAACTAATTCCCTCCGTACAGGCTGATACAGAACCATACAAGCGATACAAGATTATATTAAAAGCCATTAGGGAAAGGCGATGGAAAAAAAATGCAAAAAAAAAATGCAACAACAGTTTTTATTGTTCGTGAGTTATCAATGAGTTTTAGGCCAGGCACCCGCCATCCTTTTTACGTTTTAATGCACATTTTGACGTTGTGTATTTTATGGGTTGTTACTTTATAACAATAGAAATGAGCTATTGTTTACAACACAATAAAAGCTAATGGCAAGCAGAAAAGTAAAGCCGGTTACCATAGTGATGCATCTCAACCAGTAAAACATTGAATTATATTGCCTTTTCCAGGAGGCTTGACAGCTAGGATGATAATCACCGCACATAGCTGGAACTCCACAGAAACCAACAATTATAACACATTTTGACATAATGGATATCGGCTTTATAATATTTTCTGCTAATGTGTCTAACTTCTAGTATTATTTTCTCCAGCTTGGAATAAGTGTGACATTACATACGATGTCAGTTAATAAATATGATTCCGTGTAGATATTGTTGCATAATACTGTGCAATTAATGGAAAATAACTCTATAAAAAGATTGTAGGGGGAAAAAAAATAGAAAAGTGACTTTCCAATGGTTTTTCCTTGCTTTTGACTCGGGTAGATGGTTTTATGACAGTTCATAAAAAGAACGAAGTGTGATCTTGCAATAGTTTATTGAAAGGGATTGTTTTGGTTGTACGACCACATTTTTGGGGGGATCCCTTGTATCAATCTTTTTTTTTCCTACTTACTATTGGATCCTTCAAGCCCTGAATAAGTTAGTATCATTGTATGGGAGCCCAGCCGGATGCAGATGTATTCAGACCCCTTGGCGACACCTTTCAATTTTTCCTCCTCATCTTTCAAAAGCTATAACTTTTTAGTGGATATAGTTGCTATATAGTTTTTAACATTAAAATTTGGGGGGCGATACAACATTCTGATTACTTTTTATGCTTTTTTTCATTTAAAGAGTAACATTCATTTTATTTCAGAAATAGTATATATGGAAATATGCGCCTTTGTAATATTTCTTATCAGAGAAATCTTCTTCTTTCTCTGGTATTCTAGGAGTGGTTATTAATTTTCAAAATTCTCAATTTAGGGGTAAAATCTGTTTTCAGTGAAGATACCTTTTTCCGTTACTGAGATAGGAGATGACAGTTGGTGCTCATAAAGTTCAATGTAGAAGGAAGGAGGTGAGGGGGAGGAAGATCTACAGATAAAGCTCCTCCCGCCTCTGGTCTGCATAGAATCTTATCAGTACCAACTGTCATCTCCTATATCAGTAACAGTAAAATCTGTCATCACTGAATACAGATTTCACCCTGGAATTGAGAATTTTGAGAATGACTGGATCCAGCTAGTGATATATAGCCAGCACCCACTCCATACATGCAGCGGGCACATCAGCTATACATACGTGATGGATGTTACCAATATAATTCTTGGTTGAGTAGACCTTGTGACTTGCCTTGGTTTTGGCTAGCTGGATGCTGATGCCATCCCTGCTTGGGAGTCATAATCATCGAAGTGTCCATAGAGTACTTTAATCTCCAGAGAGAGATGGAGGACAAGCCCTAGATTGGTGGTGTACTTGCATACAGAATCTTATCTGTGTGTTTAGTGTTGCCTTTCGGTCCCTTGTGAGCCTCCAGTAGTATAATACAGCTTACATCGCTCACTAAACCCCCTGCCTTCAAACGATAACTGTTGTCACTGTCCCAGGCTACACAGTAAAGCTGTATTGTTTTTTTGACTATTTTGAAAATGTCCTAATTCATCTGGTGCCCATTAATATCAGTGGAGGTTGACTATGGTCCACGGCCAGATGAGATTCTCAACTCAGGATTAGTATGGCCTTGTAGGTCAGTCTTAAGTGCCTCAAATGCCTGATTCCCCTCTTCGATGGCTTACTGAACTTTTTTTTATAAACAATTTACAGCATATTCATATCATATAAAAAAACAATATTTTAATAGTTTAACATTATGAGAATTAAAATATATTCTTAAACATTACACTGATATTAAAATGGTTATTCTCATTAAAAGTTATCACCTATCCAAAGTATTGGCGTTAACTAGCAGATCACTTGAAGATCAACCAATGGGACCCCCATCAATCTCGTGATCGAGGATCTGCTTTATTCCATTGGAATGTCACCACCTAAGGAGGTTAGCCATTACTTTTTCATTATAGGTCATTAATATCTGATTGGTGAGGTTGTGACACCCAGAAATCCCTGATGATCAGCTGTTACTCTCAACAGCGATGACCGGAAGTTCTCGGATGCTGCCGGAACACAGCAGATCCATCAGAACAATAATGGCCAAGGATGGGTACTTCTAATCCATCCCCATTAATCTGAAATGATGGAACAGCTGTTTTCTACTAGCATTCGAGACCTTTCGTCCACCACTGGAAGTAGCTGACCAGCTGGTCTGTTGGTTGTCAGACCGCACTGATAAGATATTGATGGCCTATCCTAAGGCTAGGGTCACACAACCACATATTCTCTCATCCGTGAGAATCAGGCCGATTATGCTAATCACATGTTGATCAAACTCCTCGGATGTGGAGACGATGTCAAAAAAAAATTCTCCAATCAGATGTCATCAGAGTGATGTCCAATTTTTTCCTTCAACTCCTTGACTTGCATGGCCATGTGTGATCCGAATATCTAATCAAACTCAGGCATGCTGTTATTTTTTTTTCATGAGACCAGGTTGGTCCATGAAAAAAAAAAATTGGCCATGTTTACGGCCCCATAGAATAATATTGGTCTGAGTGTAACCCGACATTTTGTCAGATCATACTTACGGTCATGTGAATGAGCCATTGGGATAGGACATTAATAAAAAAGTATTGGCCAACCCCTTTAATTCATTCTCCATGGGGCTTCCGGAGATATCTGTTCGGACCTCCACTGATTTCAAGGATGGGTGATAATTTTTAATGATGGAAACAACTCTTTATATTTCCTGCCAATCACAGTTTTATTTGACAAATAGGTCAATATCTACAAGCTACAGTGTCGTCATACCGATGAACCGCCATCAACAAGATAAACTTTCACCACTTCCAATCCTTCAAACTTTTCCTCTAATTCTTCTTAACTCCTTAACTAAGAATTTATTTTTTCTTAATAGATTTGTTACTAAAGGAAAAGTCGAATTTCCCACAGAGGCTTTTCAGACCGGTACATATTCTTAAATTGATATATTTTCTACTGTTTAAGCTTCGGCTGGAATACTTAAACAGATATGCCCGGTCTATCTTTGAATAACAAGTCAACTGGTGAAAAGTAATTTAGTCTGTTGGATGAAAGTCAGATCTTGTTATTAGACAAGTAACACTGGCATCAGAATACTAATTTGTCGTCAGGATTCCTGCGGTTAACTGCAAACTTTTTTGTAATTAACTTTCGGCTTTGAATTTAAGCCCAATAAAAAAAAAAGAAAATAAAGTAGATTTTTTTTCTCTCTCCGATCTAAGGAGAAAACATCCCTTAGTCTATAAACTGAAGATTTACAAGAGCTTTTGTTATTATTAGAAGAGGTTTTATGATACAAAACTTTTTTTTATGTCGTAACGGTGCTTCATTATAACATGACAGCGGTAGGTCCGAAATGAGTTGTTGATATTCATACACCATAAAAGCTCAGGGATATTTTGGCGTCTCATATAAGTTGTTTTATGGTAGTGAAAGTTTTGCCTGGTTCAAACCTCGTTAAATTGGATCTCAAAAAGCAAATTGTGGAATTATTGTACAGAGAGGATTTTTATTGCTGACAAAAAAAACATTACGTTGCTTTTTTTAAAAACCTTTACTATATTTTTTTCCCCTAATGCAGATTATTTCAATTTCTTTAAGGATTATCTTATTAAAAATTGGATTGTCTCATCATACATGGGTAAAACTGCAAAATACTTGTAAAAACAATCAACATTGTAATTTCCTTGTTATTAAAAATCCTTCCTGTTTTCAAGACGGGAGGGATATTTATTTGTATCGTTTACTGCTCGTTGCCCAGGTTACAGGCCACTGCTGCAGTCTATCAGAGGTGGCCGTTCTAAGCAAGAAGAACAGCGCTGACAAACTGCTTTCTATAAAACTTGTAAGCGCTGCTCTGTCTGTAGCTGGCTGGATCTCTGCCTCTGCTTGCAGAATCACAGAATGCACAGTTTGGGCCAATGGTCCAAACTATCAATCAATCAATCCAGATTCTTAGCTCTTGGCCATAACGGATCATTCTTACAAAAATAATCTCCCTTACTCTGGAGGACATGTTCTGTTCTGCTATACAAAGATAAGCTATTGATTTATAATTAGTGATGAGCGAGTGTGCTCGTTACTGGAGTTTTCCGAGCATGCTCGGGTCTTCTCCAAGTATCTTGGGCGTGCTCGTAAATTATGTCTGAGTCCCTGTAGCTGCATGATTTGTGGCTGCTAGACAGCCTGAATACATGTGGGGATTCCCTAACAAACAGGCAATCCCTGCATGTATTCAGGCTGTCTAGCAGTCGTAAATCATGCAGCTGCGGGGACTCAGACATAATTTACCAGCATGCCCAAGATACTCGGAGAAACACCCGAGCATGCTCAGAAAACTCGAGTATTGAACACACTCGCTCATCACTATTTATAATACTTCATTTCCCCTGTGGAGGTGCTGCAGGGAAATTAAACACTTGGAGCCAGGTTTCCCCAAATATTGCAGCTAATCACTGGTGGGTGGGAGGATCTTACTATTAAGGATAGTCCACAGCCAGCAACACTTTTATTCCCATACTGACATATGATGTACAGTTACGTCATATGCCAACTCTCTGACTTTGATGGAGGCTCACAATCTGAGCCCGCATGTTTCCTGGCAGATGATGCCTGTGTCATTCAGCAATCATCTGCCTCTAGCATCCATGGATGGAGTCGAGATCCTGTTTCTCTGTTAACTTGTTGAATGCCATTTAATGGAGGATGGGCACGTCATTCTATGAACCCATCGGCGCCCCTGTGAAGTGATCACAAGGTGCTGATGTTCTGCCATGACAGCCGGGGTTGTGCCTGTCATGACGGTACTCATGTGAAAATCAGCTTGTACCTGGCGTTCATAGGAGACTGTGATTATTGCTATGCATAGTAATATGTAGTATTGCTATATATAGTAGAAGCAATCAGACAGTCATAAATTCAGGTCCCCTAAGGGGACTAACAAATACAGTTAAAAGTGAAAAAAAAAGTTTTTAAAAGTATGAAAAAAATTTAAAATATTACAAGAAATCTATACGTTTGGTATCTTCTTAATCATACTGAACTGGAGAATCATATTGGCAGGTTAGTTTTAGCGGATAGTGAGCTCGTAAATAACAAAACCCCGAAAAGAATTGCAGAATGTTTCGCTATTTTGGCAACCTTGGATTTTTTTCCTGCTTTAAAGAGCATCACATGATAAAATAAATGGCGCTATTCAAAAAGTTATTCAAAAAGTACAACTCATCCCGCAAAAAACAAGTGCTCATATGGCTTTGTGGATGAAACAATAAAAAAGTTATAGGTCCCCTGAAATGGTAAAATAAAATTGTCAGCTCGCATTAATATAAAAAGCCCTCATTAGAAATCCCTTGACTAAAAATTAAGAAAGGATTAAGGATCTCAGAAAATGGTGACAGAAACAAACATTTTCTTTACATTTAAACTCTAAAAAAAATTAAAACTTTTGTGCGGCCGATGTGAAGAATCATGTTGCCAAATAAATGAGCCACAGTGGAAAATGGTGGAATTACCGTAGGTTTTTTCATCATTTCACCCTGCTAAGATTTTTTTTTCCCATTTTTCAGTACATTATTTGGTAAAATGAATGGTGTCAATCAAAACTGCAATTCATCCGGCAGAAAAACTCAAAAGAAAATCCCTCATAAAGCTTTGTCAATGGAAGTTATGACTCCTGGAATAAAGGCAGGGAAAAGCAAAAGTGCAAGAAAAAAAAATAACCAGTTAAGTTCAAGAAGGGGTTAAGAAAAGGGATTACGGTATTTAAACCAGACAATTCTTTGAAATATTTGATTCTAAATGTAAGGCCGGCGTCACATTGCCGAGTTTGATGCGAGTTAGTCGCACGACTTTCTCGCATCAACACCCGACACGGCCGCCCGCTCTCGGAGCCGAGTGTGCGGCTGCATATATTTCTATGCAGCCGCACACTCGGGTCCTAGAGCGGGCGGCCGTGCCGGGTGTTGATGTGAGAAAGTCGTGCGACTAAAGGGTATGCCACACTAAACAATATCGCTAACGGGATCGCTAAAAAAGTCACTATTTAGCGATCCTGTTAGCGATGTTGTTCAGTGCGGCAGCTTCCAGCGACGAGCTTCCTGCTGTGATCTCGCTCGTCGCTGGAATCGTTCCGGACCCTATTTTCTCGTCGGCGCTCCCGCTGGGTAAGTATATATCGCTAAGTGTGGCACCTTTTCTTAGCGATTTAGCGGTACTTTTGTACCGCTAAAGTCGTTAAGAAGATCGCTAACGGCGATAGCGTCGTTAACTATATCGCTAAATGTGGCCGCACTTAGCGATATAGAAACAATCCCGCTAGCGATCGCATTAGTATGCGTCGTTATCGTGATCGCTAGCGGGATTGTTTAGTGTGGCAGTACCTTAACTCGCATCACACTCGGCAGTGTGACGCCGGCCTAAGAGTTTATTTTAATTAAACGAACAAAGTAAAATAGAAAGTCTGTTCTTTTTTAGAAAAATAAAACTTTTAAAAAGCGAGATACCGATCCTGTAAATGCCAGTCGTCTTAGTATAGCAGTATCCTTACAATTGCGATATCGCTGTTATACGGTAAGAGTAATGACTTTTTTGCGTAAACCCTAAGTGTCTCTTTAATATTTAACATGCCATTTGTTTTGTAGGCTGTAATTCAGATAATGTGCTTGTTAGCTAAAGCCGGTCATTTTCCTCCCAGTGGTTGGCCGCACACAACCTTAGCGGGTTTTGCGTTCAATCCTGGATATTAGAGTCCGTGCAGCCAGAGAGCTTGTCACCGTAATAACTCATAAGACATTATGTAGCGGTTGTATCCGTCGTCTCATTAATCTTATCATTTCTGATTACAGTCCCCAACCAAGAGATCCAGGGCGTGATAGCATTAACGTTGTTTGAAGACTACATCTACTGGACAGACGGCAAAACCAAGTCACTGAGCCGAGCCCACAAAACCTCCGGAGCAGACAAGACCCTACTGCTTAACTCCTGGCATACCATATCGGATATTGAAGTTTACCACGCTTATCGACAGCCCGATGGTGATTATCACTTTCTTTTTACTTCGTACCCTTTGTTTCATTCGCATTTTCGAGCAATTTGTATAGCTGGGATATATTATTTTTCAAAAAGTTTTCAAAAATACTTTCAACACACTTGACCCTTTGCCCTGGGGGAAAAACGTCTCCAAACGGAAATCATTATAAATTATAACGAAGTATGTAAAGGAAAAGCTTTTTGAAAGGGTAATTGGGAATTTGAAATATCAAAATTTAAAAAAAAAAAGACTTTCGCAATTTTAAAATACAGATGGGACTTTTTCCCCATCTCAAGAGGGTACATTCCTTTCGCTTACATTTTTACTTTTGGGGGAAAAATAAAATGAAAGAATAAAATAAAAAAATTACATCCCAAAATGTTTGAAGGGACTTAGGGCAGGGGGATATGACCCCTTTTTTCTGCAAAAAGAGGTGAATTTTTGGGCCCGGGGATGTCATACTACGAAATTTTTAACAACCTCGGTTTGCGCATGGGAATCATCAAATATCTAAAACCAGGATTCTCAACATTTGGAAGAAGTGCTCCCATCAAAGTTTTTATCCTCTTACATATCTCATCACCAAATACAGCACGTGTACTACAATTGTCATTTTTCCTTTCTACCCCTTTAAATTTTCTCTTTTTTCTGCCATGTAGAAACATGAAGTCTTTTTTCCTGCATAATTATTCCCCCCTTTAAATCCTGTCCCCCCTTGCTCCTCCTCTCCCTCCAGGGGCTTTTTCATGATGACTATGCAAAAAATTGACCTCTTGTTATACATAGAGCTTAGGGAAGCTATCGTTTTTAATCGTGATTTCACAACCAATGGAAAGAGAAGAATTTTCGGTTAAAAAAAAAACTACAATTGTAGTACCATTGATATAAAATTTTTGAGTGCAGTAAATTTTTAAAGGTAAAAACTTTGAGGAAGGAGGGGGAGGG
>JARQOD010000007.1:84288325-84371366 GCA_033576555.1 Oophaga sylvatica | reverse complement strand
ACAAACACTGCGCGGCAATGATTATGAGGGTAAGACAATTAATAGGAAACCAATTAAATCCCCCACAAGGGCTGTAGCCCAAGTGCCTGAACATATCCGACCGCAGGAACAACACACCGGTGGTCTTCAAGATGACAACCCACTAACCTATACAGCGATGGTGGCAGAGGTTGTCACCTAGCTTTCCACATGCTGAGAGAATCGCTTTTGATAATTAATGGGGTTTTCTACTTTTAAAATAGTGGTCCCCAAATGATGGGACTCATTAACACAAAATCCGCTAATACTCACCCTCCCCTGGTCCCGGGTCAGCTCTGTGCCGCTGCTTCTGCTTTTGTTTTTTGGCTGCAATGGTGATGTCACATTGACAGTGCACGTCACCGCTGCAGCCAATCACTGAGATCACCGATTCAAGCCATCTACATCAGAGTCATTGAGCTCAGCGATGGGCTGCAGTGGTGCTGACACAATGACTGTGCCCATCACCCCTGCAGCCCATCACTGAGACCAATGGCTCATACCATCTATATCAATATCACCGCTGAGTTTAGTGTTTAGATGCAGTGGTGACATCACGTTGACTGTGCACATCACCGCTGCAGCCCATCACTGAGATCAATGGCTCATGCCATCTACTGTATATCAATATCACCGCTGAGTTTAGTGTTTAGATGCAGTGTTGACATCACGTTGACTGTGCACATTACCGCTGCAGCCAATCACTGAGATCAATGGCTCATGCCTTCTATATCAATATTACCGCTGAGTTTAGTGTTTAGATGCAGTGGTGACGTCATGTTGACAGTGCACATTACCGCTGCAGCCAATCACTGAGATCAATGGCTCATGCCATCTATATCAATATCACCACTGAGTTTAGTGTTTAGATGCAGTGGTGACGTCACGTTGACTGTGCACATCACCGCTGCAGCTAATCACTGAGATCAATGGCTCATACCATCTATATCAATATCACTGCTGAGTTTAGTGTTTAGATGCAGTGGTGACGTCACGTTGACTGTGCACATCACCGCTGCAGCCAATCACTGAGATCAATGGCTCATGCCATCTATATCAATATCACCGCTGAGTTTAGTGTTTAGATGCAGTGGTGACGTCACATTGACTGTGCACATCAACGCTGCAGCCCATCACTGAGATCAATGGCTCATGCCATCTATATCAATATCACCGCTGAGTTTAGTGTTTAGATGCAGTGGTGACGTCACGTTGACTGTGCACATCACCGCTGCAGCTAATCACTGAGATCAATGGCTCATACCATCTATATCAATATCACTGCTGAGTTTAGTGTTTAGATGCAGTGGTGACGTCACGTTGACTGTGCACATCACCGCTGCAGCCAATCACTGAGATCAATGGCTCATGCCATCTATATCAATATCACCGCTGAGTTTAGTGTTTAGATGCAGTGGTGACGTCACATTGACTGTGCACATCAACGCTGCAGCCCATCACTGAGATCAATGGCTCATGCCATCTATATCAATATCACCGCTGAGTTTAGTGTTTAGATGCAGTGGTGACGTCACGTTGACTGTGCACATCACCGCTGCAGCCAATCACTGAGATCAATGGCTCATGCCATCTATATCAATATCACCGCTGAGTTTAGTGTTTAGATGCAGTGGTGACGTCACGTTGACTGTGCACATCACCGCTGCAGCCAATCACTGAGATCAATGGCTCATGCCATCTATATCAATATCACCGCTGAGTTTAGTGTTTAGATGCAGTGGTGACGTCACGTTGACTGTGCACATCACCGCTGCAGCCAATCACTGAGATCAATGGCTCATGCCATCTATATCAATATCACCGCTGAGTTTAGTGTTTAGATGCAGTGGTGATGTCACGTTGACTGTGCACATCACCGCTGCAGCCAATCACTGAGATCAATGGCTCATGCCATCTATATCAATATCACCGCTGAGTTTAGTGTTTAGATGCAGTGGTGACGTCACATTGACTGTGCACATCAACGCTGCAGCCCATCACTGAGATCAATGGCTCATGCCATCTATATCAATATCACCGCTGAGTTTAGTGTTTAGATGCAGTGGTGACGTCACGTTGACTGTGCACATCACCGCTGCAGCCAATCACTGAGATCAATGGCTCATGCCATCTATATCAATATCACCGCTGAGTTTAGTGTTTAGATGCAGTGGTGACGTCACGTTGACTGTGCACATCACCGCTGCAGCCAATCACTGAGATCAATGGCTCATGCCATCTATATCAATATCACCGCTGAGTTTAGTGTTTAGATGCAGTGGTGACGTCACGTTGACAGTGCACATTACTGCTGCAGCCAATCACTGAGATCAGCAGATTGTGTCGTCTACATCAGCAAAGCCGTTGAGTCCAGTGTTTGGCTGCAGTGGTGACATCGCATCGACAGTTCACGTCATCTCAGTGATTAGCAGCAGTGGTGATTTGTGCTGCCTCTATGATGTCACCACTGCACCCAAAAAATAAATACAGTAGCAGTGGCAGAGAGCCATGGGAAACCCGGTAACGGACATGTAAACTTTTGCACTCGTTGTTTTGGCTTCAATGTAACAAAGCAACTAATTCCTGCTACATATCTTGTGTTTTTTGTATATCGCTTCTATTTATAATTATATGAAAAAAATATATATTTGTCAGTCATCGGTCACTTTCTGGTCTCATTTAACTTGCTAACCTACAGGTGGGAGAGACATAACACTGCAGGATCAGGTTACACACAGAGTTTGCGATTTGATAATACTGGAACAATGTATATGCATGAAAAAAGGAAAGATTTTTTAGCTAAACGTTTTTTGCAAAATTAACTGTTTTGGATTATTTTAAAAGCATTGGACCAATAAAAAAAATGCGCAATCATATATACCCTTAAAAGTAGAAAAATGTGTTAGTATGTGATGAAACTAAGGTTATAATGAAGAAGTTTATCCGCCTTCACAAAAAATATGAATAGAAATGTGTAAATAAAATTGCACGTTTGCGGTAAACAGGAAACGTCAAGCATGAAAACTAGTGCTAAGAGTGTCATTAAAGTGAACCTGTCGGCACGGTTTTACACATGCAGGTAGTAATGTGGCTGTACAGGAGCTTGTCCCCTAGTTAAAATGATACGTTTTTTGTACAGATCCGATAATTTACAGTATAAGCCATATGCAAATTAGGCTGGAAGTGCATTGGGGGCGTGTCAATGCACTTGGAAGAATCAGTCTTGACTGATTGCATATGGCTTCTACACCAGATATCTCATAACTTGCACATCGGATCTTTGCAAAAAAAAAGGTATCAATGTATCGAGGGACAATAGACTCGGGAGATGGAGATGAATAAATTGCAGTTTTTAGAATTCAGCTATAATATTTACGCGTTTCGCAGATATCCAACTTCTTCCTCAGGATACAACTATATTGGACTTCGGCTGTGCCCTGAGGAAGAAGTTGGATATCTGCGAAACGCGTAAATATTATAACTGAATTCTAAAAACTGCAATTTATTCATCTCCATCTCCCGAGTCCATTTGTGGGATTCTACCAGCAGCGCAGAGAAAAACCTCTTGATTTCCACACATCTATTCCTCCTCTGGTCCGATCACCGTGGTTTGCAGCAGCCGGTGTCTGCCTAGAGATTGTTGTAATTGTGACACCATCAGGTGAGCGAGCACTTCTTCTTCTAATGAGTATTAACACCGGATAAAAACCCTATTTGCGCTTTCTTTGCTCCACAGTCTCCTCTGACAGCCAAATCACGAGTTCTGTAGGTAAAAATATGATGACAGGTTCCCTTTAAGACACACAGCAACCAATCAGAATCCACCTGCATGAATCTATTATGTGATCACTGTATGTTGGTTTTGGTATTTGAGAAAAGTATGGCGGTTTTTGAAGTTTTATCCTTCAAAAGACGTATAAAAAAATGGACTAAAATCACAGAGAAATTTCTCAGCCGAACACGTACTGACATCTTATCTCCCGCACATCACTCGTCATCCGTCACTAGTACATAAATGCCTTTGTGATACCTGATAGAGATTTGCAGCCATTTTGATTTTCAGGGTGTATTTCATACCCGTCTGAACACAAGCACTTGTACGTCCCATATGTATTGATGCATTGCTGGCTACAGGAAAACCGTCAGAACATTCATCAATGTCCACGCACGTCTTCCCGTCATTCTTCAATCGAAAGCCTGGCCAGCACTGACACTGTGGGAGACGGGAAAATGGACGAAAATATAAAAAAATATCTTTGTTGGATTATTCATCTATCTATTCTCAATGAAAGACTCTAAAAATAAAATAATAATAATAATATAATTACAACAAACCACTAAAAGTAGCAAAATCACTAAAAAGGACTAAAATTAGCAAAATCACTAAGTAATTACTTTTATAACTCATTATGTGTAATAACGATGTCATTAATCTATCCAATATTTCTTAGTCTTTTTTATCTACAGTTTCTAGCTATCAACAGATGTGCTCACTCTTAATCTTACGCAGATTTTATTAAGGACTCCCATTATTCTCAAAAACAAATTCGATACATTATCACGATGCTAGAAAAAGAAAAAACACATGACTTAAGGTAAGCTTTTCCTTAATATATTGAAGTTCTCACATCACATGTTATAGCACAAACAACCAGAGGAGAGGAGACTATCAGAGCCTGTATAAAAGCCAAGGCAGGGAACGCAGCTGCCTTTTTACTGGTGAATCTGGACAATGAGAAGACGTCACCGCTCAGCCATAGAGATAGGGAGTGACAGCCATAATTACTGAAGAAACGGTACAGATAGTGTGTGTGACAGCACAGAAGTGAAAGAGTAAAGTATGGGGAACTGAGAATCATTCAGATGTAACTGATGGGGAGTGAGAGATAGCAGAGTCACTGTGTCTGCGAGGCCGGGTCTGGGAGGGACATGTAGATGGCAGCTGCTGGCGTCATCAGTGTGGTCGTAGTGCTGCCACACTTCAATCACACATGCATGACTAGAACTGGATGGCTTGGAGAACTTTCATTTTTGCAGTGACCAAATGTGCTATAAATCAATTTTTTTTTTGGCATAGCTCAGCATTTCTGAGAAAATCAAGTGATTTGCTCACCTCTTCTGCAGTGATAACTTTTGGATGGTCCAGGAATTGGGGCCATAATACAGGTCCCAACATTTGTGAAGATATTTCTAATATTTGCCTGTTTTGCATCCGCAGCGGCGGCAGAGCTGTGCCGTGCTCCAGTCACTGTAAGCTAAGTAGATTTTATAAGACTAAATAATGCGCTGAACCTGTTTTAGCGTTCGGCATCCATCATCCTTTCTGCTTTACAACCTCCGCTAGGTAACGTCGGAGGCAGCGATGGGGTGCAGCAGGGTGGTCTGGTAAATAGTGTTTTATCCTCGTATTTGCACTTATTGAGTCTTTATAGCCGTGCTCCAGGGATGTTCTTACTCGTGCATTAGCAGTCAGGGGGGAAACATGTGATGATCTCTTACCTGGTCTTAAAGAGACACACACCTTCTAACTGTATACTCTAATCAGCAAGAAAAACTAAATATTTCATGATTAAGTTTATTTATTACAGTGTTATTTATTAAGCTACAAGTCGTTTTCCAGTTTCAATGATAGGTGCAGCCAGTTTATGATTGCTGCTGTGCCTTTAACATAAAAAGCTAAAACGATTGTACAGATAGTATTGATCTAAAAAAAAGTATGTCGCTTCATGTATACAGTTCCTATGCATGCTTATGTGTTTCCATGATTACAGAGTAACAAACAAACTTTGTGTGTCACCTGTTTCTGCAGTCATGTGTCGCTCCTTTTTACAAGTATATGATCATTTGTTGTTTTATCCAATAGACATTATAAGAGGGAGCAAAAGGAGTGGAGACTTAAAAGGGTTGTCCGGTCTTAGGCCACAAGACTGCAGGCGTTCAATGTGACTGCAGACTTGGGAATCCTCACATCGTGCACACTGATGTTGAGGCTGGGAGCAGGCGATCACGTGATTTCATGTATACGATTTGCATAACTAGGGTCACATTCCGACTAGACATGTCCAGCCTTTCTCAATACACTTGCATTGAGCGAGGCTGCACACGTCTAGTGGCATGTGGCCTCATGAATGCAATTCATATACTTACGATCACATTCTGACTAGACTGTGTCTGGCCTCGCTCATTACACCTGCATTGAGAGAGGCTGAACACCTCTAGTTGGCACGCGACTTCATGAATGCAATTCATATACTAATGATCACATTACAACTAGACTGTGTCTGGCCTCGCTCAGTACACCTGCATTGAGAGAGGCTGAACACCTCTAGTTGGCATGTGGCCTCCTGAATGCATATCATTTACTTACGATCACATTCTGACTAGACTATGTCCGGCCTCGCTCAGTACACCTGCATTGAGAGAGGCTGAACACCTCTAGTTGGCATGTGGCCTCCTGAATGCAACTCATATACTTACAATCACATTCTGACTAGACTATGTCCGGCCTCGCTCAGTACACCTGCATTGAGAGAGGCTGAACACCTCTAGTTGGCATGTGGCCTCCTGAATGCAATTCATATACTAATGATCACATTACAACTAGACTGTGTCTGGCCTCGCTCAGTACACCTGCATTGAGAGAGGCTGAACACCTCTAGTTGGCACGTGAGCTCATGAATGCAAATAATATACTAATGATCACATTACGACTAGACTATGTCCGGCCTCGCTCATTACACCTGCATTGAGAGAGGCTGAACACCTCTAGTTGGCACGTGAGCTCATGAATGCAAATAATATACTAATGATCACATTACGACTAGACTATGTCCGGCCTCGCTCATTACACCTGCATTGAGAGAGGCTGAACACCTCTAGTTGGCACGTGAGCTCGTTATGAATGCAAATAATATACTAATGATCACATTACAACTAGACTATGTCCGGCCTCGCTCAGTACACCTGCATTGAGAGAGGCTGAACACCTCTAGTTGGCACGTGAGCTCATGAATGCAAATAATATACTAATGATCACATTACAACTAGACTATGTCCGGCCTCGCTCAGTACACCTGCATTGAGAGAGGCTGAACACCTCTAGTTGGCACGTGAGCTCATGAATGCAAATAATATACTAATGATCACATTACGACTAGACTGTGTCCGGCCTCGCTCAGTACACCTGCATTGAGAGAGGCTGAACACCTCTAGTTGGCACGTGAGCTCATGAATGCATATAATATACTAATGATCACATTACGACTAGACTGTGTCTGGCCTCGCTCATTACACCTGCATTGAGAGAGGCTGAACACCTCTAGTTGGCATGTGACCTCATGAATGCAAATAATATACTAATGATCACATTCCGACTAGACTGTGTCTGGCCTCACTCAGTACACCTGCATTGAGAGAGGCTGAACACCTCTAGTTGGCATGTGACCTCATGAATGCAAATAATATACTTATGATCACATTCCGACTAGACTGTGTCCGGCCTCGCTCATTACACCTGCATTGAGAGAGGCTGAACACCTCTAGTTGGCACGTGAGCTCATGAATGCAAATAATATACTAATGATCACATTCCAACTAGACTGTGTCCGGCCTCGCTCAGTACACCTGCATTGAAAGAGGCTGCACACCTCTAGTCGGCATGTGACCTCATGAATGCATATCATTTACTTGTGGTCATACGCCTGCTGCTCCCGGCACCGGAGAATCCTGACAACGTGCAGTGCACATGATGTGAAGATTCACAACTGCAGTCACATAGAATGACTGCAGACTTGTAGCCTATGGCTGGACAACCCCTTTAAGACAATCTTCCAAAATTTGATTTGCGCAAATTTGCTCAATTTTAGGGAAGAAGGAATTCTAATTGCATTAAACACATTATATGTAAATTTAATCTAACGCAAAAGGGTAAAAAATTAAAAAATCTCACACTCGCCTCTCCTCGTCCCTTCCCATGTCTCTTACGCCACGGCTGGTCCTCTGTTCGGCAAAGACCTCCATTCACTATGTTCCATGTCATCACATGGGGCATGACAAATGATGGCAGAGTCGATCGGAGGGCCAGTGGCAACGTGACAGGAACGGATGCGATTTTATTAGGATTCACCCCAAGCAAATCACAAAAAAATTTAAATGTAGTGAATCCAAATATTTTGCAAATTTCAAGGTGAATCTGATTCGCGTAAAATCGATTCGCTCATTTTTAGAGTGAAAACGTGACTGCAAAATTAGACCACACAGGGTTTGTTTTTAGCCTCTAACTATAGAAACTCATACTTTTGCAAGGAAGCTGTATGCACAAAACGGTGAAGATTTTTTTAAACTATTTACACAGGTGATTTGTTTAAAGCACTTCTATTTTACTTTATTTTATTTTACAGCAAATAATTTTAAAACCACCACTAAATAAAGCAAGGCTGCAAAAGCAGAAATAAAAGTGTACGCGGTTCAGAATAAACGGAACGTATTTGACAAAATGGAATTTAGAATAATAAACTGTCAAAAAATCTCATCATTGAATATTTCTTTTGCTGTGGGAGTAAAAGAGCATGTTCAGGATCTAACTATCAGGAAGGCACATAAGTCTGAAAAGGAGCTGTAAATATAAAACGGAGAAAAATTTAACAAGACTATTTGCAAAGTTGCTTCCATTTTTTTTTACGATGCATTAAAAAATGCTATTTACCTGCAGATATAGGGTTAATTTGCAGTTAAATAGTTTTACAATGCTTTACTAAAAGCCCGGCTACTGGGAGAAAAAAAACGTATTTCCTCCTGGGAACCGCCGGCTTTCAGTCATAGAGGCGGGCACAATACACAGCCCTGTGATGGGTGATCTTAAACATGCCCTGGCACCTTGATTGACAGCTGTATCTGGAGCACATCTGTGCAGAGTGAGCTGTCAATCAATGTGCTGGAGCACGCTTACAGGTGGCGCTCATTGTAGCCACTCTATGCACACCCCCATGACTGAAAGCCGGCGAGTCCAGGAGGAAATTAAGCTTGTTTCTCTCGGCAGCTACCCTTTCAGTAAGATGTCCGAGCAGCATTGTAATCCAGTTTACCTACATATTAACCCTATATCTGCAGGTAAATAGTGTTTTTTGAGGTGCCAGGTTTCCTTTAAAGTAGCATTCTAGTGTTTCCAACAGCTGAATAACCACTGAAGGCCACTGCATCGGAACAATAGAAGCCATTGCAAAAGTTTACATGCCTTTTAATGTCAATGAACAGATTTAAACTGCAGGCGGTCCACTTCATTAGACCATTAAATAACTACGTGGCAATTTTCATGGATGCTCCGTGCGTCTTAGAACATATTATTATCACCAGTGACAGTTTTCAAACTTTATTTATAAATAGTAGAAAAAAGAAATTTGACAAAGTGGAAAAAGCTTGTTCTGTTGGATTGGTTTATCTGCTAACTGACACAATGTGACATTTGAGCACAAATAAGACGGAGCCTTCGGCAAACTGAGAACCACAACCGGCACAAGAACCTCACTGACTGCAAATGATTTCTTACAGCCTTACAGGTTTTCATCATTTAGATTTTTTTTCCCCAATTGGTTACACAGTGAATGGTTTCTTCAGAGCGAGAAGTAACCTTTAAAAGCAGTTATCCAGTCTCTTAGGAGATAGGGGTAAATACTTTAATGCCGAATGACTGGAAGAGACTATTAGGAGAATTATGGCTGTTGTGCCAGGCTGAAGTGCTCAAAGTGCAGCAGAGTAATTTTAGGTTCAGCCCAAAGCCGGAAAAGACAATTCTTTCCAAATATGGGGGCAGGAAAGATAGTTCAGGACTCGAAACTATTGTGACATTTTCAATGTATGCACTAAAAAAAAAATGGAAAAAAAAGAAAAATGACAACATTTTTCCTTAAAAAAAATCTTTCCACTCTACCCTGATTAATTTCTCAAATTATGTAAATGAAAAAAGAGAATAAATAAAAAATATAAAAACATATATAAACAAAAATAAATAAATAAGTAAAAAATATATAAACACTATTCGCTCCCAGCCACCAAGTGCAGTGACTCCCATCCTCCCTGCATCTCCCCTGGCTCACTCTTCACATTTGACCCCATCACAGAAGAAGTCTCCAGCCTCCTCTCTTCTTCTCATCTTACCACATGCACTACTGACCCTATTCCCTCACATCTCCTCCAGTCTCTCTCTAGTGTTGTCATTACTGACCTAACTACAATCTTTAATCTATCCTTTTTCCTCTGTTATTTTACCCTCCTCCTTCAAGCACTCTATCATTACCCCATTATTTTAAAAAAACGCCCTCGATCCATCCTGCACAAATAACTACAGACCAGTTTCCAACCTCCCCTTCATCTCTAAACTATTGGAGCACCTAGTCTACTCCTGCTTTATCTGTTACCTTCCCTCTCCTAGATTCATCACAGTCCAGTTTCTGCCCCCTACATTTGACAGAAACTGCACTCATCAACGTGACCAATTACCTTCTGACAGCAAAACGCAATGGTGACCACTCTCTACTCATTCTTCTCGACGTGTCTGCTGCTGTCGACCACCATCTCCTACTCTCTAGGCTCCAGTCACTAGGCCTCTCTTGGTTCTCTTCCTATCTTTCTGACCGCTCCTTCAGTGTATCGTTCGCTGGCTCCACTTGGTCTCCTCTTCCTCTCACTGTTGGGGTCCCTCAGGGCTCAGTCCTTGGCCCCCTTCTCTTCTCTCTCTACACGGCCCCAATTGGATGGACCATCAGCAGATTTGGCTTTCAGTACCATCTTTAGGCTGATGATACACGTCATCCCCTGACCTTACCCCGCTGTACTACAGAACACCAGTGTCTGTCCGCAGTCTCCGACATCATGTCCGCCCTCTGTCTGAAACTCAACCTTTCCAAAACTGAACTTCTTCTACTCCCACCATCTACTGACCTCCATAACACTGACATCTCCCTCTCCATGGGTGGCACCATAAAAACACCTAAGCAGCAGGCGCGCTGTCTGGGTTTTATGTCTGAAACCAATCTTTCCTTCTGCTCCCATATACAATCTCTTGCCTACTCTTGCCGCTTACACCTAAAGAACATCTCTAGAATTAATTGGCCTCCCCCTCACTCAACTTTCCCCTCTCCAGTCCATACTTAATGCAGCAGCCAGGGTCGTCTAGCTGGCTTTTCAGTACTCGGACACCTCCTCTCTTTGACAGTAATTAAACTGACTCCGCATTCATTATAGGATCCCATTTATACTGCTTGTCCTCACCAACAAAGCTCTCCACAGTGCGGGCCCATTACATCTCCTCCCTCATTTCTGTTTATCGGCCTTCCCGCTCGTTACGCTCTGCAAGCGACTTTCGATTAACATCTACACTAATCCGTACCTCCCAATCCTAGCTCCAAGACTTCTCCCGAGCGGCACCTATTCTTTGGAATGCTCTACCCAAGAAATTCGGACTATCCACAACTTACACAGTTTTAGGCGCTCCTTCAAAACACATCTGTTTATTGCGGCCTATTATGTTTCTTAATCGAAGTCCTTTTATGTAACTATGTGTATGTATGTGTGTGTATAAATGTGTATATACAGTTGTGCTCAAAAGTTTACATAACCCGGCAGAATTTTTGTTTTCTTGGCCTTTATTCAGAGAATATAAATGATAACACCAATTCCTTTTTCTCCACTCATCGTTGGTGGTTGGGTGAAGCCATTTATTGTCAAACTACGGTGTTTTCTCTTTTTAAATTATAATGACAACCCAAAACATCCAAATGACCCTGATCAAGAGTTTACATACACTGGTGATTTGGGCCTGATAACATGCACAGAAGCTGACACAAATGGGTTTTGAATGGCTACTAAAACTGCCAGGAAAATTGTTCAGGATGCAAAGAAAAACCCACACATAACATCAGCTGAAATACTGGACTCTCTGAAAACTAGCGGTGTGACTGTTTCAAGATGCACTATAAGAGACACTTGAAGACAAATGGGCTGCATGGTCAAGTTGCCAGAAGAAAGCCATTACTGCGCAAATGCCACAAAGTATTTTGCCTACAATTCACAAAATAGCACAGAGACAAGCCTCAAAATTTCTGGAACAAGGTAATTTGGAGTGATGAGACCAAAATTGAACTTTTTGGCCACAACCATAAATGTTACATATGGAGACAGGTCAACAAGGCCTATGATGAAAGGAACACCATTCCTACTGTAAAGCACAGAGGTGGATTGTTGATGTTTTGGGGATGTGTGATCTACAAAGACACAGCAAACTTGGTCAAAGTTGAAGGAAAAATGAATTCAGCATGTAAACAGCAAATGCTGGAGGCAAATTTGCAATCATCAGCCCAGAAGCTGCGCATGGGATGTACTTTGACATTCCAACATGACAACGATCCAAAACACAAGGCCAAGTCGACCTGTTATTGGCTACAGCAGAACAAAGTGAAGGTTGTGGAGTGGCCATCTCAGTCTCCTGACCTCAATATCATTGAGCCACTCTGGGGTGATCTCAAGCGCGCAGTTCATGCTAGACAGCACAGGAATTTACAGGAACGGAAGGCTTTTTGCCAAGAAGAGTGGACAGCTTTACCATTTATATATAATAAAACATACTGATTTTCACTTGGATTTTCCAAGAAACCTCTCACATCCCAATTTAGAATGCATTTCAAAGTAACATAATGTATCAGCGTTAAGGAACGTGACCTACAGATGTAGCAAAGGTGAACTTTATTACTTTATTTATGACTCAGCGTCTTAATAACTTGTAACTGAAGGTTAATCCTTTGACGGAAATTGAAGAGGATCAATCAAAACAATTCAGATAAAAACTTTGTAAAATTCACTGAGCTTCCCTAATTCTGCTGTTTGTTTCCTTTTTGTGCTGCGTCGCTCTATTGCAGAGATATTCACTTTTATTCATTTTGGAGATTGGTATGTGAAATCTCTGCTTGTAGTTTATCTGGATATTTCTGGGATTGTGTGATTTCACCCCTCCCAGATCCTGCCTATCATAACTCAGCAGCTTATTTAGCAGTCTAGTAGTTTCAGATGCTGCTTAGCTGTGATTTGTAGCATCTGGGAGTGAGGGATGAAAGTGCAAAACCCCCAGAGAAGAAATGCACAGTTGCACTACAAACAGAAATTTCTCATACTGTATTACAAAAGCAACAAATGTGAATAGCTCTGCAATAGTGCAACGCAGGACAAAATGGAAAACAGCGGCAGAAGCAGTGGAGCGCAGGGATTTTTATAAGGTATTAAACACAATTCTTTTTGAGCAAGTGACAGTCCTTCTTTAAGAGGATTAAGATAATTTACCATTACACAGGCCATTGACCAAAGTTAAGGCATATATCAACATAAACTTTTTTTTAGTGCAGTGATATCCCAGTGCTCTATTATTACAGGCAAGAAAACTTTTGCTAGACCTGTAACAACCACATGCAAAAGGTGGATGTGTCAGATGTTTGAAACTAAATAGAGATAGCGTGAATCGATTTTTAGGATCCGCTCCATTGGCCACGTCGGTAATCTATGGTCTTTGGATGGGAGCTCTGAGAACCATCTCCTATCTCCTGGCATCAGAGGCTCTTCTTTTGATTACCAGTCCTGGCGCAATGACGTCACACCATCAATAGAGGAGTCCGGTATGCCGTCAGGTAAAAGGTGGCTCGCAGGGCTCCCAACAAATGACCACACATACCGACGTCGCCTCTGGACAGGGTCCTACAAATTGATTTCCACCATCTTTTAGAAGAAAAGCATCTAATCCCCATGATCATCATTAAGACACCATAGATGACAGGTTGGTGTAGACCCCACCAGTGACGCGATGCTGTTGCATCACTACTAGTCCAACCAGATATCATCCTATGGTGAGAAAATGAAGGTAAAAGGGATCCAGCTTCAATAAAATCTTCATCTTTATTGATTCATAAAAACATGAATAATGGCATGCTCCTGGACAAGCTCAGGACAAGGCTACGCGTTTCGATCACAGGGATCTTTATCACAGCTGACATATTCAGACAAAGGCACATATTTAAGACAAAGGAAGACCAATCACGATCAGAAAAATGTCATGTGATTTTTGACAAGTCCTTTAACAATTTTCACATAACGAATAAATTATTCGTTATGTGAAAATTGTTTAAAGGACTTGTCAAAAATCACATGACATTTTTTCTGATCGTGATTGGTCTTCCTTTGTCTTAAATATGTGCCTTTGTCTGAATATGTCAGCTGTGATAAAGATCCCTGTGATCGAAACGCGTAGCCTTGTCCTGAGCTTGTCCAGGAGCATGCCATTATTCATGTTTTTATGAATCAATAAAGATGAAGATTTTATTGAAGCTGGATCCCTTTTTCCTTCATTTTCTCATGTATCTTCACGTTTGATCAAGCGGAGGATCCGTGCTTCTACAAACCGGTGAGCTGGTTAGCGTTCTTATATCATCCTATGGTGCCAGTGACCAGAACTTTTCTGATTGCCATATACTCATTTCCACAGTGTAAATTATAATAACCCGAGAAAACACCAAAATGTAATATAAAGATCATCCACACCGATATGGTGGCCAAATTAAAGGGACAATGCAAACAATAAGTCCTATGCAGTATAACTTCTGCTGTAGATTGCCGAGAAAGTATTTCCTTCCGATACATCGCTAACTACACAAACACTTACAGGTACAGTCATGGCCAAAAGTTTTGAGAATGACACAAATATTATTTTTTACAAAGTCTACTGCTTCACTTTTTCTAATGACAATTTGCATATACTCCAGAATGTTATAAAGAGTGATCAGCTTAACAGCAATTACTTGCAAAGTCAATATTTGGCTAGAAAATGAACTTTATCCCCCAAAACACATTTCAACATCATTGCAGCCCTGCCTTAAAAGGACCAGCTAACATTTTTTCAGTGATTGCTCCATTAACACAGGTGTGGGTGTTGATGAGGACATGGCTGGAGATCAATCTGTCATGATTAAGTAAGAATGACACCACTGGACACTTTAAAAGGAGGCTGGTGCTTGGCATCATTGTTTCTCTTCTGTTAACCATGGTTATCTCTAAAGAAACATGTGCAGTCATCATTGCAATGCACAAAAATGGCCTAACAGGGAAGAGTATCGCAGCTAGAAAGATTGCACCTCAGTCAACAATCTATCGCATCATCAAGAACTTCAAGGAGAGAGGATCCATTGTTGCCAAAAAGGCTCCAGGGCGCCCAAGAAAGACCAGCAAGCGCCAGGACCGTCTCTTAAAAGTGTTTCAGCTGCGGGATCGGGCTACCAGCAGTGCAGAGCTTGCTCAGGAATGGCAGCAGGCTGGTGTGAGTGCATCTGCACGCACTGTGAGGCGGAGACTCTTGGAGCAAGGCCTGGTCTTAAGGAGGGCAGCAAAGAAGCCACTTCTCTCCAGAAAAAAACATCATGGACAGACTGATATTCTGCAAAAGGTACAGGCAGTGGACTGCTGAGGACTGGGGTAAAGTTATTTTCTCTGCTGAATTCCCTTTTCGATTGTTTGGAACATCAGGAAAACGCCTCATTCGGAGAAGACAAGGTGAGCACTACCACCAGTCTTGTCTCATGCCAACTGTTAAGCATCCTGAAACCATTCATGTGTGGGGTTGCTTCTCAGCCAAGGGAATCGGCTCTCTCACAGTCTTGCCTAAAAGCACAGCCATGAATAAAGAATGGTACCAGAATGTCCTCCAAGAGCAACTTCTCCCAACCCTCCAAGAGCAGTTTGGCGATCAACAATGCCTTTTCCAGCATGATGGAGCACCTTGCCATAAAGCAAAGGTGATAACTAAATGGCTCAGGGAACAAAACATAGAGATTTTGGGTCCATGGCCTGGAAACTCCCCAGATCTTAATCCCATTGAGAACTTGTGGTCAATCATCAAGAGACGGGTGGACAAACAAAAACCTAAAAATTCTGACAAAATGAAAGCATTGATTGTGCAAGAATGGACTGCTATCAGTCAGGATTTGGTCCAGAAGTTGATTGAGAGCATGCCAGGGAGAATTGCAGAGGTCCTGAAGAAGAAGGGTCAACACTGCAAATATTGACTTGCTGCATTAACTCATTCTAACTGTCAATATAAGCTTTTGTTACTCATATGTTTGCAATTATTATATTTCTGTCTGTGATAAAAACATCTGTCAAACACACATAAAAACCAGAGGGCAGCAGATCATGTGAAAATATAATATTTGTGTCATTCTCAAAACTTTTGGCCATGACTGTAGAGTATTTGGCTTTAGTATGCACTTGAGTGTGTGCAATACATGCATTACTTTGTGAGCTCTTCTGGGCACCGGAAATTATTTTACTACATACATTTAGTGTACAGAACTGCAGAATATAAATAATGGATAATGCAAATAACAATATAAATAATACATATGAATACCAGAAAAGACATATTCCCGTATGTCTAGGCCAGCACAGTCGGTATACAGTCGGTATACATCTACTCTAGAGATTGACAGGCGCTGGCCATTCAGTCAATACACCTAAGTACAGTCTCGTTCTGCCAGCTGTCATACGTAAAATAACCAATATTTTATACCAAGTGCACCGCTGCGCACATGACCACACGATAAAAGAAGGACAACAGTTTCCCCGAAAGCAAATTAATCCCATGAATAATTCATTTCTACGTGTTCTTCAAACATAATCCTATAAATATTGACTACTAACCTTATATCCAACCGGGAGATCTTGACAGTCTTGAGAACAACCACTGATTCTTTTACTTAAACATTCATTTAAATGGCAGCCTCTCTCATCAGATCCATCTCCACAGTCATCCGTGGTGTCACAGAGAACTCCCTCAGGTACACACTTTCCATTTTTACATATGAAAGACGAGCTGTTGCACGACTGTTCTGGAAAGAAAGAGGAAAAAGTCTAAAGAATATTGCAACATTAGCATTTGAGACTCGGCAGGAAACGCAATTATGAAACCTGATTATTAACTTATTAAAAAATGCTTCTTTCATTGAGTTCCATGAGGATTTGCAGAGGATGTAACCAGAGATCACCGAAGAACCGAGGAACAAAGTTTACTGTAGGATAATTGTTCTCTAGAAGGTGAAGGAAACAACTACAATGACCGTTGTGAGGAGCTTCTAATTAATTCTATCACTTCTCAAAACAAATTGTTCAGTTATTAAATCTGATAATATAATATATGAGAGTTACACACAACACATTCTATCTTACATGTATAGAGATTGATTTAGTTGCGGTGTATTTGAGGTAGACATGTTTGGACTCAACAGATAATTCAAAGTTGATATGCCCTATAGCCGATAGAACAGTTCACCAATTGGATGTCTATCTATCTATCTATCTATCTATCTATCTATCTATCTATCTATCTATCATCTATCAATCAAATATCTATCTATGTATCTATCTACAGTGTCTATCTAACTATATACTGTATCGAAGACCTATCTAGCTAATATTTATTTACCTAATATCTGTGTATCTAATAATTATGTATCTATCTATCTATCTATCTAAGATGTATCTAATATTAAACTATAGCATCTATCTAATATCTATGTATCTAATTTTTATTCTATGTAATATTTAACTAATATTAATATATCTATCTATCTATCTATCTATCTATCTATCTATCTATCTATCTATCTATCTATCTATCTATCTATCTATCTATCTATTGGATATTTATCTATTCTAGCAAAGCCAGATAGCACTGGGTTAAATGCTAGCACTGCAGGTCTTAATTAGATGCACCCAGCTAGCTTTGACTAAGAGCCGGGAAATGGGCTCGCCCTGTGTCAGCCTGCTGGATATTGAGAAGAGTGGAGTATGATAAAGCTGGTAAATGACCAGCCAAAATGTGAGCTGTAGCTGGGAGACAAAAAGTCAGGGTCCCTCTCTGAATGAAGACTTCATGGGTCAGCTAGAAAGACTGAGCAGTCTGTGGAGCTTTAGAGCAATGTATGGAAGCTGCAGCCTGTTCAGTGTGAACTGTGCCTGGAGTTGAACACTTCTGTTTGGTGCTGGAAGCTGCTGGATGAAGGGGATATCAAAACTGGTAGGATCGTACCTCTTCAATGTGTAAACTATTTTCTCGGGAGAAAGGACTGTCATCTGTTTGGGTGAGCCTGCACTAACATATATGTGTCTGCTAAATGAATTGTGATACCTTTATGCCCAGAAGAGGCTATTTTTGGTTTTGACTCCCTTGGAGTTTTATGAAGCAGTAAAACTTCAGCTGCTTAGACCAAACCAAATCGCTTGTGTGAACGCTACCTAATGCCTACCTGAGAGAGTGAATCCCTACACTATGTATCTGTCACAGATTTACAGGTTTTAGAAAGGAGCCTGAAGACTGCAGTGTCTGATTTTTCCTACTCCTGGACTGGTTAGAAGCACCTCACCTTCATGTTAAATGGTGTAAATTTCTTTTGGCAATGCAGGGGTAAATCTGCTCAGGTGAGAGCTCCTGGAAGCTTTCCCTGCATTAAGGCTCTCAGCTGTGCACTGTTAGCCACTCCTATCTCCTATATAATCTGGACCCTGGCTAGCACTCATTGTCAGAGAGATAGCTTATGCTGCATGGCTGGAGGTTAATAAAGTAGTAGCTTGAATTTATCTGTGACTGTAGCTAGGTTTTGAGTGTGTGATAATTCCCTTTCTTCTCCTACTTTGGTTTTACCCCATCCTCCACTCCCCGGTGTTTACCTCTGTTGTATGTGTGAGTATATTTGTATTTTTGGTATTTTTCATTATCCCTGTTCCCGGTTGCCTTTTTAGCCTGGTTGATGTATTACGATACACTACTACTCCCCTGTTCCCTGGGTGGTAGAAGGTTATAGACTTTGGGCGGATTCAAGAGCTAAGGCAAGGTACGTGGCCCTGGCATCTTCACCATCAGAAGTACTCCGGGGAACAGGGCGAGCTAGGGCCCCCCAACGTTAGCAACAGGGAAGGAGCCCCTGGTACTGGGACATCCGAGAACAGAGTCGAGACAGTATCTATCTACTTGTACCCTGAAGAAGGGTCTAAAAGCTAACCCTACTTCCACTTAGATCAGTGTTAGATCCCTCCAATAAAATAAGTTCTAAGAATTGTTTGATAAAGTGTAGTCCCAGTGAAGGTCTCAGGGTGATGACTATCTGATATGGTGGCTGTGTCAGTACATACTAAAATTAGAATGACCAATGTCATCATGCCATATCATTCATGGACAATACTAGGAATACTTTGAGCTTCATACCTGTATTTAGGCATTTTCTATTCAGGGGTGCCTCATCAGAGCCATCAGGACAATCAAAGTCCCCATCACATTGCCACTGGAAATTCAACAAGCAGCGGCCGTCACCACAGATAAACTCATCAGGGGCGCATTGCCGATAACCTAAGTAAAAGGAAGAATAATGGACAGTAAAATATACAATACTGTGTGACCAAATATCTGATATATACATACATGCGCATTTATTGATACATATATTCTATATCACCAGCAAAACCTCCAATACATGACAGATACAGGCAAAAGGTGATTAAACACAAGGATGAAAGTTAAAATGTGACATTTAACTCAAACCGAAATCCAAATATTCCGTTCAGGATGACGAGAGCCATTAGAGAGGCAATCACAGCGGAGTGCATAAAAGGCGCAATAATGCTCCATCCCAATCACAGCGGCTGATGACTCCGATCATTCCCGGTGACCAGGACATATTATGAGCTGTCAATCAGCCGGGCCGTGTCTGAGCGTTCTGCCTTTATTGTAATGTGCAGATAATTGCAGGTGTGAAAATTGCAGATATTTCCCATATTTGATTTGTATAGGAAGTTATAGAGCTGACACCAGATATGGAGCTTCACTCCTCATAAAGTGTTTCCACCAATCAAGAACAATGTCATTATCACGTCAGAGTTTATGTTCTTTGCACCAAGATACTTTTACTGTCATGGTTAAATATTTCTGATGCTTTCACTAAGTACAATGCTTAATTTCTTCAGCATATAGTAATATTATGACTACTTGTTTTCTACTGATCCCCTGTTACATCCTGTATCATACATCAAAGCTAAAATCACTATTCTGCTGGTGCAGTCACTGTGTACATACATTACATAACTGATCCTGAGTTACATCCTATATTATACTCCAGAGCTGCACTCACTATTCTGCTGGTGCAGTCACTGTGTACATACATTACATTACTGATCCTGAGTTACATCCTGTATTATACTCCAGAGCTGCACTCACTATTCTGCTGGTGCAGTCACTGTGTACATACATTACATTACTGATCCTGAGTTACATCCTGTATTATACTCCAGAGCTGCACTCACTATTCTGCTGGAGCAGTCACAATGTACATACATTACATTACTGATCCTGAGTTACATCCTGGGTTATACTCCAGAGCTGCACTCACTATTCTGCTGGAGCAGTCACTGTGTACATACATTACATTACTGATCTGAGTTACATCTGTATTATACTCCAGAGCTGCACTCACTATTCTGCTGGTGCAGTCACTGTGTACATATTACATTACTGATCCTGAGTTACATCCTGTATTATACTCAGAGCTGCACTCACTATTCTGCTGGAGCAGTCACAATGTACATACATTACATTACTGATCCTGAGTTACATCCTGGGTTATACTCCAGAGCTGCACTCACTATTCTGCTGGAGCAGTCACTGTGTACATACATTACATTACTGATCCTGAGTTACATCCTGTATTATACTCCAGAGCTGCACTCACTATTCTGCTGGTGCAGTCACTGTGTACATACATTACATTACTGATCCTGAGTTACGTCCTGTATTATAATCCAGAGCTGCACTCACTATTCTGCTGGTGCAGTCACTGTGTACTTACATTACATTACTGATCCTGAGTTACATCCTGTATTATACTCCAGAGCTGCACTCACTATTCTGCTGGTGCAGTCACTGTGTACATACATTACATTACTGATCCTGAGTTACATCCTTTATTATACTCCAGAGCTGCACTCACTATTCTGCTGGTGCAGTCACTGTGTACATACATTACATTACTGATCCTGAGTTACATCCTTTATTATACTCCAGAGTTGCACTCACTATTCTGCTGGTGCAGTCACTGTGTGCATACATTACATTACTGATCCTGAGTTACATCCTTTATTATACTCCAGAGCTGCACTCGCTATTCTGCTGGTGCAGTCACTGTGTACATACATTACATTACTAATCCTGAGTTACATCCGTATTATACTCCAGAGCTGCACTCGCTATTCTGCTGGTGCAGTCACTGTGTGCATACATTACATTACTGATCCTGAGTTACATCCTTTATTATACTCCAGAGCTGCACTCGCTATTCTGCTGGTGCAGTCACTGTGTGCATACATTACATTACTGATCCTGAGTTACATCCTTTATTATACTCCAGAGCTGCACTCGCTATTCTGCTGGTGCAGTCACTGTGCACATACATTACATTACTGATCCTGAGTTACATCCTGTATTATACTCCAGAGCTGCACTCACTATTCTGCTGGTGCAGTCACTGTGTACATACATTACATTACTGATCCTGAGTTACATCCTGTATTATAATCCAGAGCTGCACTCACTATTATGCTGGTGCAGTCACTGTGTACAAACATTACATTACTGATCCTGAGTTACATCCTGTATTATACTCCAGAGCTGCACTCACTATTCTGCTGGTGCAGTCACTGTGTACATACATTACTGATCCTGAGTTACATCCTGTATTATAATCCAGAGCTGTACTCTCTATTCTGCTGGTGCAGTCACTGTGTACAAACATTACATTACTGATCCTGAGTTACATCATGTATTATACCCCAGAGCTGCACTCACTATTCTGCTGGTGCAGTCACTGTGTACATACATTATATTACTGATCCTGAGTTACATCCTGTATTATACTCCAGAGCTGTACTCACTATTCTGCTGGTGCAGTCACTGTGTACATACATTACTGATCCTGAGTTACATCCTGTATTATAATCCAGAGCTGTACTCTCTATTCTGCTGGTGCAGTCACTGTGTACAAACATTACATTACTGATCCTGAGTTACATCCTGTATTATACCCCAGAGCTGCACTCACTATTCTGCTGGTGCAGTCACTGTGTACATACATTATATTACTGATCCTGAGTTACATCCTGTATTATACTCCAGAGCTGCACTCACTATTCTGCTGGTGCAGTCACTGTGTACATACATTACATTACTGATCCCGAGTTACATCCTGTATTATACTCCAGAGCTGCACTCACTATTCTGTTGGTGCAGTCACTGTGTACATACATTACATTACTGATCCTGAGATACATCCTGTATTATACTCCAGAGCTGCACTCACTATTCTGCTGGTGCAGTCACTGTGTACATACATTACATTACTGATCCTGAGTTACATCCTGTATTATACTCCAGAGCTGTACTAACTATTCTGCTGGTGCAGTCACTGTGTACATACATTACATTACTGATCCTGAGTTACATCCTGTATTATAATCCAGAGCTGCACTCACTATTCTGCTGGGGCAGTCACTGTGTACAATACATTACATTACTGATCCTGAGTTACATCCTGTATTATACTCCAGAGCTGCACTCACTATTCTGCTGGGGCAGTCACTGTGTACATACATTACATTACTGATCCTGAGTTACATCCTGTATTATACTCCAGAGCTGTACTCACTATTCTGCTGGTGCAGTCACTGTGTACATACATTACATTACTGATCCTGAGTTACATCCTGTATTATAATCCAGAGCTGCACTCACTATTGCTGGGGCAGTCACTGTGTACATACATTACATTACTGATCCTGAGTTACATCCTGTATTATAATCCAGAGCTGCACTTACTATTCTGCTGGGGCAGTCACTGTGTACATACATTACATTACTGATCCTGAGTTACATCCTGTATTATAATCCAGGGCTGCACTCACTATTCTGCTGGTGCAGTCACTGTGTACATACATTACTGATCCTGAGTTACATCTGTATTATAATCCAGAGCTGCACTCACTATTCTGCTGGTGCAGTCACTGTGTACATACATTACATTACTGATCCTGAGTTACATCCTGTATTATAATCCAGAGCTGCACTCACTATTCTGCTGGTGCAGTCACTCTGTACATACATTACATTACTGATCCTGAGTTACATTCTGTATTATACTCCAGAGCTGCACTCACTATTCTGCTGGTGCAGTCACTGTGTACATACATTACTTTATTGATACTAACTAATAATCTTAACAGACAGTGATCTGTCTCGGCTCACCCATACACATGCATGCTCGTTTTGGGTGAGTGTGCATTGAGTTTTAATGGGAAGAGTGAGGTATGCTGCTACAAATCCATAAGCAAGATGAAAGTTTTTGTAAATTCCCTAAACCAACGTTGGTAGTTATATAGATCCAGCTCAGAGTCTGTAGCTGGCGGTTAAGGTGACAAGTCATATAATGCTCTGCTGTGGCCGTGCTGATCTGATCATTCGCGCACCATTGTGCTCTTTGTGTTTTCGTTTCCACTCAGTTCTTCTTAATAAACTAGGCCGGTTTCATCACATACACTGAATAATATTCATTTGAACATGAGCTGAGAAGCAAATTTCCTTTATTACCTGCCCATATTTTATCCGGAGTGCAGTGGAATGACTTACCACATTCCAGAGATTCATCAGAGCCGTCCCCGCAGTCGTCATCGCGGTCACATAGGAACTGCTTAGGGATGCAGATTTTGTTGTTGCACATAAAAGCGTTTTCATCACAGGTAGTAACAGGAGCTGGAAATATATGAAGAAAATAAAAATAAAGCGTGGACGCAAATCCGATTCATCGTTCTTACAGTCAGATCCTGAACTAAACCGGTAACAGGATAGCTGTACCGCACAGAGCAGCATCTTGTGGGATCAGAAGGAGGAAGATATTTTATCTCTTCTTATTTATCTATCTATCTTATCTATCTATAATATCTATCTATTACCTATTCATTATCGATCTATTTATCTATCTATAATCTATCTATTATCTATCTATCTTATCTATCTATAATATCTATCTATCTATTACTAATACCTATTCATTATATTTCTATTTATCTATCTATAATCTAACTATCTATTATCTATCCATCTATTTATCTATCTATCTATCTATCTATCTATCTATCTATCTATCTATCTATCCAAATTTAGGGATTGGATCATGACAAGTGATGAGCGAGTATGCTCGTTGCTCGGGTTTTCCCGAGCATGCTCAGGTGTTCTCCGAGTATCTTGGGCGTGCTCGGAGATTTAGTTTGTGTCACCGCAACTGCATGATTTGCGACTGCTAGACAGCCTGAATACATGTTAGAATTGCCTGTTTGTTAGGGAATCCCCACATGTATTCAGGCTGTCTAGCAGTCGCAAATCATGCAGCTGCGGCGACACAAACTAAGTCTCCGAGCACGCCCAAGAAACTCAGAGAACACCGAGCATGCTTGGAAAACTCGAGTAACGAGCATACTCGCTCATCCCTAATCATGACCAAACCACATCGCGAGTATCTGGATAACCCATAATTGGTTGTAATTCTCTATTCTACAGGACGCACATCACACCTTGTTGGACCATTGATGGATCTAATCGTGTTTGGTCAGTTTCATTATTTTTATCTAGAAAGAATACAACCCTCCTTTCATTTGGACGTCTCTTTGAACCCGGTGCCTCTCAGTTCCTGACTGTGTCTCATTCCATGTGTGACACTTTCGCGCTGTTTACTTTCTATCCCAGATTCTATTATTACGGGGAAACAGTGACTTCCTTTCACCTACAGAAAACCTTCTATTGGAAACCTGTAGATTAAACCTGGAGATAAACATTTCTTACAGAACACAATCCAGTCTCGAGTGAAGTATGGCTTGATATGAAATAAATGAGTGGTAACCTTGTCAGTAGGGTGGATGCTCTTTTGACTTCTCGAGTCTCTAAGAATCTATATCATTTTTCAAAGAAACAAGATTTCAGACTTTTGTCAGCGGGATCGTTCCTTTTTCTTTCTCCAATACAATCTTTAAGAAGGATTTTTCTTTCTATAGGATCTTCTAAGTAAAACAGAACAAGACTCTTAAGACTGCTAGCTAGGACATCGCTCCTCCACGAGACCGCTGGAATATCATCTTTTAAGATTTGTCAATTTTTTCCTTCTCTTTTTTTCTCCTTAAAGTTGATAAATTTATCAACTCCTTCAGTCTTGTCTGAAGTGTTTCAAACTGCGCTCACGCTGATATATAACATAGTTTAATGGATGGAGAAAGAGATCCACTCCATGAGATAGAGAGGCAGCGATGTTACCGTTTGATTCATGCTGGGGACAAGCGTTTATTTGAAGGGTACAGTATTAGTTGTATGGACAGGTGGTAGAGTAAGTAGCATTGGTTGGTTTATATGGTCTTATAACATGACAAACCATAGCTTATAACATTCTGCTCTTGGGCATTAACTGGATATTCAAAAAATACAAATTACGCCCTATCAGTAGGATAGAGCAGGGTTCCTCAACTCCAGTCCTCAAGGCCCACCAACAGGTCATGTTTTCAGGATTTCCTTTGTATTGCACACATGATGCAATTATCACCTGGGCAATACTAAGGAAATTCTAAAAACATGACCTGTTGGTGGGCCTTGAGGACTGGAGTTGGAGAACCCTGGGATAGAGGATAAATTGGGGGTCCGACCACCTTGCGATCTAAAAAGCATGGTTCTGGAACCATGAGAATAGGGCTCTGCAGCCCTGTCTTGAAAGGTACAGAGGTGCGTGTGCTCTGTCTACGCTTTATTGAATCAGTGGGACTGAAGAATAGTTGAGTACATCTCTTGGTTTTCTCCAAGACTCCCATAGACAATGAATGGAGTGGAAAGCAGAAATTGAGCATTTGCATTTCTGCTCCATTCAAGACGAAGAGCTGCAGATCTCTGTTCTTGGGGTTCCGGAATTCTGTTCTCAGTCTCTTTGAGGGTCCCAGTGATCAGAAAGCTATATCCACCAACCTATATAAAGGGGATAACTTGTATTTGTGGAAATTGTCCTTTAATCTCTAATAATCTTAAAGGTTATAAGTAGAAGTGGGGCCATATCCAAAAATTAGTAGATTTGTACGTTTAACTAAAAAAAAAGAAAAAAAAGCAATGATGGATTTAAATGAGATTTCCACCACATGAATATTCATGGTCTTTTCTTCCTAAAGGTTATAATGGGATCAGGTTTCAAGCATCTCCAATATTCAGCTGAATAAAAGCCCCTAACTTTTCTTCTATCTCCACCATATGAAGAAAAGTATTGGGTGCCATATCATAGTCACTGAATTTTGGTTTCTCATTCAGCCCCTTTGCCTTCGGTATAAATAATCTGGCCCCATTGCACCTGGTGTAAAACATCCAGTCCCTTCGCCCTCTAGAGTATAACATCCTGCACCATTGCCTCCAGTGCATAACATTTGGCCCAATTTCCCTGGTGTATAAAATCCAGCCCCATAGCCCATTGTAGCATAATATCCTGCACCACTGCCCCAGTATATAACATTTGGCCCCATTGCTCCCGATGCAAAACATCTAGCCCCATTGCCCCTGATGTAAAACTTCTGGCCCAATTGCCCTGTTTATAATATCTGGCCCCATTGCTCCCTTAAATATAACATCTTGCCTCATAATCACCTATGAATAACATACCGCCCCATTGCCCCTTCAAGTATAACATCTGGCCCCATTGCCCCTGGTGTAAAGCATCTAGCCCCATTACCCCCAGTGTAAAACAGCTGACCCCATTGCCCAGTTTATAATGTCTGGCCCCATTGCTCCCTTGAATATAACATCTTGCCTCATCACTAGTGTTGAGCGATACGATAATGCAAATATCGGCTATCGGCCGATATAAGCTCTATCGGCCTTTCGATAATTCGTTTCGATATTTTCGTCTTATCGAATATCGGAATCGGAATTGTCACTGTCACTGTCTGTGTCCGTCGGTCGGGTCTGTCACTGTCAGTGTCCGTCGGTCGGGTCTGTCAGGAGTCAGCGGCACTTACCTGGCAGAAGATCTCCGGCGGTCACGTCCTGGACTGCTTCATGGCCGCCATCCTCTTCTCCCCGGCGGTCACATGCAGTTTCTCGCGATAACTGCAGTGACTGCTGGGTAATCCCGGCCGTAAAGCAGTCAGTCCGATGACGTCACCGCCGGGGAAGCAGGTAATCAGCTGTGATGCGTTGCGATGACAGGCTCTGCCTGTCATTGCGATGTAGCAGAGCTGGATCGTCGTGGGACACTCGTTACTATGGACTGCGTCGGACAGGTGGTATACTGTTGGTTTTTTTTTTTCTTTTTTTACAGGAGATCGATGGCGTCGCAGGAATGAGAGTACAATAAAAGAAATGAAAACTGTGTTGTCTCTTTTATTTCATTAAAAGACTTTTTCTTGCTGTGTCTTTTTTTTAAACATTTAATAACTTTGGGATTAATAATGGATCGGTGTCTTATTGACGCCTCTCCATTATTAACCGGGCTTATTGTCACCGTGCAATCAACGGTGACATTAACCCCTTATTACCCCACTTGCCACCGCTACAGGGCAGTGGGAAGAGCCGGGTAAAGTGCCACAATTGGCACATCTTTTGATGCGCCAAATGTGGGGCTGCTGTAGCCTGGTATTATCAGGTGTGAGGGCCAAAATCCATGGGCCTTGACAGTCTTTTAATACCAGGCCGCAGCAGTCTGCATTTTACTTGGCTGGTTAACAAAAATAGGGGGACCCCTATGCCGTTATTTTTTTCGAGGGGATCCCCTATTTTTGTTAACCAGCCAAGCTAAGCAGACTGCTGTGGCCTGGTATTATCAGGCTTGCAAGGTCCATGGATATTGGATCCTTACCAGCCTGAAAAACCAGGCCTCAGCGGTCTGCTTCATCTGGCTGGTTAACAAAAATAGGGGGACCCCACGCCAATTTTTTTCGAGGGGATCCCCTATTTTTGTTAATCAGCCAAGATATGCAGACTGCTGTGGCCTGGTATTATCAGGCTGGCAAGGTCCATGGATCTTGGCTCCTTAACAGCCTGAAAATCCAGGCCTCAGCGGTCTGCTTCATCTGGCTGGTTAACAAAAATAGGGGGGACCCCACGCCATTTTTTTTCGAGGGGATCCCCTATTTTTGTTAACCAGTTCCCTCTGACGTCACTGATTGTGTCCCTGGCTGACCTGAAGTGAAAGTGGAAAGCAATTAATTAAGCTTTCCACTTCCTCTCCTGTCAGCCAGGAGAGGAACTCATTCATTTGGGGGTTTACTGTGAGGCTGCAGCATTAGCTGCGGTCCCTGCAGTAAACATTAACCCTTTCTGATGGATTACACCGTGGGACCTGACTGTACATCGGATTGGTAAGAATAATTTTGCTTTATTATTTTATTTTTATTACAGGAAATGGTTTTAGCAGGTAAATAAAATATGGTCAAAAACTGTGTGATTATTTCATTAAACTTCTTTTTTATTAAAGTGTGTGTGTTTGATTTTTCTTTCATACAATAGGATTAATAATTGATAGTTGTCTGATTGACAGCTCTCAATTATTAACCTGGCTTAAAGTGACCTTTCAATTGCAAGGTCATTTTAACCCCTTATTAACCCATTCGCCACCGCTACAGGGCAATGGGAATAGACGGGCAAAGTGCCAGAAAGGGCAAATCTAATTAGAGATTTGCCCTTTCTGGGGTGTCTGGGGCAGATGTTAGTAACCAGGGGGGCCAAAAATAATGGTCCCTCTCTGGGCTATTATTATCTGCCCCCACTCACTGGCTTTGTCTGTCTGGTTGCGAAAATAGGGCGGGAGCCCACGCATTTTTTTTCAGCAATTTTACACCTTATATATATATATATATATATATATATATATAATATATATATATATACATGTCATTGAATTTGTGACACATATAAATGCAGAACCCGACATGAAATGACACTTGGTTTACATAGAGTTAACCATGTCTTTTCATGTAGTTTGATATCTGATTTGCACAAACAATTACATGAGTGTAAGTGTGCAAAATTTCACACCTGTAGGGTTAATTAAAGGTGTAAATTCGTAGCAAAAAAGTCCGTTTTTTTTACAACGAATTTACACCTTTAATTAACCCCTACAGGTGTGACATTTTGCACACATAGACTGATGTAATTGTTTGTGCAAATCAGATTGCAAACGACATGAAAAGACATGGTTAACCCTATGTACACCAAGTGTCATTTCATGTCGGGTGCTTCTGTCTTTTCACAGAAGCCGGCTTTACCCGGCAATTGAATCAGAGGATATTTTACTATGTAGAAGTGTATAAACTATACATATATGTATATATATATGTCACAATGACATGTATATATATATATATGTATTCTATGTGTGTATATTTAGTGTTTACAAGGAAATAAAGGTTTTTTTTAGTTGCAATATTTTGTTCCCATAGACTTACATTGGACTTCCGGTATCGAAATCGGATATCGACGATATTTAGTGATATCGGCGATACAATTTCGATACGATATTTTTAGATATCGAGCACTATCGCTCAACACTACTCATCACCTCTTATGAATAACATACCGCCCCATTGCCCCTTGAAGTATAACATCTGGCCCCATTGCCCACAGTGTATAACATCCGACCCTGTTGCCCCTGGTATATAGCCTCCAAGCCCCCCTCCATGCTGTCAGCATTTACTACCATGTGACAAAGCGGCCGGTGGCGCAGCGCTCACTGATACCAGCGCAGTCCAGTAATAGGAGTTACTGGGGTAACATGTCCGTCCATGATATTTAATCTTCTCCCATCACTTGTGAGTGATATTATTGAGAAGTGGAAGGAACCGCAGCAACTCAGCCACGAAGTGGAGACCCCGTAACATTACAGAGCGGGGGGCCGAGTGCTGAGGAGCAGAGGACAGAAAAGTCACCCCCATAACTGCAGAGTCCAGACCTTCTCTTTTTCTGTGTAACAGATTCCAGATACAGTTTATAATTATACTTTTCTCAGTTCTTTATCCTTTAAATTAATATCAATCCTAATGTGTTAATGTTCTTGTTTTACATGTAATGCAACATTTGGATAATCGTGTAAGTCTAAACCAATGGAGCTCAAGTCGTCAAGGCTGGAAATGAGCGTTATGTTACTAAATGACTTTTCATTATCAGATGTATTGAGTTTTGTCAGATTTTGAGCATAGAACATTGTGAACAGTGGAGACCAAAATTCAGTAACATTTCTGTTTGTGACCTTCCTCCATTCTCACCATTCTCTGCTCTATCATCTATGTGTATTGTATATACCGGGGAGACGGCACAAAATAGCTACGTTGTGTAAAACACTGTTATCAAGAGACGTGTCTGTAACAATTCCATAACAAGTTATTAGCAATATTGTCTTTTATTCTAACATTTATATGCAAATGTAAACTGCGGTGAATCAGCACAAAGGTGACGTTTACTGTTTATATTTTTATTGGTGAATCTCATTATATACATTGATACATAAGAAAACAAAATGCATTGGGTAGATTTTAGATTAATAGATATGCAATAATTCCGACTTCCCATTAAAACAATGAATTAGAACAAACAGAAGTAGAAATTCATGGCTGACTTTGGTAATTGACAAACTTTTTATTACTTTTGATAGACCAAGAACCGTAGAGTATAACGTGCTGAAGTTTAGGTACATGATCTATAGGAATAAAAAGACTTTTAACTGCCAGGAAATAAAGTTTCTAAGTGAGAGAAGTAAAAAATATTATTTGAGCACGTCAAAGTCACTCGGTTAGCAACCAAGCATGCTCAATAACACCTTATCCGAGCATGCTCAATAACACCTTATCCGAGCATGCTCAATAACACCTTATCCGAGCATGCTCAATAACACCTTAACCGAGCATGCTCAATAACACCTTAACCAAGCATGCTCAATAACACCTTATCCGAGCATGCTCAATAACAACTTATCCAAGCAAGCTCAATAACACCTTATCTTAGCATGCTCAATAACACCTTATCCGAGCATGCTCAATAACACCTTATCCGAGCAAGCTCAATAACACCTTATCTTAGCATGCTCAATAACACCTTAACCGAGCATGCTCAATAACACCTTATCCGAGCATGCTTAATAACAACTTATCCGAGCATGCTCAATAACACCTTATCTGAGCATGCTCAATAACAACTTATCCGAGCATGCTCAATAACACCTTATCCAAGCATGCTCAATAACACCTTATCTGAGCATGCTCAACAACACCTTATCCGAGCATGCTCAACAACACCTTATCCGAGCATGCTCAATAACACCTTATCCGAGCATGCTCAATAACACCTTATCCGAGCATGCTCAATAACACCTTAACCGAGCATGCTCAATAACACCTTATCCGAGCATGCTTAATAACAACTTATCCGAGCATGCTCAATAACACCTTATCTGAGCATGCTCAATAACAACTTATCCGAGCATGCTCAATAACACCTTATCCGAGCAAGCTCAATAACACCTTATCTTAGCATGCTCAATAACACCTTATCCGAGCAAGCTCAATAACACCTTATCCAAGCATGCTCAATAACACCTTATCTGAGCATGCTCAACAACACCTTATCCGAGCATGCTCAACAACACCTTATCCGAGCATGCTCAATAACACCTTATCCGAGCATGCTCAATAACACCTTATCCGAGCATGCTCAATAACACCTTAACCGAGCATGCTCAATAACACCTTATCCGAGCATGCTTAATAACAACTTATCCGAGCATGCTCAATAACACCTTATCTGAGCATGCTCAATAACAACTTATCCGAGCATGCTCAATAACACCTTATCCGAGCAAGCTCAATAACACCTTATCCGAGCATGCTCAATAACTCCTTATCCGAGCAAGCTCAATAACACCTTATCGGAGCATGCTCAATAACACCTTATGCGAGCATGCTCAATAACAACTTATCCGAGCATGCTCAATAACACCTTATCGAGCATGCTCAATAACACCTTATCCGAGCATGCTCATTAACACCTTAACCGAGCATGCTCAATAACACCTTAACCGAGCATGCTCAATAACACCTTATCCGAGCACGTTCGCTCATCACTAGTGGTAAAGTGTGATGTAAAAAAATATATACAATAATATACAAATATTAAAGTCCCTAAATTATCTTTTTAAATGTTTGAGGCACAGACAGAAAAAATAAAAAGAAAAAAGTGAAAATTAAAAAAAAAAGTGGCACCATCATCAATCATTGCCATAATGCTAGTCCTGATTGCACCTTAAAATAGACATAATATATCAAAAGGGAATGTACGCAGCAACAAACATAGTAATATGTCTGTTTTAGGGTAACACTAAATGATTACCATATTTTTTTTTCATTATTTTATTTTTCACTTTACATTTTTTTTTAAATTAAAAGCCAAAAAATGCCTAAATTCCACATTTAAGAATTAATGAGAATATTCCTAAATGTGTATACATTACAAATACCAATGTTTCTGTCCATTATATGACTTACATCCTGAATATTAAACCAGTTTCCCCTCTGCAGGCTCTAGCTCTAATTTTCAGTTGTCTCTGGGCTAGTGGGCGTAAAATAGCTGCTCTGATATCTCTCATACACAGCACACACAGACATGAGGGATTTCCTGCTCTACTATCTATATCTAGCACATACTCTGAAGCAACAGCTCTATGGAGAACACTATAAAGCAGTGCTGTACTGAGCAGTGTTGCTGTGAATTCAGCTTTAAGGTGAGATAAACCCTTACTAGAGCTTTTAGTAGAGTCTACATGTCTCTCTCTGCCATTTTTTCTCCCTATGTCCCTTACTCCATAGAATTTATCAGTAATCTGATCGTAAAGTGACCTGGCAGTCCATCTTGTCTTGATCAAGGCAGATTTTTAGAGTGAATGATGAGTTCAGGTTGGAGGAGGGGGAGAAGTGGCTCATAAGTGCAGATAGAAACAAATTTCTCTGAGTCATATTATAAAGTTTCATAAGACAGATTTATGCAAAGTTTCCTCGGATAGCAGCAACCATTTGCAAAAAAAATAATATATATGTTAAAGAAGGAACCTGCACTGGTTATGGAAAAAAATGGGGCAAAAAATATCAAATAATTATTTGAAAAAAATGTATAGCCACTAAATAATGAGCAGTAAATGGATGAACTGTGTCAGGTCCTAAAGACCAAGTAAGTCGAAAGTGTCCATGTTACATGGGGTTAACTATATGAATTATGACTGTTTGACAAGCTGGACTGTGATAGTTTAGCGAGCAGGAGGTATAACAATATCCCGACCCCCTGATGCCGGGACTTCCCCCCGAGATTAATCAGCGGACGGCCACATGCATTTCATGTTTGAAGTCAAGTGTGTTTCATTCCATTACTGCGAGCGAGTGCAGCCGTGAAGGCGCTTTCGTGTTACACATCCACTCAATGCGGTGTCATTTCACAGACTGTCACTCAAACACGTCTAACATCTGAAACATGGAAATGACTACACGCACAACATCTTGGCTGGATTTGCTGCAAAACACCGAGATTCGGAGTTACAACTATATCCGCAGACTGTAAAGCTATACATTATAAATAAATCACTTTCTAAGAGCCATGATGGGTTTACTAATGAGGAGCGTAGGCATCTAGCGCAGTGTGTGACATCTTCTCATTTTCAGGTCTGGCTGCTTGGTTATGTCTCATACCAATGGCGCCATTATACCAGCAGATGATAAATTCTCCTACACGGTCTATTCAGCTGTCATGCACACAGCAGAGACGTGTTTAAATCATGCAGGATGTCACACAAAGTCCCAACTTCAGCTGAGGTGCTCCACATATCGCCATATGGTGCCACCCAAAAGCAGCGTTTTGTTGAGTTTTTTTTTTGCCAAGTTCTGTATTAATTCAAAGTAGGAAGCATGCAGCGTTACAATATGGCCCGTGGGCTTCTGTGGGCTGGATCTCTTCTAGGAGTGTATATTACTGGATTATTGCATGAGCCCTAATGTGCAACTTTTTAGCATAAGTTGCTTGTATTGTCCAGACACATTTTATATTTTTAAAGGCAATAACCAACTGAGCACTTAAAGTAAATTCCAGGCCCATATATTGTTTATGATTTTTCTGCTATTTTGTAGATTCCGCTTTCTAAGCAATATACTGTAACCATCAAGCATATACGCCAATAGACTTTAACCTCCAAGCATTTGTTCAAATAATCTGTATCCACCAAGTATCTGCTTTGTCAACTGACTGTATGCTCAAAAGCATATACTGTATGTCCGTACACTGTAATCTCAAAACAATAGACTGTAACCATCAATCATCTGGGCCAATAGACTGTAACCTCCAAGCATCTTCTGGGCCAATGGATTGTAACCTCCAAGAATCTTCTTGGCCAATAGACTGTTATCTCCAAGCATCTTCTGGGCCAATAGACTGTAACCACCAAGTATCTTCTGGGCCAATGGATTGTAACCTCCAAGAATCTTCTGGGCCAATAGACTGTAATCTGCAAGCATCTTCTGGGCCAATAGACTGTAACCTCCAAGTATCTTCTGGGCCAATAGACTGTAACCTCCAAGTATCTTATGAGCCAATAGACTGTAACCACCAAGCATCTTCTGGGCCAATGGATTGTAACCACCAAGAATCTTCTGGGCCAATAGACTGTAACCTCCAAAATCTTCTGAGCCAATAGACTGTAACCACCAAGCATCTTCTGGCCAATGATTGTAACCACCAAGAATCTTCTGGGCCAATAGACTGTAACCTCCAAGAATCTTCTGAGCCAATAGACTGTAACCACCAAGCATCTTCTGGGCCAATGGATTGTAACCTCCAAGAATCTTCTGGGCCAATAGATTGTAACCACCAAGTATCTTCTGGGCCAATAGATTGTAACCTTCAAGTATCTTCTGGGCCAATAGACTGTAACCAACAAGTATCTTCTGGGCCAATAGACTGTAACCTCCAAGTCTCTTCTTGACCAATAGACTGTAACCTCCAAGTATCTTCTGAGCCAATAGACTGTAACCACCAAGCATCTTCTGGGCCAATGGATTGTAACCTCTAAGAATCTTCTGGGCCAATAGATTGTAACCACCAAGTATCTTCGGGGCCAATAGATTGTAACCACCAAGCATCTTCTAGGCCAATAGATTGTAACCCCCTAGCATCTTCTAGTCCAATAGACTGTAACCTCCAAGCATACTTTGGTCCAATAGACTGTAATCTCCAAGCATCTGTTTGGGTAAATAGACTGTAACCACCAAGTATTTTCACCAATACTCTACAGCCACCAAATTTATTTACTACATATCACAACTACTAAGCTAATTGACTCTGTTTTTAAGTATTAAGCTTTGTGCCCTATCCAGAGTACAGGTCAATCTGCATTTTGTTGAATGTTGAGTCTCCTTCATTTACTGCACCATCCACAAGTAAGGTAAGGTACTGTGATAGGGTCAAAGGCCACTCGTAAAAGAAATGACCTTAAATTTGAAAACTAAAATTGACAATTACTTTTCTCAACCAAAATGAAGATAAAAAAATACAACATGTAATCCTCATCAGGACATCAGGATGAAAAAAAGATCCTGTGAAAGTAAGAAGAATATTAAATTGGTGGCCCATTGGCCACAATTATTGTGTTTGTTCTTCTTATTATTATTAACATTACTTAATTACTGTAGAATGCAGCTTCTGTGCAGGAAACCTAAACCAATGTACTTCAGGTCTACTTAATAAATCCAAACCTAATATCAATGGGTTAATGCACTTATTTAATCATCTAATCAATTTTTGGACTTACCGCAGCCAGCAGTGGACAGTTCATCACTTCCATTGGGACAATCTCTTTCTCCATCACAAAGCCAATGAAAAGGAACACAGGCATGGGAATTAGGGCAGCTGAACATATCGGAAGCACAGGTCACTAAACCTGAGGGGTAATAGAAAAGTAGAGAAGGGCAAGAGAAATAAAAGGGGAAGGGCGGCGGGAAAAGAGCAGGAAATACAGAGAGCAGAAAACAGTGTAAAGGACAGAAGGAAATGAGAAAAGGGAAAATATGGAAAAGGGACAAAAGTAGGAAGGATGGGAGGAAGATATGGATGGAGGTAGGAAGCAAAAGAGAGAAGGGAGAAAGAATGCAGGAGCATAGTGAGGAAGGGAGAGCGCAAATGAGAAAGGGAGGGAAATAAGGAATGGTGCAAGGAGGAAAAAGTAAGGAAGGCAAGAAAGGAATGGAGCAAGCAAAGAACGAGGAAGGAAGGAAGTGAGAGATGGAAGGAAAAGAGTGAGGAAGGGAGGGAGTGAAGGAAGTAAGGAAGGGGAATAATGAATGGAGTGAATGTGTGGAAAAAGAAAAGAAGGAAAGGTATATATCGAGTGAGAAGGGAGAAGGAATGAAAGAATTATCAGGACAAAGAAAGGTAGGAAGGGATAAAGGAAAAAGTAATAGGATGGAAAGAAGAAGGAATTATGGAAGAAAGTCAATTTAAAGAAAAAGAAGTGGAAGAGGAAATTGGTCGGCGGAATAAGAAAGTAGAGAAGAAAATGTGGAAATATAAAACAGGAAAAATGATTGGAAGGAAGGAAAATAGAAGGACAAGGTAGAATGAGGGACAGAAAAGGGGATGGATGAATGGAGATAAGTTTGAGAGAAGCAAATGGTGTGAAAGAATGGAACAGGAAGAAGAGAGAAAAAAAGGAGAGAGAGGAAGAGAAATGTTATTTCTCGTTCTTTGTCGTCAGCTTTAGGCAGTATTTCCAGTAATAGCCAGGGAAGAGTTAAATTACAGCAGTGAGTTACGGGGTCTCTGCTGGGACTGTGATACAATTTATTTGTACAGTATTTTAAAAGGACTGATTGCGTTATCAGGTCACTTCCAGTAATGTTGATTAAGGACTGTGGACGGCGTATAGACACTGGTGAAATCAGTGCATCTACTACAGAAGAGGCAGTACATCTTTTATTATGATACTTCGGTTTGCCAAGTCTTTGTCCTATAATTTTGGTGATAACGTCAAACCTCTCCTTCCGCTATAAACTTTACTCTTCTCTTCCTAAAACTACAAGTCTGATTGCCAGCTTTGTGTTTTAATGTCATGGATTAGTAGGAGATACGTACCACAGACATCATCACTTTCATCTGAACCATCCCCACAATCGTCTTCTCCATCGCACATCCACTGCTTGGATATACACTTGTTTTGTGAGCAGGCAAACTCGTTCCAGGAACAGGACGTACCTAAGGAAAAGAGGCGCATCTAAAAAGCTGGAACTTTAATTACAATTTCCGTATTTACCCCCTCCGGAAACATCCATTTCATACATGCTCCTTGGAAGCTAAGGATTACTGAGATCTATGGTGCCAACACCCAAGTCTGCACAATCTTTGTTTGGAATTGCCATAATTGGTGGCCATATAATATATCAGTATAATGATGACCGGCTAATGGACAATAAGGGTGCCAATAAGAGAACTCTACTTCATGGCATTAACATGTCGTAGTAGGACGTATGGAAAAGGGTTTGATTTGATGAGACAACTCATGTAGGGAAGAAAAAATCCGGTACTCTCAGAGAAACTATAACAGATTTATCAGGAAAGCAATCCAAAAACAGTGACGTTTCAGTCAAAAGGACCTTCTTCAGACAGATTGCATGTGGTACACTGCATGGAACAGGGTGATGTGGAATAAGGATTCAATGCCCAAAGATTTAGGAATATGCCAACATATACTGCCTCCATTGTATTTCCACCTGGAATCATTGTTTCCGAAGGAGAAAACCGTCCATACTATGGCATAGAGGTAGGCACACAGTACACCATGAGTCCTTCTGTTTCTTCGGTTATCATTATAGAATCACACAACCTAATTCTGCCCATCTGCATAAGGTCTGGTGCAAACAGTATGGCTTCCATAAGAGAGTCAAAAATTCTTCTAAAGTTTGGGAAAATCAAATCTCATCTTTGGCAACAAGTCACCCTTTGTCCATGCAGAACCCAGAGACAGACAGACAGATATGACCATCCATATTTTCATTGAAATTGGTCTTCTAGGGGGGTGGTGTCCTCAAAGAAGATGCCCACTATACTGAAGAAAGGATATGATGGAACCAAAAATGTGCAAGTGACTTCCACTACTTTGGTAACTCCCAAGGAAGTGAATGGAGAGAGCAGTTAATAGAGAAGTGGACTCCCCTCTAATCATGGCAGAACAAGTCATGTTTCCCCCTGAAATCGAGCTCAAAGAGGTAGGGCTTGCACGTAAGTGAGGCACATCCCATGGATGGCAATACTCCTTTATGACCTCAATCATTAAATTAGAGGCACTTTACATAGGCACTCATAGTGAATCCAAGACATAGGGGAGATGAGATTTTTGTGAGGACCATGTAGTCATCATTCCTATCCCTGTCCGTGGTTTTCCCACACTCACCGCAGTGCAGTTCATCAGTACCGTCCTCGCAGTCTTTCTGACCATCACAAACCCATGTATTTAGAATGCACCTCCCACTGCGACAGCCAAAGTAATTTTCTTGACATTTTTGTTGTTTTTTAGCTAGTCAAAAACAGAAGAATAATAATTGTTATCAATAATCTCATGGACAAGGTGTATACGGTACTGTCATACAGATACAGTGTTTTTTTTATTACATTACTGCCTTGATCTCTGACACTAATGAAAGCGAAACACCTAAAGAGGTCAAAAAGTAAACCTGTCACTTGCTCAAAAAATTTAGATAAATACCTCGTAAAAATCCACGAGTTCCAGATTCTGCCACTCTTTTCAGTTTCGTGCTGGGTCCCTCCATTGCTTTTGGAGTACAGTATGTGAAATCTCTGCTTGTATTGCAACTGGGTGTTTCTTCAAAGTCTTCTCAAGAAGCGTGAGCTTTCATGCCAAGACAGTACTAATCACAATTCAGCAGCATCTGAGACTGCTACAATAGCTACCGAGCTGTGATTATTAATGTGTGAGAAGGAAGGAGGGAAAGATTACACCCCCAGAGAAGGCTCTGAAGAAACGCCCAGTTGCAATACCAGCAAAAATTTCACATGCTGTGCTCCAAAAGCAACAAATGTGAATATCTCTGTAATAGAGCGACGCTGCATAAAACAGAAAAGAGCGACACAATCAGGGGAGCTCAGGAAATTTTAGAAGCCATTTGACTCAATTTTATTACAAAGTGGAAGGTCCATTTAAACCTCTGACATCAGATCGGGAAATGTTGCACTGTTCAGTCTGGTTAGATTGATTATAGACAGCAGAGCTTTCGTAACTGAGCATCTTGCTCGCTAGCAGCAGCTAAGCTGTCAGTAGACATCCTGACCATCCCACACTGGATGGAAAGGGAATGGCAGGTCCCACTATCAACCTACCAAAAGTGCAAAAATCCAGACTATTCTTTAATGAACGCTCCTCTTACCCAGTTTAAAGGTGTTATCCGGGACTATGTTATTTTTTTAGTATGGGCACAAGGACTAACAGGTAACTAGCTTTTAATTACCTGCCTATTTTGCACAGCAAAAATTTCTGCCACCACAGATCATAGACCACTCCTGCCAGCGATTCTGCGGCATCCACTTACGTCACATCAACAGAGTAGCAGCGTCTCTTCTGTTCTGGTCTGTTGATGGGGCATGACTGCCATCGTCATGCTGATTTACTGACTGTGTGGAGCCGGCTGTCAATCAGCATGACGTCGACAGACACGCAATGTCGGCAGCGCAATCCGGAAAAGGAAGAGCTGCTTTGTTGATTTGAAGCAGCAGAATCAGGAACAGAAGTGGTCAGTGAACCCTCTTTGCCGACACCAGGTTGGACATGCAGGTAGTTAGCCGACCCAGTAATTAAAGATATCCATACAGCAAAAAGGGCAGCTGCTTCGCTTGAGAAAGGTTCACGGAGCCGAAGCATCGTACAAACATGGGTGAATAAAGACCACAATTTTTCACTGTCTCACATCTGGAGTGCTGCCATTTTTGCCATTTTTGTGGGATAGATAGACAGGTAGAGTTACACTTAATAAAATAGTCCTGAATCCAACTTGTGTTCTCTATCCATACTTCACACTACACCTGTTTATATATCCTGAGCCAAAGGACCCCAATAAGGAGAATCGTGGAGATGATTATTAAGTTATTGGAATAGATTGTTCCTATTAATACTGACGCGTTTCCTTCCCTGAGATCATTATTTTAGTATCTCACCGTCCTGCAGATTGGACATTTATTCTAACGGAACGACAGCACGTCCCATTCACTGACATTTGATTCTTATGAATTTATAACACACGGACAAAAATGTTCCAAATTTGGCTAAAACAATGAGACATTTTTTCACATTCTGCGCTAGGAAATGGCAGCTCTCCACAGAATGTCTGCTAATTCCACATCTTTATAAGGGCAGCGTTTTATTATGCTGTAATATCAGGCTAACATGGAGCCAAGTGGACACATCAGCAGAAAGGCGCTTTGGAAATTACCTGGGCATTTTAATTCATCGGAATAGTCCCCGCAGTCGTTTGCACCGTCACAGATCCATTCTGGCAGAATGCACAAGGATGTGGAATTGCAGGGTATAAATCCAGCCTTTTTCACACCGAGTTTGTAATAATGAGAGCAGTCGGTAATGTCTGGAGGGTAATAGAAATTACTTTCATTAACTGACGCGACCTACAGAAAACTCGACGCACTTTATTTACCATCGTCACTCACAGGACGCACGGACCGGACTATCACTGGAGGTCCTAGGGGCCACATGGCAATAACTGAGGGCAGAACTGAAATTACACAGACTATTGTTGGAACTGTAGTTTTTAAAGGGAATGTGGTATCAGAAAATGACCTGCTGTTTAATTCAGGATTTTATCTAAATGTGTTTTGTAACAGTTCTTTTATAACATCTCTATATCATAATCTATAAAAAGAAATCAGAAATCTTGCGATTTTCATACATGCCACTAAATGTAATATTAGACTTACATATTCTGCTCTGCAAAGAACACTTTTCAGCAGTGTCATTGCCATCAAAGACAGTATAATGAAAAGTAATACCTGTGTATACAGGAAAAAATACAGGATCTAACATTCACTATAGGTGATGTCACAGCTCACCTCCTCCTCCTCCTGTACAATGACTGATAACACCTCTATATACAGTAGATAACACAGGATCCTCCATTCACAATAGGTAATGTCACAGCTCACCTCCTCCTCCTGTATAATGACTGATAACACCTCTATATACAGTAGATAACACAGGATACACCATTCACAATAGGTGATATCACAGCTCACTTCCTCCTGTACAATGACTGATAACACCTCTATATACAGTAGATAGCACAGGATCCACCATTCACAATAGGTGATGTCACAGCTCACCTCCTCCTCCTGTACAATGACTGATAACACCTCTATATACAGTAGATGACACAGGATCCACCATTCACAATAGGTGATGTCACAGCTCACCTCCTCCTCCTGTACAATGACTGATAACACCTCTATATACAGTAGATAACACAGGATCTACCATTCACAATAGGTGATGTCACAGCTCACCTCCTCCTCCTGTACAATGACTGATAACACCTCTATATACAGTAGATAACACTGGATTCACCATTCACAATAGGTGATGTCACAGCTCACCTCCTCCTCCTCCTGTACAATGACTGATAACACCTCTATATACAGTAGATAACACTGGATTCACCATTCACAATAGGTGATGTCACAGCTCACCTCCTCCTCCTGTACAATGACTGATAACACCTCTATATACAGTAGATAGCACAGGATCCACCATTCACAATAGGTGATATCACAGCTCACCTCCTCCTCCTGTACAATGACTGATAACACCTCTATATACAGTAGATAACACAGGATCCACCATTCACAATAGGTGATGTCACAGCTCACCTCCTCCTCCTGTACAATGACTGATAACTCCTCTATATACAGTAGATAACACAGGATCCACCATTCACAATAGGTGATGTCACAGCTCACCTCCTCCTCCTGTACAATGACTGATAACACCTCTATATACAGTAGAAAGCACAAGATCCACCATTCACAATAGGTGATGTCACAGCTCACCTCCTCCTGTACAATGACTGATAACACCTCTATATACAGTAGAAAGCACAAGATCCATCATTCACAATAGGTGATGTCACAGCTCACCTCCTCCTCCTCCTGTACAATGACTGATAACACCTCTATATACAGTAGATAACACAGGATCCACCATTCACAATAGGTGATGTCACAGCTCACCTCCTCCTCCTGTACAATGACTGATAACACCTCTATATACAGTAGATAACACAGGATCCACCATTCACAATAGGTGATGTCACAGCTCACCTCCTCCTCCTCCTGTATAATGACTGATAACACCTCTATATACAGTAGATAACACAGGATACACCATTCACAATAGGTGATATCACAGCTCACTTCCTCCTGTACAATGACTGATAACACCTCTATATACAGTAGATAGCACAGGATCCACCATTCACAATAGGTGATGTCACAGCTCACCTCCTCCTGTACAATGACTGATAACACCTCTATATACAGTAGATAACACTGGATTCACCATTCACAATAGGTGATGTCACAGCTCACCTCCTCCTGTACAATGACTGATAACACCTCTATATACAGTAGATAACACTGGATCCATCATTCACAATAGGTGATGTCACAGCTCACCTCCTTCCTCCTGTACAATGACTGATAACACCTCTATATACAGTAGATAACACAGGATCCACCATTCACAATAGGTGATGTCACAGCTCATCTCCTCCTCCTCCTGTACAATGACTGATAACACCTCTATATACAGTAGATAACACTGGATTCACCATTCACAATAGGTGATGTCACAGCTCACCTCCTCCTGTACAATGACTGATAACACCTCTATATACAGTAGATAACACAGGATCCACCATTCACAATAGGTGATGTCACAGCTCACCTCCTCCTCCTGTACAATGACTGATAACACCTCTATATACAGTAGATAGCACAGGATCCACCATTCACAATAGGTGATATCACAGCTCACCTCCTCCTCCTGTACAATGACTGATAACACCTCTATATACAGTAGATAACACAGGATCCACCATTCACAATAGGTGATGTCACAACTCACCTTCTCCTCCTGTACAATGACTGATAACACCTCTATATACAGTAGATAACACAGGATCCACCATTCACAATAGGTGATGTCACAGCTCACCTTCTTCTCCTCCTGTACAATGACTGATAACACCTCTATATACAGTAGATAGCACAGGATCCACCATTCACAATAGGTGATATCACAGCTCACCTCCTCCTCCTGTACAATGACTGATAACACCTCTATATACAGTAGATAACACAGGATCCACCATTCACAATAGGTGATATCACAGCTCACCTCCTCCTCCTGTACAATGACTGATAACACCTCTATATACAGTAGATAACACAGGATCCACCATTCACAATAGGTGATGTCACAGCTCACCTCCTCCTCCTCCTGTACAATGACTGATAACACCTCTATATACAGTAGATAACACAGGATCCACCATTCACAATAGGTGATATCACAGCTCACCTCCTCCTCCTGTACAATGACTGATAACACATCTATATACAGCAGATAACACAGGATCCACCATTCACAATAGGTGATGTCACAGTTCACCTCCTCCTGTACAATGACTGATAACACCTCTATATACAGTAGATAACACAGGATCCACCATTCACAATAGGTGATGTCACAGCTCACCTCCTCCTCCTGTAACATGACTGATAACACCTCTATATACAGTAGATAACACAGGATCCACCATTCACAATAGGTGATGTCACAGCTCACCTCCTCCTCCTGTACAATGACTGCTAACACCTCTATATACAGTAGATAACACAGGATCCACCATTCACAATAGGTGATGTCACAGCTCACCTCCTCCTGTACAATGACTGATAACACCTCTATATACAGTAGATAACACAGGAACCACCATTCACAATAGGTGATGTCACAGCTCACCTCCTCCTCCTGTACAATGACTGATAGCACCTCTATATACAGTAGATAACACAGGATCCACCATTCACAATAGGTGATGTCACAGCTCACCTCCTCTTCCTGTACAATGACTGATCACACCTCTATATACAGAAGATAACACAGGATCCACCATTCACAATAGGTGATGTCACAGCTCACCTCCTCCTCCTCCTGTACAATGACTGATAACACCTCTATATACAGTAGATAACACAGGATCCACCATTCACAATAGGTGATGTCACAGCTCACAAATGGACTATATGCAAAAACTATACGAAATGACCCTTCCACAAATGTAGCCACTCCATATTTAGATGTAGAAAATGAAATATTGCCCATGGATGCCAACTTTACCCCTTAAGAATCAATAATGATTAAACGCATCTCAATTTTGTATACAAATACTTGAGAAATTCTTTGGTGCAGTGCAGCAATATACATAAATGTAAGAATCATCACTGTATTCATTGTCTATAGTATTGCTGGAATCAGCAGAATATATAGTATCTCTAGCAGTCCTGTATCAATGAGGGGTGCTGTAGACGCTTTATGCTCCTGCGTGCCATTCTCCGGATTAGTTGGGGTCCCAATGGTAACAATTTTGGAAACGGGAGCAAAAAAATGCACAAGGGGTGCGACTTATTAACCCATATATATAGGTATATTGTGAGACAGTGAGGGGAATTATATGCGAGGGCCGTTATACATCCCTCAAGATGTTCTTAGAAGAATACTGAACCGTTACCATCCAAAATAAAAGTAAGCGTGGACTGGGTCAACTTGACCGACACAGTTTAGAAAAACCTGACTTGGGCTTTTATTTTTGGAGAGATCTGTAGGATGGTAGTGGGACGGATCTCTCCCTCCAGTCGGGGTCTTACAAGTGGTTAATTGCCACCGTTTTCATTTAAACCTGCAGTTAAGGTTTGCGTGTGTCAGGTTGCTTTGGGATTGCACATGTAGCAGAGCTGAAGGTGTTGTGGACGTATGCCTCGCTGTGCTATGCTAACACAGACCGGAGCCAGCAACGTGGGCAACCACGATAGCACTCATGAACCTTACGGGGGTGCAAGTGCCAGCGGCAATGGACTTCATTTACACATGAGCCGGAGGTGAGCAATTTTCATGCGTGCAGTTGTTGGACAATAAAGGACATTTTCTTTCGTTGCCTGAACCACTGTCTCACTTCATTCACTGACGGAAACTCCGCTGCCTTACAATATACAGTCATGGCCAAAAGTTTTGAGAATGACACGAATATTATATTTTCACATGATCTGCTGCCCTCTGGTTTTTATGTGTGTTTGACAGATGTTTTTATCACAGACAGAAATATAATTGCAAACATATGAGGGAGAATTGCAGAGGTCCTGAAGAAGAAGGGTCAACACTGCAAATATTGACTTGCTGCATTAACTCATTCTAACTGTCAATATAAGCTTTTGTTACCAGGCCTTGCTCCAAGAGTCTCCGCCTCACAGTGCGTGCAGATGCACTCACACCTGCCTGCTGCCATTCCTGAGCAAGCTCTGCACTGCTGGTAGCCCGATCCCGCAGCTGAAACACTTTTAAGAGACGTCCTGGCGCTTGCTGGTCTTTCTTGGCGCCCTGAAGCCTTTTTGGCACCAATGGAACCTCTCTCCTTGAAGTTCTTGATGATGCGATAGATTGTTGACTGAGGTGCAATCTTTCTAGCTGCGATACTCTTCCCTGTTAGGCCATTTTTGTGCATTGCAATGATGACTGCACGTGTTTCTTTAGAGATAACCATGGTTAACAGAAGAGAAACAATGATGCCAAGCACCAGCCTCCTTTTAAAGTGTCCAGTGGTGTCATTCTTACTTAATCATGACAGATTGATCTCCAGCCATGTCCTCATCAACACCCACACCTGTGTTAATGGAGCAATCACTGAAAAGAGGTTAGCTGATCCTTTTAAGGCAGGGCTGCAATGATGTTGAAATGTGTTTTGGGGGATAAAGTTCATTTTCTAGCCAAATATTGACTTTGCAAGTAATTGCTGTTAAGCTGATCACTCTTTATAACATTCTGGAGTATATGCAAATTGCCATTAGAAAAAGTGAAGCAGTAGACTTTGTAAAAATTAATATTTGTGTCATTCTCAAAACTTTTGTCCATGACTGTATATATATATATATATATATATATATATACATATATTCTATATCTACATTAGCATAACAATGCATCCATAGACAGTCAACAAAAAAGAATAATATTTGGAATTCGAGGGAATAAATATAAATAAAGTGGAGGAAACATTCCCGAGAACCTGTGTGATGTTACATTGATATGTAAATTCGAACAACATAGAAGATTTTCAAATGATTTTCGCATGAATTTCTTACTGCAGTTCTTTTCATCCGAAGCGTCGGAGCAGTCAATCATCTGGTTACATTGTGCCGATTTAGTAACACAGGTCCCATCGGTGCAGCGGTACTCTGTAGATGCACATGTGGAAACTGCACAGATGTTTGAGAAAAATTGAAAGCGTTTTTAGAAAACATAGACATAATATTTATGGAAATTGAATAGAGTCTATTTATGTATAGACTAAACCAGGATGTAAACATCTATAATCATTGATTAGTATTTATAGTTACAAAACCTTTTATTTTGCTTTTTAAATTGAAGTGTTGTTTATTCTGCAACTTTCATACGACTATGAAACAGACTGAGCTGGATCTACTGGATTGACTGGATCCAGCCAGTTTTCGAACTGAGGGTTTTCGAACCGGTTCGAACTTGAACCAGAATGCGAACTCCATTGAAAAGAACAAGAACCCGAACTTTGGAGCAGAAAAATTCTCTCTGTCTCATCTGGACTTCACCGGGACTCCAAACATTAAGACGGACTTTTTGGAGAAGTCCGTGTTCGGCATTTAGCGCCGGTATGAACACCGAACTTTTAAGTTTGGGTTCACTCATCTCTACTCTTAACTATGTCTCTGTACAGGATACTAAAAATCACAGAAAATTGATACACAGCCCTAAAGTGCTATAAACCATCACCGATAAATATTGTTTTTTAAGTTAATTGTAGTTTATGTACGGTAATTATCCGAATTGATACATAGAACTGTATTTTTGTAATCAGGCACATATGTGATTCTCGGTATGGCTATATTTACTCTTACATGCCTCCGATTTTGCATGACCTTGCCTTTTGTATGAGGCCTGACTAATTTTACTGCCATATATTTCAGCTGAATATGAACCTTGTAATTACCATTTAATTGCATGCTTTTAGTATTTGGCTAGACGTTGAAAACAAAAGAGCAACCAAAATGCTTTTACATTGGTCATTTAGTATTTTTTTGGATGAACTATATATGAATCTATTTGTCATCCTTGCTGAGGAAAGGGGTGCCAAAAAATCAGCAAAGCATGACCTGGTACATTTTATGTTGGGCAGACAATTGGCCGTTCAGGTTGTTGTCACTTTATAGCAGATGTCCACATCAATACAAAATTAACTCGAAATTTTGGATTCTGTAATGCTCAGGGAATTGTGTGCAACGAGTGCATGTAAAATGAGAGAAAACAACCGTACACAACACGGGTGCTAAATAAAACCGTCTGCAGAAGTGTGTAAAATACAAACATAATGCAAAATGGGAAATGTTATATTACTCGACCTGATTAAATGACTTTTGTGCATTCTCTTTCGAAAGGTTTGTATGTTTTCCTGAGCAGACAAGATGTCAGGTGTCTATGGCATATGTCTATCCTGAGCTATTTATACATATATTACTTATAATTTTACTTTATGGCTCATTTATGATTTTCCAATTTTTGTCTGTGATGTTTTTTTTTGGGCAAATAAGCAAAAAAGAAAATTGGTTGACCATCCTAGAGAAGACCATGCAAGTTGATTCTCCAGTGAGAATCCACATCAAAGCTTCCAGTCTTTCACTTGGGAGGTTGGCGGGAGCAAAAAATCAGTATGCACTGTTCCGAATAAAGCTGTAATCCGCAAAAAGTAAAGTGTCTATCATGGGAAGTAGATAAATGCAGTTTATGGTGGTGCTCAGGTGGTCCAGTGGACAATGGTGAATGGTGCGTAGATGTTTCTTTAAAATGGGAGCTGGCAAAGGAGGAACGCTTTGTAGTTGAGCGGGTTAACAACATATCTAGACAGATATAGACAGTAGGTGAAATGGCGGTGCGTGGCCCAATAAGGTTTAAGGTGCAATGTTTGGCAGTTATTTTACATTTTTCAGATTCCAGAGAATGACAGCTAACAAACTGGTTTTTAGCTCCAGACAGGAGCCTTCATTATGTGTTACACCTTTCAAGCCACCTTTCAAAGGCTCCTGTCTGGAGCCAAAATCTGGTTTGTGAGCTATCATTCTAAGTAATCTAATGAAGGTAAAATAATTGCCAACCATTGCATCGTAAACCTTATTGGATAGCGCACCGCCATTTCACCGATTGTCTATCATGGGAGATAGACCATTCTCTTTCCAAGTAAACCGTTCTTGACTCCAGCTCCAGGACTAATAAAATCGGTTTCAACCTTTTAGATTTACAGTATTTAAGCAGATTGTCATTTTTGTGCCACTCTTCAAACTGTTTTTACAGCCACATTAGAAGTTATATGGTTTAATATGAAATCATATGGCCATACACCTATTTTATATGGCTATAAATGTGTAAAGGGTAAGAGTCTAAGGGGAAAAATCCAGTTCCAATGAAAGGTCTGCTAAACCAAACTTAAATGATGACTGTCCCGTAGACCCTAGCAGACTTTAGATTTAGATGAACCTAATGAACTTGGACATACAGGATCTTTTACCTCCATCTTCAGTTGATGCGAAGCTTAAATACCTTCAAATGCAACTTTGCATCTTGAATCTAAGGGAACTGACCATTGAAGAGTCCACAAATGAGACAGGAACCCTTCACAATTAGCAGCAGTTGCACCTAGGACCTGGTGCCCAAGAAGACTCAATGGTCCTTTGACCACATAATTAGACAACAGTATTATAAATGGAACATGGTGGGTGAGACCTTTTTCTATATTTTGTTTTTCACAAAAAGAAAATGTTGAGTTATCTAATGTTGTTACATTTTATAATATCTATCCACAATAAGACAGCAAAAACATTCTCGTCTGTTATTCTGTTTTGGTCTATCAGACTTAAGACCTGACATTGCTCTTGACCTCCGGAGATTATTTTCATATTGCGAATGTTGTGTTACGGGCAAGATATGGTGACACTTTCATCGTTAATATCCTGCATTGAATGCACTGTGCGCTCGAGTTGTGCATCTGGGAATACACGCAGATATATTATCTGGACAGTCTCTGGTAAACTCCTTGCCTGTGTTTCAACAACAGATCTTGTGGCTGCATTTTCCAAACAATTACATTTCAGAATGAGACCATTTGAATGAAGAGCTTAAAATGTGCTTGAAATAATTGGCGCTTACCTTTGCAGTCCAGTTCATCGGTGTTGTCCCCACAGTCATCTTCATCATCGCATACTTTATTATTGGAAATACAGCGCCGATTCCCGCACAGTTTATATCCTTTCCAACAGCTCCGGTTTTCTAGGAAATTAAGATAAAATAGGAAAAAAAAATCATATAGGATTATATTTGATGATGTCGTGTTAATTAGATCCTCAGGGGCGGAACTAGAGGAAATGGTCAGTATCCACTCATATCCATAGTTTCTGGCTGAGAAATTCCCAAATATTTATCTGTCCCTATGATTAGATCGGCACCATAATGATACATCGTTATTGAGAGCCCTGTTACTGTGTAGATTTTGCATCACTGCCCAGGAGCTTCACGTTACCTCTTTGTATACCCATTTCTGTATGTAGTCACAGTGATTAAAATTGATTACCATTTCCTTTAATGGTGATATCCTGAATATATACTTCAGAGACGGATTTGTATCAAAATTTGAGGTCATCTCCTATTAATTAGAAAGGAGATAACTTAACCTAATTCATGAGGGTCAGACAACTGGGATCCCCACTGATCTTGAATACGGGCCAACTTGAAATCTTGGTACAAACCTTTTGGGACACATAGATGGCAAAAAAACAATGGCTCCTTCTTATGACCCCAATATTAGCCAGAAAAGAAAGCCACTGATTGGTCAATTACTGTATTTGTGTTACTACTTTCATCCTCACCATTAAAGGGGTTGGCCACTTCAAGGACAACCCCTTCTCAATCTGAATGTTTGTCATCGTTAAAATAACCACAGCAACCCTGACATCCTCTTGATGAATTATATGTCCGAAAGACAGTGATGCCGGCAGTGATTGGGGCAGGGCTCAAGTGATGTAATAATCTCAGGGTGGTCCCGGAAACGTGATGCCGACACCACTGGAATGGCATGGGAGTATAACGCCGGGGGTCACACTTGCGAGTGCAATGCGAGAAACTCGTATCAACACCCGGCACTACCGCCGGCACTCGGGACCGGAGTATGCGGCTGCATGTGTTTCTATGCAGCTGAACGATCTGGTCCTAGTGCGGGCGGCAGTGCCGGGTATTGAAGCGAGAGACTCAAATGAGTTTCTCACATTGCAGTTGCAAATGTGACCCCAGCCTAAGTGTTTTTATTGGGGGCAAATATTCAGATTGAGATGGAGTTATTCTGTAATTGAAAAAGCCCTTTAATCTATCTAATGCAAGCTGCAAAAAAGAAGAGAAGGCAGATAAAAGACAGGGTAAGTGTGAGGACACAAGGTTTGCATGTAGTTTGTTTGACATACCGAGCTGACGCCATCCTTGCCCCGGCAGCGCTTGAACAGACAGAACCCCCGGCAGTCTTCAGTAAAATAGCGCCAGTGGCTGCGCATGCGCAGATTTAGATTTTAGCTCAATTAAATCTCTAAAGAACGTCATTGAGCAAAGATCTCAACCTGCATGTAAGCCGCCACCGGTGCCATTTTATTGAAGACCGCTAGGAGACCAATCTGTGCGCTCCTTGCTCGAGCCAAGGACCGTACCGTCATAAAAATTTCAAACAGCAGGCGGGTCACTCACAAAGCAGTGTCCTGTCTGGTGCAGGCGGAGGGGCCAGGGTAGGAGCCTAAGACCTTATCCACCATCCCACCCCTATGCACCTAAAGCTAATTAAGCAAAAAAAGTTCAAATGTAAACAATCACAATGCGGATTTCTTCACTAAAAATATTGTTTTAATCTGTATAGCAGCACAAGTATGGCCATGCCTTTACTGTACATTGTTAGATTATGCTGAAAGTCTCTTTTCAAAGGGTTTTCCCATAAAATATAAGTTACATGGAGGTCATAAAAGAAGGTCTCACACTTATGGCCAGTATATTGGTCCTCCTGAAGCTATATAATATAGATCCCATAAAGAACGTTAAGGTGAAGCTTTTTAGTGATCTCAAGGCTGCAGACGTAAGTGTTTGACGCAATAACTCTCTGGGTGAAACTTCTCTTTAATATACAAAACTTTATAATCAAAACTGAAGTTACCTTTAACAGAAGCTCCTTATAGCAACAGAATTGTAGTCATTTTGCAGTAAGTACTATATAATTTCCACTTTTTTTTTCGAACTGACCTGAAAAAGTGAATTTCCCTCTGTACAGATAATTAGCGTTTTTCTCATCAAGTGTTCAATTGAAGACGGACCGTGTACATTTTAAATCATGCATCCACTGTAATTACACCTATGAAGACCTCTTGTGTTAACCGAACTGTGATAATCTGTGTAATTCTGAAAAATGTTTCCAAAGAATGGCATGAAAGATTTATTTTTTTATCTTTTTTTCATCTTTACAATGGAACTACATGTTTATGTGTTGTTTTTTTTCTTTCAAAAAAGTCTTTGTGTAAAGGTTTGATAGAAGCTATCGGAGGAGATCAAATTGAGCCCTGGATAGAAGGTTTTGTTTTTGCCTTTCCTACATGCCAAACTTTTTCGATGATCAGCCTTTAATTTGGTGTGGATGGGGGTCTACTGACTCTCCCTCAACATCCTTGGTCCCCTTTAATTGAAAACTTCCAATCCTTTTGTTATTCAGCTGCAAATGCGATGTATGATGGTGGCTTACTCTACGCATCTTAGAGAGAACACTTGGACGCCCAGTCAAGGAGGAAGCATGCTCCGGACCGCACCTCCAAATCCATGGTGCTCCTGCTCAATTTCATATGACTGTAATTTACTCCAAAACTATCTAGTAAATTTGTAAACTAACAGCTCCTCTTAGTACAAGTTCACCTATAAGAATCTGTTCTTACTTTTGTCATGGATTTCGTATCTCTATTCCTCTCCCCTGATGAAGCTGGCTTGATCAGCGAAACGCATGGGAATCCATCACTGGTATTCCTTTATACTGACTTGGATCCCATATTATGGGTTTGAAATATTTAATCCCAGAGTTATACTGTACCCAGCAGAGTACATAGTATTATATTACTTTATTATTGACTATTAATCTTTATTATCACTATTTTCACTGTATCTATTGTTATGTTTCGGTAACTGAGGAGAAATGGCAAAAAATAGCAAAAGCGGTAATACACCAGAGAGGCTGGAACCTATTGGATTGCAGTAACCTGAACTAACCACACAACTAGAGGTAGCCGTGGAGCGTTCCTACGTTGATCCTAGACGCCTCGTCACAGCCTGAGAGATAACTACACCTAAAGGCAGAAAGATGAAAGCTATCTGTCCCGGAGCAGATCCCCAAAGAAAATAGGAAGCCCCCAAACATGTAATGGCGGTTAGACAAGAAGAAGCACGGACACAGACAGAAAATAGAATGAGCAAACGTTGGGGCCCAATCTGTTTAGACAGAAAAGTACAGGAAAGAATTCTGACTGCAATCCAACAAAAACCCTAACAAAAATACCACCTCTTCTGATTGCCAAAAAACCTGAGATCACACGACCTCGTCCACCTAAATCAGATCTGTGGTGTAACAAAACGCTATTCAGCAAATTAAAAGTAACAAAAGAGCAAAGCAAAAGTGCAGACACAAACGGAGCACAATTGCAGCGCCAGACCCCCAAAAGGGGACAAGCTGCAGTACACTGCAGGCAGCAAACCAGCAGAAAAAATCAAACAGAGAAAAAAAAACAGCAAACACTTATCTGAAGGAGAGCAGGAAACTAGCAGTGCTTCAAGAAAGACCAGAAGAACAATTGATAACTGACAAGGCTGCTGGGAACTCAGGTCACTTATATCCTACCATTCAGAGCCAGCTGAAGGCCATTTGTGTCGACCCGCCACCACAATTGTGGGTTACCAGGGCAATGGGGTACTCAGAGCCGAGCCCGTAGAAGTCTATGGGGATTGTCACAGGTAGCTGTGGCTCGGTCTGTGGCCCTGGCGGTCTGGCGTATGTTGGGGATATATTTACAGGGATAGATTTATAAACAGTTCGTGACGCCACCTGTAGTATTCTGGTAATTAGTACCAGCGCTGCTGTAGATCTCTGAGGGGATGGTGATGCAGCTAGATGTCGGGTCCCCTACAGGTGGGACTCTTCCCTCAGGTCTATGAAGTTAGTGAAGTCGGGTGCAGGTAAATAACACAGTCTCACACGGTCAGCGTCTTTCCATACCTTTACTTGTAAGATGTTCAGGCAGGTCCCAGGGAGGCTGATCCAAGGAGAGTGTATCTTGAGACAGCAGCTGGACAAGTTAGGGGCCTCCTTTACTTCCAATACAATGAGTACAACCAGCCTGAAGCGTAGTTCCCTCAATATCTCCAGCTAATCTATAGCTGTACCGCCCAGTCAGCTTTGTGTTAGGAGCCTTCCTGCGAGGGAGCTGAATTCTTATCTTATCGTGCACTGATTCAAAGTCTTCACTCCCCCTGACCCCAGTTACGTACTGACTATAAGGGCTTGTTTGCCGCGACCTAAGGTCCGGTAAATTCCTGGTTTTCTTATCACTATGCTTGAAACAGTAGTGATCCTTCGGTCCCCAGTGACCGGTAGCAATGTGCAGGACTTCTTCAATCCGTAAGCACTATTCCAATAAACCACTGTGCCTTTCGCCTTGTCCTCGCTGGTAACATAAGCACTCACACTAGCCAAGGGTCGAGTAGTCACTTCTTTCTTTTCCTTCACTTCAAAGTTAGTTACAGATGCTCAGTTTTCAATAGGCAGGAGCACGTCTCTGAACCTTATACCGTCCTTTAGACAGGATACTGAAGACTTTCTGCACTAAACTTCTTCTTTCCTTCCAGTGTATGCTGATGAGGTACAGCTCTGACTAGGCTAAGGTGAATTAAAGCACCTATACTAGACTCCACTTTCCGAACTGATGATAGAGCAATCTGGACTGCTTCCTCCCTCCAGACGTCTTCTCTCTCTGAAGTCAGGAACTAAACTCCAGACGTCTTCTCTGTCCGAAGACAGGAACTAGACTCCCTAAATCACTCTAACACATACGCCTTGACCACTCCCTCAAGAGTAAACTCCACTACCCTAAGGGTGTGTCTAGTATATGTTGAGTGAATGAATATTTAGCATTAAACTGCTGTCTCGCCACACACTCTCCAGGGTACTGCGTGTGCCTAACACCAGGGCTACACACATTCATTAATCAGCTCATTACCCTCAGCAACCACCGGAGGGAGCCCCAGCTCAGAAGCCGCCTCCAGCATATTCACAACAATCTATATTGGTGGTTTTGTATATTAAAGTATACTAAATATATTGTCTTGCACTTTATTAGCTGTTTTTAATTCACTTATTTTGGTAATTTCTATACTTATTATATCGTCTTGCACCTTGCTAGTTCTTATTTATGCACCTTATATATTTTCATATATTATTGCACTTTATTCATTTTTGCACAGTTGGTGTGTATTTATGTATATAAGCTACGTCTTTATGCAAGTCACTATATATACTCAGATTTTGCAAGGTTTACACAGGAGAACGATGAAGAAATACATCAGGATAAGACTTTGCCCACAAACAACCTTGTACGCCCTCAGAGTCCTCCTGAATGGAGAAAGAAAACTGTTGTGAAGAAGAAACGGAGAGTTGTTGTCATGGGCGATTCCCTGTTGAGAGGAACAGAGGCCGCTATCTGCAGACCAGATATAACCTCAAGAGAAATGTGCTGTCTTCCAGGTGCAAAAATTAAAGATGTGTCTGACAGGATATCAGGACTCTTCAGACCTAAAGATGACTACCCATTCCTGCTAATACATGTGGGGACAAATGACACCGCTAGAAACGACCTGGAAACCATCTGCAGTGACTTTGAAAACTTAGGTAAGAAAGTGAAAGAACTGGTAGCGCAGGTGGTCTTCTCTTCCATCCTCCCAGTGGATGGCCATGGAACAAGGAGGTGGAATAAGATTCTGCAGGTGAACAACTGGCTACGTCGATGGTGCCGTCAGCAAGGATTTGGATTTCTGGATCACGGAGTGAATTACCTATACGATGGACTACTTGCTAGAGATGGGGTGCACCTTACGAAGACTGGAAAACATGTATTTGGAAGTCGCCTTGCTACACTCATCAGGAGAGCTTTAAACTAGAACAATGTGGGAAGGGAAGCAAAACGCCAGCAAAAGCCATACACTTGACAAATACTATTGAGATTTCTGCTATTAGAAGTGAAGGGGAAGAACAAAGACAAAAAAATTTACATAATAAAAATATTGAAGGAAGAGAAACCAATCACAAACTAAAGTGTTTCTATACGAATGCACAAAGCATGGGCAAAAAACAAGGAGAACTGGAGCTACTAACGCAGGAGAAGAAATATGATGTCATTGGAATCACTGAGACTTGGTGGGACGATACACATGATTGGAATACAAGGCTAGAAGGATACAACTTATTTGCAAGAAACAGACTTGATAAACGAGGAGGAGGTGTTGCATTGTATGTTAGAAAAGCGTATATCTGCACAGAGATTGACGCTTCAGAGACTGGGAGTTCTGTGGAAACTGTTTGGGTAAGAATACAAGGACAGAACAATGGAAAGGACACCATTGTAGGCATTTACTACAGGCCGCCTGTGCAAGCTGAAGATATGGATGAACTCTTTATGCATCAAATGGCCAAGTTCTCCAAAAAATATGACATAGTGGTCATGGGAGATTTCAATTCCAGACATTTGTTGGGAATCTCTCTCAGGCAAAACTAACAGGTCCAGGAAATTCTTATCCTCTCTTGCTGACAACTTTATCTTCCAAAAGGTAATGGAGAAAACAAGGGGATCTGCTACCTTGGATCTAATCCTCATAAACAGGAGGAAAATGGTGGAGGAGGTAAGAGTGGCTGGGACTCTAGGAGGTAGTGACCATGCTATTTTAGAATTTTGGATAACAAGAGGAGGAAGACCTGTGAAGACTCAGACGTCAAGGTTAGATTTCAGAAAGGCAGATTTTAAGGAACTCAGAAAGAGAATTGGAGGGATCCAATGGCTGGATATCCTTAAGGACAAAAATGTCCAGGAAGGATGGAAAATCTTGAAAAATGAGATTCTCAAAGCACAATCGTTAACAATTCCGAAAAGAGGGAAGAATGGGAAGCATTTAAGGAAACCAGGATGGATGAACATAGAACTTAAACACATGCTAAAAAGGAAGAAAGAAATGTTTATCAAATGGAAAGAGGGAGGCATATCTAAAGAAGAATATAATGCCGTCTGCAGAACCTGCAGGGCACAAATCAGATTATCTAAAGCTGACAATGAATTAAGGCTTGCAAGTGACGTCAAAAGCAACAAAAAAGGATTTTGGGGATACGTCAAAAGTAAAAGAAAAGTCAAAGATGCTATAGGATTTTTACAGGATGAAAATGATGAAATGGTAAGTCAGGATGTTGAGAAGGCTGAACTTTTAAATTCCTATTTTGCATCTGTTTTCTCTCAGAAAGGAAATGTAACATCAACTGATCTTCACTGTCCTATTAAAGGAATAGAAGAATCCAGGATATCTATAAACAGAAAGACAGTGAGGAAACACTTAGCTAACATAAATGAATTCAAGTCTCCAGGTCCAGATGAATTACACCCCAGGGGACTGAAGGAGATAGCAGAAGAAATTCTTGAACCACTGTCCATAATCTTTGAAAATTCTTGGAGAACAGGAGAAGTCCCAGAAGACTGGAGAAGAGCAAATGTTGTTCCTATCTTCAAAAAGGGGAAGAAGGTGGACCCAGGGAACTACAAGCCGGTGAGTCTGACTTCTATACCAGGAAAGATCTTTGAACAAATTATTAAAGAACATGTATGCAAGTACCTGGATAAGAATGAAGTGATTAAACAGAGTCAGCATGGGTTTGTAACTAATAAGTCATGTCAGACTAACTTAATTTCCTTCTATGACAGAATCACTGACTGGGTGGATCAGGGAAATGCTGTAGATATAGTATATCTTGACTTCAGCAAAGCATTTGACAAAGTATCTCACACAATCCTTATTGAAAAAATGACTAAGTATGGAATGGACAAGGCAACTGTTAGGTGGATTCATAACTGGCTTAGTGATCGGACCCAAAGAGTGGTTGTAAATGGCTGCACATCCAGTTGGAAGAATGTCTCAAGTGGGGTACCACAAGGCTCTGTTTTGGGCCCTGTATTGTTCAACATCTTTATCAATGATTTAGATGAAGGAATTGAGGGTAAACTGATCAAATTTGCTGATGACACAAAGCTAGGAGGGGTAGCTAATACTAGAGAAGAGAGAGAGAGGATTCAAAAAGATATACATAAACTGGAGCAGTGGGCAGCAACTAACAGAATGGATTTTAACAGGGAAAAATGCAAAGTACTACATCTGGGCAATAAAAATGAAAAAAGCATATACAAAATGGGAGGAATAGGGCTAAGTAACAGCACATGTGAAAAAGACTTGGGTATACTAATTGATCACAGACTTAACATGAGTCAACAGTGTGATGCAGCAGCAAAAAAGGCAAATGCAATTCTAGGATGTATCAACAGAAGCATACAGTCTAGATCACGTGAGGTCATTATTGCCCTCTACTCCTCTTTGGTCAGACCTCATCTGGAATACTGTGTCCAGTTTTGGGCACCACATTTTAAAAAAGACATCAACAAACTGGAGCAAGTTCAGAGAAGAGCCACCAGAATGGTGACCGGTCTGCAAACCATGTCCTATGAGGAACGGTTGCAGGATTTGGGAATGTTTAGCTTGCAAAAAAGAAGACTGAGAGGAGACTTAATAGCTGTCTACAAATATCTCAAGGGCTGTCACATTATAGAAGGATCATCTTTATTCTCATTTGCACAAGGAAAGACTAGAAGCAATGGGATGAAACTGAATGGGAGGAGACACAGATTAGATATTAGAAAAAACTTTTTGACAGTTAGGGTGATCAATGAGTGGAACAAGCTGCCACAAGAGGTGGTGAGTTCTCCTTCAATGGAAGTCTTCAAACAGAGGCTGGATAGACATCTGTCTGGGATGATTTAGAGAATCCTGCTTTGAGCAGGGGGTTGGACCAGAAGGCCCAGGAGGTCCCTTCCAACTCTACCATTCTATGATTCTATGATTCTATGATTCTACATTTTGCTACTCTCTAATTTATATGCTGGATTTTGTATCTGAAAGAAAATGGCCTATTGTTTACATCAGGCTTTTGTTTTAGTTGTATTTTTTAAATATATTTTTATGGTGATTTTTTTTTCCCCAGTGCCATAATCTTTACTAAACTGAAAAATTATCCATCTTGCAATTCTCACTCTTGCCACTAGGGGAGATTGTAGACTTTAACTTCCTGTTATTTCAGGAAATTTAACATGTACATTAGACACAATGAATAGACTTAAACTCTATCTTTTGTTTTAAAGCATCTAATGAGTGTGTGCAAAGGTTATTGGGAAGGAAGGGAGAGCAAGTGAGCTGTGATATCGATTATTGCGATTGGTGTGGCTTTTATTGTCAGCTGGGTATAGAAGTGTCACCTGTGTTTGTAATCCTGCCTCTGATGAAAATTAAAAAGTTGAAAACTCTTCTTGAAACAATTATAAGAAAGAGTCTAAAATAGTCTCAGAGACCAGTAAAAAAAACAATATTACTAAAATTGTTTTTTAATAAAAAGTTGTGAGATTAAAAAAGAACATAAAATAATGTAACACATGAACTTTAAGAAAGTAAAAAAATACATATTTAAAGGGAATGGTCATCATAAATGTCTAAATGTCCTAATTTATCAATAAAGTTCATGTGTTACATTATTTTATGTAATATGGACGCGACGCCACTCCCATGGGCGTGGCTTCCATATTCATGGCCTTAATGAGGGGTATTACATCACCGCTCAGTGCCGGAGAGCTGCAGGAAGACAGGGAGAACGCAGGATTGCAGGGACCCTCAGCGATGGCACGGGAGGGGTGAGTATGATGGAGGAGAGGACAAGGAGCACGGAGCTGGACGGGGAAGAACGGTGGATGGGGGAAGCATGGAGGAGGACGGGGGGAGAACGGAGGACGGGGGAGGATGGAGGAGGACAATGAGCACGGAGCAGGACGGGGGAGGATGGAGGGCACAGAGGAGCACCGAGCAGGACGGGGGGGAGAGGATGGAGGGCACAGAGGAGCATGGAGCAGGACGAGGGGGGGCACAGGAGGACGGAGAAGGAATGGGGGAGCACAGCGGAGGACGGAGCAGGAGGGGGAGTAGAGAGGAGAATGGGGAGCACAGAGCTGGATGGGGGAGCAAGGAGCAGGACAGGGGCAGCACAGAGCAGGAGGGCAGTTTATACACCCGGCTTATACACGAGTCAATAAGTTTTCCCAGTTTTTTGTGGCAAAATTAGGGGGGTCGGCTTATACACGGGTCGGCTTATACACGAGTATATACGGTAGGTAGGAGACGTGTACAATAAGGGTGCTTTCACACGTTGCGGGTTGCAATGCGTGTTTCCTGATGCGCGCTATGTATAATATGACTGTTTTAGTGTCATTTTGTGCTATTTTGGTTGGTGGTGTGCTCCAGGATTTTCTAAGTATAAAAAGTGTGCCGCGGCTCAAAAAAGGTTGAAAATCATGCCCTAAATGATAAGATAACAATAAGGGAAATGATCAGAGTAAAATTATATTCATTAAAAAGTGAAGTGGATGAAAAAAGTCTGAAAAAAAGTTTCCGTAAGAAATCAAACTGGTTTAATTTTTGACAAAAAATAAAATAATGATAATAATGTTTATTCTGCTTTGTAACAAAACTTAAAACATGAAAGAGAATGAATAGATGCTGGCAAATATTTTATTATAAGAACACGATTTTTAAGCCATTTAATATTACACCGCCTTCCGAAATAAATTAGTTTGTGGCTTTCAGCTATACAAACTTTCCAAGCAAAAAGAACAGCGAAAAAAAATCTTTCTTCAAGGGGATCATGAACTTTTGCACTTGTAATGGAAATTTTTTTCCTCTACAGTCTACAAGAAAGAACTGTCGATTTGTAAATAGCCAGGGGTCTCCATTATAGAAAGGTTCTGATCGTATCTCAGTTCTACATACTCTACGTTTACAAATTCTTCATGGAATTGAAAACCTGAAGAAAAATATCACAATGATCTTGTAGATTTTTCCTCCATTCCCGTACATTGCAGAGATATATTTAAGCCACAAAATTTCCTTAAAAAATGAATATATTAACAATGCCAGTACATTCATTTTGGGCAAATTTCTCCTTCTAAGCATGCTAAGCCTTGTAAGCGTGGAAAAAACACCCTAGATAGCTAATGTGATATCTAAACATAAGCATTGCATTTTTCTTCCCAGTTTTGCTACAGGCAGCTTTGTAGAAATACAGTTATACATTTCTTGTTGTTTTAAAGGGATCTTATCACCTCCGGAGAAAATTCATGAAATAAAAAGAGAAAAAAAAATAAAATAATAATAAAAATAATAAAATACTAATAAAAAAAACAAACATTTCTCAAATATATATTGAATGAAAAGTAGAAAAATACTCCCTCTTTAAGTTTTAGCCCTTTAAAACAAGGACACTGCAGTGGGAAGAAGCGGGGCTCTCTGCTGCCTCCCTATTTTGACAGATTTGTGATACTTCCTGCATCTGAGCCGGAAGATACCACTGTCTGGAGAAAGACAATCGGTAGCAGGTAATCACATGAGAAGATTTGCGCTTAGTCTTCCTCTCTCATCTTGTATGTAATCACTTCCAAACATCAAAAGAAAATAAATAATAGAAAAGGCTCTATTGGAAAAAAAACATACCAACATGATACAGTATATAAACAATGTGAACCCACTATTTATTCAGGTCTCCAAGACTAAAAAGGGTTGGACGACCCCTTCTTAATTGCACCAGTGACTCTTATGAATGTGCTAGAGATAGTTACTGAGCAGAGGCTCCCTCTAGTGGTTACAGACAGTACTGAGCCTTTCAGCGAGAAATGGCAATCTGGGATCGCTGACTGGTCTGATATAAGGGAGGTTCCCTCCCATGATGGTTGCCGGTGATCAATTGTTCTTGTCTCAATTGTGGTTCCTGGTTCATTTGGAAGTTTGCTGAGACTTGCCTGCATCTTCTGCTATCAGATAAGATATTTTCTGCTTTTATTTTTGTGCTTGCTTTTTGCATTGTTCTCTGCACTTCTGTGGAGGTCAGCCAGGTCCCCTCCGGGGGCTTGTGCTCCTCTCAGTTTATCTGAAGCCACTGTTATTTGTTCATTTGCTTTTTCCTGTTTTTTCAGTGGCTGCGGCTTAGTTTTGTTACACCAGAGATCTGATTTTAGGTGGTAGAGATCGTGTGATCTCAGGTGTTTTTGCAATCAGAAGAGTTGGTATTTTTTAGGGTTTTTTTTGGATTGCAGTGAGTATCCTTTCCTGTACTTTTCTGTCTAGACAGATTGGGCCCCAGCGTTTGCTCATTCTATTTTCTGTCTGTGTCCGTGCTTCTTCTTGTCTAACCGCCATTACATGTTTGGGGGCTTCCTATTTTCTTTGGGGATCTGCTCCGGGGCAGATAGCTTTCCTCTTTCTGCCTTTAGGTGTAGTTATCTCTCAGGCTGTGACGAGGCATCTAGGATCAACGTAGGAACGCTCCACGGCTACCTCTAGTTGTGTGGTTAGCTCAGGGTACTGCAATCCAATAGGTTCCAGCCTCTCTGGTGTATTACCGTTTTTGCTTATTCTCCTCAGCTACCATAACACAACAAGTGACCATAATAAAGTAAAAACACTTAAATATCAAATATGGAAATGATGTTGCAACGTTCCCATTGTGAAACCGAGAACCCAGTAAATGTTTGGGACGTGTCTTAGTAATCTTTGCTTTATTTCTCCCACTTGATTTTCACTGATAGCTGTGGGTGACGCTCAAGCCATCAATCAATGTCAAGAGGGAGAAGTGGGAGAAGGATTAATGAAAAGAATATGAGCACTTACAGGGATTGGGGCATTAAAGTTCACTTTTATTTTAATTTCCTTGTACTGAAAGTTACTAAATATGGAAATATTATGCAAGCAAACCCAACGTTTTTATTTACATATTTATGAATATATTTATTATTATGTAAATATAATTAGCACACAATAAAAAAAAACATTACAGCAAGAAAATATGTTCATTCTGTTACCACGTACAACACAGAAACATTACATCGATGGAGCAAAAACTCACCACAATATGAATGCTTTTCATCAGACCTGTCTTTGCAGTGTGCAATGGCATCACAAGTCAACTCATACTCAATGCATTCCCCATTCCCACATTCAAACTCGGAAAACATATTGCAAGATGAATTTCTGGCTGAAAAAAAAATAAATTGGGAAGAATGGGTCAACATCTTGCAGTTGTCAATTTCAAATTAAAAAAACCTGCATATTTAAAATAAATATATATGCAAAAAACATTATATATGTGTATACATATATACAAAAAAAGCAACATTATAAATAATACTCATCTTGCTGCTCAGTTTACCTATCACACAGCATACAATCTCAACCTCCACTTATTTCCAGCACATCTCATCTTTTTTGGGCATTTTTACTTTGTGCCAGGGTTTCGGCACCAATTAGGCCTCTGACGTCACAATGAATGTTGTGATTTCTTAACATCACAATGTACATCAACCTAGTCATTGCCTCAGGTGGCATGCATTGGAACGACAATAGCCTACTCAGCGCCAAAAATTATAAAGATGTTTAAGAGTATTTTGTAAGCAGTATACTGTGGCAGTGGCGGGACAGGTAATTGGTGAGGTGAGCATCAATTTTTTTTAACTCATTTTCCAACATTCTAGAAAGAAAATGAATTGCACGAAAGTTGGTTTCAAAGGAATCAGAATTTAAAAAAAAAAATTAGAGGCAAATTTAATCTCTCTCATCTCTACTTTCCTAAAATGTAGGCAAGAGGCTAATCACAAGCCCTTTGATCAGCACAGCAGCCATTTAGATGGTTCTTAGAAGTAATTCCTTGTCAATAGACTTATCATAAACTGTCCTATTGCTGGGATCTCCAGTGATTAGAAGTCTGCCAGAAAGTGTTCAAATTTCTTACATAGAGAAAATGAAAAATTACACAGTGTTTATTCAAACCAATACATCATCTGTGTAACGAAGGACTGGAGGGCAAGAAACGCTCTTAGTAGCGGCTCTTCTCTTGCATTCACCCTTAAAGGTGTTGTGCCATGAACAAAAGTATATTTTAATCAACAGATCTTGGAATAAAAATAACCTCACAACCCGTTTAACGGGAAAAAAGTTGTAAATAACTTGCAACATCTCAAAACTTTTCAACATGTTCGTTCATGTCATTCTTGCATTCACCGAGGGATATTCGAGATGGTCACTGTATTTTCAAAATTTACCGAACAACTTATAAGTTACCGCCAAGCCATAGTGTTAGCGATAGGAAGAGGAAAATTTTAGGTTTACTGAATTCTACTGATAATGAATGCAAAGCGAGACAAAAGGCATCAATGTCACCAGCCTCCCCGGCAGCTGTACCTTCCTCATTTTTATAGTTATTTTTACTATACAGAAAATAAAATAAAACTGACAGCTGCATGACATGCGGTATGTACGTAAAGCTAAAAGATGCAGCATGTAATATTAATGCACTATGGCACTTGCTTTCTTTGCAGTGTCTCAGTGTAGAATATATTACTTACTCACACATCTGTTGTCATCTAGTAATAACCGGTCTCCTCTACACGAACAATTGACTCGACCATCAGCAGTAAGAAGGCAAAGGTCATGGCAACCTCCATTCAAGTAGGAACATGGCGACAACTCACCTTAGGGAACAGAAATGTTAACTATATTTCACATGTGTAGTAATATCTGGACACTTCATATATATGTACAGCTTCTAGGGCAGGGGTCCCCCAACCTGTAGCCTAGGAGCCAAATGTGGCTTGCAGTCCCATGAATTGTGGCTCGTGGCTGTCTGCTGGCTTGGTGCATTAGATCCATGTCTAGCGAACAGGCATGAAGCGCACATTTCAAAACGGTGAATTTAGTGAGTATTCCTGCACAGAAGAGTAGATATGGATGCACATATACTAGTCTTATGGGTTTAGAGATAATTTAAGTATGGTACGCTGAAGACAGGATAATTTGACTTGTCAGAGGAGATGCTTGAAGCTGGATGCAACAGTGTGTTGGGAGTGCTTGATGGTAGAATAATGAATGCGGGTATAACGGGAATCACTGGATCTCGGTATACTGCTTTGGGGTGATTTCTGTGGAAAAGCTTTGGTTATCCTAATACCCAAAATGGGGGCTTTGGTTGCCACTACTGTGAGGGCGGTGTGAGCTGGATGTGGCTCACGACCCTTTCTCAGAGCTGAATTTGGCTCGTCACCCTCTCTGAGCTGAAAGTTGCTCCCGACGCTCGCTCAGAGTTGATTGTGGCTCACTATCTTCTCCCAGATCTGAATGTGGCTAGTGACCCTCTCACAGAGCTGAATGTAGCTTGTGACCCTCTCTTAGAGCTGAATGTGGCTTGTGACCCTCTCTCAGAATTGAATGTGGCTCAAGACCCTCTCTCAGAGCTGAATGTGTTTGAGTCTTCAGAGATGCTCAACCTCTCTCAGAGCTGAATGGGAATTGTGGCTCGAGACCCTCTCTCAGAGCTGAATGTGGCTTGTGATCCTCTTTCAGTACTGAATATGGCTCATGACCCTCTCTCACAGCTGAATGTGGCTCACGACCCTCTTCCAGAGCTGAATGTGGCTAGTGACCCTCTCTCACAGCTGAATGTGGCTCGTGACCCTCTCTCAGAGCTGAATGTGGCTCGCGACCCTCTCTGAGCTGAATGTGGCTCGTGACCATCTCTCATAGCTGAATGTGGCTCGCGTCCCACTTCCAGAGCTGAATGTGGCTAGTGACACTCTTTCAGCTGAAAGTGGCTCGCGACCCTCTCCCAGAGCTGAATGTGGTTTGCGACCCTCTCTCAGAGCTGAATGTGGCTCGAGAACCTCTATCAGAGCTGAATGTGGCTTGAGACCCTCTCTCAGAGCTGAATGTGGCTCGAGAACCTCTATCAGAGCTGAATGTGGCTTGAGACTCTCTCTCACAGCTGAATGTGGCTCGCATTCTTCTCTCAGTACGAAAATTGTCTCGCGACCCTCTCTTAGAGCTCAATGTGGCTTGCGATCATCTCCCAGAGCTGAATGTGGCTCGAGACCCTCTCCTAAAGCTGAATGTGGCTTGCGACCCTCTCTCAGAGCTGAATATGGCTTGTGACCCTCTCTCAGAGCTGAATGTGGCTCGCGATCGTCTCCCAAAGCTGAATGCGGCTTGCGACCCTCTCTCAGAGCGGAATATGGCTCATAACTCTCTCTCAGAGCTGAATATGGCTCGCGACCCTCTTTCAGAGCCGAATGTGGCTCTCAAGTTCAGAAAGATTGGGGACCACTGTTCTGGGGTTGTCTGCTGTGGATATTAACATTTGCAAGAATGGTGGCTCTAATATAGCATGATTATAGGATTTCCTGCTGCCAAGACATTCATCGATCAGCTGTGACCTGCAGGTGAACTAGACTGCAAGTGTTTAATTCTCTTGCAGCTTCACCATAGTTGAATTTAAAGGGATCATCCAAAAGTTTAGGAAATACTCCTGATTAGTGTTGAGCGATACGATACTGCAAATATCGGATATCGGCCGATATTAGCTGTATCGGCCTTTCGATTCCGAATACCGATATTTTCGTCATATCGAATACCGGAATCGGATTTGTCACTGTCACTGTGAGTGTCCGTCGGTCGGGTCTGTCAGGAGTCAGCGGCACTTACCTGGCAGAAGATCTCCGGCGGTAACGTCCTGGACTGCTTGAGGCCGCCATTATCTTCTCCCTGGCGGTCGCATGCAGTTTTTCGCGATAACTGCAGTGACTGCAGGGTAATCCCGCCGTAAACCAGTCCGATGACGTCACCGCCGGGGAAGCAGGTAATCAGCTGTGCTGCGCCGGGATGACAGGCTCTGCCTGTCATTCTGATGTAGCAGAGCTGGATCGTCGTGGGACACTCGTTACTATGGACTTCATCGGTCAGGTGGTATACTTTTTTTTTTTCATTTTTTTACAGGAGATCGATGGCGTCGCAGGATGAGACTGTAATAAAAGTAATGAAAAATGTTTTTTTTTTTTTTTTTTAATTAAATTAAAAAACCTTTTTATGAACATTCACCCGTCCGGGTACATCAACAATTTAACTATTTATCAACAATTTAACTATTTACATACAGGGACCCTGTCCGGGTTATTTATACTTCTTTGGCCGGGGTGTTCCAGGTACCACCTGGTACTCTTCTGATGCTTGCCAAACATCCGAGGCACCAAGGACCACCAGGACCTGATGACGTCGTGTGGCCTGTACAGTCAAGTCGTGACCGCTATCTGGGTCTGTGTGGCCACCTCTTTCATCTCCCTCCGGGTCTGGAACCCTATGTCCCGGACTGAACGAACCCCAGGGGGCCTAACAGGCGCCGGGTACGGGCCAGCTATAGTTATCATGTCCATAGCTGGGGCTGCTGAGGAGACCACTGAGGGAGGCTGTGGAGATTTACGGCATGGGGTGGGCACTTTTGCAGAGGCCTGGATGTGGGAGGCTGAAGGCTCCGAGGGTCTCACAGGTTCCTGACACTCTGGGGAGTAGGGGTCGCACCTGGTAACATTTAGGCGTACCACCCATTGTAACCCCAGTGTCGGTTGTAAGTCACCAAGTCTCCTGGCAACAGGTCCCTCCCCGGGTGTCCTTCTGGGAGGTGAGTCTCCACGTCCCGCCGGGTCACAAAAACTTCTAAATAAAGTCCAGGCTCCTGGATGAAGCCCCAACCACCTTTCAATTTAAAGCTCCGTACTGCACCCTTACGCCGCGGCTCCCTCAGGGTTCCTTTATCCTTTCTCATTCCGGTCCTTATCTGCCCGGTCCTTCTCCACCTGACGTTGGCGAAGTTTTAGGGTTTCTCGCTGCTCCCTTTGTCGCTCTGCTTCCCGCTCCCAACGTCTCCACTCTTCCTCCTGACGCCGGTTGAAATTCTCCTCCACCAGCAGCTCCATGTCTCCACCACTCCACTGCAGCTTGCAATGTCCGGTTTGCGGCAGCTCTCCTGGCGCCCCCCAGTCCTGGCGGCGCTCCCCTGCGGAGGAAGCAGACGGCTCTAAATCAGATGACAGTCGGGGCTCCGGTACAGGCAGGTAGTGCTCTGGTGCCTGCGCGGCCTCCTCCATGAGGACGGGTGTCGCTTTTTCTGTCTCAGCGACGGGGGCAGACAGCGGGATCTGGGGTGCTGACGGTGCTGCGGTTTTTGCAAGAACGGGTGCCTCCACTGCGACAACGTCAACCGGATCACATTGCAAGGGCTCCTCTACTAGAACGGGTGCCTCACCTTCTGGTACAGACACTTCAGGTAAGAGGGATTGGCGCCGCTCCAAGTTTATTTTTAGGGCACGCCAGCTCGCTTCCATCCTGGCGACCTCCTCCCGGTGCCGGGCCAGGCCTCTTAGGGTATCCTCCGCTTCTTGCAGCGTAGGAGGGTTTACAGGCCGGGTGCCCAACGGTGATTCCGTGGCGATCGGGTCGCTTCCGTGGGGGGAGAGCTCTGACTGCTCCATCCCTTCATACTTCTGCTCGTGTCCATTAGCCATCTCTGCCAAGTCACATGTGTCATTAGCATCTGGAGAGGGCCCCTCTTTTGTAGGGAGGCGGGACCTTCGTGTTAGTTTCTGCACACTGAGGAGGATGAGGAGGCGGAACTCCAGAGCTGTGGGGCACGATCTTACATTGCAGTAACATTTACACTGGTCGGCCATCGTTTTCACGCCACTGAGTGAGTGTACACCCACGAAGAGCACGCCCTTCTTCTTCACCAGTGCCTCGTCGTGACGCAGATATGGCGGAAAAAATTGGCAAATACATTCTCTGATGATTTTAGCAATTCTCAAGCACAGAGTCTATTTTACTATGTAGAAGTGTATAAACTATAAATATATGTTTATATTATATGTCACAATGACATGTATATATATATATATATATATATATGTATTCTATGTGTGTATATTTTGTGTTTACAACGAAAGAAAGGGTTTTTTTTGTTGCGATATTTTGTTCCCATAGACTTACATTGGACTTCCGCTATCGGAATCGGATATCGGCGATATTTAGTGATATCGGTTATACCATTCCGATCTGATATTTTTCGATATCGAGCAGTATCGCTCAACACTACTCCTGATGGTTTTGTGGTAAACCAGTTATTAAACAATTGTCATCTGTTGAATCCTACTCCACTGAAGTGGCGATGCTCCATCAGTTGATCGGCACAATTGTCAGAATCGGCACTGGAAAGATGGAAGAATTTAACAGATGAATAATTGTTTTCTTTCAAGTAACACTTCCTGTAGACAATATAATTTCTTGAGCTGCCATGTTTATTTGAAAAGGTTACATGTATGTGTATATATAATAAAACAATATCCTGTTATATTATGTGTCCACTTACAGCTATTGGTGTCATTGGCCACCGCTATGATCCCCATTGGCTGATGAGGTATGTCTGCTCGTAGGACCTTTGTCTCCCCTCCAGTGTATTTGTTGGAGCGCAATATTGCTCTTCTTACCCAATCTGACCAGAATATATAGTTATCATATATAGCCATACTGAGGAATGTGCCAGGTCCCGATCTAACAATTACCTGCAAGAAAAGGAAATGTAATTAAATTGTTTGCATTTTATTTTGCTTAATCAATAATCACATTATGAAACTTGTTCAAGTGGATATTCCTGTCTATAGAGAGAGTTATCAAACTCAACACTTGCATACTATCTGTATCTGCATACTATCTGTAACCTGTTTTCTTTTCAATACCTAAAACCAGACACAAATTACTTTTGTAACATGTTTCTTTTTGGTGGTAGATTTTTTTTTTACTTTACTTTTTGTAAATCACTGGGGAGAAGCCATCTTGTTTGACCTGCCTTTACCAGCATTCACAACTTGCTAGTAGCCAAAGGGGCTATGGGAAACAACTAACCGGATCTGATTTCTACATGAGAATATTGTAGGCATGCTTTATGACCTGTGCAGAGGTCACTGTGCAGAGAGGAGAAGGAGGAGATGTGGCATTAATTATCATAAATGGTGGATCCTGTGTTATCTACTGTATACTAGGTGTGATCAGTCATTGTACAGGAGGAGGTGAGCTGTGACATCACCTATTGTGAATGGTGGATCCTGTGTTATTTACTGTATATAGAGGTGTTATCAGTCATTGTACAGGAGGAGGAGGAGAGCTGTGACATCACCTATTGTGAATGGTGGATCCTGTGTTATCTACTGTATATAGAGGTGTTATCAGTCATTGTACAGGAGGAAGAGGTGAGCTATGACATCACCTATTGTGAATGGTGGATCCTGTGTTATCTACTGTATATAGAGGTGTTATCAGTCATTGTACAGGAGGAGGAGGAGGTGAGCTGTGATATCACTATTGTGAATGGAGGATCCTGTGTTATCTACTGTATATAGAGGTGTTATCAGTCATTGTACAGGAGAAGGTGAGCTGTGACATCACCTATTGTGAATGGTGGATCCTGTGTTATCTACTGTATATAGAGGAGTTATCAGTCATTGTACAGGAGAAGGTGAGCTGTGATATTACTATTGTGAATGGAGGATCCTGTGTTATCTACTGTATATAGAGGAGTTATCAGTCATTGTACAGGAGGAGGAGGTGAGCTGTGACATCACCTATTGTGAATGGTGGATCCTGTGTTATCTACTGTATATAGAGGTGTTATCAGTCATTGTACAGGAGAAGGTGAGCTGTGACATCACCTATTGTGAATGGTGGATCCTGTGTTATCTACTGTATATAGAGGTGTTATCAGTCATTGTACAGGAGGAGGAGGTGAGCTGTGATATCACCTATTGTGAATGGTGGATCCTGTGTTATCTACTGTATATAGAGATGTTATCAGTCATTGTACAAGGAGGAGGAGAGCTGTGACATCACCTATTGTGAATGGTGGATCCTGTGTTATCTACTGTATATAGAGGTGTTATCAGTCATTGTACAGGAGGAGGAGGTGAGCTGTGACATCACCTATTGTGAATGGTGAATCCTGTGTTATCTACTGTATATAGAGGTGTTATCAGTCATTGTACAGGAGGAGGGAGCTGTGACATCACCTATTATGAATGGTGGATCCTGTGTTATCTACTGTATATAGAGGTGTTATCAGTCATTGTACAGGAGGAGGAGGTGAGCTGTGACATCACCTATTGTGAATGGTGGATCCTGTGCTATCTACTGTATATAGAGCTGTTATCAGTCATTATACAGGAGGAGGAGGTGAGCTGTGACATCACCTATTGTGAATAGTGGATCCTGTGTTATCTACTGTATATAGAGGTGTTATCAGTCATTGTACAGGAGGAGGAGGTGAGCTGTGACATCACCTATTGTGAATAGTGGATCCTGTGTTATCTACTGTATATAGAGGTGTTATCAGTCATTGTACAGGAGGAGGAGGTGAGCTGTGTCATCACCTATTGTGAATAGTGGATCCTGTGTTATCTACTGTATATAGAGGTATTATCAGTCATTGTACAGAGGAGGAGGTGAGCTGTGACATCACCTATGTGAATGGTGGATCCTGTGTTATCTACTGTATATAGAGGTGTTATCAGTCATTGTACAGGAGGAGGAGGTGAGCTGTGACATCACCTGTTGTGAATGATGGATCCTGTGTTATCTACTGTATATAGAGGTGTTATCAGTCATTGTACAGGAGGAGGAGGTGAGCTGTGATATCACCTATTGTGAATAGTGGATCCTGTGTTATCTACTGTATATAGAGGTGTTATCAGTCATTGTACAGGAGGAGGAGGTGAGCTGTGATATCACCTATTGTGAATAGTGGATCCTGTGTTATCTACTGTATATAGAGGTGTTATCAGTCATTGTACAGAGGAGGAGGTGAGCTGTGATATCACCTATTGTGAATGGTGGATCCTGTGTTATCTACTGTATATAGAGATGTTATCAGTCATTGTACAGGAGGAGGAGGTGAGCTGTGATATTACCTATTGTGAATGGTGGATCCTGTGTTATCTACAGTATATAAAGGTGTTATCATTCACTGTACAGGAGGGGGAGGAGGTGAGCTGTGACATCACCTATTGTGAATGGTAGAGCACTGTTTATAGGAGTGTTATCAGTCATTGTACAGGAGGGTAGGAGGTGACCTAAATTAAATGGTGGCTACTGTGTTTGCTACATATATGTTATATTTCATTCTATTGGGTGGCACGGTGGTTAGCACTACAGCCTTGCATCGCTGCGGTCCTGCGTTCAAATCCCAACAAGGACAACATCTGCAAGGAGTTTGTATGTTCTCCCTGTATTTGCGTGGATTTCCTCCCACATTCCAAAGACATACTGATAAGGAATGTAGATTGTGAGCCCCATCAGGGACAGTGCCAATAATGTCTGTAAAGCGCTGTGGAATTAATGGCGCTATATAAATGAGTAAAATAATACTGTATGTGATGATGAGATGACTGCTAAGAAATGATCTCTACAGAACATGATGTATCAGTCTATTGTGACCAGAGTGAAACTGCAAGAATTCAGAGGTTTTATTAGTAAAGTAACATGGAAAATTTGCAGAGATTGCAAAACATTCTTAAGAAAAAGTTTTACTTGAAAAAACTTTGATTTTTAACAGTATTTTGGGCAATACATTTGCATTAAGGAATTCAGACAGACCAATAGACCACAAAAAAATCAATATAATTTTCCTTATCACAATTGTGCTGGCAGTAGTCATTACAGCCCTCACACTACACCTCTTACCAACTTGTACAGAGAGTAGTATACAGTATTAGATGACGATGAGCATAAGAGAAAACTTCACCCAGTGTAACATGAAATCTATGTTGCATCCTGAGTCTCGATGGGATGGAAATGCTGAATAAAATTACTTTCATTAGGGATCATTGAATGTGAAATCAATGACTAGAGTTTTTTTCTATAATGGTTTTATCCAAGTAAATTTTTTTTTTAAATATGTTCCTAGTATGAATATATAGAACGTCAAATATAGATTTGTTTTCATCAGTGCTCTGTCTATGTCCTGATTTACTACACAATAAAATGTGGAAGGCAATCCACATCTGTCTATATATTGACCATGCATGGAACTGCACTGCTTAGCTATTAAATGACCATCGCACGTACTCCATATAGCACTGATGACATGTTACCATATAGCACTCCTGACATGCCACCATATAGAATTGATGACATGCACCATATAGCACTAATGACATACCACCATATCAGCACTAATGACATGTCACCATACAGCACTGATGACATCCCCATATAGTACTAATGACATACCACCATATAGCACTGAAGACATGCCACCATATAGCAATGATGACATGCCATCCTACAGAATTGATGACATGTCCCCATATAGTACTAATGACATACCACCATATAGCATAATGACATGCCACCATATAGCACTGATGACATGCCACCATATAGCACTAATGACATGCCCCCCATACAGCAATGATGACATGCCACCATATAGCACTAATGACATGTACATATAGCACTATGACATGCACCATATAGCACTAATGACATGCCACCATAACTAGCAATAGATGTACATGCCACCATATAGCACTGATGACATGCCATATAGCACTATGACAGCCCCATATAGCACTGATGACATGCCACCATATAGCACTGATGACATGCCCCATATAGCACTAATGACATGCCCCCATATAGCACTAATGACATGCCCCCATATAGCACTAATACATGCCACCATATAGCACTAATTAATGCCCCATATAGCACTATACACTGATGACATGCCCCCATATAGCACTGATGACATGCCCCCATATAGCACTAGACATGCCCCCTAAGCACTATGACATGCCACCATATAGCACTAATTACATGCCACCATATAGCACTGATGACATGCCACCATATAGCTCTGATGACATGCCACCATATAGCACTGATGACATGCCACCATATAGCACTGATGACATGCCACCATATAGCACTGATGACATGCCACCATATAGCACTAATGACATGCCACCATATAGCACTAATGACATGCCACCATATAGCACTAATGACATGCCACCATATAGCACTAATGACATGCCACCATATAGCACTAATGACATGCCACCATACAGCAATGATGACATGCCACCATATAGCACTAATGACATGCCACCATACAGCAATGATGACATACCACCATATAGCACTGATGACATGCCACCATATAGCACTAATGACACGCCACCATATAGTACTAATGACATGCCCCCATATAGCACTGATGACATGCCCCCATATAGCACTAATGACATGCCACCATACAGCAATGATGACATACCACCATATAGCACTGATGACATGCCACCATATAGCACTAATGACAACGCCACCATATATAAGGGGTCATTCCAAATATACTTGTGCTTGCGACCAGCTGATCAAAGATCCAGCAGTGGTTTATGGAGGATCAACCAGCATCAATTAGGAAATGTATAATTGCATTACGTCCTTCCAATAGAGTCAAACTGCTTCATCAACTCCATGGTTTAAGGAGGTATATCTTTGTACCGTGTTAGCCAGCAGATAGAAAAATATTTAGAGTTGAGAGTCCTCAGTGGTTGATACCTTTTAATGGCTAACTGAAAAGATGGTAACAAATTGAAAGCTTTCGAGACTACTCAGGTCTCTTCATCAGGCAAAGACTAATAGACTAAGGCAAAGACTAATCAGTAGTGTTGAGCGATACTGCTCGATATCTAAAAATATCGTATCGAAATGGTATCGCCGATATCACTAAATATCGTCGATATCCGATTCTGATACCGGAAGTCCCATGTAAGTCTATGGGAACCAAATATCGCAACTAAAAAAAACCTTTATTTCCTTGTAAACACTAAATATACACACATAGAATACATATATATATATATATATATATATATATATATATATACATGTCATTGTGACATATATATATACATATATGTATAGTTTATACACTTCTACATAGTAAAATATCCTCTGATTCAATTGCGGGTAAAGCCGGCTTCTGTGAAAAGACAGAAGCACCCGACATGAAATGACACTTGGTGTACATAGGGTTAACCATGTCTTTTCATGTCGTTTGCAATCTGATTTGCACAAACAATTACATCAGTCTATGTGTGCAAAATGTCACACCTGTAGGGGTTAATTAAAGGTGTAAATTCGTTGTAAAAAAACAGACCTTTTTTGCTACGAATTTACACCTTTAATTAACCCCTACAGGTGTGAAATTTTGCACACTTACACTCATGTAATTGTTGCAAATCAGATATCAAACTACATGAAAAGACATGGTTAACTCTATGTAAACCAAGTGTCATTTCATGTCGGGTTCTGCATTTTCACAAAAGCCGGCAATTGAATTAGCGGCTATTATACTATGTAGAAGTGTATGAACTATAAATATAAATATATATATATATATGTGTCACAAATTTAATGACATGTGTTGTGAATGGGTTTGAGATGAGTTCTGAGCAGAGGCTCCCTCTGGTGGTTACAAGCGGTGCTAGTGAAGATTGTGAGGACTGGGAATCAGGTGTTACTGACTGGTCTTATATAAGGGAGTCATTTTCCCATCAGGGTTGCCGGTGATCAATTGTTCTGGTCTGAATCCTTCATTCCAGTTTCCCTTGTAGCCTGCTGTGTCGTGTCTGCATCTTCTGCTAACAGATAAGACTTTGTCTTCTTTTGTGTTTTTGCTATATTTTTGCATTTTGTCCTGCACTTCTTTGGGGGCCTTCAGGGTCCCCTCCGGGGGCTGCTGCCCTCTCAGTTTAGTTCAGCCACTGAGTTTTGTTCTTTTGCTTTTTCCAGTTTTTTCAGTGGCTGCTGTTTTGATTTTGTTACACCAGAGAACTAATTTAGGTGGTAGAGGTCGTGTGATCTCAGGTGATTTTGAAATTAGTAGAGTTGGTGCTTTTCAGGGTTTTCTGGGATTGCAGTAAGTACCCTTCCTATCCTTTTCTATTTAGATAGTTTGGGCCCCAGCGTTTGCTCATGCTATTTTCTTTCTGTGTCAGCATTTCCTCTTGTCTAACCGCCATTACATGTTTGGGGGCTTTCTATTATTTTGGGGTTCTGCTCCGGGGCAGATAGCTTTCCTATTTCTATCTTTAGGTGTAGTTAGTTTCTCAGGCTGTGACGAGGCGTCTAGGACCAACGTAGGAACGCTCCACGGCTGCCTCTAGTTGTGGTGGTTAGTCAGGGTACTGCAATCTCATAGATTCCAACTGCTCTGGTGTATTGCCTTTTTTACCTGCACTCCTCAGCTACCGAAACATAACAGTATCACCGGCCTAAAAATTGAAATTTGTATGGTACTCACAGAAGGGAAAAAATATTGTGAAAGAAAAAAGGTTGTCAGAGTTGTCAGAGATATTTTTCTGTTTGTTGCATTTTTTTTTTTTTTTCCTCTGTATCTCTGGGTGCTGGGGAGGATCTTTTCTCCCAATGGAGTTTGCACAGTTGTCTGGCCGTGTGGATCAGCTTGCCACTGAGGTTCAGAGTATTGCTGCATATCTTGCTAGGTTGCCTGTTGTGGAACCTAGGATCCCCATGCCAGATTTGTTTTTAGGGGATCGAGCTAAGTTTCAGAATTTCAAAAATAATTGTAAATTGTTTTTTGCCTTAAAATCTAAGTCCTCAGGAAACGCAGCGCAGCAGGTTCAAATTATCATCTCTCTCCTGCGCGGCGATCCTCAGGATTGGGCTTTTTCCCTGATACCTGGGGATCCTGTTTTGAGTGATGTTGATGCGTTTTTTCAGGCTTTGGGGTTATTGTACGATGAGCCTAATGTCACTGATCAAGCTGAAAAAGCCTTGTTGGCATTAAATCAGGGGCTTGATGATGCTGAGTTATACTGTCAGAGATTCCGTAGGTGGGCAGTCCTGACCAAATGGAATGACGACGCTTTGGCGGCCCTTTTCCGGAAGGGTCTGTCTGATAATGTAAAGGATGTTATGGTGGGATTCCCTGTCCCCTCTGGTCTCAATGATTCTATGTCATTAGCGATTCAAATTGACAGACGTTTGCGTGAGCGGAGAAGTATGCGTGGAGTGGTGTTGCCTTGTGAACCAGCTTCTGAACCCATGCAGTGTGATGGAGTGGTGTCTGGGGCACAGCGTCATGAGTTTCGAAAGCGCAATGGGTTATGTTTCTACTGTGGTGATGCCTCTCATGCTATTTCAGTCTGCCCTAAGCGGGGAAGACGTTTTGCACGCTCAGTTGTCTTGGGTAGTGTTCAGACTAAGTTTTTATTAACTGTCACTCTGATATGCTCTCTGTCCTCATTTTCTGCTCAGGCTTTCGTTGATTCTGGAGCAGCTATTAACCTGATGGATTATGATTTTGCTAAACGTTGTGGGTTTCCCTTGATACCCCTACAGAAGTCTATTCCCCTACTGGGGATCGATTCTACCCCTTTGGCTGAGAATAAACCCCAGTTTTCTACTCAGGTGATAATGAGGGTTGAACCTGATCACCAGGAGTGCTGCAAATTTTTGGTTCTATATAATCTGCATGACATTATCGTGCTGGGTTTCCCTTGGTTACAGTCTCATAATCCTGTTTTGGATTGGAAATCTGTGTCTGTAACCAGTTGGGGCTGCCAATGTGTTAATACCAACACTCCTGTTTTTTCTGCCTCCCCCCAGGCTCAGGATGTTCCTGACTTTTTGTTTGATTTTTCTGATGTGTTTAGCGAAAGTAAATCTGCATCCTTGCCTCCCCATAGGAGCTATGACTGCGCTATTGAATTAGTGCCGGGTAGTAAATTCCCTAAAGGTCGCCTTTTTAACTTGTCTGTACCTGAACATGACGCTATGCGGTCTTATATCAAGGAATCATTGGAGAAGGGTCATATCAGACCATCCTCTTCACCCTTAGGTGCCGGTTTTTTCTTTGTGGCCAAAAAAGATGGTTCATTAAGGCCGTGTATTGATTATCGTCTCTTGAACAATATTACTGTGAAATATCAATACCCGTTACCCTTGATTTCTGACCTGTTTTCCAGGGTGAAAAACTCTACTTGGTTTACCAAGCTTGACCTCAGGGGGTCGTATAACCTTATTCGCATTAAGCACGGGGATGAATGGAAGACGGCATTCAATACCCCTGAAGGGCATTTTGAGTACCTAGTGATGCCCTTTGGGCTCACTAATGCTCCTTCCGTCTTCCAGTCCTTCATGAATGACATTTTCAGGGATTTTGTGGACAAATTTCTGATTGTTTATTTGGATGATATCTTGATTTTTTCTAATGACTGGGACTCTCATGTGAAACATGTTCGAACTGTATTCCAGATTTTGAGAGAGAATGCTCTGTATGTGAAGGGATCAAAGTGTCTTTTTGGCTTACAGAGGATCTCATTTCTGGGATTCATTTTGTCCCCATCTGTTATTGAAATGGACCCGGTCAAGGTTCAGGCCATCTGTGATTGGGTCCAACCTACTTCATTAAAGGCTCTTCAGAGATTTTTGGGTTTTGCCAATTTTTATCGTAAATTTATTGGTAATTTCTCGGTTATTGTTAAACCATTAACTGATTTGACCAGAAAGGGTTCTGATGTGGTGAATTGGCCTCCTGAGGCAGTCTCTGCATTTCAGGAACTTAAGCAGAGATTCACTTCTGCTCCTGTTCTACGGCAGCCTGATGTTTCTCTGCCATTTCAGGTGGAGGTTGATGCCTCTGAAATTGGGGCAGGTGCCGTTTTGTCCCAAAAAGATCCAGAGACCTCTAAAAGTAACCCTTGTGCCTTTTTCTCTCGAAAATTTTCTCCTACTGAACGTAATTATGACGTGGGTAATCGGGAGTTATTGGCCATGAAGTGGGCTTTTGAAGAGTGGAGACATTGGCTGGAGGGAGCCAAACATCAGGTGGTGGTCCTTACGGACCATAAGAATCTGGTATATCTGGAATCTGCCAAGCGACTCAATCCTAGACAGGCCAGGTGGGCCTTGTTTTTCACACGTTTTAATTTTGTGGTTTCCTTTCTTCCTGGCACTAAGAATGTTAAGGCGGATGCCCTCTTGAGGAGTTTCTTTGCGGACTCTCCTGAGTTATCTGATCCTTCTGTTATTTTGAAAGAGGGTGTAGTTCTTTCCGCCATCTCGCCCAATTTGAGACTTGCTCTGGAGGGGTGTCAGGAGGATAGGCCCGAGCGCTGCCCTGTTGGAAAATTGTTTGTCCCGGACAAATGGAAAAAGAGTGTGATGTCTGAGATTCATTGTTCCGCATTGGCTGGGCATCCCGGAATTTTTGGTACCAGAGACTTGGTTAGTCGGTCCTTTTGGTGGCCTACCTTGTCTCGTGATGTCAGGGAGTTTGTGCAGTCCTGCGGGACTTGCTCTCGCTCCAAGCCTTGCTCTCGCTCTAGTGGTTTGTTGATGCCATTGCCTGTGCCCAAGAGACCATGGACCCATATCTCTATGGATTTCATTTCCGATCTTCCTGTTTCTCAGAGAATGACCACCATCTGGGTAATTTGTGATAGGTTTTCCAAAATGATACATCTTGTGCCATTACCTAAGTTGCCTTCCTCCTCTGAATTGGTGCCGTTTTTCCTTCAGCACGTGGTTCGTTTACACGGCATTCCTGAGAACATTGTGTCTGACAGAGGAGTCCAGTTTGTTTCCAGATTTTGGAGGACTTTTTGTTCTAAACTGGGTGTTCAATTGTCTTTCTCCTCGGCATTTCATCCTCAGACCAATGGTCAAACTGAGAGAACAAACCAGACATTGGAGACTTATCTAAGATGCTTTGTGTCTGCTGATCAGGATGACTGGGTCTCTTTTTTGCCTTTGGCTGAGTTTGCTCTTAATAATAGGGCTAGCTCTGCCACTTTGATGTCTCCGTTTTTCTGTAATTCTGGGTTTCACCCTCGATTTTCTTCAGGACAGACGGAGGCTTCTGTCTGTGCAGGTGTTGACTCTGTTGCGGAGCGTATGCAGCAGATTTGGGACCAGGTAGTGGAGAGGTTGTCCCTCTCTTAGGAGAAGGCCCAGCGGTTTGCTAACCGGCATAGGACTGATGGTCCTCGGTTTAAAGTGGGGGACTTGGTCTGGTTGTCCTCAAAGAATATTCCTATGAGAGTAGCATCTCCTAAATTTAAGCCTAGGTTCATTGGACCTTATAAGATCATGGAGATTATTAATCCTGTTTCTTTTCGTTTGCTTCTTCCAGGGACATTTAAGATCCATAACGTGTTCCACAAGTCCTTGTTGAAGAGATTTGTTGAGCCAGTGGTTCCTGCTGCTGTTCCTCCTGACCCTGTTTTGGTTGAGGGCAATCTGGAGTATGTGGTTGAGAAAATATTGGATTCTCGTTTTTCTAGACGGAAACTCCAGTATTTGGTTAAATGGAGAGGTTATGGTCAGGAAGACAATTCTTGGGTGTTTGCTTCGGACATCCATGCTAGGAGACTTATCCGTGCGTATCATAGAACTCATCCTGACCGACCTGGTTGCTCAAATGAGGGTTCGGTGACCCCTCCTCAAGGGGGGGGTACTGTTGTGAATGGGTTTGAGATGAGTTCTGAGCAGAGGCTCCCTCTGGTGGTTACAAGCGGTGCTAGTGAAGATTGTGAGGACTGGGAATCAGGTGTTACTGACTGGTCTTATATAAGGGAGTCATTTTCCCATCAGGGTTGCCGGTGATCAATTGTTCTGGTCTGAATCCTTCATTCCAGTTTCCCTTGTAGCCTGCTGTGTCGTGTCTGCATCTCCTGCTAACAGATAAGACTTTGTCTTCTTTTGTGTTTTTGCTATATTTTTGCATTTTGTCCTGCACTTCTTTGGGGGCCTTCAGGGTCCCCTCCGGGGGCTGCTGCCCTCTCAGTTTAGTTCAGCCACTGAGTTTTGTTCTTTTGCTTTTTCCAGTTTTTTCAGTGGCTGCTGTTTTGATTTTGTTACACCAGAGAACTAATTTAGGTGGTAGAGGTCGTGTGATCTCAGGTGATTTTGAAATTAGTAGAGTTGGTGCTTTTCAGGGTTTTCTGGGATTGCAGTAAGTACCCTTCCTATCCTTTTCTATTTAGATAGTTTGGGCCCCAGCGTTTGCTCTTGCTATTTTCTTTCTGTGTCAGTATTTCCTCTTGTCTAACCGCCATTACATGTTTGGGGGCTTTCTATTATCTTTGGGGTTCTGCTCCGGGGCAGATAGCTTTCCTATTTCTATCTTTAGGTGTAGTTAGTTTCTCAGGCTGTGACGAGGCGTCTAGGACCAACGTAGGAACGCTCCACGGCTGCCTCTAGTTGTGGTGGTTAGTCAGGGTACTGCAATCTCATAGATTCCAACTGCTCTGGTGTATTGCCTTTTTTACCTGCACTCCTCAGCTACCGAAACATAACAGACATGTATATATATATATGAGGTGTAAAATTGCTGAAAAAAAAGGCGTGGGCTCCCGCCCTATTTTCTCAACCAGACAGACAAAGCCAGTGAGTGGGGGCAGATAATAATAGCCCAGAGAGGGACCATTATTTTTGGCCCCCCCCGGCTACTAACATCTGCCCCCAGACACCCCAGAAAGGGCAAATCTCTAATTAGATTTGCCCTTTCTGGCACTTTGCCCGTCTATTCCCATTGCCCTGTAGCGGTGGCGAATGGGTTAATAAGGGGTTAAAATAACCTTGCAATTGAAAGGTCACTTTAAGCCAGGTTAATAATTGAGAGCTGTCAATTAGACAACTAACAATTATTAATCCTATTGTATGAAAGAAAAATCAAACACACACACTTTAATAAAAAAGAAGTTTAATGAAATAATCACACAGTTTTTGACCATATTTTATTTTTCCTGCTAAAACCATTTCCTGTAATAAAAATAAAATAATAAAGCAAAATTATTCTTACCAATCCGATGTACAGTCAGGTCCGACGGTGTAATCCTTCAGAAAGGGTTAATGTTTACTGCAGGGACCGCAGCTAATGCTGCAGCCTCACAGTAAACCCCCAAATGAATGAGCTCCTCTCCTGGCTGACAGGAGAGGAAGTGGAAAGCTTAATTGATTGCTTTCCACTTTCACTTCAGGTCAGCCAAGGACACAATCAGTGACGTCAGAGGGAACTGGTTAACAAAAATAGGGGATCCCCTCGAAAAAATTGGCGTGGGGTCCCCCCTATTTTTGTTAACCAGCCAGATGAAGCAGACCGCTGAGGCCTGGTTTTTCAGGCTGGTAAGGATCCAATATCCATGGACCTTGCAAGCCTGATAATACCAGGCCACAGCAGTCTGCTTAGCTTGGCTGGTTAACAAAAATAGGGGATCCCCTCGAAAAAAAACGGCGTAGGGGTCCCCCTATTTTTGTTAACCAGCCAAGTAAAATGCAGACTGCTGCGGCCTGGTATTAAAAGACTGTCAAGGCCCATGGATTTTGGCCCTCAACAGCCTGATAATACCAGGCTACAGCAGCCCCACATTTGGCGCATCAAAAGATGTGCCAATTGTGGCACTTTACCCGGCTCTTCCCACTTTCCCTGTAGCGGTGGCAAGCGGGGTTATAAGGGGTTAATGTCACCGTTGATTGCACGGTGACAATAAGCCCGGTTAATAATGGAGAGGTGCCATTATTAATCCCAAAGTTATTAAATGCATAAAAAAAAGACAAAGCAAGAAAAAGTATTTTAATGAAAAAAAGGGGCAACACTTTTTTTCTTTTTTTTAATCCATTCTGCGACGCCCTCTTTTCCTGTAAAAAAAAAAAAAAAAACAAACCAACAGATACCACCCTTCCGACGCAGTCCATATAACGACTGTCCCCCCCGACATCCAGCCTGCTACATCGCAATGACAGCAAGAGCATCGCAACGCCACAGCTGATTACCCGCTTCCCCGGGCGGTGACGTCACGGACTGATGCTTTTTCGGCCGGGATTACCCGCAGTCACTGCGTTACGGAGAAACGCAGTGACCGGGGGGAAAGAGGATGGGAAACCATGAACTCCAGCCGTGACCGCCGGGGACTTTGCCCGGAAGGCCCCTGTCCCGACAACCCACCGACGGGGCACTGACATGACATGACAAATCCGATTCCGGGATCGAAAGACGAAAATATCGGTTTTTCGGAATCGAAAAACCATACGCTAATATGGCCGATACCCGATATTTGCAATCTATCGTCAAAATACTAATGATTTTGGGGATT